>OY282558.1:158802273-160016023 GCA_958295665.1 Tipula vernalis
ATCCTGTTCCGCTGGGAAGGTTTTCGCGTGTCTTCGGTGTCTGTACTTTATCGTAATTTTTCGATGAGATATTTTTTTACCTTTCCGGCTACGATTGTGAAGTTTTTCCTAAGTTTCCTAAAATTAACAAATCATTTGAATGTATGTGTAAAAACTTCGCAATAAAAAACTACTTATAAACGAAAAATTCATATTACGAATTATTTAAAAGAATTTCTTTTAACCAAACAAAAATTGAACAAAAAGTTTATCTCCCTAAGATACAGCAATACAATTTTATTTAAAACTAATAAAATTAATTATAAATAACTCAAAAAAAATTATTAGGTTAAATTAATTATTATAAAATTAAAACTGTTTCAAACTTAACCTAATTTACAGCAACTATAACCAAAACTTATATTTAATACCTTACCACAGAACCACTCTTAAGGAAAACCATATAGATTTTCCGAAATCTAGGGGAATAGGTAGTTAGGATTAGACATTTCTGAATCCGCTTCCACTATGGTTATATATCGATTTTCCAAAATTTTCCTGCTGTTCCCGGAAAGCGCGCATTCTAACGGAGACCAATTATGAGTTGCTGTGGACCTATTTTAAAGGAAAACCATACAGATTTTCCGAAATCTAGGGGAATAGGTAGTTAGGATTGAACATTTCTGAATTCGCTTCCACTATGGTTGTAAATCGATTTTCCAAAATTTTCCTGCTGTTCCCGAAAAGCGCGCATTCTAACGGTAATCAATTATGAGTTGCTGTGGACCTATTCTAAAGGAAAACCATACAGATTTTCCGAAATCTAGGGGAATAGGAAGTTAGGATTAAACATTTCTGAATTCGCTTCCACTATGGTTGTATATCGATTTTCCAAAATTTTCCTGCTGTTCCCGAAAAGCGCACATTCTAACGGAGACCAATTATGAGTTACTGTCGACCTATTCTAAAGGAAAACCATACAGATTTTCTGAAATCTAGGAGAACAGGTAGTTAGGATTGAACATTTCTGAATTCACGTGTAGTATGATTGAATTCCGAATTTCCAAAACTTTCCTGCTATTCCTGAAAAGCGCGCACTCTAACGGAGACCAATTATGAGTTGCTGTGGATCTATTCTACAGGAAAACCATACAGATTTTCCGAATTGTAGGGGAATAGGTAGTTAGGATTGAACATTTCTGAATTCGCTTCCACTATGGTTATATATCGATTTTCCAAAATTTTCCTGCTGTTCCCGAAAAGCGCGCATTCTAACAGAGACCAATTATAAGTTGCTGTGGACCTATTCTAAAGGAAAACCATACAGATTTTCCGAAATCTAAGGGAATAGGTAGTTAGGATTAAACATTTCTGAATTCGCTTCCACTATGGTTGTATATCGATTTTCCAAAATTTTCCTGCTGTTCCCGAAAAGCGCACATTCTAACGGAGACCAATTATGAGTTACTGTCGACCTACTCTAAAGGAAAACCATACAGATTTTCCGAAATCTAGGGGAACAGGTAGTTAGGATTGAACATTTCTGAATTCACGTACAACCATAGTGGAGGCGAATTCAAATATGTTTAATCCTAACTACCTATTCCCCTAGATTTCGGAAAATCTTTATGGTTTTCCTTTAGAATAGGTCCACAGCAACTTAAAATTGGTCTCCGTTAGAATGCGCGCTTTTCGGGAACAGCAGGAAAATTTTGGAAATTCGGTATTGTATCATAATACATGTGAATTCAGAAATGTTCAATCCTATACTATAACTCAAAATAGTTTTGTTGTAAATTGAGCTCTTCTGAGGGAAAACAGGAAACTATAAAATTGAAATGCCACAATATTGTATAAGAATTTGTGTGTTTGTCTTTTGATTTTTAAACTTCTCAAAGCTAAGGAGCCTTGTTATCTTTATAGGAAATTGCTGGTTAGTAGGGTTTATTCCTCTAACTTCCTCCTAATTCCGGCCAAAAATGTTTGTAGGTCATTAAGCAAATCCTTTTATGTTAGGAGAGTTTATTTTTGGAATTCAATTCCATTGCAAATTAAAAGGTTATAATCAGCAGGATTATTTAAGTCAACATTTTTCTAGTGGGATGATTGAGGGGCAATACGTAGCTTTTTAAATTATTTTTATTAACGTTTTCGTTTTTGTTAATTTTTAATTATTTCAGGTCTTGCTGTACATTTTATTGTAAACGAGCTTCTGCTCAAAATAGAATGTGTAGGCATAAGGTGGAAATTGTTTGAAAAAATTCAAGAGGTTTTTATACCTAATGGAAGCAACTTCATTATTTTTTTGTTCCGATTACTTTGTTTCCAAGTATGCTTGTCCTTTTAATACTAAAATATTAATAAAATACTACAAATAAATAAATAATAATCGTATTAACCGATAAAAATAAAACAACCAATAAAATGCCCAATTAAAATGAATTTTTGTATTTTATTTACACAAATACACTCGCAAATATTTAGGAATAGGAAAAATTTCACGTTTCTGTACAAATTCGTGAAGTTTTTCCTAAAACGTTCCTAACTTTTTTTAGGAATAATCTAGCAAATACTTCACGCGAACTTTCCGGCTCTGGTGCTGGTTGATTTGTGTTTAGTTTGGTGAACGTAGTAGAGGTTTCAATACTTTATTGCTCCTATGGCCTTTGAATTCCAATTGCAGCTGAGATAAATAAGTATTAATTGGATCTATAGCCTGTGCAAATGATGCTATCTGAGCTGTTATAATATTCAGTTTCCCCAACACTGATATGTGGTTTAATTTACAGGAGCTATCGCAGATAATGTTTGAGACATTAACAGGCATTTAGAACGGTATGTTAAGCGTTCGTTTAGCTTTTAGAGTTTTACAGAACAACCACTGTGAATTAATAAAGTGCACTTCTGCAACAAGACTAAACACGATCAAATTGCTGCTACACTATGGCCATTTTCGATAATTTCAGAGATGTTACCCGATGTGGGCCTACATATTTATAAAGTGGAAAGGTCGAGCTTTCCGAAAGAGTTCTTGTTATTGACAAATTCTTGACGCTTCGCTATGGAGCTTTCCTTTGTAAGTTAAACAGAGTTGAGCTTGTTAAAATTTTGAAAATTGTCAAAATCACTTGAAATGTTACAAACCTACTGCTACAGTATGGCCACTTCGCATAATCTCAGACATGTTTTTGGTAAAAAAAAATGATTTCAGTCATTTTCTTTTAATTAATAATAAAAATTGTTACGGAAAGTTCTACATACCTAAACACTATATAAAAACCTAAGCCGACATCGGGTAATATCTCTGACATTATCGGTGACGATCATAGTGTAGCAGCAACTTTAAAATGTTTATTCTATTCACAATTTTTAAAAATTGGTCGACCATGCCTAACCATTTTTATCAAATTAACAAAAACTTTTTCGGGAAGCGTGATCTACCATTGGTTAATGCGACAAGTTATATTCAATTCATTCCGGTTTTGGTATTCACGGAGTATAGAAATTATACAAGAAATTTTTCACGAAATAGGCTTGAGCCGTTTCTTACACATTCATTAGCCAAGTAAATATTTTTTAATAATTTCATTTTAACTGAATTTGAATCGCATCTGTGTCTTTGTTCAATGATAGCTTCCTTATGTTAAATTTACATTATTCATTCCCCTACGACAAATTATATTTATTCCCCATAAACTTTGATTATAAAATTTCAGTTGTACTATAAACACTGAATAATTATTTATATTTATCTAACTATGTTAAGTTGCAATCCGCCAAAAACATCTTTTCAACAGATCATTTGCGAGCATTTTTGTTTGATCAAAAATATTATGTTTGATTTAGCTCCATTGAAAATATGTTCGTAAACACAAAAATTTCTTGTAATTATGTTTGCGAAGAATGTTTATTGATCCGAGTATAGTAAATAGTTTGTTCTGCATTTTTTTTTTCGTTATGATCATCTCCGCATAAAAAAATGTGTCTTGTTTAGACTGTGCCACGGAACTAAAGTTAAGTGACCTTAAAAAAATTTTAACGCAGTTTATATAAAAAAAAAAAAAAAAAAAAACATTAACCAACATCATAAAGTAGACAAATTTACATATTTTGATTTCGGTCTGAAATTTTGATTAACTACTGTGGAATAAGTAATTCTTCGCAACTTTATTACTTTCGAAAAGATATTTTTACTACATATATGTTATTTATTATGTTACACAAACTGTTACATCACCACCATATAATGATGCTTAATAGACCATACATTAAATGATTTTTAATATGTTTCGAAGATTGTAAGAGGATTCAATCCAGTTTCGAACTGATGAGCTTATGATTATGCAAAAATCAATGTTCTCATCAGGCCGCGGCGACTGGACTGATTATAATACAATTTACATTCTATATATACAGAATGTGCTGTGCTTTACGTACTAGCGAATCGTACTAATACAGATAAATTCTCTTACAATTTTTTCTTCTTCACGATATTCACACTGCTCTGTGTGTAAGCTAATTTTTACTTTTTATTAATTTTTTTTTGTTGAATATTAATTAATTCATGTAATTTCTAATATGCTACCGGTGGTTAGACCATTTTAACTGTGTTTCGATTAACACGACAAGAAAAAATTGTAAGAGAATTCATCTGTATTAGTACGATTCGCTAGTACTTAAAGCACAGCACATTCTGTATATATAGAATGTAAATTGTGGTATAATCAGTCCAGTCGCCGCGGCCTGATGAGAAGATTGATTTTTTCATAATCATAAGCTCATCAGTTCGAAACTGGATTTGGATTCTCTTACAATCTTCGAAACATATTAAAAATCATTTAATTAAATAAATAGAATTATGTCTGTTAGTCGGTTTCGTTGAATTACTGTTCGTAAATACTAATATACTTCTCGTATTAATCGAAACACAATTAAAATGGTCTAACCACCGGTAGCATATTAGAAATTACATGAATTAATTAACATTCAACAAAAAAAAAAAAAAATTAATAAAAAGTAAAAACCATACATTACTTTAGCACCAGACTAGATGATGACGTATTAAGTTGCAACTCTATTAAAAGCTTGTATTATTATACCTACATACCTTTCACTGCATTAAGTCTTTACTATACAAGAATCAAGGTTATGGTCAATTGCGACCCAAACCGATGACATTTTATAAACTTATGCCGTGTGCCACACCATCAAAAATCAAAATAATAAACGTTGACTAATTAAATTTTTTGTTTTACAACCATAAATTGTATTTATTTTCCTTCTTATTTATACGAATTTTCAAGTAACAAGGTTAAATTAACCACAACATAACCGCTTGGATAACACAGATAACCAATTAAACGAACGTTTTACTTTATAGTATAAATCGTGATGAACGAGTAGCATGGATCGTAAAATTTTTAACTTGAATTGAAATGATAACAATTCGAAAAATTTAGTATTAAATAGTGACTTGAATTGATTACAGCCAAAATAATTTTTGAGTGTTTTTTTTTAATTTGAGTGTTTTTTTTTCTTTTGAGTGGAAATATGTATATTATTGGATTATTACTCCTGACGCTACAATTATTTACCAGGATTAATTCAGAGATACCAGAACTAACAAAGGATGCTTATTTATTAACAGTACCGTATTTCCTTTGTATAGTAAAATTTAAGTGAAATTTGAGAGTGATCCGAAGTGAATGCTACTTAATTTAATATAATATGACATCAGATCAAATTATGCAGTTTTAACAATTCTATAGGGAACGTAAAGTAAAAAATTATAAAGTTCGTTTGTATTGTAAATGTAAAAAATGATGGTCAATATTGTATTTAACACTTCTTTTCAAGTTCAATGTCCGTGATCGCGAATTAGTAACAGGTGTTTGTGTGCGTTTAAAATTATTACCATTAGCCAGTTTAGTTAGTGTTACTTAGTTATTTTATTTTTTACATAGTTGTGTTGTATGTTTAGTTAGTTTGTTATATCACACGTTTATAGTTTCTCTAGCATTGCTAAAAAAGTCACGGTTTATATGCAGAAAGTTATGAGATTATTTAATAAGCATTAAAATGCATGTACTGTTTAAAACCGAGTGCAGTATAGTAAAACAATTTTGCTAAAATAATATCTGATTGTCTTTTTGTCTCTTTCCAGTCACATTTGATACAAAAATATAATTACCTATCAGAAACCCATTCGGTCCAGACTGAGGATGGGTATATTATTGAGATGCATCGGATACGCGGTAAATCGAGTAAAACACCGCAAAAACGTAAAAAGCCGGTACTAATTATGCATGGTTTGGAATCATCGTCAGCCGATTGGGTACTAATGGGGCCGAATAAAGGATTAGGATATTTTTTATCCGACAACGGGTATGATGTGTGGCTTGGTAATTCTCGGGGTAATCGATATTCCAGACAGAATGCATTTATGACACCAGATGATCGCGAATTTTGGCGCTTTTCTTGGCATCAAATTGGAATTTATGATTTAACCGCTATGATCGATTATATTATAGATAAAACGGGATTTCCAAAAATTAGTTACATCGGATTTTCACAAGGATCTACCTCATATTTGGTGATGGCATCAGAGCGGCCAGAATATTTAGAAAAATTAACCCATGTACAAGCATTGTCACCAGTCGCCTTTCTTAAGCATACCAAAAGTCCCCTATTCGGTTTTGCTACTACATTTTCTGCTTATTTAGAGGTTTATAATACAACTAACCCATAAAAACTTATGCTTACAAATCAATTAACGTTTTTATATTTATTTTAGGTTCGTGACTCAACTCGTCTGCCATTCGAACTATTGCCAAACAATCCAAATTCCCGTTTAATCGCACAATTCCTATGCAATCAATTTATTAGTGTGAATAAAAATTTGTGTCATAAAATTTTATTTATGGTCGGTGGATTTAATACCAATCAAATAAATGCTACTATGCTACCGGTTATATACGGCCATATACCAGCCGGTTCATCAACAATGCAATTTGGACACTATGGACAGCTTGTGAATTCCGGTAAATTTCGTCAATACGATTATGGTTTGAGTGTGAATCGAAAAATGTATGGCACTGATGAGCCACCCGATTATAATTTAACACGTGCCACACTACCAATCGCGTTACACTACGGTGATAATGATGATATATCACAACCGATTGATGTTAAAATGTTATATCGTCGCCTGCCGAATGTGATCGGATTGTATCGTGTGCCCTATAATAATTTTGCCCATTTGGACTTTGTGTACGGGGTGGATGCTCGTGAATTAGTTTATACAAAAGTTGTCGATATATTGAATAAGTATTCCTAGGGTAAAGCGATTTTATATACATATATGTAGTATCTATATACAAAACCAGATCTGTGATTTTTAATATAATTAATTATTTTGAATAAAAACAAATAACTTAGCGATTAAATAATTTGTTAACAAGGAAGTCACAAAGGTGCGTCTACATTTAATGCGACCTTATTAGTTGTTAGCTTAATTATGTAATTCTGTTAAACAATTTCTTATTTTTTTTAATATTGACTCGAAAATTTGTGCAAATAATAATAAATTCGGATTATGTTATTATTTTGAATGGACAAGGTCGTAAAAATAAATTTTCAATGCTGGAGGTTTTTCAATTTACAAATTTTGACAATTTGGGGTTAGCAGATTTGGCATCACAAAGATGTCACCCGAATCCATACTCTAGTAACCTAGATCAATTCACGGGTTTATTAATATTATCTAACTAAATTATTTTCATAATCAACCTTGTACAAGTCAACAGCACGAGAGCTTTATATTTAAAATCGAATTTCTTTTGCATGATTGTATAAAATTATTTCATTAATGCTATACTAGTATATCGCGTATCTTAAATGTATTTATTATCCCACATTAGGGTATACTATTGGTACAGATACAAGATCGTCAAATCAAATAAAACTACCTAATAGACCTTATAATGGAGTAAATTGCCTAATTCCATATATTGTGTTATAAATGTGTAATCTCATCTATTGTGAAAATTACTGTAGTTTGTTACTTCATCTGTTGGTGCTGTTGCATTAAATGTATATGCTGTTAATAATATTGAACGTTACCAAATTTGAATAAACAATATAAATGTTGGAAAATCTTAGGCAAGCGTAGACACTTTCCACTTATATATACGAGTTGGCACATACATTCACTAACTCCTAATTTTATTGACCATATACCCATATTACCTATGTAAATGATTTTATTTTATCAATAGGTAAACATGACCTACCCGACGTTTTATTTAATCGGTTTCGTCAAGTCATTCAATCTTTTATACATTTCTTTCGCATTTGATGAATCAAGTTTATCTTGAATTAATTTTAGATTAAACAACAACATTAACATTCAGGCGAATTTATTTTACAATTAAAATTTATTTCAAACCCGAAGTTTATGCTAAGTTAAAATAACAAATCCAAATAAAAAAACCTTATAACAGTCATTTAAATTATGCATTTGGACTTTTACAAAGTCAATGCCATTAAATCTAATAAGGTTAGGTCACCGGACCGGTGTGAAGTATTTCACACAAAGTGTAGCTACACAAATTAACGAAAAGTGTAGGTGTACTGAGAAAGTGTAGGCCTACGTAAAAAAGTGTAAATAAGAAGTAGAATCAGGCATGGAGCGATATTTCCATAAAGTGGACAGGTCAAGCTATCAGAAACAATTTTTTTTATTAAAATAAAAAGGGTTGGGCCTATTCGACGCTATTTTAAAAATTGTGAAAATCAAATAAACTTTCCAAAACTGATGCTACACTATGACCATTTACCAAAATCTCAGAGATGTTACCCAAGTTTCTACTGCGGCCGAAGAAACATATAAATAATTAAATTTATTTTGTAATTTTTTTTTTTTTTTTTTTTTTTTTGATAACAGTTACATTACTCTCAGTGTATTGTATTTGTGTAAACAACTGTGTGAAATTACTGAAGATATTGGTAGTTCCCGTCCCAAAAGGGGCTTAAGCCCCCTCATATGTGATAATACACAAGGCAATTCTAGCAAAATTGCTAAAATAAATAGTGTAAGTGATATTCAAATAGTGTCACAGACTACCTATGTCAAAAAATCAGTCAATTAACAATTGCGATAACATCATGAAAAATAACAGATTTTCACCGTTACAATCAAATAAAAACCTGAACTAGAATAATGATGAAGACGTAATCATCACAAAAACAATCAGAGTTAAAATTCCTCCTATTGTTATTAAGCAATATACAGGTATTTTGAATATCAAATGTATTTGCTTACAATACATAGCTCAAAGTATATACATAGCTTATACAGTTTGCGCAACACCTAGGTATCTATGTACAATTAAAAATTCCATTGTGAAGAGCTGAAGTCAACGAGATTTATAATTATTAAAATTTAAGGTCAATGACCGAAGGAAATTATAACTTTGTTTTGTTATTTAAATCGTTGTCATATCGTTAAGCTATCGTTTGATATCATATTGATGATAGGAAATGTTCATTCTGGGATATTGGATGGTCGTCAAACTGTGATTGCTGGTACCGATGTCCAACAGTCCGATTTGGAGATGGTGAAGCCCAAAAAGTACTTGCACGTCTCTAACTTCAAACCAACTACTTACGTGCGATTGATTGATTTTGTTGTACGATCAAGCATTAAGCAAGTCTCCCGTAATATAAATGCGAATACCACAACCACTATACACCCATGTTACAACAACACAGACACACCATTTCTTCATGAAGCCCAAAACTCCGTAAAGAAAGGCGCCACATCGATAACCACATAAGTCTAATAGTGTGATAACAAGATCGAGGGATGGGAAAGGAATGTTGCAACAAAGACTCAACCCGGTTCCAGACACCTAAGCAGTTTAGTCAATACAATTTTAGAGTTCATCTATTTAGCCAATACAATTTTAGAGTTCATCTATTTAGCTCATCTACTGCTCCAACCTGCAAGAGAACTACAAGGTGGCTGAGACCAAATGTTACTAACTTCACTCTGCTGTCATTTGTGTAGTTGTCATTTTCGCGCATTAATTTTTTGACAGATTGAAGTTTGGTTAGTTGTTTATATGTGGTCAATAAATAATTGTTCTAAATTAATATCTTAATAAAAAAATCGTAATGGAATTCAAACGTAATAGTGTAATTGCACTGTATTTGGGTGGAAATTCACAAACAGCAATAGTTCGTCAGCTCCAGCATTTGAATGTGAATAAAATGTTTGTGTATCGAACCATAACTCGATACAACGAAACTGGTAGCATCGCTAAACGCAACAGAGGCGGTCCTAAAAAGACAGCAACATCAAAAGAAATGATACGAAAGGTGAAGAAACGAATCCAACGAAATCCTCGTCAAAGTGCCAATCAATTAGCCGCACGTCTACATGTTTCACGATACAGCATTCAAACCATATTGAAAAATGAACTACACTTGAAGCCCTACAAGATACAAAAAGTTCAAGATCTTACGGAGGCACAAAAAAAAGTTAGGCTTGAAAGAACACGAGCATAGAAGGCCTTGGCCGAACGTGATGAGATTCCAAAAATTGTCTTTTCTGATGAGAAAATTTTCACCATTCAACAGCATGTGAATAAACAAAATGATCGTGTTTGGTTAGAGGACAAGTCCAACGATAATTTGGACACAAGAGTTGCCATGCGCAAGCAATCACCAGCTTATGTTATGGTTTGGGCTGCAGTTACTGCAGATGGACGCACTCCTCTGGTTTTCATCGAACATGGAGTCAAGGTAAACCAAGAGATGTACCGCCAAAAGATCCTAAACGATGCTTTGCTACCTTGGGCACGTAAACACTTTGGTACGAACCGTTGGACATTCCAACAGGACTCGGCACCGTCACACAAAGCTCGAGCGACACAGCAATTTTTACAAAATTGCGTTCCGCGGCTGATTTCGTCGAAAGAATGGCCACCATATTCACCAGACTTGAATCCCATGGATTTCTCCATATGGTCCATTTTGGAGAGTAAGGTGTCCACTAAAAAATACGAAAGTGTTGATGCATTGAAGTCAGCTCTTGTTCGAGAATGGAATAAAATTCCGCAAGCCCACGTTCGGTCAGCATGCAATGCTTTCTATGGAAGACTGAATCAAATAATCAAAGCCAAAGGAGGTCATATCGAGCAGTAACATGTTTTTCATAAAATGTAATATGTTTTCAACATATTCCACGAAATTTCAATAAAAAATAATCAAAATTAAAAAAATTACAGCGTTTTCATTTGGTAACACTTGGTCTCAGCCACCCTGTACACAATGACAACACAAATTTTCCTGGTGCCGCAAACTCTTTTCCCTGAAAAGCTGTAAACAACTATTATTATTCCCTTCACCCTTTTATCCATCGGCGGTTGTGAGGGGGCGAGATTTCATTCTATCATCATGTTCCCATGCGGTCACCAAAATTTGTACTAACTGTAAGTAGTGTTACGTTGTTGTTGAAATCGTTGCGTCTCTGCTGTCCCTGCTACTCGCCCCCTCCAAACCAACTACTACGTGCGATGATATAAAAAACCACATTTATTCCAAATTCCAAATTCCTACTGGAAATGATGAATGCCTCGAACTTGTTGCAAGGGGTGTGGATAAAAGCCGTCTGAACTTTATCTCTTTTAAAATTGGCCTGTATTCTGATAGTTTTTGATGGGAGCATTTGGCCTTTAGAATGTGCGATTAAACGATTCATCAACTTTCGCCGCTCAGGAAAGGGTCGTATTAAGGCATCATTACCAGCATAATAATAATATTAATAATAGTAATAATAATAATAATAGCAATAATAATAATAATCGTAATAACTACCTACATAATAACCACTTTAGCACAGACAACCGTAACAGTATTATCATGGGTCACTTGAACCATAAACTGATGGCATTTACGTCGATTTATTACCACAATGCATCCAGCATTCGGGGCAAAGCTAAAGCCTTTCGGCTTGGGGTTCTTGACAATGAGTACGACATTATAACTATTGGTGAGACCTGGCTTACAGCCAGTTTTATTTCCGATGTCGTCCATAGGAAAGACCGTTATAACTTCCTAACTAGCATGAAAGGTGGAGGAGTGCTGATTGCTGTGAAGTGTTCGATTTTGAACGAGATGATCGCTTGTCATTCTTAACTATATATTATGGCAGTCCGTGTAAAGGTCGCCCATTCCTCCGTGATCGTGGGCGCTGTATATATTCGTAGTGGCTCAAACTTGGATTATTATCTGGAGATTACTAATTTTGTTGATTCAATTGTGTTACCTTTGGTAGGTGCTGGCGAACACCTTATGTTTGTTGGCGCGACTTTAATCTTCGTGACGCTATTTGGTTCGATGTTGATGGAGTTTTTACTTTGTCTTCTACAGACGAAAGGGTGTTACATACGATAGAATATTTTGCGGGCATTGCTATCACTCAACAGAATAGAGTGTCCAACAGCTGCAGCAAGTTTTTGGACCTGGTTTTCCCTACTTATGTTTTACATTCGGAGATTTCGTCTTGTGAGGATTTCACTGGCTGTGCGAGCATTTACCATACTCCTATTTTGATAAATATATTTCATGAAAAGTGTCTTACTAATTTTACTTACAATAATGGTTCTCATTTTAATTTTAGATCCATCTGCTGGACGAGCGGATCATGGCTGGCATCGAAATGTTTGTTCCGAAGGTAAAAGATAAACCGCAATTTCGTGAGCCATTGTATAAAAATAAACTTGTGCTACTCGAGAAGCATCGCAATAAACTTCATTCATTATATAAGGTACATGGGGATAAGTTTTACTCTGCGTTCAATGCAGCCCGTAAGGAGTTTCGAATTTTAAACCGGTTCCTTTATAATAATTATATTTTGCAGATTGAAGAAGATCTTACTACTAATCCTAAAAATTTCTTGAATTTCATCAACAGCAAAAGAAATGTTGTTGGATTTCCGTCACCTATGATTTATCACAACTCAGCTGTAATTCATTTGCCAACTATTTTAAGTCTGTCTATGAGCAATCTCATACCACTATTACTAAATCTAGTGACTGTTCGGAATTTAGTCTGTTGAGGTTTTCTGTAGATGAGATCTCCGATAGTTTGGCGCAACTTGACGTGAATAAGGGCTCAGGACATGACGGCATTCCACCCATCCTTATGAAAAACTGTGCGGATGGTTTAGCTGTTCCTCTCGCGTTTATTTTTAATGAAAGCCTCCGTACAGGGGTATTCCCGGAGCCTTGGAAGATTTCCTTCACTCGCACGATTTTCAAATCAGGCAAAAGGTGTGAAACCAGCAATTACCGTGGGATCGCTATACTCTCTGCTATACCGAAACTATTCGAAGCATTGGTATAAAAATTTCTATTTTTTCATTTGAAAACGTTAATTTGTCCTGCTCAACATGGCTTTTACCCTGGAAGATCCACAGTGACCAACCTGATTTCTTTTTGTGGTCACTTACATAGCAGTATTGCAATCAGGCAACAACTGGATGTTCTGGACTCGAACTTCTCAAAGGCTTTTGATAAGATTGATCATTCGATACTTATCAAAAAGCTTGGGGAATTAAACTGTCATTTCATTCCAACTAAGTGGCTTCAATTTTATCTTTCGGATCGATGGCAGTATGTTACGTACGTGAAGTTTGTCCTAAGTTGCCTTAAGTTGTCCTAAGTTGTCCTAAGTATGTCCTAAGTTTTTATAAATGTGTTGGTGTAAAAGTTTCGTTATTACGAATTTATTTAATTCATATTGAAATAATAAAAATTATGTTTAAGATTATTTACTCTTACAAAATAAATTTACATTTTTTCTATGTCGCGAAATATTCAGATAGTAAATGTATAAAATCAGATAATTTTCCAAAAACTGAGAAACTGGCAGAAAACCCGTGTTTAATCGTGTTTGTTTGCGAATTTTCTTGTAAAAATCCTAGGAAGCGGCCACCAAAATGCTCTATATTTTAAGTTGTCGTAAGGTCTTATCTATTCGAAAAATATTTCACTTTTGAAAAAAGTAGGGGATTAGGGTATTTAGGACAGCCGTGTTTGACATAATCTCTTATGATATATCGAATATATGTATAAATGATTTTCCGAATTTTCTTGAGAAAATCTTAGGAAGCGGCCACCAAAATGCTCTATATTTTAAGTTGTCGTAAGGTCTTATCTATACGAAAAATATTTCACTTTTGAAAAAAGTAGGGGATTAGGGTGTTTAGGACAGCCATGTTTGACATAATCTCTTATGATATATCGAATATATGTATAAATGATTTTCCGAATTTTCTTGAGAAAATTCTAGGAAGCGGCCACCAAAATGCTCTATATTTTAAGTTGTCGTAAGGTCTTATCTATACGAAAAATATTTCACTTTTGAAAAAAGTAGGGGATTAGGGTGTTTAGGACAGCCATGTTTGACATAATCTCTTATGATATATCGAATATATGTATAAATGATTTTCCGAATTTTCTTGAGAAAATCCTAGGAAGCGGCCACCAAAATGCTCTATATTTTAAGTTGTCGTAAGGTCTTATCTATACGAAAAATATTTCACTTTTGAAAAAAGTAGGGGATTAGGGTGTTTAGGACAACCATGTTTGACATAATCTCGTATGATATATCGAATATATGTATAAATGATTTTCCGAATTTTCTTGAGAAAATCTTAGGAAGCGGCCACCAAAATGCCCTATATTTTAAGTTGTCGTAAGGTCTTATCTATACGAAAAATATTTCACTTTTGAAAAAAGTAGGAGATTAGGGTGTTTAGGACAGCCATGTTTGACATAATCTCTTATGATATATCGAATATATGTATAAATGATTTTCCGAATTTTCTTGAGAAAATCCTAGGAAGCGGCCACCAAAATGCTCTATATTTTAAGTTGTCGTAAGGTCTTATCTATTCGAAAAATATTTCACTTTTGAAAAAAGTAGGGGATTAGGGTATTTAGGACAGCCATGTTTGACATAATCTCTTATGATATATCGAATATATGTATAAATGATTTTCCGAATTTTCTTGAGAAAATCCTAGGAAGCGGCCACCAAAATGCCCTATATTTTAAGTTGTAGTAAGGTCTTATCTATTCGAAAAATATTTCACTTTTAAAAAAAGTAGGGGATTAGGGTGTTTAGGACAACCATGTTTGACATAATCTCTTATGATATATCGAATATATGTATAAATGACATTCCGAATTTTCTTGAGAAAATCTTAGGAAGCGGCCACCAAAATGCCCTATATTTTAAGTTGTCGTAAGGTCTTATCTATACGAAAAATATTTCACTTTTAAAAAAAGTAGGGGATTAGGGTGTTTAGGACAGCCATGTTTGACATAATCTCTTATGATATATCGAATATATGTATAAATGATTTTCCGAATTTTCTTGAGAAAATCCTAAGAAGCGGCCACCAAAATGCCCTATATTTTAAGTTGTCGTAAGGTCTTATCTATACGAAAAATATTTCACTTTTGAAAAAAGTAGGGGATTAGGG
This sequence comes from Tipula vernalis, assembly GCA_958295665.1. Lineage (NCBI taxonomy): Eukaryota > Metazoa > Arthropoda > Insecta > Diptera > Tipulidae > Tipula > Tipula vernalis. The sequence goes on from OY282558.1 coordinate 158,817,809, forward strand.
TATTTAGGACAGCCATGTTTGAAATAATCTCTTATGATATATCGAATATATGTATAAATGATTTTCCGAATTTTCTTGAGAAAATCCTAGGAAGCGGCCACCAAAATGAAATGCGGCAACGAAAATCGGAAATCAATCATACATACTATATATTCGACGTATAATAAGAGATTATGTCAAACATGGTTGTCCTAAACACCTTAATCCCCTACTTTTTTCAAAAGTGAAATATTTTTCGAATAGATAAAACCTTAAGACAACTTAAAATATAGGGCATTTTGGTGGCCGCTTCTTAGGATTTTCTCAAGAAAATTCGGAAAATCATTTATACATATATTCGATATATCATAAGAGATTATGTCAAACATGGCTGTCCTAAATACCCTAATCCCCTACTTTTTTCAAAAGTGAAATATTTTTCGAATAGATAAGATCTAATGACAACTTAGAATTGTGCACATTTTGGTGGCCACTTCCTAGGATTTTTAGAAGAAAATTCGCAAACAAACACGATTAAACACGGGGTTTCTGCCAGTTTCTCAGTTTTTGGAAAATTATCTGATTTTATACATTCACCATCAGAATATTTCGCGACATAGAAAAAATGTAAATCTATTTTGTAATAGTAAATAATCTTAAGCATAATTTTTATTATTTCAATATGAATTAAATAATTTCGTAATAACGAAACTTTTACACCAACACATTTAAAAAAACTTAGGACATACTTAGGACAACTTAGGACAACTTAAGGCAACTTAGGACAAACTTCACGTACGTAGTATGTTAAGATTTATGACTAATCCTCAGTTTTATTTCGAGTTACCTCAGGTGTCCCACAGGGAAGTCATATTGGACCTCTTCTTTTTTAACAATTTATTATTGATGTTGTTCAGTGCCTTGAGTTCGCGCATTGCCTGCTGTATGCAGACGATTTGAAAATATTTGCACCAATATGTAGTGTATCTGACTGTCTTAGATTGCAAAGGGATTTAGATACATTTTGTGTCTGGTCGGCTAACAACAAATATTCCCTGAATATAGCTAAATGAAAAACTATTTCTTTCTGTTGCATTCGCTCTCCGGTATTTCATGGGTATTCGCTGTTTAATGGAGTCGTGGAAAGCGTAGAGTATATGTCCGATCTTGGGGTAGTTTAGTCTTCAGATCTAACGTTTGTGAGGCACGTTGATTCTGTTAAAGCAAAGGCTGATGATGATAGATGTTGGGTTTCATAAAGCGTAACTGCAGGGACTTTTATGACCCGCTTACATTAAAGTGGTTCTATGTTGCCAATATAATGAAATTGCTCGTTGTAAACAAACAGTGAGCATGAGGCAGCCTACGTTTTTGATGCTCGATTATGTGAACATAACAGACAACGGTTCCGAAAATATGCTTCTTTGATATGTCATTTAAAAATTCTTTAAATTACCTCAAAGTATTGAAATCCTGTCAAAAATGACCAAAAATTTGGTGGGTCCAAAACCGCTTTTCTCGAAGTTTTCAAAGTCCCTGAGTTTAAAAAAGCAAAAAAAAATGTCCGTTCGTTTGTCTAGACGTCTGGATGTCTCGATGTCTAGATGTCTGTATCCATGGTGGCTCGAGAAAGGCTTGTCCGATTTAAATTTTTTTTTCAACAATCTGTTTCTATGGTCAAGGCGGTGATTTCAAAAGTTTTTGGAACCTGTACGTCTTGAAGGTCGGGTACCTGCCATACGAATTGACCCAAAACACCTGGTTATAGAAATATTTACCAATTTGTTATGTCTGCTGGTTTGAATATTCAGTTGGGCATTTAGTTTGGGATTGAGTTGAAGGTTTAGTCAGGGATCAACTTGCGGGTTAAGTTGAAGTTGAGTTGGAGTTTAGTTGGGATTGGATTTAGATATAGTGAGCAGTTGGCCAATGTTTTATATATGCTGGTTTGAGGATTGAATTGAAAGAGAGTTTGCGTTAGAGTTGAGGGTTGAACTGGGGTTGGATTAGTGTTTAGTGAGCAGTTGAGCAATCTATATAAGTGAGTGTTGGTAAAGGGTGTTTTTTATAGAGTTACACAAGTTTAAATCATAATAAAACAAAGAAATATATTTTTAATATCAATCAAAACGGGCTTTATTGGATAGAAAATTTTATGACATTAATGTTTGAATATGATTTCGGCCATGTGGCCGCCACGGCTGGCGCGTACAAGGCGCAATCTGGAGCACCAATTTTCACAAAATTTCGCAGCATTTGCAGCCGTATTTCGTCAATAACTCTTCGAATGTTGATTTCCAGGTGTTCAATTATCTCTGGTTTATCGACATAGACAAGTGACTTTACATAACCCCAAAGAAAATAATCCAATGGGGTTAAATCACACGATCTTGGTGGCCAATTAATTGGACCATTACGCGAAATTATTCTTTCATCAAAAGTTTCTTTGAGTAAATCAATTGTAGCGCGCGCTGTGTGGCATGTGGCTCCATCCTGTTGGAACCACATGTCAGCAAGATTAATGCCAGCTAATCGAGGTACGAAAACATTTCTAATCATGTCCCTATACCGCTCACCATTGACAGTAACATTCTGACCATCATCGTTTTTGAATACATATGGACCAATGACCCCGCCAGCCCATAAAGCGCAGCAAACAGTAATTTTCTGTGCTTTAAATGCTGCACAAGTTTAATCTTGAAAGCTTTTAAGCCAAGATTCTTTCGTGATGGTAAATGTTGGTATCGAATGGTGGTATGGTAGTTCGAATGATGGTATGATGGTACGATGGTATGATGGTAAGTGGTAAGATGGTATATAGTATGATTGTGTGATGTTATGATGGTACGATTGTATGATGGTTTAGTGTCAAGATGGTACGATGGTATATTCCTGTACGTATGTCTGTATGATGGTGAGTAGAGTTCAGGTTGAAATTGAGTTAGATTGAAAGAAAAGATCAGTTAGGGATTAATTTGAGGTCGAGTTTTGGGTTTAGGTTTCCAATCACCGGGGGCGAGTAGGAGAGACAGCAGAGACGGAACCACTTCAACAACAACGTCAAGCAACATACTAGCATCCGGAATGGAATTCACTAAATGCATTCCAATGTGATGGCATAGTCAGATCCAGGGAACAATCTCTAAAATGGATTGTCATTGGCTTTTGAATACACACTACACTTTCTAGTGTATGTCTTATTGTAAAATCGAATACCGGTTTGTTGGGGGTTGCGTTATTAATATTATCCGAGGAAGAGTTAACATCTAGTCCTAAGGAGTTCTGGAATTTCATTAAAAGCAAGAAAAAAGTGGCTGGCTTTCCGTCTTCTATGTCTTACCAGCGCTCCGTCGCTAGTCAGCAGTTGGATATCTGTAATCTGTTTGCCAATTTTTTTGCGTCAGTTTATAAACTTGTTCTGTCGTCCGCTATCGTATCTTCTGCTTAGCCCACCTTCGATCAATTTAATATTTTCAATTTAATATTTTCAAGTCTACCGAGGAAGAAGTTCGGGATTGCAAGCTCTCGCTCGAGGTTGGAAAGGGAGCGGATTATGATGGCTTCTTCTTGAAAATTTCTTGTATTCATCCAATCTTTAAGGCGGGTAGAAGAAGTGATGTGAATAATTATCGTGGGATCGCCATTCTTTCTGTCTTACCCAAGTTGTTTGAGTCTATGGTTCATATAGAATCTTGTTCTTCCACACTAAAAACTTCATTTCTCCTGTACAACATGGATTTTATCCCGGTAGGTCTACAGTAACTAACTTGGTTTCATTTTGTGGCGACTTATTTGATAGTTTAAATTCCAGACATCAGGTTGACGTTGTTTATACAGGTTTTGCCATGGCTTTTGATATGATTGATCACTTTATTCTTCTTAGTAAGTTAGAGAGTCTAAATTTTCAGTTCAATCCTATTATATTGTAGTGTTCCTACCTCACTGATCGTTGGCATTACTTTAGGATCTTGGGTTCTTCCTCCCAATTATTTCACGTGCTATCTGGCATGTCTCAAGGTAGTCAACATTGGACCATTGTTGTTTTCATTGCTGCAGATGACATGCAAATTTTCGCCCGGGTTTCTAGATTGTCTGGTTGTGTAAAGTTGCAGGAGGGCTTAACAGATTTTATACTTGATCTATTAACAATAGACTGGCTCTGAACGTGTGCAAATGTAAGACGCTTTCTTTTCATCATATCTGCTCAAGTAGAGTTCATTCCCGATCTTGGTGTGATTTTTGCATCTGACGCTACATTTACCAGACATGTTAAGTTAACATCATTTTAGGGACCCGATCGGAATGTTTTGTTCGCGCTCCGATGTTTGCCATCCACGCGTGCTATGAAATATGTCCTCCCACCTTGTCAGGATCGATGTAATAATTTGAAACTGCAACGTCTAGACTATCGCCGGGACCTAGCTTCCGCTCTGAACGTACGCGACATCATTAATTCCCGTATCGATTGTACCGAGCTACTCGCACACTTGTCGAGAGATTTGTTCAAGAATGTTTTATTTAAGTTTATTAATAATTTTAATTAGCCGTAATTGTTTGTATCGATTGTAGTCACTGTAGGTGTATGGTGGCATATACTCAGATCCAGGGAACAATCTCTACGATGGCCTAGTTATTATTGGTTAATAAATGTTTCAATTTACATTTGTAATGAGCTAAACTATTTACAGTATTGAATTTTAATGTCTTATACTTATATACTTAAAACATACTTCTTTGTAACTATTTAGCATAACCTTTGAGCTTTAAAACAACTTGCCACATTTAATTAGTTGTCAAGTTGTTTTCAATTAAAAACTACATAGTTTCGTTTATTTTCATTTAATAAATTTTTTTATCAGAGAGGAAAGGTGGGGGGTTTGTTTCTGAATAAGATGCGAATTCGTAGATGTAAGATTCTTATTTGATTTGAATGAGATTCCCATCGTATTAAACATATCTTTACATTTGACCTTGTATTAGTATAAAAATCCGCCAAACATTGTAATTAAGTAAACATTTACTTTTTGTTTTTTTCAAAAATCTTTCTCTTGTGCACCTTCACCTTGTTTAACGAACATTTTACTTACAATTAATCTCACAACTAAAATAAAGCGTACACCGATTCAGTTTATACCATTAATTAAGTTGTCTACTTATTAAAAATTGTGAGTTACTCATAAAGGTTTCCTCTCATTTGGCTATTGCCAAAGTTAATTTAAAAGAACACACAAGTAGTGTCCATATGGATGATGCTAATCAATGGTTCACCGTCTAACGATAATCTAACGATAAAAATTATCACTTTTTTATTATAAATATTCACCACAGGCTTAGCTTAAACTTGAAAGGTTAACACATTAAAAACACGTTTTAAACATGTCTTAAAACAAAAAAATAATGGAGGCCAAACTAATTAATTAAACTTACACATAGCATTGACCATGATTATAATTAAGAATATGTTTTTAGTATATCCAATATTTTAGGGTGCATATATTTTTTGGAATCACTAGCAATTAAATAATCCACATGATTAAATTCTTTGTGCTCTGGTTGGAATAGTCCGATAATATTGGGGAAAATATTTGTTAGCCGTTTAACATCTTCAGGATGCGATATTAAATCATTGTCTGAATAATGCAATGCTATTGGTACGGTAATACTACTTAAGTTATATTCTGGTGGCTCTTTAGTGCCATATTTTACAAGATTTCCCGTTGAGCCATAATCATATTTGCGAAATCCACCTAAAATATGAACGCACGCAGTTTAGTTTGTTGTGTAAAGTAATATTGTGTTTAAAGGAAAAAAAATTTACCTTTTTGAATTAGTTGTCCGAAATGTATCAAGTTCATGTTTGAGGAACCAGCTGGAATATGTCCGACAAATACAGGTAATTTTGTAATATTTAGTTGGGGTAAATCATAGCCGCACAATTCAAATAACACTGTAGTACAAATTATGTTCTTTCTTGTTTTATCGTTACACAGTTTTTCACCCAGCCTCCTTATAAATTCTGTGTTGGGCAAAAATTCGTATGGTCCATTATATTTATAGAAAAGATCATATTGGGTTGCGTACAATCCAACCAGCTTCAACAGTATACTATTAGTTCTATTCATAAATACAACTGGTGACAATGCTTGCATATGATTAATTTTGCGCATATATTCTGGCCGCTCGCTACACATAACAAAAAATGCGCTTGTGCCTTGTGAAAATCCTATGTAAGAGAGTGATTTACTGTTTGTTTTTTCCAGTACATAATCAATAGAGGCGGGTAAATCGTACACCCCAATTTCGTGCCATGAAAATGTCCAAAATTTTGAATCATTCAGTGATAGCGTTGTATGATTACGTGAGTAACGATTTCCACGTGCATTTCCCATCCAAACATCGTAACCATTATCCGCGAGCGCAAAACCCAAACTAATGTTTGGACCAAAAACTGTAAAATCGGCGGATGATGATGGCAAACCATGCATAGCAAAAACTACATTTTTTGCAGTGCCATCAAATATAGGACTACTTTTTATACGGTGTAATTGAAGAATGTATCCATCTTCGGTTTGAACAAAATGTGTTTCCGTTTTGTAACCATATTTTTCAAGGAATTCAGTCTAAAATTTAAAAAAAAAAAAAGTATAACTTATCACCTTTCAGCACATTATGACACAATAAAATATCACACAAACATATATACGTACTTACCGTGGTCATACGAGCTTCTTCAGCAATTTCTGGTTGTACATATTCGATTTGGGTCCAAAAATAATAATGTGGAATAAATCCTATCAACGCTATACCAAATACCCACCAAAATTTATTCTTAAATATCCACATTACTATAAACGATTATGTTACACTACTAGCAGATACTCACATTATACTGAAATTTATATTGGTCGACCACTAAATAAGCTTAAAATTATATATAATTTTACTTTCGTGTGCCTTTCGTATTTGAATTTTTTTTTTTTTTTTTTTTTTTAAATTACTATTCACTGCATTTTAATTAATTAGTTTCCAATTGATTCATAAAAACAAACTTTTCATTTATAGAGATAGTTGAAAAAATAAATTTATTTGGTTGAAGATCGTATACTTGGACTTTAAAATATGTTCGAACACTATAAGGCACAATATTGTTAATGCTCTACAAATCTGTAGGTTTTCTCGTAATTCCATAGTGTTATGGAATGATTTCGAGATTTAAATATCTATTATTAGATGAAACCTTCAATTTATCTGCACGATATATAATTTATATTTGTTATGTAAGTATATTAGTAATTTTGATAAAGATCGTTTCAGGGATGTGCACAATTTTTTACAAATTTGCAGTGACCGGATAACTAACCGTACACGATAACACCTATACATTTGGTTAAATTTCAGTTAATTAGATTACAAAATATTTTTCGACATTCTCAGCCCCAGTTGATTGTCAAATTCGATAGCTTTGACTGCTAAATAGGGCGAGATGATGATGATGCCTCAATGTAATGGCAAGTAGCATCGGTGCATCTACGAAGAAGAATACTATTCTTTCTCGTTTGCTATCTTAAAACCGTGGGATGATATACATAAGTGTAACGTCACAGTTCGTTTTGAGTTAGTGAAGATATCCCAAATTTGGTTCAAATAAAATATATTTTCCAATTTTCCAGTCTAAAGAAAATAGTTATGGGAAAATTACTTCGGTCTAAAAAGACCAAAGTATTGAAATCCTGTCAAAAATGATCAAAAATTTCCGTCCGTCCATCTGTCTGGTTGTCTGCGTGTCTGTATCCATGGTATCTCGCGAACGGCTTGTTCGAATTAGAATTTTTTTTTTGCCAATCTCTTTCTATGGTCAAGGTCGAGATTTGGAAAGCTTTTGGAACCCGTGCGTCAAGAGGGCCGGGTACCTGCCATACGAATTGCCCAAAATACCTGGTTATAAAAATATTTTCCAATTTTTTATATATGCTGGTTTGAATATTGAGTTTCGGGTTGAGTTGATGGTTAAATTGTAACGAACAAGCCTCCGTTAGGACCTCCTGTTGTTAACAGAATTTATCAATCAAAAATTTTCTTGCTGTAAACGGCCGCTTTGCTAGCTGCTCAGCCTGGGGGGCGGTTCTACATCAGTTACGATTGGCCGTTATTTATTTCAGCAAGGAAAAGGTACAACCCATCTATCTATCTACGAACCACTTACCCGATCAGGCTCCCATTCAAATTATCACCGAATCACTACATTTAAATTTTTAACATAAACTCAAATATTTACTATCAATAAATAGACAAAATTGAACATTTTATTTAAATGAATTTAATTGTTTAATAATAATTATTACAACAAAAATAGATTATTAAGTTTTTGCTTAATAAAAAAAATTTTGGTGCACCATTTTCTTAAATTAATATAATTTTGAAAAAAAAATTTTATAAATAAAATTTGAAAATTTTCTTAAATAATCTTAATAAGACTTTTGTTTTTTTTTAATATAATTAATGAATAAATAATATATAAATAATTAAATATGATTTTTTTTTTATTGGAATAATAATAATTTATAAATGAAGATTTAAAAAAAAAATGTTATGGAATGTTTTGTTTTGTTTACCTATTTATTTGTGCCGACATCTTATCAACGAATATGTTGCTTTTGGATTATATATATGCTGCAATGATGATTCCGTTAACATCCACAATTTGCGTATATTGTATTTTTTTTTTTGTTGTTATTATTTTATTGTTTTTTTGGTATATTTTTGTCACACTCCTTATATTATAACTGTTTTTTTTTGTTTTAAAATTTTTCCAAATTTTGATTAAAAAATTAATTTGTACAACATTATATTAATTATATGATATAAATATTAATTGTATCACAAGTTATTCATTTTTTGTTTTAAAATACTTAAATTAACAATTTTCGTTTTTATGTACAATGATTAAATTTACAATTCATTGTCCGAAATACACTATTTCTATGATTATACATATATTATTAGATTAGATATTTGCGCTTTTTTTTATTTTTGTCCATTTCATGATCGTGCCATGTTTATTTAGCAAATTTTTATTTTTAGTTGATTTATAAAATCAATATTTTTTTTAATAAAATGGCAGAATCATATGTATCTTATAAAAGTATTAATTTATCACTCAACTACATACATATATTCACATAAACACCATGGAATTGTTTGCCTTGTTCTCATTTGATTTTTTTTTTTCTATTTTATCTTACTTTAAAAAAAAAACATCAAATCAAAAAAAAAACATTTATTTTATCACTCACTATATCGTCACCATAATTATACAATTTTTTTTTTTTCATCAAATAACCAAAATCAAAAAAAAATCTCTCGTCAAAATTTTTTTTCCCATGCTTATATATCAGTCCCAAAACAATAGACCTCCCCCACCCATCTTCATTCGTTTTTTCCGTTTCTTTTTTTCTTGTTTTTGAAATTCCCTTACCAACAGAAAAAAAAAACGATCACTCTCGATCGATAATTAGGGCAATTCAATAGCGTAAGCCCAATATTATTAACCTAATAGCGGTCAAGTATTAATATGGATCACGGAGGCCTTACAATCGCGTGGACGACCCATCTGAGAGATGTCTCATACGAGCCAGGCAATTGAGACAATGTAAAACGAAATGAACGATAAACCAACGATTAAATCTTTATGTCCTTTATGTGATAAATACCTATGGTCTGACCAAATTCGTTCCCTAATTCATACGCCACATTACCAATAGGTCTTAGAATATATGCTTTCTGAAATTTTGGAGCGAGTTTTGCTGAGACATTTTTAATTGCGTCACTTTGCACGAAATTCCTGGCAAACACCTTTTGCCCAATTGTAAATTCTCTAGGACGACTTCGAAGGTTATAGGTTTTTACATTCTTCTGATAAGCTATTTTTAAATGTCGGAGGATGCTACTCTGAGCCAAGGTTTGTCTATCTGCGTTTGAAATTCCCAAGTTATTTCCTCCTAATTGGTATAATAGATGGATTAGTTTGTATTGCGAGCCATGCCCCATATAGTGTTGACCATTTATAATAAAATGTGGTGACAACTTGTTGCTTTGATGAATGCTATTCCGAAGCGCTAGTGCAACCGAACTAATATGGAGATCCCACTCTCGATGATTTTCTGATATATAAGAACGTATTGCGCTTAAGATTGAGCGATTTACTCTCTCCGACATATTAGCTTGTGGAGAATACTTAGGTGTTCTAATATGGGATATACCATATCCTTCCAAAAATACTTTAAAGTCATTTGAGACAAATTGAGGCCCGTTATCGCTAAATATATATTCCGGCACCGAGAAAATATCAAATACTTGCTCCTTTAAAAATTTAATCACGTTCCTGGTGGTTGCGTCTCTCATTGTTTGTAGTAAAACAAAACGGGAATATTGATCTAAAACAACAAAAAGGTAGCAATTTCCAGACTTGGACCTAGGATACGGTCCCAGAAAGTCAATAAATAGTCTTTGCCATGGACGAGTAACTTCAAAATACTTTCCCATCTCAGGACGGGTAGTGTAATTAACTGATTTTGCTATTTTGCAAATCTCACAGTTTTTTATAAAGTCGCTTACATCTTTACACATTTATGGCCAATAATAATGTCTCCGAAGACATTCTAAAGTTTTGGTAACTCCAAAATGTGAAGAAGAGGGAGGACAGTGTGCATCTGAAATGAGAGAAAATACCAAACCTTTGGGAACGTACAACTTCCATTCAGGAAGATCAGTTCCAACATCGTAAGTACCAAAAGAAGGGTTATAAAATATATGATTGTTGATTACTTTATAATTTATCCGTGGTTCATCATTTTGCTTTAAAGTTCTTAGTAACTTCTGATAATCTTCTTCTAGAAAAACGTCCGAATTCAGATCTATCGAATATGCTTCTAAATCAGAAATGAATTCAACAAAAAGTTCGTCAGCATTCTTACGAGATAATGCATCCGGCACTATATTTTCCGAGCCCTTCCTATATTCAATGTGGAAGTTGAAACCTTGCAATTTCAAGCACCACCGTGCAAGTCTTCCAGTCAAGTCCTTTTGACTCATGAGCCACGTCAAACTGGCATGGTCAATGATGACGGTAAACTCAAAACCCTCTATGTAATGCCTGAACTTTTTGATACTGACGACAGCTGCATAACATTCTAGTTCGGTAGTACTATAATTCCGCTGAGCACTGTTCAACTTCGCAGAAACATATGCTATTGGACGTTCCTCGTTCGTATCTGATTTCTGGAATAGAACCCAGCCAATCCCCGTTTTAGACGCATCGCATTGGATGTAGAATTTACGCTTGAAATCAGGGTGGCATAGAACAGGTGCGGACGATAACGCTTCTTTAAGTTTTTGAAATGATGCTTGAGCAGCATCATTCCAGATGAATTTCTTTGATTTCTTAAGTAGATCGGTAAGTGAACCGGTGACATCGGAATAGTTTCTGATGAAGCGTCTGTACCACCCTGTCATCCCTAAAAATCTTCTCAACTGTCGAACGGTTTTGGGTGGCGGGTATTCCGTAATGGCCGATACTTTACTCAAGTCAGGTTTAAGCACTCCATTTCCAATAATGTATCCCAAATATCTTATCTCGCTCAGAACAAAGTTACTTTTCTCAACGTTTATCGTGAGATTTGCTTTCGAGATTAACTCTGCAACTTTTTCCAGGAGAAGTAAGTGTTCATCGAACGTCTCTGTAGTTACCAATAAGTCGTCCAGGTACACGAATACTTGATGATGCATTTCATGTGGGATAACTTTATCCATAAGCCTACACATGGTTTGAGGGGCATTACAAAGGCCGAATGGCATGACGGTAAACTGATAGAGGGGTCTACCGGGTACGGAAAAAGCTGTCTTATCCCTTGATCCTTGTTCTAAAAGTATTTGCCAAAAGGCATCTTTAAGATCTATGCTAGAAATGAATCTAGTTTTATCTAAGCGACCTAGTAGACCGTCGATGATAGGTAAAGGATAAGCAGCTTTAACCGTAACCGCATTTACCTTCCTCGCGTCTAGACACAAACGGACCTTGCCATTTGCCTTCCTCACCAATGTAACAGGAAAACTCCTCCGCCTGACTTTTCATTATTCTAAATTCCGACTTTTGGAACGTCAACCAAGAGTTAAACGTCAAATTTTGTTTAAAAAAATAATTTAACAAATTAAAAAATTTAAAAAAATGTAAATTGAAAGTGAAGAAGACATGGCAATTGCATTATTTATTAATGTAATAATCAATTACGAAAAGTTAATAAAAAAAAAAAAATACGTATAAACTACAGGGTTACAATTAATAAAAATCCTAACCGAAAATTGATCGCTTTTTTGTTACGTTTATATTGCATATTTCAGCCTGAAAGAAAGTTGCTAAGACGATACTTTCATTAAGTACCACATTCGTGTATCCGCGAGATCACTCCACCGAATGTTATTGGTATTTTTTTTTTTTTTTTTTTTTTTGTTTTTAATAATTTTATTTATGATAACAATAAAATTTTTTTACAAAGTAACTAGTCATTTTTGACTAACAGCGTTTGACTCTGACAATATAATAATAAAGCACTCATATGTGTTCTTTACATAAAGTGTTGTTTTGGTTGATGTTGCATTGTGCGGACTATTCAGGCAACTCAAAAGGTTTTAGTCTTTTGAGTCTTCTTATTATACCCTCTTGATGAAGTAGTCTTGCAGCTTCGATGTTAGGGTGATGATGGAGCCTCTCCTGGTGTTTTTGAGCACATTTCTTTATTTCACTTGCGACTGTGTCTATTCCGAGATCTCTATGAAGGTCACTATTGCGAGTGTACCAAGGGGCATTTACAATTCCTCTGAGGACTTTATTTTGAAATCGTTGAACTATCTGTTGATTGCTGATTTTGGTGCATCCCCATAGCTGAATACCATATGTCCAGACCGGCTTGAGTACTTGTTTATAAAGCATAAGATTATTATGAATGGATAACTGAGAGTTTCTTCCAATTAACCAGTACATTTTTCTATATTTTACCTGAAGCTCTTCTGCTTTCTTTTTCACGTGTACTTTCCACTTTAACTTTGCATCAAGGTTCATACCAAGGTATTTTGCTTGATTGGCATGTGGTACAGAGATATTATTGAGAGTCACAGGTAGTGGTTCTATTGATCTATTAGTGAAGTTAATGTGAGTAGACTTCGATTCATTCACTTTAATTCTCCACTTAGCTAGCCAATCTTGTATATTATTTACGGCTATTTGTAGTTTGAATGTGAGGTATCATTATCACTTCCGCAAATTTCCAAGATTGGTATTTGAGCAAAATAATCTTGGATACGGCATAAAATTTAAACTTTGAGTTTTTTTGTACTGGCTCGCATATGGGGCAAGCTATAGAGTGACAGGGGTATCATTTGGAATATCGCGTTACTCCGTCAGAACAATTGTACATAATCTGTTAAATTCATTCGTCGGTATTTCCAAAAAAATTATAAAACTGCCGATATTTGGGGAGTACGAAGAAATTGGTAACCATTTTAACTCCAGAGCGAATACAAATATATTTTCAAAAGCTATTGGTGCCATAGATGGATGCCACGTAAAAATTATCGTACCCACGAACTTGCATGACCAGTACATAAATCGAAAGTTGGATTATAGTTTAAACATAATGGCCATATGTGACAGCAATGGGAAGTTTATAAATATTGTTGTTGGATATCCAGGGTCAGTGCACGATCGGCGAATTGTGGCTCGACGTGGCTACTATTTGCTAAGGGATAGTGGATATAAATGCACTTTGACGCCTGTGCCTATCATAACACCTTTCCGTCAAGATTGTGCACTGACCTCTCAAGAAAGACACTTTAATTTGTTGCATAGTCGAGCACGAAGCATTATAGAGAATAGTTTTGGACGAATGAAAACAAGGTGGCGATCAATTTTTCTAAAAAGCTTAGAATTAAAAATACAAAATTCTATAAAAACAGTATTGGCATGTTGTGTCATGCACAATATTTGTCTAAATGATGGTGTAGATTTGGAGGAAACTACCGAATTTTTATTAGAAAACGAAACACCACAACATGGCATTCAGCACTCTGATGAAGAGACTGCATTAACATTCCGCAATTCGTTACTCGCACAGATGTAAATTGAGATGATGAAGCATCATTAACCCGATTAAATCCTCAGCATACTGTTTAAGAGACCGAATTAGAATTTCGTAATACGTTGCTCGCCCAAATGTAAATTTTATACATATCAATGCTGCTCAAGAAAATCGACATAACTCCAAAAATAGAATTTTTTGTTTATTCGATTTACCAATCATTTGTGAATCAAATTGTGGAAAACTTATTCTGCTTTTTTGGTGGTGGGAGAATGAGTGACGTGAAATTGCAATCAAAAAGTTTCATTTTTTGAGTTGGGCCAGTTTTCTTTTACACCATTATATAGAAGTAAAGAAATAGACAAGGTGAAGTAATATTTCAATTTTTATTTTATTTTATTAACAAAATAAATGAACTTAAAACTATTTATAAAAAAAATCCATTGTTTTATTGCCTTTTTAATCACAAGATTATATCAATTCAATAATTTTTTTTATTATGCACATTATTAAATAATAATTTTAATTATTATTCCTCCTCCTCTTCCTCACTCGTATCATCGGCCGTAATGTTATGCTTTAAACGCATATATAGTATTTTATGAATACTTTGGCTGCATCCCGCATTACTTTTGCGTCCTTATCACGCGAGGAAGATAACACGGTACGTGAGGCAGATGCCATGTTTCGCGAGGAACATGCCACACTAAGCGAAGAGGATGCCACGCTACTCGTGGAATATGCCAAGCTTCGTGATCCTTCAAGCGAAGCAGATTCTTCGCTACACGACGTCGAATCTTCGTAATCCGGACTACGTACTTCTGGAGGCAGTGAGGTGTCGAACAGATCGGGAGGGTTTATGTTGTGGCGAGCCGACGCAAATTCATGTACCAATTCGAAATTGGGCCAGATCAAAGGACGGTTCAGCTTTGTCCGGGCTTTGATGAAGCTGACAATGTCGTCATAGGACCCTTAAAAGTGTAAATGAGATATATGTTTAACACTATAATGCCGTTTTGCCATTTCAATACGATGATTTTAGTTTATTTTTTTGATTTTTTAAATTATTATTTTTTTATTATTATTTTTTAAAAGCATAATACGTATTCCACGACGTAAA
This sequence comes from Tipula vernalis, assembly GCA_958295665.1. Taxonomy (NCBI): domain Eukaryota; kingdom Metazoa; phylum Arthropoda; class Insecta; order Diptera; family Tipulidae; genus Tipula; species Tipula vernalis. The sequence continues at coordinate 158,833,037 of OY282558.1, forward strand.
ATAAAATGACAACTAAATTGAAAAGTTACCTTGCGAAGAGACTTTTCGGTGATTACCTGGCGGCGAATAGCTTAATGTCACATCGAAAAGTTTAGACAGTAATTTAGTCAAAAAAATTGGTGTTAGGCACACAGCATTAGTGTAGAATGCGTGTTAAAAAACCTGAAGTATTTTGGTGGTTTGAAGCATTAGTTAATGTCACATAAAAAATTGGAACGGGCAGTTGCGAATTTAGCGAGGAGTGCACAATATTCCATGGTACGGGGTTCAGAGATGTATCAACCGTAGGTAGGTTTAATGCAAAGCTAAAAATAGATGATGAAGAGTGTGAGACCACAATTCACATAGTTCCTGATGGAATATTGCCAGTTTACTTTTTATTGGGTAGAGGTTTGGGTAGAGATTTAATAAATCAAATGCCGACTGGAATTACTATGAGAAAATTGATTCCGGAAAACGTTTCAATGGTGATTGAGCATGGAGAACTTCCACTGAACATAAACCATATTAATGATCGTGAAGTGGCGGATAGAATTCGTTTATTGGTAGTAAAATAAAATCCAGAGAAGACAACGCCAAGTCCAAACATAAAAATGCATATTGAGCTGACCGATGAGAAATCGATTACTTGTAAACCGAATTATGTAAGAAAATTATTAAAATTGTTGGTATTAATTAACAATAATTAAAATATGCATTTACTAAAAATAAAATTTAAAATTTTAACAATTTTAATACAAAATTTCATTTTATCGTTTTAATTTACGATGATAAATTGAAATTTTGTATTAAAACTGTTAAAATTTTAAATTTTATTTTTATCGTTCATTAAAAATCTTACAGTTTTAACTATTTTAATAATTTTGTTACATAATTTGGTAAAAAAGGGAATATCGTTCTCGTTTCTCGTTCTCAATGTGTATCGGCCTTTACTGACTACGTATTTTAAACTGTATGTCATACAAATTGAAAAGCCGCCGAAAAGTAACCTCGTAAACTGCCTTTTCACCAAGCATCTATGAGGAAATAGCGAAAGCTTCAAAATTTGAAAAGTTTAGTTTGAAAAGTCTTCTGAGGCACACAGCATAAGCAAAAAATTATACAAACTACTCGTAATTTCATGATGCATTGGTGTAATTTGACATACATAAAGTGTGCCATTCTTATTTTGTTTATGTAAATTTTTACAACAACCACCATTATGATTGTTGCTTGTAAACACTATGTGGAAGTCCAACATAGTTTTTATTACTGGGCACATTACTTAATGCCCCAAATTCCTATGTTTTTTTTTTTTGGTATTGTAAACCAAACGTTTTTTTTGGGAACGACCGACCCAAAAAGGAAAATGTATTTTGAAACTGGCGGGAGTTGGGTAGTAGAAACCGAAAGAGTCGGACGGATTTTTTTTTTTTTTGGAATTTGCTCGCGGTTTGTGCAAATTCAACGGGGTTTTCGAGTGTTTTTTTTTGGTTTTTAAATCGAAGATTGAGTTTTTGATTTTATTGTTTCGCGCGGTAAACCATTTGTAGTTAGGGGGCGAGTAGAAGAGACAGCAGAGACGCAACGATTTCAACAACAACGTCAAGCAAACACTACCTATAGTTAGTACAAATTTGGGTGACCGCATGGGAACATGATGATGGAACGAAATCTCGCCCCCTCACAACCGCCGATGGAACAAATGGTGGAGGGAATAATAATAGTTGTTTACAGCTTTTCAGAAAAAAAGAGTTTGCGGCACCAGGAAATTTGTGTTGTCATTGTGTCTCTTCTCTTACAGGTTGGAGCAGTAGAAGAACTTTAAAAAATTGTATTATCTTGTGCTAAATTACTAAAAAATATATTACTAACAAATTTACTAACTATCAACTACTTAGGTGTCTGGAACCGGGTTGAGTCTTTGTTGCTAACATTCCTTTCCCATCCCTCGATCTTGTTATATGTAAAAAAGGTGTACGACGGCAGCCTGGCCAGGGGCGGATATCATACTATTAGACTTATGTGGGTGGTTAATCGATGTGAAGCCTTTCTTTACGGGGTTTGGCTTCATGAAGAATGGTGTCGTGACATGGGTATAGTGGTGTGGTATTCGCATTTATAATACGGGAGACTTGCTTAATGCTTGATCGTACATCGCAATCAATCAATCAATCAATCGCGCGGTAAACCATTTGTAGTGTTGTGTTTTTTTTGGTTTTTTTATGTTTTTAAGTGTATAATTAGTGGATAAAAAACAATAAATAGTGTAAATTTAAAGTTATAAAAAAATAGATAAAGAAAATATTTAAAAGAAGTTATAAATTTGTTTATTGTTTTTTTGTTTATATCATTGTTGTGTGTTTATAAAAAAAAAAAAAAACAACTGGACAGGTTCAACTATTTGAGCGATTTATCCAAGAGAAGTAATAGGTAAGAAGATTGCAGGTACGTGGGATATTCTTTTTTTCTTTTCTTTCTGTTCTAACATTGTTGTGTTTATCCTTCGTATTACGTCTGAATGTGGTTTGTTGTTTTGTCTCATCATAAAACAAATATGTTAGGCTAGGGTGGTCTTATTTCCTCCCTTATCTAATCATACTCCCGTCTCGGTAATATTCCGTTGAGTCACATAGCTGACTCAGCGGGATAAATTTGCAGGTAATTCTCAGTCTGTTTGGTGGTCCGTTGCAACACTTCATGTCTGTCCCGAGTTTTTATAACCTAATAGGGTTATACCAGCCCCCCACTTTATACGGCTGAAGAAAGGCCACAACATCCCTCACCAAACCTCACGCCACCCTGCTGAGCTGCGGGAGTACATGGCCGTGAAGAGTGAGATGTTGTGTTAAATTTCTATGTAACAGTGAGGGGTGAGGTTTCTTACACTATCTTCTTTTACCGGTATGTTGAAGATATTATTGCGGCCATTCCAAATTCGGAAATTGATAATTTTTTGGACTTATTTAATAGTTTTACCCCGCGAATTAAATTTACATTCTAGATACGACGCACTCTTTTATGTTTTATACTTCTTAATAAAACAGTTATTATAAATGTTATTTTATATTTATTATTTAATAAACTATTTGTACATCTCCATGATGTTCCATCTATAATGGTTGTTCTTTACATACCCTGCTTATGTGCGTTTTTCTGTCACTTCAATGTGGTGTTGTCGCATCCATAAGCGGGGTGTGTTTACATGTATTTCTTTATGTTATGTTTACATATACAACATCTTCCTTTTTTTTCTAAAGAACTTAAATTCATTATTATAAATTATTATACATTTTTTTTTTCTTTTTACTATTACTTTTTTTACTTTAAATCTAACTGGCTCTCTAATGTCTCTATTAGACCTCCTAACAATATTATTATCTTCCAAATTTCTTTGTGTCACCCTAGATTCAGGATTATTGCTTCTAGCATCCTTAAACTCACTCTTATGCGAAGTTTCGTTTTGATTCGCACTATTATGAGTACTAGCCTGTTCACCTTCTTTTTTCTTTAATTCTTGAGGTTTAAAATGATTATCACTTTTATGCTCATTTTGGCCCCCTCTAAAACTTTCTTTATTATTGACGTAACCCGAACTACTTCCGGAATATGATTTCCGCAAATGCCTTGATGTCCTCCTCAACATACCACCGCTCTCCGTGCCCACAATATACGATCTTGGTGCTGAATGTCTGTCTATAATAGTCCCTTTATTCCAATTATTATTAATATTGTTTCTATAAACTATGTTTTCCCCGTTTTCAAATTTTTGTTTTTGCCTAGCATTTCTATCATAATAATTCTTACTGTTCCTATTTTTTTTCTAGCTTATTTTTAACTATGTTTTGATTTCCTGCATTCAAAATATTTTCTTTTATCGATAGTTTAGTTCTAGTAATCCGGCCCATTAATATTTGAGATGGTGATAGATCCAATTCTGGTATTACGGTATTCCTATATTCCAACAGAGCTAAATGAAAATCATTATTTTTCCGGATGATATTTTTCGCCGTTTGTATTCCTCTTTCGGCAGTCCCGTTAGATTGAGGATATCTCGGGGAACTTGTGGTCAATTCTATACTCCAATCATTTGCGAATTCTATAAACGCATAGCTATTAAATGGTACATTATCGCTCACCAACTGATTTGGTATGCCATGAGTGGAAAAAATTTCCTTTAACGCCTCTATCACCTCTTGAGCTGTTTTATTTCTTATTTCAGTAATTTCCAACCATTTACTGAAATAGTCTACCAAGATTAAAAAACTTCTGTTTCCCAATTTACCTATATCGCAAGCTACTTTCATGAATGGTCTTGCTGGAATCTCGTGCTGTTTTAGAGGCTCTTTAATATTTGCTGTTCGATACTGTTCACACAATGGACATGCTAGAATTAAATTCTCTATTTCTGCATTGATATTCGGCCAGAACAAAAGACTTTTTGCCCTAAGTTTTGTTTTAAAAATGCCCTGATGACCCTCGTGTAACCTTGTTAACATTTCCTTTCTCATTTTCCGTGGCACCACTAATCTATTATTAAAAAATATCAACCCATTCTCTAAAATTAACTCGTTTTTTTACTTAATAAATCGTTTGACACCGTCGGCTAAATTTTTAGTGTCCTTTGCCCACCCCTCCACAATTAACTGCATCAGTTTATTCAACGTCTCGTCTTTTTTGGTTTCACTTCTAAATATGTCTTCTTTCTGTTTCCCTACACTTATTGTATGTACTATTTCTACAAGGTCTTCTTCTTCATTGTCTCCCTCTATATTTGTTCTTGATAATAAATCTGCTATTAACATCATTTTCCCTGGTAAATATGATAATTTAAACTTGTATATTATTATCTTAAGTCGCATTCGTTGTATTCTTGAACCGTGTGAGCAAACAATATCTTTTTTCAATAGATTTACTAGAGGTTGATGATCGGTATGAATTTCTAACTTTCTTCCGGATATGAAATTATGGAATTTCCTGCACGCGAAAACTATTGCCAGAAGCTCTTTTTCTATTTGAGCATATTTTTTATCACAATCTGATAACGAGCGCGAGCCATAAGCCAAAGGTTTTCCTTCCTGTAGGAGTACCGATCCAATACCATCTTTAGATGCGTCCGTCTGAATAACTAGATCTTTGTCTTTATTAAAAATTCCTAGTGCCGGGGCTTCTTTTATGACATTTTTTAATTTACTTAATGCTTCGGATTGTGTTTGCTCCCATTTAAACTCGTTACCTTTTTAAATTAATTCTCTTAGGTTTGCGGTTAAATTAGACATGTTTGGGACAAAAGCTCTCAAGTAATTTGCCATACCTAGTATACTTTGAAGCTCTTTAACATTCTTAGGATCTTTTATATTCTCTATTGCTACAACGCGTTTGGGATCGGGCAGTATTCCCTCTTTTGAAAATATGGGACCCAGATACTTTACTTCCTTGACCTTAAATTGTACCTTATTTTTGTTGAAACGAATATTCAATTTTCTAGCTCGGTCTAAAACGGTTTTCAATATTTTATCGTGTTCCTCTTCTGTTCTTGCCGTTATTAAAATATCGTCAATGTAAACAAAAACTCCTTTGATATCACCAAAATTCTCTTCATTTCTTTTCTTGAAATATTTTGGAGCCATTGATATTCCAAAAGGTAACCTATTAAATTTATAAGTGCCATAAATAGTGCTAAAACAACACAATTCACTGGATTCCTTATCTAACTCAATCTGAAAGAACCCATCTTTCAAATCTAAAACAGTGAAATACTCCATTCCTACTAGATTTTCTGTTAGGTTATCAATTGAAGGTATTTGATAAAATTCTGGTATGATCCCTTCATTCAACTCTTTTGGATCTAGGCATATTCGCAAATCTTTATTAGGCTTTTCCACTATCACGAGATTATTAATCCATTCTACGGCATAGTTTACTTTCGATATTATTCCTGCCATTTCCATTTTGTCTAACATCTTCTTAAATTTTTCCTTTAATGCGATAGGAATTTTTCGTGCACCCTTAATTACTGGTTGTGTATTTGATTTTATTTTGATATGACATTTTGTTGGCATACAACCCAGTTCCTCAAATAAATCACTATTACTAGAAATTACATCCTCTTTACTTTTAAGTTCATGCACTCTTAATTTTGGAATTGTAATTAACCCTAATAACTTGCTAGTTTTTAACCCCAAAATAGGCCTAGTCTTATAATCTTCAACTATAATAAATTTTTGCATCGCATCAATATTTTTGTACGATATAAACAATTCTAATTCCCCTAATGGTTTAATAACGTGCCCCCCAAAGGCTTCCAACACCAAGCTCGTTTTTCCCAATTTTCCCTTAATTCTTAATAATCTATAGACACTCCACGGCAATATGTTAAGGACAGCACCCGTATCGATCTTAAAATTTACATTTCTACCCTCAACTACAATATCCTCTAACCATTCATTATTCTTCGTCACTGTATTTATTGCTATTACACTATTCACCTGGAAATCGTCATCCGACAAATTTAAAACATGTACATTTTTAAGAAAACAAGCTGATTTAAAATGCCCTATTTTACCGCAATTATAGCATCTAGACTTAGATGCGGGACAACCATTTACAGCGTGCTTCCTTTTACACTTTTGACATTCAAATTGTACATTATGATTCTGATTATAATTTTGACTTATATTTTTATTTGACTTAAAATTCTGATCATTATTTTTACTATTTGTAATAATTGAATTTTCCCTCATACCTTGTTCTGACCGATTATTCTTCATCGCGTCTATATTGCTGGTGCTACTCCCCTGGACCTCTGACGTTTGTTTCCGGCTTATTTCACTCGTACGACATTTCTCTACTGCTTTTGAAAATGATACGTTGTCCATATCCAACAATTGTTCTTGCAATTTCGCATTATTCACTCCCAACACAATTCTGTCTCTTTAATGACTCTCCTCCTCCTCAAATTCGCACCGCTTTGCCAGTTTTTGTATGTCACACAAAAAATTGTAAAATGATTCACCCTCCTTTTGATGCCTCTTATGGAATACAAATCGTTCGTATACGATATTTTTTCTTGGTGTACAAAATTTTTCTATTTTCTGTATTACCGTGTCATATTTATTTCTCTCGTCTTCAATTTCCACTTTTCCATCCTCATTTACTTTTTCTATTTTCTCGAAGACTAAATTGTTAAATATTTTTATTAATTCTTCCCCACCAATGTTTAACAAAATGGCCACTTGTACATCCTCCGGTTTGTTCTTTGCTTCTGTGGCTTTCATGAAAATTTCAAGTCTTTGCTTGAAACTTTTCCATGATTCCGCTAAATTGCTTTCAATTATTAACTTTGGTGGTTTATTAAAAGCATCCATTATTTTTTCGACTTATTTCCCACCTTTCAAAATGGCCACCCACGCTTGAAATTTTAGTTTCACTTTATTTTTTGTTTTTTTTTTTTTGTTTTAGTAAATTCTTATTATTTCAAATTATTGTTTTATCAACTGCGCCATGTTATGTTTTATACTTCTTAATAAAACAGTATGTTATTATAAATGTTATTTTATATTTATTATTTAATAAACTATTTGTATATCTCCATGATGTTCCATCTATAATGGTTGTTCTTTACATACCCTGCTTATGTGCGTTTTTCTGTCACTTCAATGTGGTGTTGTCGCATCCATAAGCGGGGTGTGTTTACATGTATTTCTTTATGTTATGTTTACATATACAACACACTCAAAATAAAATGCCAGTTAAATTGAGGAAAAAAGGAAATGAGGAATTTTAAAAAAACAACCATCATTATAGCGCCAACAAACTTTTTTATCATATTTAAGAAAATTTAACAAAAGTTTGTTGAAATTTCTTCAAAAAAAATGTAATGAATTTCAAGAAATTATTGTTATATTTACTGAAAACTTTATTGATTTGATAAAAATCTTTTTCAAAATAAAAAAAAAATTTAATTCATTTGATAAAACATTTCATCAAATTTATAAAAAAATATTTATTTAATATAAAAATTTATTTAAATTGATAGAAAAAATTGTAAGTTTAATAAAATATTTCTTTAACTTTATAGAAATTAATATTAATTGAATGAAATATTTCGTCAAATTGATCACGAATTGTTTTATCTAACGGAAGTGTTCTTCAACCTGATAGAGAAAATTGTGAAATAAACAGAATAATTCTTCAATATAAAGAAAATTTATATTAATTTAATATGTGCGAGTATTATAATAAAACATCGTTCAATTTATTTATCATATTGTTTTATTTATTAAACAAAATTACATTTATACTTAGACAGTTTCATAATAAGTACAGGGTGACTGACACGAAGTGTTATCAAAACAAAACGCCACAGAATTTTTATTATTTGATGAATTTTATTGAATCAAAGTAAAAAATGTTCACAAATTTTCGAATTGCATTAGCAGTTTTCGATTTGGCTACCCTTAGCCGCGATTATGGCCTTCAAACGGCCGACAAAGCTATTGCATGCAGCACGAGTGGCTGCGGTATTTTGGCCCATTCCCGGCGAAGCGCTTGCTTGAGATGATCGACACTTTAGTATTTTTTGTTCCCAACCTTGCTCTTCAAAATACCCCAAACAGAGAAATCTAGCGGATTTGCATCCGGTGAATTTGGTAGCCATTGGGCAGTGAAAATGAACCGCGGAATGTTGTTTCTCAGCCAATCTTGATTGACGCGCGCTTTATGACTCGGCGCCGAGTCCTGTTGAAATGTCCAGGCTCTGCGGCCGAAATGTTTTTGTGCCCAAGGCTTCAACGCTCCCTCCAACACATGATCCCGATAAATTTGAGCATTTATCTTGATGCCACGGTCCAAAAAAAACGAGCAGTGAACGGCTTTCGGCCGTTACGACGGCCCAAATCATCACCATCGGCGGCGCATGGTTTTGAATGGTAATCCTTTGGTCCAAATTTTCAGTAGAACGGCCGGGCAAGTAAATCCGGTCGTTTTGCTTGTTCACATATTGCTCAATAATGAACGGTGACTCATCGGAGAAAACCAAATTTGGCAAATCGCCACTTTCATGCAATCGTAACAAATCCTTTGCTCTTTCCACTCTAACTTTTTTTTGAGCATCGGTGAGACCATGCGTTTTTTAGAATTTCAAGGCCTTAAGTCCAAGATGATCTTTCAATATGTGATGCATCCGTTCGAGCGAAATGTTCCGAGCCAATTTGGCCTTCACCTTCCGAATGATATACGGTGATGTTGCAGTGCGTTTCGGTCCAACACCATGGCGTTTGGCAATGCTGAGAGTATCATTATAACGATTTATGGTGCGATACACAAACATTTTATTCACATGCAGATGTTTTGACTGGTTAACAATCTGAGGCAGTGATTTTCCAGCCAAATATAGAGAAATCACACTATTACGCTTGAATTCCATTGCGGATAAATTTTGTTCTGAATATTTCCCACTAAAATGCTTCTGTACGCTTGTAAACAATAGAATGAACTGTCATTAGTGTAAATTTGAGCGCTCTGTCATCACTGGTTTGACAGCAATAACAGTCTGAAGTTGGTAACACTTCGTGTCAGCACTCTGTATATCTGCTAAATAGTTAGGCCAACCATCAAAAGTGTTTCCATCATCGTTACACTTACTTAAAAAAAATTTAACTATAAAAGGTTTAATTAATTAATTCAATAAACCTTATAGTTAAAAATTGCATGTCTTTTAAGTAAGTACAAAGTCGAGTCAATAATCTTTGATGCCGAATTTATGAATAAGTTTGCTTCAGAATTTTTTTTTAGTAATAATAATTTAAATTTAATAAAGGATCATGAATATTTTAGGAACTAATTGGTTGACTTAAACCAAATTGGCATATTTATAATCCAGTCTTATTTTTATTATTTTAGTTATTTAAGACAAAAGACTTAAACATAATAAATTGCTTGTAACAATATTGATTGATTGATTGATTGATTGATTGTGAGTGTACGGCCAAGCATTATAGCAAGTCTCCCGGACTCCCGGGCACACAGCGTACACCCGTTTACACACAACAAAACCGAACGATAGGATAGGATTATTAGTTGGGACAGACTCGACCCGGCTACAGACACTAATGTGATCGATAGTTAGTAAATTAAAGGCACAAAAGACAACACAACCTAACTACATTATTAGATGATCATTTCTCTGGAATCCAGAGCCGGATACTCAAGACTCCCTAAATTTAAATTAGGACTTAAAAAATTATTAATGTTGTAACTTCCCCCTGTCCGCCTTTTATTAATTTACCTGATAAAATATTTAAGAAAAATTAAAATTACTAAGCTAAGATTACAAAAACAGCGCTTATTTCATTTTTCATGGTCCTTCTATATCTAATTAATTAATTATTACGTACTGCAACATGAATTAGAATAAACGTTAAAAACCATTTTAAACATAAAATTTTACTTAAAACTAATCAGAAATTTCCTACCGATCAAGAAAAAGAGAATAAATAATTAAAAATTCAATTATTTTATAAAATTTATAATAAATAAATTAAAAATGATAATGTTACAGCACCACAACAGCCTAAAGTAATAATTCAGTTAGGTACTTACTATAAGTATATCAAGAATCAACAAATAAAATCAATATATGTATAATTTCCCAGGCAACTCTGAAAACTAATTTTAATTAATAAATCACCATAATATCAAAGTCAAATCTAATTCTGAAATTCAGGATTAATTTAATCCCCATATTAAAGATTAATTCTGGAACTATGTTATATTCTGAAAATTGAATTATTTATTAGCAAATTAAGGAAGAGAAACCTTTAAATATTTTTAAACTAAATTGATTAATATATATTAATGAGCAAAACACAATATATTACATACAAGTATTACAAAAATTAACATTTTATGAAATTGCCTATGTAAACTCTCCTACTTCTAGGCTAAAACTCTAAAAGAATGTTTAAAAATTTTAAATTGTTAAGTTATAATTTAAATTTACAGCACTTGTTCCATTAGTTACCATTCTCCTGTAAATAATTAATTAATTGTTTACCTACTGCAACTAGATTTAAAAATAAAAAATTGAAAATATATATTTAACCATATACATACATATGTACTATTAAATTTAAACTAATCGGCAATTTCCTACAAATCTAGAAAAAAGGAAATTAGTAATGTTCAAATTAATTATTTATTTATAAAAGTTTATAATATAGTTTAAATGCCAGAACTCAGGATTTTATAAATCTAAATTAGGGCATCAAAAAATTATTATTTTAATTGATGTTTTAATTTACTAATCTAGTTGACATAATTAAAATAAAACCAAAAATCAAAAACTACGAAATTTATTATTTATTATAAAACTTTTACTCCGTTTATGGACATATTATCCTGCAAAATAAAGCCTGCAAAGTAAGTAAAATAATAAATCCATGAAATAAAATTGAAACATTATTCTCCTACAAAACTAATCGGTGTACTATACAAGCAAAATTGACGTTTACGTGTGAAAAACTGCAACTTAAAACTTCAATCATATTCTATTAAGTTAAAAATTAAGTTCAATACATTTAGCATTTCGAAAATGTTTTCACATAATTCCACCTCGTTCACCATCTTTTAATCGAAATTTGGCATGCATAAATGAATACGTCATTATGTGATGCAAACCAAAATCACAACTCAACTCAAATCAACACTTCCAAGTTAGCATTTTATTTATATGGTTTAGTTAATTTATAGCCTTTTCACATTAATTAAATAAATTTAATAATTTAATGCGTTTTATAATACCCTGTAAAAAATAAAATAACTCATATCTAAAATAAATCCATCCTATATGAATTATATAAGGCGGATTCCAATTCGACTCAAAACTTATTTGATTATACAAAAATATAAAAAACCTATTTGAGTCGAATACCCTAAAATTTCGTTGTGTTTGTACAGTTCATGTTTTATTAAGAACATTATAGTTGTACAATGAATACAAAAACAAAAAGAGGGGAAATAACAAAATAGAATAAAAACAACAGATTCGTATATACTAAACCACCAACACACATTAAAAGCAAATATCTCTACAATCTTCCATGTGCGTAGCAAAAGACATCATGTTTTCATTATTTTATATACAGTGAAAAACTCAAGCCTCTGCTTTGAATTTGTGGGAGTATTAGCCTGGTTACCAGGAAAGGGCCAAGCGAATACTCGAGAGAACTTTTAATTAAACTAGTTTAACGTTCGTTTTAATTCTGCTTTATTTTACCATATTCCGTGCTATTTATACAAAATGTGATACATTCTACACTACATTCTACATTCTATATGTTATGTATGTACAGAATATATACATAACATATACTAATTTTCTCACATTATCAAAAAGTGCAAAAAATATAATTTATATACAAAATGCATATTGAGCATTTTGAGGTAACATGAAACATGTACACATTAATATAATTTTAAATATAAAAAGATAAGTTTAATACAAAATGCATATTGAGCATTTTGAGATAACATAATTTTAAAACCTGTTGATCCGTGATTCAACATACTCCCGCCTCTCACAATGTTCATACAATGCTGTCAGCCGAGCCTGGAAGTGGAGAAGGAGGTCTGTTGGGTATCCGTCTTCCCCTTATTTTGCATGTAATCCAGCTGATTCCTATAGCTAAGCAACTCCAAAATATCACGTGAATCATCGTATAATGGTGAACGTGATGAATGTTCTGATGGATAGGTAGTACTTCCTTCTCCCTCAACTCATTCAACTGGTTCTCCAGCTCAGTTGTTTCTGGTGTAGTCAACAAGTTTAAATCGTTGTGAGCCATGTTCTTCTTTATCGATGTAACCAAATCGTGCAAATTATGGGCAGCATGCATTAAATGTGCTGTTTCATATAACATTTTTTTGATGCTATGCTGAGCGGTCCCTATGGCAATAATTTGAATATTGGCCTTTTGTATGTCGCATCCTGGCATTTAATTGTTGCGACTCTAACTAGGTCATCCCTGCCAGCATGAACCTCAAGAACACGTCCCAATTTCCATCGAGTGGCAGGTAGCTGATCATCTTTTAATAGTACTAGATCGTGTACTTTTAGATTGGGTTGGACATTTTTCCATTTATACCGCTGTTGTAGTTGGTGAATGTACTCGGATGACCAGCGTTTCCAATATTGTTGTACCATTTGTTCAATCATGAGCCATCTTGAATTTAACCCAATGGCTTCGATGCTCGAAGATGGTGGCGCCTTGAGTGCATCACCGATAAGAAAATGCCCTGGTGTTAGTGCTGTTAGATCAGAAGGATCATTTGAAAGTGCTATTAATGGCCTGGAGTTGAGACATGCCTCGATTTGGCTGGTTACCGTGTACAGTTCTTCAAATGTTAATGTGGATTCTCCTACAACCCTCTTGAGATGGAATTTTACTGATTTTATTCCTGCTTCCCAAATGCCTCCGAAGTGAGGAGCATGAGGTGGTATGAAATGCCAGTTAGTACCATCAACAGCTATCATAGCGGCGATGTCGGTTGGTAGTGATTTTATGGCGGTGTGATTATTCTTCTTTAATACAGCATCAGCTCCAACGAAATAAGTTCCGTTGTCGGAGTAAATATCCGTGCATAAGCCTCGTCTGGACACGAATCGTTTGTAGGCGGCAATGAATGCTGCTGTTGTTAAGCAGCTAACTATCTCGATATGAATAGCTTTTGTTACCATGCATATGAATAGAGCTATGTATCCTTTATATGACTTGTAACCTCTTCCTCTAGTTGTCCTTAATTGGATGGGACCAGCATAGTCGATTCCTGTTTTTGCGAATGCTCTTCCTGGCTGAACCCTAGCTGCTGGTAAGATGCCCATTAGTTGATCCGATATGTGTTGTTTGTAGCGGAAACATTTTAGACATTTTCGCACTACATTGCGGACAGCACGCTTACCATCTATAACCCAGTATTTGTTTCTTAAGTGTGCTAAAGTCAACTGAGTACCACCGTGCATCGTGTTACGGTGGGTTTCTTCAATGATTCGTAGTGTGATAATATTATGGCTGTCCAAAATGATCGGATATCGGCTGGTGGCTGGAAGATCTGCGTTTCGTAAACGCCCATTTACACGTAACAGGCCGTCATCGCCTGCCATTGGGTTCAATGACGCAAGCCTGCTTTTGTTGTTAATTTTTCTTGCAAACTTGAGGCAGAGAACTTCATCATGAAAATCTTGTTCTTGCATGATTCTGAGGATTGTAGTTTCCGCGTCCTGGAGTTCTTGATTTGATGGCACTTCATTCCATTGGTTTGCAAGTTTATTACGATTAATGAAACGTTTACAGTACGCGATGATCCGTTTCAATTTGTTGATGTTGGAATGGCGCTTGAATAGTGCTGCAAACGGGTTGGCTTCTTTTACTGCGATGAATGCTTGCACGACCTTTTCCTCTAAGTCATTTGGTTCTAATACCACCAGGTTTTCTGGTGTAGGTGTATCTGATATTACCTCGCTTTGAAGAAAGTCAGGTCCCTTCCACCAGAAATGGTTGTTTGCCAGCGCCAGTGGGGTTGTTCCACGTGATGCTATGTCCGCCGGGTTGTCACTTGACTTCACATGATTCCATGTTGTTGTTGGTAACATACTATTTATAGCCGATATTCTATTTGCCACAAATGTTTGGAACCGGTTTGGTTCCCCCTTTATCCAACACAATGTAATTGTTGAATCGGACCAGGCATACGTTTTGACGTTATTGAGTCCCATAGCACTCTGAACATGATTCATCAGTTTTGCCAATAGCAATGCTGCGTTTAACTCAAGACGTGGAATTGACAGCTTTGTTTTGATAGGGGCCACTCGTGTTTTTGACATTAATAAGTTTGTGGTAATGTTGCCCATACTGTCGATGTTTCGGCAATATACCACGGCAGCGTATGCCATCTCTGATGCATCTGCAAATCCGTGAAGCTCAACTGATGACTCCCTCGTTATACCAATCCATCGAGGAATTGCAATCTCCGTCATTATTGACATCTCCTCTTTGTACTTAACCCAGCTAGTGTTTAATGTTGCTGGTAATGATTCATCCCAATCTATTCCAATTCTCCAAGCTTCTTGCATCATCAGTTTGGCCGTGATGGTTATTGGTGATAGCCATCCTATGGGGTCGAATAATTTTGAGGAATCTGATAACAATGAACGCTTTGTTGGATTGCAATCGGATAGATGCAATTCGGATACATCGAACTTAAAAACGTCCACAAGGGGATGATATATTATCCCTAAGGTTTTGACGGAATCATTTAGCTTGATTGATAGGTTGCCTGTACGATGCAATTCACTGGGAATATGATCCAGAACCTCCGCAGAATTCGAAGCCCATTTCCTTAGAGTCATTCCGCCTAGCTCCGTGAGAGTCCTTAGCTGATTCACGGCCAAGATTATTTCCGCCTTGCTGTCACCTCCAGTTAAAAGATCATCTACGTACAAATCTGATGATAGAATTTTAGCAGCGGTTGGATAGATACTGCTATTATCTTCTGCTAGTTTTAATAACGCTCTTACGGCTAAGAAGCTGGCAGCGGTGGTGCCATATGTAACAGTGTTTAGTCTGTAGGTGGCCATAGGTTTTGTTGGATCATTTCGCCATAATATGCGCTGAAAATCTCGATCCCGTTTATGAATCCAAATTTGTGTGTACATTTTTTCGATATCAGCGGTTATGACGAATTTGTGTCTACGCCACCGGAGGAGAATGTCAACTAAGTCCTCTTGCAATTTTGGGCCAGTCATCATTAAATCATTTAGTGACACTCCCGTAGTTGTTTTTGCAGAAGCGTCGAAAACGACCCGGAGTTTGGTAGTTGTACTATCTTGCTTTATAATGCCATGATGTGGTATATAATAGCTTTCACTCGCTTTCAAGCGTTCAGACTCTGTGTTGATTATCTTCATATGTTTTAGGTCAATGTATTCCTGCATGAACTGATGATAATTCTGCTTGAAAGATGCATCCTTGTCGAACTTTCTTTCGAGCTGTAATAATCTGGCTACCGCTGTTCGTCTTGACTCCCCCAAGTTGATATTATTTGTCTTAAATGGAATCCTCACCATGTATCTTCCATCGGGGCAGTGCTCTACAGTTGACTCAAAATGTGACTCAATCTTGATTTCTTCCTCAGTGCGGCTCCTTTCCTCTGGAATATTGTCGTTTTCGATGAATAATTTTAGTTGTTCCTCAATCGTCTTGGTAGTCACCATGCTTGTTATTGTTTGGTCTGCAAGGGCTCCTAAGTTGCCAATAATGGTCCACCCAAATTCCGTACGTTGAGCCATGGGTTCATGGCGTTCTCCCTTCAGGATATCGTTGGTTACCAATAATGGGTAATAGTCCGCACCAATTACCAGGTCAATGGGTTGTGACATATTGTATTGTGGATCCGCTAACTGTATGTTGTGGAGATGCTTCCATTTGTCGACATTGATGTTGGTCTCAGGAAGCTGTTGCGCCAGTTTATCAAATATTAAGGCATCGATATTCAAACGAAAACCTCCAAAGAATCTTGGTGCTATCTGGACGTTGATAGTCTGCCGACATACATATGCCAGCATTATTTCCGCCTATACCCGAAATGTTGACGTGGGTTTTTTGTCTTCTAATATTCAATAGGTTGGCAGCCTTTGATGATATTAAAGTGGCTTGAGATCCAGAATCTATCAAGGCCCTTAACAAGATGATCTGCCCATTGCTAGTTGTTGCTTTAATTAGTGCAGTTGGTAATAGCACAGGTCCTTGTTGGTTGACCAGGAAAGTCTTAGCTGTGCTCATGCTCGTTGTAGCGGCGTTGTTGCAATGCAGAAGGGTGTGATGTTGCCCCTTGCAGACAATACATACTGCCGCTCTACAATCACCTCTCTTATGAGCTTGGGAGAGGCAACGAACACAGCGGCCGGACTCATTTATCAACCTTGCTCTATCCAGTGTCGACATTTCCCTGAATTGGCTGCATTGATCCAGCCTGTGATTTTCTCTGCAAGGTTTGACTAGACATTTGTTGATGGACGTCGCTGCAACCACTCTATTTAATGGTGGCATGGTCAGTGGAGGTGCTCTTACCGTTGTTGGTTTGGCGCTCCCCATGGTTTCCAAAGACTGGAATCTTCTCTCCATAAAATTGAAGTATTCTTTTATGTTTGGAACTTCTCGAGGTTTGGCTAATGTTGTTTCATACAGCCTAGCGGTATCGGGATCTAACTTCTTTAGCAATATAAATGCCACAAATGACTCAAATGGGATGGACATTTGTAATCGTTCTATATTGTGTAACATCTCCTTTGCAGTATCGTGATGGTTACGAATTGCCCCGGCAGTGGCTACTTGTATGGTTGGTAATGACAACAATGTGTTGAAATACTTGCTCGCCAATAATCTTGGATTTTCAAATCTTGCCTGAAGCAAGTCCCAGGCCGCTCTGTAATTCTCACCCGTTGTTGATAGGTGACGGATCAGCTGGGCCGCACTCTTCTGAACGTGAGATTTTAGGTACGTCATTTTCACCGTATCGGAAATTTTCTTGTTCCTATGAATAACTTCGGTAAAAATGTCGTTGAATGAACTCCACTGCTCATAATCTCCGGAAAAAGTGGGAATTTCCACTTTTGGGAGCTTGGTACAACCTGTTGAAACTTCTTTTGCCTCAATCTGAGCTTGCTGCAGTCGAATAATTGTTGTTTCCACTTTATCCTGCAAGGTGTCATGGTAGTTGTTTATGAAATAATTATCTGTCCGATGTTCTTCCTCTGACTCCACCATGATAGTAATGTGCAGCTCATCAATTTGGTCTACTCCCTTTTGCAACTGATGAACCTTTAGTTGCACATATTCCTTTGTAACTTCTCCCGTTTCTAAGGCGTAATCAATTGACCCGATTTTTTTGTACAATTGACGCATTAGCACGTCCTGTTTTTTTAGCAACTGCCTGATGCCATGTCCATCAGATGCGTCTCGCTCGTTGCCATGTAGCGATGAATGTTGTTGGGGTTCATCGCTTTCACTTTGCTTCGGCTCTGCCCCCTCGTTGTTGTTTGACGGAGCATAGGTTTTTGCACCGAAACCCGGGATATCGGGTGGCGTAACCACAAACTCGTCATATCCGCTGATATCGAATTGCTGAAGTTGTGAAATATCCGCCGTCGATATTGTTGGTGTTAATGGAGGTCCGGCGTTTAACCGTTGGCGCATGTCAGCTATCAGAATCTCGTAATTCTCCGAAACTTCTTTCCTCTTTTTGAGGTATGGATGACTTGAATCTAGCGGTGGCTCTGCAGCACGAATTTCTTCGTCGCCTGCTAAATACTTCACGTATAAAGCCTTTACCTTTGCTATCCGCGATTCCAAGTACGACTTAGTTTTGCGGGATAAGCTATCTTTGCCATAATTTCTCTGCAACGTTGTTATTTCTTCGGCAATTTCTGCCTGCAGCCGTAGTTTGCTCTCCATGTTGTTAATTAATTTACGCTGGTTGTGGCGTATCAAATTTTTGCTGCCGTTACGTCTGGAACGACGTCAACCGCAGTCTTTCCCGATTGTTGTTATCGGCTCGGGAAATGCGCTCTGTGTAGCGCTTGTTGATTTGCAGATGGTTCGTCTCGAACGACGTCAATACCTGCTTGTCCGACTTGTTGTTTTACTAGCCTCGGAATTTGGCTCCTCTTGTGGTAAAGATGGCACTGAATATCCGATTGTTGTTGACTGGCTTCGGACTTGCTGATTGCGGAATACGCTCTTTGTAGCGCATCCGGCTCGAAGGACCATGAAAAACTCAAGCCTCTGCTTTGAATTTGTGGGAGTATTAGCCTGGTTACCAGGAAAGGGCCAAGCGAATACTCGAGAGAACTTTTAATTAAACTAGTTTAACGTTCGTTTTAATTCTGCTTTATTTTACCATATTCCGTGCTATTTATACAAAATGTGATACATTCTACACTACATTCTACATTCTATATGTTATGTATGTACAGAATATATACATAACATATACTAATTTTCTCACATTATCAAAAAGTGCAAAAAATATAATTTATATACAAAATGCATATTGAGCATTTTGAGGTAACATGAAACATGTACACATTAATATAATTTTAAATATAAAAAGATAAGTTTAATACAAAATGCATATTGAGCATTTTGAGATAACATAATTTTAAAACCTGTTGATCCGTGATTCAACATACAGCTAATAACCATTAAGGTCGATTTATATTATCAGTTCCTTTCAGTTCCTACTCGTATCGTGTCAGACATCATTAATTTATACTATCCGTACCTTTCAATTCAGACATTTTCTTCGTATCTTTTGGTTACTTGATAACACACAAAAATACAAAAAAAATTTAGTAGCAATTTACAATTTTTGTTTGTTTCGCTATTCTTTCGTATTTTTTCGCCTTCAGATATCATACAAAACATTCTTTTCAACAATACGTGTCTGTGTCGGTACGAGTAGGAAAGGAAAGGAACTGATAATATAAATACTCATATAGAAAGTACATGTAACAATGTTTTTTTTGTCTGACACGATACGAGTAGGAACTGAAAGGAACTGATAATATAAATCGACCTTTACAGCGCACATACAAAACAATCCTGATCTATATATCAAGATATAGAAAAATATTGGGAACAACTATACTAACACCCACAAAAAAGTCTCTGTTTTTGTTGTTGTTGCTTAGCGAATACATAGCAAAAACCAATAATAAATAGTACATTTCCCTAATAGGATCCGCGTAAAGAGCGAACGAGTCGGCCCGTACAAACATTTCGTTGGCTTTGTCATGTATCAATTTTCAAGAATGTATTTCTGTCTATTATACTTTGTACATAACATAAAAACCAAGAACCGAAACCATACCGAAACCCACAAAAATGTTTATACGTATGTATGTATAAATACCTTTGTTTGGTTTGCAAGAACGCATTCAATTATGCGTAAATATAAAATCGAATATGAAATTAACAACGACGTATGTATGTTAATTTACGTTAAAAACTATTTTGATACGTTCTTTGTCTATAAATATAAAACATTGCCTGATAAATGCATCCCGGTGGATTGCATTTTCCAAAATTACACTTTAAATTATTTCACTTCCACTTTAATTATTATTTCACTAAAAACTGAATTAAATAGAATTAAAATTATAATGATAATTAAACTTTATATACTACATAAACTACATAAATAAAACAAAATAAAAATTCAATTAAATTAAATTTTTGAAGAGGATAGAAAAAACACGTCTATCCTTTTTGACGAACATTCGCTCACCGATAAAAATCGATTTTTCACTGAGTTTAAAAATTGAAAACATTTTTTTGAGAAATGGGGATCAGTGGGTAGCTATACCGTAGGATAACAAAAAAATCACTCACTAGAAATCCATATCGCAGACAAATTTACTGCAATTTCAGAGTCAGTAATAAAAAGACTTTTATTCTTGGTTGGTAAGCCCACGCCAAATCATAGAAATTTTTCGCGGGTTCGGTATATAAAACGATATTTAAGGATATACTATATCATCGTTTCAATAAGATGAAAAAGGGCGATTTTTTATTGACTTTGAATGTCGGTAATTTTGATACGTTATATAGAAATTTGTGAGGTTCACTGTATTGGAGTTATTGCCCAATTCATAGAGATGTTCCACAGGATCGACGTAGATGGATAATTAGATATAAGCACCCTATATCGAGTATATATAGCAATATTCCGATACGATGAAATGGGACCATTTGTTGTTGACCTCGAATGTTGGTAATTTTCATACGATTTAAAGGAATTTTTGAAGATTGGCGAATTCACAGAGATGTTCCGCGCATTCGACTTGATAAGGATAATTAGATATAGGCATCATATATCGACTACGTGTAGCCATATTCCAATACGATGAAATAGGACCATTTGTTGTTGATAATTTTGATACGACATACAGAAATTTTTGAGATTCACTGTATTGGAGATTGGCCAATTCACAGAGATGTTCTACAGATTTGACGTAAATGGATAATCGACTATATATAGACATATTTCCATACGTTGAAACAGGACCATTTATTGTTGACCTCGAATGTTGGTAATTTTCATACGATTTAAAGGAATTTTTGAGATTCACTTTATTGAAGATCGACCAATTTTATAAATATAATTAGATATATGTAGGTATCCTATATCGACTACATGTAACCATTTTCCAATACGATGAAATAGAATCATTGGGTGTTGACCTCGAATGTTGATAATTTTTGATACGATATACAGAATTTTTTTTAAGTTCACTGTCTTGGAGGTTGTTCAATTCACAGAGATGTTCCTATTTCATAGAAGTGGAATATGGCTACATGTAGTTGATATAAGATGCCTATATCTAATTATCCTTATAAGTTGAACCCGCGGAACATCTCTATGAATTGACCAGTCTTCAATATAGTGAACCTTAAAAATTTCTGCATATCGTATGAAACTTACTAACATTCGCGGTCAACAACAAATGGTCCTATTTCATCGTATTGGAATACGGCTGTATGTAGTCGATATAAGAAGCCTATGCCTTATTATCCATAAATGTCGAACCCTCAGAACATCTCTGTGAATTAGCCTATCTCCAATACAGTGAACCTCAAAAATTTCTGTATATCGTATCAAAAATTACCAACATTCGAGGTCAACAACAAATGGTCCTCAAAAATTTACGTATAACGTATGAAAATTACCAACATTGGAGGTCATTGGAAATGTTATATTTTTTTGTTAAATAACAAATTTTTGATCAAGTGTATTACTACGCACCAATCCAAATTCATTTTTGTCTAAAACTTCACACCCGTCAATTCAAATCAAAGCTGTAAGAGAATTGAATGATGAATATACATCGTGAAATTAAACGAATCTTTGTTCCTAAAGTCTTCATCAGCTAAATATTTGGATGTATTGCCAACAAATTTGACAGAGGAATTGAAATTAAACTGCTTCTGTTCTGGATGAAAAGTGGGATTTAGGAATTATTACACAGTGTAACTGTCTTTATTCCTGGTGTCTTGAACCTCCATTTGGCCCATACTTTTTAACAACATGTACTTACACATATATTGACCTAAAAATCATTTCATATTGAATATTTTTAAAAAGCAAAACTCGCCTTTTATACCATACAATTAAGCCACCGGCTACATATTTATGCGGTTAAAGGTCAATGCGTTTTAGTTTCATTCAAAACTACGATAATAATAAGGAATCAGGAGAGAAATAATCTTTGATTCGCCATTTCAGCTAAAAGAGTACTACCGTCTATATTAGCATCTGATTTCTCAGACAAAGGTCACTGCCGTCTTTGATGAAATAATGTTGTAGAGCTTGAATTTAAATTTGAAAACTTTACAAATACAAATTAAAATTAAAGTCAGTAATTTGTAAGGTTATTTGATGCGAAATAAATTCGCCTAAATGTATGCACTGTGGTAAGATCATAATGTAATGTTGAAAGTAACAGTCATTTAGGCGGTTTATTTTTCAAATTAAATACATACATTAATCATTAAGCTATTTTATGTGGTTGTGGTTATTGTTTATTTTTTTGATGACGTGTTACAAATCTAGATGATGATGCTTTCTAATATTAGATTAAGATCGGAATTATTTTTATGTATAAAATGCTTTAATAAAATAAGTAAATTGTACGAACTGTAAGCATATTTTCCGCGTATGGTAAGTGGTTCTATGGTGTAATGGTTAGCACTCTGGACTTTGAATCCAGCGATCCGAGTTCAAATCTCGGTAGAACCTTACTTTTTTAAATGATTTTGATACTCCTATTTATACTATTACGTATTCATATACTGATTTACCTTATCAAAAAATAAATTTCAAACACTATAATTAACATGCTTAAATGATCAAAATTAGTAAAAAAATTGACAAACATAAATAATTAAGGGGAAAATAGTGTTGTTTGGCAAACGATCCGATCTGTCATCTTCACTTCTGATGCTGAGATAAAGTCAGTTATGTTTGTTCTTTTCATTCTATTAAAATAGTTTGTTTAATTTCAAAATAAATTAAATAAAAAAATATTCAATAATACGGGTTTATACCTTTAAAACATTATCTCGATGTTGAGTTGTTTGTGAACTGAAAAGTTTTTCAAAGAAAGCGTAGGCAGACAAATTCACATAAAGTGATTGATTGATTGCCAAATATCAAGCAAGATCTCCCGGGTGACGCTAGGCCTACCGTACCAATAGTTACATTTTTTCTAAAAATTATTTTACGACATTTTTTCTAAAAACTGCTTTCAATTCTTATCATCCTATAGTAAATAATAATTAGTTATCAATTACCCCTTATATGTTTCCCACCACCTTGAAATATTTCCCACTACCTAAACCTGTTATGAATTAATTTTAAGTACTACACGTCTAAATTGAATTATTAACTATCTAAATCTAATTTTGTAGTTTATTAGACTAACAACTGCATTCTGAAATCACTTTTATTATTTTGCTGGGTCAGATTTCTGTATACAATTCTTAAATTGTAATCATTAATTATTTAAATTTCACTTAGAACTTATCAACAGTAGTTCGGCTACTTATAAGCTACTTATTCAAATAATTTGCGGGATACTGGTCATTATCGCAACTTTAACTACAGTTTAGCACAACTGCTATTATAAATGGAATATTTCCGCGGGCCTGCCACTAAGATTATAGACGTTTGATCTGTGTTGGGTGCTGTTCTGTAATGAATTAAAATGAACACCCCCCGATAACCTAAATCAAAATGATAAGACACTAAGTAGTTTCTAAAGTACGAAGTCCAACCTGGAATTCCTATGAATAATTAAGATGACAAAAATCAAGACAATACAATTTCTAAACTACCTGTTCGCTGGGTGCTTAAATCTTCTGGAAATCTGAAATCCTCATGGTTTAGTTTGTTTTAAATCATCTACACAATCATAACGATTTAATTAACAGTGTTTAGTACTTAATAATCTGATTTGCCAGCAATGTAGTAATATTATTCGAATCCCAAGTATAACAAAGCCGAAAACTTCAACCGGTTTTCCGATTATTGGTACAAAAATCGGAAAATGATGAAACTTGGCCTCCAACCCCCAACACAAACAGCGTTCGAGTACAAACACATTTTTCTTCACTTCTGTGAGAGACGCCATTGGAGCGGTTGTCATTTTTTCCCGCATTACGCTCTTTACGATTCCTTGTGCTGTACGCACTTCAAACACCGAGTCGAAGGGTTGAACTTCGGCTATTATGAATATTTTTAAAAGTTAAATCAGGCAAAATTTTGCCAACATATTTGCTCATATGCAAAATGCAATAAATATTTTTTTTTTCATATTTTTCTAAAGGCGAAAGAAACGTGTCTGCAACACACGTACCTACAGTGAGTCAAAGTCAAACTTATACACTACAATAAATTAGTACATTTTTAAAGAATATTCGCCCTTCTCAGCATTTTCCTTATGAAATGATACAAGATTTTTTTATTCTCTTTTCATACATTTTGGAATATACACTCTCCCTATATATTTTTAAGTTCGAAGACTAAGCCGTTAGATTTTAAATTTGTCACCAATAATCCAAGATTTCCAAAAAGTTGAATACGGTTTCTATTTTATTTAACGGTGTTTATTCGTTAATTTTGCGTCAAAAGCGTGGGCGATAAAGCTTCATAAATGAATTTTCAGTAAAAGCCCAGTAAAAAAAATAAATTTACCTTTTAAGTGTATGAGTTTGACTTTGACTCACTATAACCTAAATCATGCAAAAGGTAATTCTCTTAATTATCAGGATTCATAGAAAGGGATTTATCCAACATTTGTACTAGAATAACATCGTAAAGAAATTACAAATTGCAGCCCACTTCGTTATAGCTAAATTGACATTTCGCAAAACATTCACCTATCACGTCAAATTAAGCAAAATTGTATCCAAACAAAGTCAAATGCAAAACCACATCATTCCGCTTTAGACTCGACCAGCAGCAATTGATATTGTAGCAACCCTGCACTGGTACCAATCAAATTTTGCTAAGCCACTCTTTGCATAACATTTAACCAAAATACACATCACGCATGTATACAAGAGACCTCCCGTTCATGACACATTCGTCACTAAATCCATTCGAAGACTTTAAAGAACATTGTTTCAATCCGACTACAAATTATAAACCATCATTATGTGAATCTTATTATAAATGTGAATGACGAACGAAACAACGTATACTCACCCGCCTTCGTAACCCGATTCACAATTTGTTCAAAAACTTAAAAAAAAATTGTAAATCCTTTAAGCTCTATCTTTCTTGGTATTGGTTTCGCCAAATTCTTCGTAATAATAATCGTTACAGCCAGGATCAACACCAAAGTCGCAACTTCGCCTGGGTATTCCTTAAAACCATACAGCAGCACGATTAATTTGTGTCACCCAAACATTGTAAATATGACTTTTTATTTTCTTCAATTATGCCACTTGCTGAGAAACAATTTTCCTCATAATATCTGGGCACCTTGTGGCAATTTGTACAATTTTCTCGTGTATAATAATTTAGAAATAAAAAATATTTAAAGAAATAAATTATAAAGGAAAAATAATCAATCGTCCAACCGACGTGAAAGTCAAAGCCAATCTCGTAGGCACACAAATTCACATAAAGCGTAAACAAAAAGGGAAAAGTGTAGGAAAAATTTATTAACAACAAACTAATTCTTATGAAATCACCTTATCATGACGTAAGCCTTGCTTGATCTAAATTTAGCGTACTTAAATTGGTATAATGTCCACTGTCTGTGATAAATATTTTAAGTCAATGCAGATGTGGGGAATGGGGCTAATATTAAATGCCGAAAAAATATTCTTACGAGATCAATCTGTTATGGTATATACATATGACAAAAAATTGTGATCATCCGTATATTAGAATTGACGCCTTAGCGCTTTATTTTAGTCGATACAGATTTTAATTAACGGTTCTGAACAACCGTGCGTGTGCTATCTTAAAATCCGTGAAATCAAATTGATTTTCTATCTGCGATACAAATTTTAAGGAAGAAAGTCAAATCATATATTGGCACTACATAGACGCTTAAGTTCAAGGCCTAATTTATTTGAAACAGACCTTAATCGTCCCGAGGAACATTAAGGATCGGAAGTAGACAAAAAAAATTAAAGACAGCCCGTTTTTTGTGATTGGTGCTTTAGGCAGACATTTCTGTGGCCCATTTCAGATGATATAGATTTTCATAGGAATTAATTTATGGTTCTTGAGAATAATTAACTATAATTCATGGCTATATTGGTTTTATGACGACTATGCTTTTTAACGCTTTACGTGAATTTGTGTAGCAACACTTTCAGTGAAAAACTTCACGTCGGTCAAACTGAGGACGTGTGGCTTAGTCCCAGTATGTTTGAGGATCGCGTTTCAAGGCAATTCTGCCCCACATGCTTACAATCAATATTTAATACCTGCGAACACAACCTCGTACAAATCAAATAGCAATTAATACAGACAAAGAAGCACAGTAGGTAATACTCTATCCAATAAAGATAGATAGATAGATATCTATTTTACCTACAAATCTGCTATAACAAATATATTCATCTGATGCGCTTGGCCGCTTCATTTTTACTATAGTCACACATCTTCGTATTTAACAACCAGAACAATAAATACCTTGAGGAGGCTACTATTAGTTTTCTACTCGGCGGGCACTGAAGTTATGCTGGACCTCCAATCGTACAACCATTTAAATACAGTTTTTATTAATGTCAACATCAAGCGGCCTACAGTTATCTCCGTTTAAGGTGTCCCATGTTGTGGAAAATCTACGATCATAAACACTAATAAGTTAGGCATTTACCTCCTCTTCAATGTTACATACAGATGTCCTATTGATATTAATGTTAGCACTGAAAGAATTTTATCCAGATATCAGCACTAAAAACACTATAGATGTATCAATCGAATTCTTCAAGTTACCACCAAATATCGCTACACTACCACTTCTAGATAATACGTATTATATAACTTTCAACAAAGCGGATAAGCAATTATTAATTGGCCATCGCACATTACCAACCAACAAGTAAAGTATTAACGATTCACGAGGCGCAAGGTCTCACTTCACCAAATGTTATATGTGTAAGAAGCAATGAACATCCGAATGAACTGTTTATAGTAGTTTACCACATGACACACATCATTCATTTAAATATTGTGCGCCCGTTGGAGGTGATTTGCATCATTCGCTAGTGATGAAAGGGCGCCAGCTAACATGTACTAATGTTGTACCTTTATTGCCGACAGCTAAACCATCGAAAAAGTTAGCAAGTAAACAAATTAGAGGGTTGTATTCCATTTATTATCAGAACGTAAACCAAATGGCTTCAAAGCCATCCAAATTTTACCGTTTTGTTCTTCAAACCAACTACCTGGTTTATGTGATCAGCGAAAGTAACTTAAATCCGGGAATTAACACTTCTGAATATTTTGGGCATAACTATGTTGTTTATAGATGTGACTGCAAACTGGAAACAACCTTTAAGAAATCGGGCGGTGGTGTAATCATAGCCGTGCATTCTAAACTAGTGAGTTCTCCAGTAACATTAGTACCATCAAGAGTTGAGCAAATTTGTGTATACACAGCGTATATAACACCTCGTCGATTCGATTGAAGAAGTCATTAATAAATCAAATTCGTTCGATTTGGTTCTTGTATTTGAATAATCAAATATCATCTGGAATTTTGACCGTGAATTTAATTCCATTCTTCCAAACAATATAAAGTCAGATGCCGAATCTTTGTTCATTGATGCAATGCTTGGTTACACTTGGTTAAATCAAGTTTGGAAACAGACAAGCTGACCTTTTTACAACACAGCGAGGAATTTGATGTCTATTTCAAATTGAAGTGCAAGTCTTATTTGGCTGGCATCCAAGAAAAAAACTAGAACAATTCCAAAACAGTTTTGGAAATATTTTAGGTCTAAACGTTAAATCGAGGGGTTCCCCACCAATATAACCTTCAACAATATTGGCATCTCAAACGCCAAAGAAATAGCGGGCATGTTTACTGCATTTTTTCGATCTGTCTATCGACCAACCAGTACTGAGACGATTTTGGAGACGGATATGGGCCGGATGATGTATATACCCTCATCTAAATTAAAAACATTTGCGAGTAATTCGGTAAATCTGTTGTGCAAACTGTTCAATCATTTTTTAACCACTGCTGTGTTTCCCGAAAAATGTAAAACCGCTGAAATAACTCCAATCTTTAAATCAGGCCAGCGGGATGACGTCACATGTTACAGAATTATTTGAACTAGTTGTATATGCAACGCTTTTAAATCTACACTAATATGTCATATATCTGTCAACCAGTATGGGTTTATGCCTTGTAGGTCTACATCTACTAACCTGGTTGAATCCACCAGCCAAGTAATAAGGCAGATATAAAAACATCATCAAGTAGACGTAACTTATATGGATTTAAGTAAGGTATTTGATTGTATATGTCATCATAAGGCACTCCAAAGTCTATTTGAATTTGGATTTTCATTAGAATACATTTATTGGTTCAAGTCATTGTATTCATTGATCGGATAACCAAAATCATAAAAAACTGCAATCGTACGATTGAACAAATTTGTGATGCCGACAAACTGCAAGATGATCTCAATAGACTTAGTGAGTGGTGCGAACAAAACTCATTCCACGAAATACAATATCAATAACAATGTAGTTCAAAGAGTACAAGAGATTACTGATCTAGGGCCCGTATTTTTAAACGAGGATAGAGATAAATCGGTGAATTTATCCCCTCTCTCGTGTTTTTAAACGAATATAAATCCACTGATTGAAACCTGGATAAAAAATGTATCCACGGATTTATACCTTGATATCGATGGCTAAAACAGTGGATAAAGCTATTTTCGAAAATTCGGAAATGGAAAAAATCATTTAATTATTTTATATACATAATATATAAAATATACATAGTGAATTACAAATTTCAATTATTTAAATTAATATTTGATAATTTAAATTAAAAATGGAAAATAGTGAATTTTCGCCTTCGTCGTCAGAGTCTGGTGAATCAGATTACGAGATAATATTAAATCAACGATTTAAACATCCAAAAATATTTCACGTTAGGATAGACATATGGGGTTTTACAACGACGAAGAGTTTTGGCGCCGATTCCGGTTTTCTAAAGAAGGTGTTCATTATTTGGCCAGCATTCTCCAAGAAGATCTGGGACCGTTGGACTTTCGTGGTTATCCTCTCACCACAATTCAACAAATTTTGTTATGCTTGAGGTATTATGCTACAGGATCATTTCAAATTGTGATTGATGATTTACTAGGTATAAGCCATAATTCATAGAGTTTCAAGAGCTTTTGCTCGAAAAAATAAAGATTTTATAAAGATGCCTGTGGGTGAGGAAGTTAATAAAACGCAGGAAAGTTTTTATTACAAGCAGGAATACCTCGCTGTATTGGGTGCATTGATGGTACTCATATACCAATCAAATCTCCTGGTGGAGACGATGCAGAGTTGTATCGTAATCGAAAAGGATATTTTTCGATTAATACACAAGCAATATGTGATGCTGATGGTAAATTTCTCGATATTGTTGCAAGGTAATTAAATTTCAATTTATTCAATTCATTTATATATTAAGACAATTTTTGTTTCCGTGTTTAGGTGGTTTGGATCTTCACATGACCAGACAATATTTAATTTTTCACAAATAAATGCTCGATTTGAGCAAAACGAATTCAGCAGTACGCTGTTGATTGGTGATTCTGGTTATGGATGCAAACCTTATTTAATAACGCCTTACAGAAACCCCGGAAATGCAAGTCAGGAAAGGTATAATCATGCCCTATCGTCAACCAGGTATGTAATAGAAAGGACTTTCGGGCAGTGGAAGAGAAGGTTTCCAGTTCTAGCAATAAGTAAAAAATTGCTTTTATTTTCTTCTTAATTTGTATTTAACTAAATAATTTTTTCCTTAGAGTCACAATTGTACCCACAAAATACTTTAACAATTATTGTGGCAACTGCAGTTCTCCACAACCTGACGATTATTTTGAAAGAGGACAATACTCTCGTCGATGAAGACCTAAATTTAATGACTCCGCCAGATGTCCAAAACGAAATTCCAAATAGTTCCGAAGCTCAATCTGAATGAAATGAAATTTGCCGGGCACAATAAATTGAAAAATGCCAACCTACAAGTAGAAATTTTTATATATTTCCTGATCTGCTTATTAAATGAACATTTTATTGATTTATTCATTAATTATATTTCATACATATTTTCATTTGACGTATTTCATCACATTATTTTAAAAAAAAATCACAAAATTAATTCATATTACCAGTATTTACAATATATACATAATTATGGCTTTTCAATTTTTTTCTTATAGAACTCCATCTTACTGACGTTAAGCTTTATTCGGAACTGAAGCGCTTCTATTTCAACCTCTCTTAATTTCTTTTCACCTACGCACTCTGTTTTTTTTCGTGGCCTAGGGCGATTTCGCGTTGATGGACATTTATCTTGAACACTGCATTGGGTATCAGGTGTGCATGGAACAGCAGTTGGCTGAGTCTCTTTTTGTGCAGATGATTCACTACTTCCATTTAACTCTTCTTCACTACTTAAAAATTTGTAGTTGATAAACTCTTCCTGTAAACATATGATATGGATAGTTAAATTTTAAAACTGAATTTATAAGTATGCATATAATATACCGTATCACTAAAAAAAATCAGAGCTGGAGTCGTATGGATTACAGTTTGGGGTGATACTATACAGTACTGTTTCCCACGTTGCTCAAAATTGGGTCTTCCTTAACCGTTTTTGAGCAAAGACCGCCTCCCGTTTTAAACCTCTCCAAACGTTCGGCTCCACATCTTTGCGTACCTTTCCCTTTAAGTTTTTGTAGGCAACTTTGAGTTGTTGTACTACCTCCCAAGTTTCCAATTTTTTTTTATTAGAAATTGAATCGGTCCTTTTACATTCAATTATATATTTCTGTTTCTCAACTAATTCCACTAAGAGGAGTCTATCCTTTTCATTTATATTTTTCGATCTGTAAAATGATAACATTTAAACAATGTGTGCACAATGTTAAACAAAACTTACGTGCACCGCTCGCTTTCCATTTTATTTTTGTCTTGCACAGAAATGCTACAAATCACGGTATTATATTGACAACAAATAGAAAACAAAAATATTGTGAGGAAAACAAAAAAAAATTGACAACTGTCACAGCAAGCAGAAGTTTCAGTGATTCACACTATTACACGTTTGTCTCCAAGCGTTTGTAATTTCCAACCAAGAACAAGAGCAGCCCTTGGAAGAATAGCTTGCAGTAATTTGAAGACAAAGTTGGGATATTCAAGGGCTGATAATCTCTTTGCAATTGATAACATAAACACGGAAAAATTGAAAACACGGAAGATATTACAAAAAAAAAAAAAAAATGTTATATAATAAAACACAATATTTCGGTTTTGTCACTTTCTTTAACGTGATATTTATTTTATTTGTAAATGAAATTACGATCGTTTCGAATGTTACTCCTTTATCAAATTTCTAATAAACATTAACTAAGATTATGCTAAAAAACTGCTTTTATACCCTATTTTTATTTTTATGTGCAAAATTATATTAATTACGGATTTACAATGAGGTCGTAAATTTTGTTGCGGCCAATTTTCTCGTTTAGTAAAAATGGATTATATCGTTTCTTGTATATTTCCAGTTCTTCTAATCTGTTCATTAGTAATCCTTTTCGTATTCTGTGTAATACCTGTGAGTTTGGTTGTTGCGGGAGTAGTTTTAGGAGTCAAAGCTTTCTAGGATATGCGATTCTCATAAGACTTCTTCCTAGTGTAGTTACGCCTCCTCGTGGCGACAACCGGGCAATGCATCCTAGAATGTAGCCAAGTAACTTACACGACCGTGCAATGGCGGTAAATCCATTGCCCCAAGCTTTGGTGGGACAACATACGCTGAGAGCTGCGTGGCTAAGGGGGAGCTTAGTCTTTAGTATGTGAACTCCGGGTACCAGGCGACCCCCGGTTTAAAGTAGCCTTCCCACAGTATACCGATCTCTGCTGTGGGTGACCTTCATTTCTCGGATACTCGTGGGATTCAAATGGAAACCGAATTTAAAAAAAACATAGAGGGTGATGCCTCTTTAAAAGCATCAACTTCACCAGCTATTGAGTTGGGTCTCCTAAGCTATGATGGAATGGTAGATGCCACAAGGGCCACCACTCTTGATTATCTTAACGTCCGGACCAAGGAAAAGGTGGAACAGTCCACCTCTTCTACTACGGACACCTTCTGTGATGACAACATAAGTGTAATCTCTCAGTTATCGGGCACCTCAACCATTGGTGTTGATATTGGGAACATGTCCCTCAACGCCGGGGAATGGGTTAAGCTCAACTCCTTCGAAAGAAGGCGTTTTAAAAAGGGGCTCAAGGAAGGCAAAACTAGAGAAGAGGCTCTAGCTGCTGCTAAGTCCGCGACCCCTCTGAAAGCATCCTCGGGGCCTGTTGCTCCTACCCTAGACAAGAGGTCTGGTGGTAAGCGTGAGAGGTCTTTCGAGGTTGCTCCGGAATCAAATAAACCACCTGCCAAAAAAGCAAAAGAAGGGCCTTCTCCGGTAAAGCCCTCTTTCAGCCAGGTAGCAGGCAGTGTTAAGCTGGGCATCGTACCAGGTGATCTCAGTGGCAATCCTCTTAGTATGGAGCAAATGGCAAACATACAGGAGTGTGTCATTGACCTCATTATTGGGATGCAAGGCTCAAACCACAAGCCGCAATTCCTTGGCTGTTTCCGGAGAACAGGTTGGCTATTTTTTATATGTTCCGATCATTCCACAGCGGAATGGATGAGGAACAGTTTTGTAAGCCTAAGGGAAAAAATTGGTCTGAACATAACTTTGGTGGAAGAGGATGATTTTCCTCGGCCAAACATCGTTAGGGGGTTCTTTCCACAGAGCCTTAGCTTAACTAGCGAGAAGATTCTCGCTACCATGGCCGCGCAGAACGATGGTCTCGCGGCCAACTCATGGAAGATACTGCAACGGACGACAACTGGCGCACTCGTCCATTTGGTTATGGCCGTAGGCGAGTCTTCCATGAAGAAACTACGCGAATCCAACGGGAACATCGCATACCGCTTTGGTAGGATAAAACTCCTTCTCAAGAAGGATTCCCCCTCTACCAACCCAACCACTGGAGTCAGCTCCAGTAAGGAGGGTACTTTACCAGCCCCAGTAGTAGGCACAATCACAGACGAGGAGGCATCCAGGAACAGCAGCGCTATTGAGCATTCTGTTCCTGCTGCCTCTTCGTCGGGAGCACGATCAACGGATCTCTCCGCAACTCCTACTGTGGGATCGAGTAAATCAGCACTCACCCCGAAAACTAAGCATATGGGCGCTCGGGGTGTTACTGGGAAAAGTGGCAGAAACAGGCCAAGTCCCGCAAAGCAGACGGCTGGCAAGCAGCCAGGAGCGTAGAGCTCCTTTACCCTAATCATCCAGTATGGCTGGTACTATTAGGGTACTACAAGCGAATCTGCATCACGCAAAAGGAGCTTCGGATACCTTTTGCAACAGGTTCGCGAAACAACACTTAACCCTTGGCCTTATCCAGGAACCTTGGGTTAATGGAGGAAAAATCAGAGGCCTCCACCTCAAGTCATGTAAGTTGATTTACGATCGAAGGGAGGAAGTTCCCCGAGCAGCAATATTTGTTTCATCTAATATTAACGTTCTTCCAATTCCAGAGTTCACCACTAAGGATTTGGTTGCAGTAATCCTGGAGGTTCCGACTAGCAGGGGAATGCAGGAGACAATATGTGCCTCTGCGTACTTCCCTGGTGAGTCGGTTAGTGCTCCACCTGTAGTTGTACAGGATCTGGTGGATTACTGCAACCTAAAAAACAAGCATTTCATCATAGGCTGCGATGCTAATGCACACCATATCGTTTGGGGCAGCAGTGATACAAATGGCAGAGGTGAGTCCCTTTTAAATTATCTTATGAGTAGTCACATAGACATTTTAAATAAAGGTTCGAACCCCACTTTCATAAACTCGACTCGGCGAGAGGTGTTGGACCTCACTTTGTCAAGTCAGTTTATTTCCAACTCTGTTGCAAACTGGCATGTTTCAAGCGAAGCTTCTCTGTCGGACCACATGCACATCAGGTTCGATATACCGGGAGTGATCATACAGGCAACAGAGCGTCGTATCCCTTGTTTTACAAATTGGAAAACATATAGGGATATTTTATTTATCAAAGCAGACATGCTGCCAACATCTTTGAGTTCAATTAGTGACCTAGAAACCGCAGCTGGTCTGCTTAATGACGTGCTCCTATCTTCCTACGAAAGCAGCTGTGTGGTGCGTAACGTTGTGGTTAATCGCAAAGTTCCATGGTGGAACGAACAGCTGGCTAAACTTCGTAAGAAGGTTAGGAAATTATTTAATAGGGCAAAGCATTCCAATGAGTGGAATGAATATAGGCAAGCCCTAACCAGTTACAACACAGAACTAAGGCGTTCCAAACGCCTCACGTGGAGGAAAAACTGTGGAAATATCGAGGATATACCTACAGCTGCTCGACTCCATAAAGTTCTAGCTAAAGATCAGTCCAACGGGATTGGGCTTCTTCTGAAATCCGATGGTAGTTATACATCAGGTCGCAAAGAGTCGCTCGAAACCCTGCTTCAAGTGCACTTTCCGGGCTGCACTGTTTGCGACACAAATACAATCACTAACTCCATATCTGGTACACACATGGGTGTAAATATGGGTTGGGTTAATAGTTTATCCGGTAAGCTTTTTACTCCGGATAAAGTCAAATGGGCCATTAACTCTTTTCAGCCTTTCAAGGCTCCAGGAGGGGATGGAATCTTCCCAGCCCTCCTCCAAAGGGGCCTGGACTTGATTACCCCTGCTCTGGTGGCCTTGTTTAGAACTAGCTTCAATTGGGGTCACATACCACAGGCTTGGAGTCAAGTAAACGTGGTTTTTATCCCAAAGCCTGGCAATCGGCCATGTGAACTTCCTAAGTCCTTTCGACCTATCAGTCTTACATCGTTTATTCTCAAAACCATGGAACGACTTATAGATCTTCATATCAGAGACTGGTTAACTGCAACCAGACCTCTAAATCCAAATCAATTCGCCTATAGGAAAGGCAAATCCACAGAGGGTGCGCTGCATCTACTTGTCACCAAGATTGAAGCAGCCTATCGCTCGAAAGAAATTGCTCTGTGTGCATTTCTGGATATTGAGGGAGCTTTTGACAATACTGGATACGACTCAATTGCTAGGGCAATCAAGCGTAGAGGTATTGACGATCCGACTAACCACTGGATTAATTCCATGTTGGTTAGTAGGAAGATTACATCTAAATTAGGTAATGAGTCAGTCACGATTACGGCAGCAAGAGGGTGTCCGCAGGGCGGTGTCCTGTCCCCTTTGCTGTGGTCACTCGTGATCGACGAGTTGCTTGATAATTTACATCTACTTGGGTACGATGCCATTGGTTATGCGGACGATTTGGTTATCATAGTCTCTGGAGGGCATGAACGTACGATGTCCGCCAGCATGCAACAGGCTTTGCTTGTTATTTCGAATTGGTGCACTGGGGAGGGCCTTTCGATTAACCCTAGCAAAACAGTCCTGGTGCCCTTCACCAAAAGACGTAATTTGAACCTTGGTTCAATTAGTCTTAATAATATAAATATCGGATACTCCAATGAAGTCAAATATCTGGGTGTTGTCCTAGATAAGAAACTAACTTGGAACTCTCATATTACTTCAACTACCGAACGCGCGGCCAGGGCCATGTGGGCCTGCCGGCGTATGTTCGGCAGGACATGGGGCCTGAACTCAAAAATGATCTACTGGATGTACATCATGATAGTGAGGCCAATTGTAACATATGGGGCAATAGTTTGGTGGCCTAAGGTACAGCAAAAAGTTATTATGAACAAGCTGACCTCATTACAGAGACTAGCATGTCTCGGAATTACAGGTGCTATGCGCACCTGCCCTACGGCGGCAATGGAAGCTCTCATCGGGCTCACTCCACTTCATATCCACGTCAAAAAATCAGCTGCTACCTGTGCAGCTAGATTGAAGCTCGTGAATCAATACAGTCATGATGACCATATGGGCCACCTGGACATTTTGAATGAACTTCCAGACCTGAATATGTTTTTTAGTGTCCCGGACGTTATGCCGAAAGAACTCTGCTTTGGCAGGAATTTCGTGGTAACAATCCCCGATAGAACAGACTGGGATACTGGGTTACCGCAGATGGAACCTAACAGCCTAGTCTGGTACACTGATGGATCAAAAATGGATAGTGGAGTCGGCATTGGTGTCTTTGGACCCAATCACAAAATATCGAAATCACTGGGTACTTACCCCAGTGTTTTTCTAGCCGAAATTCACGCCATCGAAATCTGCGCCTCTATTATTATGACTAAAGGTCTTAAAGGCGCATCCATCCACATTTTGTCTGACAGCCAAGCAGCACTGAAAGCATTGGCTTCTAACTGCTTGGTTTCCAAGTCGGTTCAAAGTTGTTATAAACTGCTACAATCTCTCTCTTGTCAAAACAAAGTAAGGTTGTGGTGGGTGCCTGGTCACATGGGCATCACTGGAAATGAGATAGCCGACGAACTTGCACGGGCAGGCTCGTCGACTACACTCATTGGCCCTGAGCCTTTTTGTGGTATCCCGTGGGCTTCTGCAACCTACACAATCAGTAAATGGGAAAAAATACAGTGCTTGACTTATTGGAACTGTATTCCCGGCCTTAGACAAGCCAAATCTTTGATCAGACCATTTCACCACAAAAATTTGGCGATCAATTTCAGCAAAGAAAATATTAGGAAACTTGTGAGTTTTCTCTCAGGTCACTGTAACCTGAGATATCATTTGAACAAAATGAACCTGTCCACAGAGACGGAGTGCCGACTCTGTTTGGAAGAGACAGAAACCGCAGAACACATACTATGTGAGTGTGTTGCTCTGTGCACACGGAGGTGGATTCATTTTGAAGAGAGGTATCTGACCCCGGAGAAATGTAAATTGGCCTCTATAAACAGCATTCTCGCCTTTATTAGAGAGGTGGAGAAGCTCCTGGAGTAACAGTACCCAACAGCACAAAAGATCTTTTAGGTCGTAGTGCTAGCCGCTTTTGGGCAGGGACGTATAAAAAAAAAAAAAAAAAAAAAAAAAAAATACCTGTGAGTTTGGGATGATGTCAGTGTAATTATGTTTTTCTGTAGTCAAGTGTTGTGCATATTTCGAGTAGATTTTTGGGTTTTTCCGATTTCTTTTATATGTTCTGTAAGCCTAACTTGAAAAATTCTACCAGTTTGTCCGATGTAGAATTTGGGGCAGTCATTACATGTATTCTTATAGATTTCGGTGTCTATTGGTGTATTTATGTTACGTTGTTTGAGTCGATTCCCTAATTTATTGTTTGTTTTAAATGCCATTGTGTATCCGTGTTTTTTAAAAACCTTCGTTATATTCTTGTTGCTCTGTTTCTTCATTTTACTTGCTTAACGTGGTCATCATATTCTGTTGTTTCTTCCAAATGTACCTATTGTTCATTTTGGCAATTAAGTCCGTGTTTATAAAAGAGTGAGTGTTCTAACATCTAAGGTATACTATTAGCAAATATTATTATCAAAGACCGTACATAGACTAGAGTACGAAAATATTTTACAAAACATTGAAAACATGACGGCGAAAGTACTTAGGGAAAGACGACGGAATATTAAGAAAAAAATACATAAACTAATTGTTCAACGGAGATCAGCACAACAAATAACATTTCAAAATAACGAACAAATATAGATAAATCATGATTTCTACCACAGAGTATATAATATGACGGACATCACTTTTAATAACCAGGAACAAATATTACTGGAGAAAGGACTTAAATTTAATGTTGCTCCGCCCAACAATGCAACACAAACAACACGACAACTACTCGATATTGAAAACGCAATAAGACGAACAAACGAACAACATCAGGATGACATACGGACACTTATTGCAATTGATATACGCAAAACAAGCCAACTACAAACCAAAATATCCACAAAACCAAACGACAAACAGTGAAAGACATCAATGTTAAGTTATTAGAGAATGACGCTCTAATAACAAAAGCCAATAAAGGGAATACACTCGTTATAATGAAAGCAAATGACTATAACTCGAAAATTGATGACTATATCGAAAACAATAACATAGTTGAACCCCAAGAAGACCCAACAAACAAATATCACAAGACGATCAATAAATTGATTAACAACTGTTCTATGTTGTTTAACCCAGGACAAAAAAGACGACTTAAAACCATAAAACCAACGGCACCTAAAATTAGAGCACTACCAAAAATTCACAAACCAGAAATGACCATGAGACCAATCGTAGACTTCACAACCGCATCAGCGTACAAAGTTGCTAAAGAAATTAATTATTTTCTCGGCAAAAATATACAATTACAGAACGATCATTCAATCAGAAATAACATTGAACTAATCAACAAAATAGAATCAATAGATATACCACCTACAGCTAAACTGGCGTCATTCGACATAACCAACATGTATACAAACACACCAACTCAAGAGACAATTCAAATAACCAAGGAACTGTTACAGAAAAACGGAATCAGGAAAGAAAAAATTGACGAAATTATCACTCTAATCAAAGCAGTTACAGAACAAAACTATTTTCAACACAACAACAAATTCTATTCACAGACTGATGGACTTCCAATGGGGAATACTCTATCAGGAACTTTAGCTAACATATATATGAATCACTTTGAAAATCAGCATATATTAACAGAATCGAACAACAAAAACCAAATAATCAGGTACTGGCACAGATACGTGGACGATATTCTAATACTATTTAACGGCACAATGAGACAATTCAGCAATCTTCATAAGAACATAAACAACAAACATCCGAACATAAAATTTACTCTACAGGGTGACTGACACGAAGTGTTACCAATTTCAGACTGTTATTGCTGTCAAACAGTGATGACAGAGCGCTCAAATTTACACTAATGACAGTTCATTCAACATTTTAGTGGGAAATATTCAGAAAAAAAGTTATCCGCAATGGAATTCAAGCGTAATAGTGTGATTTCTCTATATTTGGCTGGAAAATCACAGCCGCAGATTGTTAACCAGTTAAAACATCTGCATGTGAATAAAATGTTTGTGTATCGCACCCTAAATCGTTATAACGATACTGGCAGCATTGCAAAACGCCATGGTGGTGAACCGAAACGCACTGCAACATCGCCGTACATCATTTGGAAGGTGAAGGCCAAATTGGCTCGGAATGGCTTGAAAATGGCAGAAAAATGGCTTGCGGAATGGCAGAAA
Source organism: Tipula vernalis (assembly GCA_958295665.1). Taxonomy (NCBI): domain Eukaryota; kingdom Metazoa; phylum Arthropoda; class Insecta; order Diptera; family Tipulidae; genus Tipula; species Tipula vernalis. The sequence goes on from OY282558.1 coordinate 158,872,597, forward strand.
AATGGCTTGTGAGACGAACATTTCGCTCGAATGGATGCAGCACATATTGAAAGATCATCTTCAAGGACTAAAGGCCTTGAAATTCCATAAAACGCATGGTCTCACCGATGCTCAAAAAAAAGTTAGAGTGGAAAAAGCAAAGGAGTTGTTACGCTTGCACGAAAGTGCCGATTTGCCGAATTTGGTTTTCTCCGATGAGTCACCGTTCGTTATTGAGCAATATTTGAACAAGCAAAACGACCGGATTTACTTGCTCGGCCGTTCTACTGAAAATTTGGACCAACGGATTACCACTCGAAACCAAGCGCCGCCGATGGTGATGGTTTGGGCCGCCGTAACGGCCGAAAGCCGTTCACCGCTCGTTTTTTGGACCGTGGCATCAAGATAAATGCTCAAATTTATAGGGGTCATGTGTTGGAGGGAGCGTTGAAGCCTTAACATTTCAACTGGACTCGGCGCCGAGTCATAAAGCGCGCGTCAATCAAGATTGGCTGAGAAACAACGTTCCGCGGTTCATTTCCACTGCCCAATGGCCACCAAATTCACCGGATGCAAATCGCTAGATTTCTCGGTTTGGGGTATTTTGAAGAGCAAGGTTGGGACAAAAAAATACCAAAGTGTAGATCATCTCAAGCAAGCGCTTCGCCGGGAATGGGCCAAAATACCGCAGAGCCACTTTCGTGCTGCATGAAATAGCTTTGTCGGCCGTTTGAAGGCCATAATCGCGGCTAAGGGTGGCCAAATCAAAAACTGCTAATGCAATTCGAAAATTTAAATATTTGTGAACATTTTTTACTTTGATTCAATAAAATTCATCAAAAAATAAAAATTCTGTGGCGTTTTGTTTTGGTAACACTTCGTGTCAGTCACCCTGTAGAATCAGAGACGAACAAAGTCATCAATTTTTTAGACTTGACAATAACAAATGTTAGCAACAAGCATACATTCAAAGTATACAGAAAAGTCACGCAAACGGATCACGCCATTGACAAATCATCTAACCACCCATACCAACATAAGATGGCAACATTCAACTTTTTAATAAATAGACTAAACACGATCCCGATGAATAATCAGGACTATACGGAAGAACTAAAAATCATTAAGCACATAGCAATAAAAAACGGTTATAACACAGACTTAATTGACAAAATGAACATTAGGTACATTTGGAAGAAACAACAGAATATGATGACCACGTTAAGCAAGTAAAATGAAGAAACAGAGAAATACATCAACAAGAATATAACGAAGGTTTTTAAAAAACACGGATACACAATGGCATTTAAAACAAACAATAAATTAGGGAATCGACTCAAACAACGTAACATAAATACACCAATAGACACCGAAATCTATAAGAATACATGTAATGACTGCCCCAAATTCTACATCGGACAAACTGGTAGAATTTTTCAAGTTAGGCTTACAGAACATATAAAAGAAATCGGAAAAACCCAAAAATCGACTCGAAATATGCACAACACTTGACTACAGAAAAACATAATTACACTGACATCATCCCAAACTCACAGGTATTACACAGAATACGAAAAGGATTACTAATGAACAGATTAGAAGAACTGGAAATATACAAGGAACGATATAATCCATTTTTACTAAACGAGAAAATTGGCCGCAACAAAATTTACGACCTCATTGTAAATCCGTAATTAATATCATTTTGCACATACACACCCACAAAAACCAGATGGTCAACAAATTCTTCTCTGTTTTTATCATAAAGATACTTTATCATAAAGTATTTTTATCATAAACTGTTTTTATCATAAAGCACACCAGATGGTATGTACTAAAAAGAAGGGCGATACCACCCCTTTAAGAAGAAAAACAAAATAAGGGGGAAAGAACATTCAAAAAGCACGTAGGCCCACAAAAAATAAAAATAGGGTATAAAAGCAGTTTTTTAGCATAATCTTAGTTAATGTTTGTTAGAAATTTGATAAAGGAGTAACATCCGAAACGATCGTAATTTCGTTTACAAATAAAATAAATATCACGTTAAAGAAAGTGACAAAACCGAAATATTGTGTTTTATTATATAAAATTTTTTTATTGGTGATATTAGTCCACGAGTAAACAACAAATATGTGAAGATATTACGTCATGGGTTGTGTTATGTTATTTCTGTTTTTTCAAGACAAATTGAAATAGGAAGCGGAGAAATAAAACTATTATTGCTTCATGGCAATGCACCGATTCACAACGCCATAATTGCGATGAATTTAATGAGGTGAAGTGTGTAGAAAATGTAAGGCTCAGGCGACAACTCGTATTTCGAACGTTGTTACGGCTGTCTACTAAATAAAAGGTAAAAAATAAAATGTATACCTTGCCGTGCAGCGCTTATCGTTCCAAATTTCTGTAGGGTTGCACTTCTAATATATTCCGATTTAGTATATTTCGTTTATTGTTGTTGTTGAATTGGTAGTATATCGTTAATCATTCTTGTATGTAATTTTCTCTTCAGTTCAATGAACTTGAGTTTTGTTTTCTCGATAACTTTATTTATTTATTTATTTTCCTCCTATGTATAAATATACCTGTGCATTTTACAGGGTAGTATTAGTGGATCTTGCGGCTCTTTGCTATTGCTTTGAGATTTATATATAGGATGTCTATGTAGAAAAATTGGTATTGCTTTGTTTGGAAGATGATGCATCTGTTTTGGTCAGGTAGCGTAGGCGTGTATATGTAAATACATTTTTATGTATTTATACATAATAAATAATAAGCACATAGATTTTTTTTTAAAAAAAAAAACCGATAAGCGAATTTAAATATCAATTGATTCTGGAAGGCCACCGCGTCAAGTACAATTTTTAACAAAAATAATAATTCTTTGAAATTGCTAGTACGATCAAATTATACTCGTTAAAGTAAATTGTGGTGATTTTAGATCATTGACGATTACCGTATTGGTAAATTTAAAGTCAAATAGTGTGTCTGTACAAAGAAGAGATATGTGAACCAAATACAATCCTCTTTAAGTTTTTTTTACGGGTAAGAAATGGCACGGTGTTATATTTTAATTGATTTTTAATAAGCTTCCCTTTACTTTATGATACAAGCAGATATACAAATCCCATCATATGGTGGCAATATATGCAGGGTTAATCATCACAGCTTATATATAAATTGTATAAATACCGCAGCTTGGCGATTTAACGGGGCCTTCTTACTTATTTTTTGATGGAGGAAAATAGCAGCAAAAAAAAAACAGATTCCAGAAAAATTAAAAATAAAACGTTTGGTGTAAAGTTTCATTCGGATAAGCGTGGAATTCGTGTGCTCTATTAAAAATATTTAGTGTTGTTTTTTTTTAGTGGATTGGCTATGTAGTGGCCTTATTAATACGAGTAGATTATTATACGAGTACATATTATGTACTATATATGATTTTTTTTTTTTATATGTATACACAATATACATTACATAAGTTGTGTAGTAATTGTTTGTCTGAAATAACATTCTTTGAGTTTACAGTGATTTAGTAAATAATTCATAAAGGTTTTTTATTTGTAAATAATAATAAAAAAAGAGGAATTTTGAAATTGAAATTAAATCAGTTAGAGTATATAATGTCAAGTTGGTACTGTGAGGAAGTAGTGTGGTAGTAGCAAACAATTTTTATTTTCAGCAATCAGCCATAAAGAGCCACGGGTACCCTTGGATACTTTTCGGGTGAGTTTTTTTATATAACTACCATTCATTGTTTGTAGTGTTTTGCGTATCACACACACTTTCATTTTTTTTTAGTAATACTTAGTTTATAAAAAAATTGTCTGATACTATAAATTTGTTTCCAAACATATTTCTTTCATTCGAATTTCATCATGTTATAATAAAATTGTTTTAAGAACTAAATTATGTATTAATTACTTTCTGTTGTTGTTGGTGATGTGTTGGTCCAGTTATCTCATGTGATCTTAAATTTTTTTCTGCTTTCGCTAATTTTCAACACGTATAGTTTTTGTTGTGCCTCACGGTAAACATGGCAGTAAAGATCCTCCCACTTTCCACTGATTGCTTTCCCGATAAGAACGTGTTGGCTGCTCATGGAGGTGCGCAACAACGTCTAAATCTTTCAATAAATAAAATAAAACTCCAACTACTTGAAACAATACATTGATTACTTCCAGCTCCTAAATTTGAAAAAAGAGTTTCGTGGAAAGCATCAACACAATCAACACAATGAGCTCAAGGAAAGTTTTCATTTTTTGTCCAGACACTTTGTATAACTCTTGTGGTAAAGTACACTGAGAAAAATGTGTATTGGACAAACACAAATAAAATATAGAAAACTAGCGCTTAGGAGGTTTTTCCTAAATGTAAAGATTTTTTCCCCAACTATAAGAAATAATTTCTAAGCATGTTGGCGAAACCTTTATAGCGTATAGGTAAGTTGCTATGTTATATTGAAAAAGCTAGATATATTTTTAGTTTGTATAGGCAATTAATTTTTCAGACTGAATCTCTATTTGTTATTGCTTGTCACCCAATATACCATATATAGTCGTTTCAGAATGTTTTGTAAATACAACTTAACCGATAGAAACATTACCTACTCGTATACTTATCGTTGTGGAAACAATTTTTTAGTATCGTCATAAAAACCCTTTTAACAAATACTGAATTAATTTGTATTAGTGTTTCTTGGTGATAGTCCAGTTACACCATTAATAAGTACAAGTGTACTTAAAAAAATTTACTGCGTTTTATTTACGAATGGCGTTCGTTAACTACAATTTGTACTATTAATGTAAAAATTGTTAGTTTTACGTAAAAAAACGAGATTTAGAACAAAATCGTAAAAATGGGTGCATTAATAGTAAGAATCATAGTTCGTAAACTAACAAATTGTTTAGTTTATTGTACTATACTATACAATCACAAGTTATTTGCGTATTAGTGGAACTTGTATTATTTTATCAAATAATTACATTTGTGAACAATTCATAATATTTATGAATAAGATTATGTACGAAAATATATGTTAAATACTTATTGTTCGTCGTATTAACGAATTCGGCTCTTAAATGTGCGTTGAGTGCGTATGTTTTAGAAATTTGCTTTTGTCATCTCCGTCTCCAATTAGGATTTTTCATCACCTTAAATCAAATGTTAAAGTTATATGCATAAGTGCTAACTGAAATGTGTCTTACGAACATCCGTTTATTTTGTTTAATTTGTGATAAATAAGAACATTTTCTTCAAATTAATAAAATAAATTTTAATGAAATAATAAATTTTTGTGTGTTGAAATTCAGGTAAATATTGTATTTTATATTAGTGTTGTACGTACACATAAGTGTTTTCGTTTGGACCGCGACTTTATCAGAATTCGCATTCCGTTAAATTAAAATGAGAACAGTTTTGTGCGGAAAACACCAAACATAAGTTATGTGAAATATGGGACTAGAAATTTATTGTGTTAATAATATTTTTACTTTTTGATTGTTGCTTGCAAAAAATGTCAAATATCAAAGATGTGCAAGGAAGACAACACGAGCTACCATCCACCTTATACATTTTGCTCAGCCTGTAAGTACAGCGCATGGAGAAGGCCAGGTATTAAAACCGCTGTTGGGGTATTGCGAACATAAGGTAACAAAAATAAGCAAATAAAAGTAAATGTGAATGTAATTTAATTTATCGAATTTACAGAAGAAGAACATCACTATCATAGTTTTAAAATGATTAAAAGTTCATACACAAAAAAGACGTTCTCAAGAATACCAAAATGGGAGAAGTTTTGGAATTCGATTATCAACATGGCGTTTACAGCTCCTATTGTATTTTTTTTCTGATTATTTTTAAGTTCTATTTTATTAAAAGCAAATGTGATAATATGTTTATAATTTAATACAAGATATTAGAATTAAAAGCCTAACATTTTATCAAATTCTATTTAAATTAAATAAATTAATTAAGCAATATTGTAAAAGGAAATTTTACGTTTTTTATTTTTTTTATACTGCGCTGTATAAATTTTACGGATTTATTCATAAAACCACCCAGAAATACGTTCCTATTACGAACCCTACATAAATCTCTTGTAATTTTGTTTATCAATTTTGAACCCGTTTCTACATAAAAAATATTCAATATATTTATGAAAATAATCATCATATTTGTGTATTATTCTTAACCACTGAGTATGCCGTTCTTCCTAAATACGAATAATTTCGTATGCATAAATAATGAATTTTACTCTTATGTATGAATTTATTCGTTAATATGACGTAATATTTCATTATAGTTACGAAAAATTTCATGTTATCTTTACTTTCTGACGTTAACAATAAGAATTTGTTCATCCACAAATGCTTTTAACTGTATTAAAATTATAACATTTTTCGTATCTTATATGAATCAATTCATAAATATTACAACGTAAAATAAATTTTTTAGATGTTTCACCATATTAACGTATGACTTTCGTACTATTAAAGAAGGGTCGTATTGGCTCATTTGTAACGATTTTTTTTTACTATTAATGCAGTTTTTGTCTGCATTGATGTAGGATTTTTTTCAGTATGTGCTTGAGAAGTGACTTTAGTGTTTATATTTTTCATCAAACGCAAATAAACTAGAAATAAATTTCTCTAAAATGAATGTTTGCGTGGAAAACCTATTTAAGGTATGTATAAATTTGTAGTAATAAAAATAAAAATAATTTTTAAGTTAATAAAATATTTAGGATTAAATTGGTGATTTAATCCCAGAAGGAGATGATGTATGGATAATATTTCTAACTTTACGGGAAATCATTGACCTTTTATTTCTAGAAAATATTAAAGAAGATGTAATTTGGCATTAAGAAAAGTTAATAATCCTGCATCATTTACTATACCTTCAGTATTTTCAACTTCCATTGAAACCAAAGCATCACTTTTTGACTGACTATCCAGGATTAATTAGAACATTTGGTCCATTAAAGCCATTTTGGGTTATGAGGCATGAGGCCAAACACAAACAATTAAAGGAAATTGCAAATTCAACTAGATCATACTATTGCCGAGTGGCACCAGCTTGCATTTTTTTCAAAATAAATGCGATAACGATTTTATTCAAAGCACATCGTTCGGAAAGGTAGTACGAAGCTTTACTGACGATGTAGATGCAGCTGTATGTAAATTAAAATATTAACTTTGTTAATTGGGTTGAATTGTGTAATGTTAAAATCAAGCGGGGAATGGTAGTGTCTTATGGGAATGAGGACAATTTACCATGCATTGAATTGATCAACATTTGTGCAGTTACTCCAGATAATACTTGCTTTTGTGTTTGCCAATTATTGAAGACTATATTTTTTTTGATATAGTCATTTATATGCATATGCTGTTGATAAGACGGATAATATGAATAAAATTGAAATAAATCTAAACACCTTGACCTTTCACACAATTAGTAAATTTAAATCGATATTTTACGTTATAGGATTTTAGTAATATGAATAAATTTATTTCTTTTAATTTAAATTTATATCGAAGCTATTTGGATCCTGTAAATATTTTACAAATGTTAATAATATAAAACTAAAGCAATATTTTCACTTTTTATATTAATGGAATAATAAATGTATGCCCATCTGTATAGTTAAATAGGCAAGTATATATATTTACTGAAATATAGGTAAAACCTTAAATCATATGGTAAATCTCCTATACATAATCCAATAATCCCTGAAACATACGGTTCTAATATGTTTTTTTCTCCAAACTGGATTGTATTGTGGTCTATATCAACCAGAAAATTACACAAATCAATTTATATTTCACAAATATTATTTCATTTTATTCCTAAATATTTTGTACCTGGTACAAATCGGTACAGGCTTGCTGCCATAGTAATGGGGTTTTTATCAATAATTCTTGTAGCTATATTTATTAATTGTTTGAGATAATTCCATATTTATTGGGATTTCATTTAAATTCTTGTTAATTTATTTCTATAAAGACAGATTCCCCACAAATACTCTATAGTAAAAATGCCACACAATGTGTTATATTACGTTCCTTAAAATCGTTTAATTTCCTATACAATCAGGAATTTAGCCTTTTTGATGGTTTGGAAAAATATAGAACATTTAACAATAATTTCTTGTTGTCCCAAAAACGCCTTTAGCTACGGTTAGAAAATACATCAAACATCGGGAATTTTACCCATGTTTTCTTTCAGTGTAGAGGGGATTGATATTTCTACTTGTTTTGGGTAGATATATTATGAATAATTGGCCTCTTCATTTTGTTTCTGATTAACCAATCGAAAATCTTGTGAATGCGATTTTCACTAATATATTTGTGTCTATAAAATCCGATAAGGAAAAAAATATATCCTCACCTTTCAAGATTTATGCACTATAGAAAAATGTGTTCAACGCTTTCAACAAATTATTATCTAATATTAATATTATATTGTAATTACCATATAAAATCGATGGTGAATAAGCTTCGTGGGAAGTTTCTAGTGTGGACGCCATTAAAATTTACAAGGCAGAATAAAATCCAAAAGAAAACATTCAAATTCTAAATTCTGAGAAATAAAGCAAAGTTCCTTACAAGCTATCCGAAAATTTGAACAAAAACCTGTAGATATTTCTCGTTAACTTCTAGTAACAAAACATAACATAAACGTAATAAAACCAAAAATGTCGATAAGTAATAAAAATTGGTAATCGCTACCGTAAACTCGGCAGATGTTAGTTGAAGCATTTTTATCCGCAAATATTAGCATTTTTGGTATTTGAAAAACAAATATTTTGTTTCGATTAAAACCACTTGTACTAATTAAACACGAATAAATTATTGTGTATAAAATGGATGCAAAACACAAATAGCATTAGTTTTAATTTTAATTTTTCTCAAGCATAATTAAAACATATTTTTCTAACAACGAAAAATGAAACTTTTGTCATTCTTATTGATGATGATAAGGACTCAGGTATGGAAATGTTATGATTTTGGTAATAATCTCAAAAAATGTAGATGTCATTTGCTGCCATTATTGAAACACCCGGGATTGAAGTTATCGATGTTGAAGCGATTTGTTGGGCAGTTATTACGTGCTATTCAAAATGTTTAAATAAATGTACTCGTACTCGTATGTAATAAATCTAAAAAATAAATTTAATATCTTAAAATCCGGAAAATTCTTTCTAACTTCAGTCACCGAAACAAAGTATCTTGACACATTAACAAAGTTTTGTTTTTGAATCAAAATTTTTATCCGAGTAGTTGTTTTTATTGCTTATCATTTCATGAAACATGATCTGATCTGGATCAGATCAAACGTCAAGAAATGCGGCTATTTTGTTGTTTTGAAATTATGTTATTAAACATAGATTAGAAAATTAAATTTAGTAGTTTACTTATTCATGTTTTGGGTTCTGAGGTGCTGACAGCGACACAGGGAAATAAAATAATATTAATTGAGATCAGTTTTTCAAATACTAATTGTTTACTACTGCTCCAGTTGGCGATGACAAATTCAGATAGCTTACAAGGTGTCATACTGCTTAACTAAAATGTAATTGAGCGTTTTTAATTAAGCAACCTTCACTTTTAGACTGACATTAAGCAACTTTCACTTTTATAAAACAAAAACAAACTTTTTTGTCACAACTTACTTTCGCACGTTTTTGAATCTATTTTTTCATGTAATGTGCTATCTGATTATGTCACAGTTCATCTATAAAATAGGATAAAAAAATCGACTTATCATAGTTTACCGAAAGTTTTGCAAAAAATGTAAATCTCATCAGATATTATAATGTAGATTTAACATAAAGTTTCTGACAGTCGTAGGTAGAAGGTGTTTTAATTAAGCGAAGCTAATGATTAGGATTAAAATTAAAAAGGGGTAGCTAACTATCACGTTTATTTTATTCCGATATCACATGACGGAATAAAATAAATTTGATAGTTACCTATCGCTTTTTTTAAACATTAAGTTAAGTAAAACTCTTCATACAAATTTTTTTTGAAGTTCAATTGTTGCGCAGCTATTTCCTTGGATGATTCTTATGAAGTTTCTAATTGACTCTAGGTATTATCCTTTTCTCCGCGATGTTTTTACCTGTGACGCCGTCACTAACATTACACTGCCTTCTTAGGGTCTGCTTGAATACTGTGGTAATAATTTTCCCGTTATAGTTTTTGTGATCTAAGTGTTAAAACATTCCCTTCTCTTTTTTCGCTGCTCGAATACTATTTATGTTTGACGTTTATTGTGAAAATGTGAATTGAATAATTGAACGGATGTGAAGTTTTCGACAAAAACAAAATATTTAAATGTATTGGTGAGGCGCTGGTTCAGTCGGCAAAAAACTTGTTATTTGGCGAATATAAATAAAACTTGAAAAAATTATATATATATCTAAATAAAAACGAAATTCGACTACATATCTAATATCGTATACATATAATTAAAAATAGTAAGTACTATTTATAGGCTTCTGTTATTGAGTTTGAATTTGAGCGATTTTAGAGATAAATGGTATTCCGAGATTCACTGTACCGCAGTTTGGCCAAATCACAGAGTTTTTCCCGGCTTGTGGTGTATATCATTAGTTACCCTTGGAAGTGCTTTATGGTTTAAAAATAGTCTGATAGAATTATGCAACTGCTTTGAACAGAATTCCAAACCCTCTTGAGACTCTATGTTCTACATAGCCGAGGGCATTTCTGATTCTAATGAGACCCTATAAGAGGCCCAGTCGATCAGTTTGGAATTCTAATCTCCTGCCGCTGCATGGTGTCGGCCGCCAAATCGAATCTGATGTGCAAGTGATCCGATAAGGAGGCTTCCTCAGACACATTCCAGCAAGCATCAAATCTAGAACCTCTTGCCTAATCCAATTTATAAGGCAGGCGATGTGTACCTTCGCTTATCCGGAGATTTTTTCTTCAGAAGGCAAGGATCAGCCTTCTTTATTGCACCTCCGTCACCCGTGAGGCCAATATTATTGGCAGGTGGCCGACCAATATCATCCACCTTCCCACCACTACCCCCGATACCTAAGAGCTTGTCAGTCATGTCCCCATGTGGGGTCCTCCCCACACAGCCCCCAACGCCTTCTTCTCTCTAACGCGCCTTCTCCTCACCTGCCCCTTGGAGAGGGCCGCCACCCCAGATCTCGACCGCAGGTGCCACGACCGTAACCTCCGCAGGCTTGACCACTTGGGTCCCACCCACAGAAGTCGGTTTGGCACAACCCTGGCCACCTTGCGATGCAGTTGGACAAACCCAAACAAAAAGTTCACTTTAAAGCCAACTCGTTTGAGCTTTTCAACCGAAGAGTGGTCCATGGAGAAGGTGCAAAAGGCCGAGGAGCCTTTCGCCTCTCTCCTGATCACTCTCTAGTCCTTCGCCTGCATGCCCTCGTTTTGGCTCTTCATAAAATTAAGCAGGCTATCCTCAACTTTTTTTACACGAATATCTTTTGACCCGCACTAGCTGGAAACATGAAACAAAAACCAAATTCTAGGTCATTCCAAATAATTTTACAAAATGTGGGTAAGCCCTAGTCCTTTTAATCGTGTGGTTGAGGTTTTTCGAATTTTCAAACAAAAACCAAACAATGACAAATTTTAAAAATTTTATTTAAATTTTCACAAACATAACTTCAACAACAAAATCATAATTAAGCAATTTTTTAGTAGCCTGAATTGCTCTCAGCTTGAATACCCGCTGTCATCCTCCGTCCCATATACTTTTGATAATCTGTTGGATATCGCACTGTGAGATATTTTCCCATTCCTCCAAGAGCGCGCTTCGGGGTTGTTCCACCGTGTTCAGAGCTGGAATACGAGACCGAATTCTTCTACCAAGAATGTACCAACAAGTGCTATAGGATTAAAATCAGAACTCTTTGCCGGCTATTTCATCTTCGAAATATTTACATTGGCACCAAATTATCGCCTATAAATGGTGCGTAGGGAACAACATATTCTTCCAATTATTTCGTTAATATAGCGAACGGTCGTTATAGATCCGGTTAGAACCAGGTAAAACTCAGTGCGAGCTTCCGTCAACTTCTGCTTACATCGAATATAGCCTAAATAAAGAGGTTTATTGTTTTGTATGGCATGAGGCTGTCAAATTACGAAAGGCTACAATGAAGTTTTGTTTTGGTCTGGCAACTGCCCAGGTAAAAATCGCAGTAAAACAATATTTACATTTTCTGCGTGATCAGCCAATAAATATAATATCAACATTACGCACAAATTTCTAGAAAAGGGTCACACCAAAAACGAAGGTGGCAGCGTACATGCCATAATTGTTTTGTAGAGAGCTGAATATTTTTCAACAACACCGACCATAAACCACTGACTACCGCCGCCTCAACTAAGTCGGAACATAGTCCTCGCCATAGTTGTCTGCTTGCATTTTACAACTGACATAAGGCACGTTAAAGGTGATAGTGGTGTGGTGGCGGATACTTTGTTACGACCGAATGAAATTCAGATGTTCTTTATTTGTCACACTGCGCTCGATCTAGGCGAACAAATATAAACAGTCGGACGACGAGCTGAAGTCCCTAGTAGCAGATAGTCAATACTTGAACAGAGCGAAACGCGAACTGGGATAGTTACCTGATTTTTGTTCAGGCCTAGATATTTGTTGCGAAACGTGAACGTATGAATATAATATATATATGGATACTGGTCCAAAACTTGCTTTCCCTGCCAGAAGTCGAAGGTTAATCGACACACACTTTCAGAACATGGTCATTCCAATATTCCTTCTGGCCGGTTTGAACATATTTATTGAAACATTTACTGAAACATTGTAGTCTATTTTGAGCATAATAATTATTTTAAAATAAACCTCATCTAGATCTTGTTGGAACATTATTTCCATCAAACGAAAATGTCTATGTACAACCTTACGATAATCGACAGATTTACATGCTTGCTAGAATCATTACCTCTGGCTAATATGAGAGCTTCAACCGTAGTTAGAGCTTTCGTTTACCAAAACACTCTGAGATTAGGCATCCCCCTCGAAATCACGACTGACCAAGGCAGCCAATTTGAAAGCAATCTTTCTTAAGAACTTACAAAGCTACTAGGTGGTCACAAAATACGGACAAAGACATACCACCCTTAGGCATGGCAATGGCATGGTAGAATGTATGCATCACCATTTAAAAGCCTTCTTGTATGCTAGTTCAAATGCCCGTAGTTGAAGCGAAGATCAGCCATTCATCCTCCTTGGAATAAGAAACTCGATCAAAACCGATCTCGGACGCGTTCCTGCTGAGTTTATCTATAGAGAACCGCTAAGGTACCAAGAGAACTCGTAGTGTTCGTTCCCAAAATATGCGGAATAACTCGCTCAGGAGAACGTTTACACTCCAAAAAACTTAACAAACTGTGACCATGCACTCGTTCGGATAGACCCCCATATTGAGGGTCATTTTTAGTTAAGCGAAAATTCCACAAATATTTCGCAGTTCATTACAAAGGTAAAAATGTATCAACGGCCATCGACCGGCTGAAACCTGGAACGAAGAACTGGTACACTCAAAGATACCATCATCATTAAGGCTGAAAACTCTCTAATTCTGGTTGACGAAAGTAACATAAATCTTCGCCGGTCGAAGGTCTGGAATTCTACTCCAGTAAGAGGACTTTTACATATCATTACAGAGTTTTACCGCTGCTTTAAGGTTATAGTGACTCCACTGAAGACTTCTGGCCCAATTAATGGAGAAACAGAACTTACGCGGTTGTTACCTCAAAAGTGTTATCTTATTCGTGGTTACCAATTGCTTAACTGCGCTAGTATAGTCCAATACCAGCTTTATGCTGATACAATGTAGATTGTTCCGAAATTTTGACCTTTAGTTTGGCCTAACTTGGCGCAAACTTCTATAGCGTGAATTTCTGCTAACAAGGCAGTAGAATTCGGACCAAAAGACTTTGAAAGGGCAGTTCCATTTTCATATATTTATTTTTCTCCCTGCTTCGTCTTCTGTTTTAGAACCGATATGGCAAAATGACCTAAAAGGATTTGTGGAAGTTGAGTTTATTTTGGATACGCAACGTCGGAAGACGTTTCTTTGGTACAGTCAGTTTGAATCTCATAAACTTCTGCGTGGACCATCAAGACCAGTGCAACGGAGTCAGTCCCAGAGTGGTATTGAGTGTATCCTGCATGAGATCGAAGATGATTTCACCCCAAATTATCCGCTTAGCCCTGGACAATATACCCACGGCTACTCAGAAGGTTCAATAGTACATCAATAACTAATCGTAATAAAGGAGACAAACGACAATACGTCCCTTTACGCCCAAAATGGTTATTGACTCACTTCTGTTATTGAGTTTGAAATTGAGCGATTTTTGAGATAAATGCTATTCTGAGATTCGTCGCATGGCAAATTATATTACGCATTTTGAAAATAAAAATTCCTGCGAAATGATAAAGAACGTGAGTTGTTCTTCAAATTCTGCCATCAGCAATTTATCTTGTAAAAAAACTGCAATTTCAAAATACGGTGAAATTACAGGAATTGACTTCAATGTTCTATTAACCCAGAATAAAACTAATGTTGCGAAAACCTGGAATCGTTATCAAACGAAGAAATCAGAGAATTAATATGTCGCATTTTAATTAAAAAAGAAAATTCATGCGTACTCACTTTCCAAACCATACATAAGATTTCTAAAAACCAAAAGAAAATTGTAGTTTATGGAATGTGCAAGGATAGTTTACACAAACAAAAATATAAATTTGAACTTGACCAATCAAAACAGTTGCGTATGTTTACCCAAACACCAGAAGCGGAAGTTATTCACTCGTCTGATAAGGTTTTTCGACAATACCGTGGTTTCCGTCGGGAGAAAGTAAAACTTGTTTCCGAAAACAAGAGTGCTCATAACGCTTACCTAGACTTAGTGACCTCAACTAATTTAGAATTAATCAAAAAAAGCAACACGCAAGATATGACCACCCCTGATGTTTTAAGGAAAATTAGGTCGGAGTTCCTTAAAAAGGATGATCTTGTTCGGGATTGTGATTTGGTTAGTGATGTAAATGGTAATATTCTCGGTGGTAATATTACCAGTAAAATAGATAATTTTAGGTAATATTACCTAAAATGGTGTTACCGTGGTAATATCGGTAACATAAATTAAAAATGTATATGATTTTAATATGTTCCGAAGATTGTAAAAGAATTAATTAACATTCAAAAAAATTAAAAAAAAAAAAAAGGAAAATTAAAAATGTTTTTTTTTTCAAACAACTCAACTAGTATAAATGCAAAAAGAGTTGAGACACCACTGCATTTTACTTCCTTATGTCCTATTAACCTACTACACCAAATTTTGGCTGTAAAATATAATAATCTACACCTTTTTCCTGTTTCATTAACATATTCATTTGGCAAATACGTAATAGAGCTGGAATCTGACCTTGAATATGATCCATCACTCTGTCTGAAAAAAAACACCAATCACTATTTTAACCAGAAAAGTGGCTGCAACGTCTTTGTCGATGAAAAGCTCTAGTATGCTGGAATTTCGGAGACAACATGAGACCAAAGTAGCACCAGATGGTAGATGAGCATCTTACTCGAGCAATTTTTGTTTCTGGTGCTCCAGTAGGCTCAACCATAAAGTCGGCTTGTATTGATTTGTTCAAGAAATTGCGACCGTTCTATAAACTTCCTTCGAGATACCAACTTTCCAATCAATTGTTAGGCCTTGAGTACCACCGCGTTGAAGGGTCAGTGTTACCAAAAATTGCCATAACAGGGACTGCATAACAAATTATGTCATCAATACAATAAACCCAAAGCCTTTTTCTATATATCTACTCATTAAAGGAAATCGACATTTGGCTTTTAAAGTTGCTTTTCGAGAAAGTTGAAGCGGTGTTAAAAGACGTCGAGATTTATAAATTTATTGTACTTATTACTGATAATGGAACGAACAATAAAGCATCCCGAAAAATGGTTAACAAAAGCTATCCCTATATTACCGAGTATGGGTGCATCTGCCATGGACTTAACTTCCTCATTGTCGATATCTTCAAGATTCAGTCTATCAACAGTTTGAAATTTTCATTCAGTCGTACGGATGGTTTCGAAAATAAAAAAACTCGCACGTTTATACTCGCTGGTTATCGAAGACGAAGTGAAGTCAGTTATCAAGGCATCTACCATCTCCTATTCGAAATTGTTCACTATGTACTACTTCCGATTGCTAAATGGGCATCTTCTTTTGAGAGTTTGCTGTTTTGTCTAAAGTGGTGTACTGTTTTGTTAATATAAAACCAACTTTTGAACAAAATAAATGCGCCAATTACGAAGAACTTATAAGTTAGTCTCAAATTTGCTTGAACCAGCTATTCGAAGAAAGAATCTTTCGGAATCACGGAAACTTGAAGCGACTAAATATATGTCTTTGGCGCATTACAATGTTCGAAGTGAATTTTTTTCACGATCGAGCAGAGTGTGTTCTACTTCACCTTTAAGTGCTTGGCGGTTGATATTTTGAGCATGCCTGCATCGAGAGGTGCAATGGAAAGCACATTCAGTACCTATGTTTTATACACATAGCTCAACACGTAATCCATTGACTGTTGATCGTGCAGAAAAACTAACGTACATTTTGCACAACTTAAACCAGTCGAGATCGAACGTAGAAAGTGTGGATAACGAAGATGAAGTTATTCCTGCTGAATCAAATACAAATTATTAATAACGGATGAAGCTGCTTAATCATATTCGCTTGAAGAAGAGGATGATTTGGAGGAAAGTAACAATAATTCGGTTAACTGTAGGCGTTGAAGGCGACGATCTTGCCGTCCTTCGAGTCTACTGATAAACACCACGTCAAGGAAGTCAAGGATTTGGTGCTCAAAAATCGTCGATTGACAATTAGTGATCTTGTTGACATCACGAAAATTTCGGGCATGAAACTAATGGTTTTTGCATCATGATAATGCGCCGTCTCAAACTGCATTGGTTGTACGTGACTATTTAGCCAAAAATTCGACCCATATTGTTATTGCCCTGTGCCTGATTTAGCTCCGCTTGACTTCTGTCTATTCCTGAAACTCAGGAAACCGCTCCGATGACATCGTTTTGACACTTTAACGTTCAATAGACTTTAACAACTGTTTCAAACACTGGAAAAAACGTTGGCATAAGTGTATTGTATCCGAAGGAGATTACTTTGAAGAGGATGAAATATATTTGAAAGATAATAAGCCGTTTGTGTTTTATTTAAAAATCTTACTACCTTTGTCAAGACGTCAAAATATTACTTGTGTTCTTTCGTACAAATTGGAATTCAAATATTAAATAAAGTGTGTTACCTATTTTACTCGTGCTACCGGTAATATTACCGGTAACATTATCAAATTTAAAAATATCGGAAATTTTACAACATTAGATTTGGTGGACATTTTTTTTCAATGTTGTGTTCAGTCCGAAAACAACCGTTACATATATTCTTAACAGAACCGATACAAATGGTGTTAATACGAAATCAGCAAATTGCGCTTTTGCAGCAAGAAGAAATCAAGGCGATTCACTTTGACGCTACCGGAGGTATTGTAAAAATTCCTACCTACCATACCCAACATAAATATAAAAGAATTTTATATTATGCGTGTGTAATTTAAATAAATTGCAATTTAATTCCCATTGCTGAGTTTATATCATGCCAACATGACACATGGTCTATAAGTAAATTTTTAGAATATATATACATAGAAAACAAATGAGAGGTTACTATTTTGTGGTTGATTGGTCATGGGCCCTTATAAATGTCATTATCTACACATTCAATTCAATGAATATTTCACAGTATATTGAAACAGGATATATTGTTTTGGAAATAGGCTTTCTGTGGATAAAACAATCGTGACAGTTTTTATTTGCTGTTCGTATTTTGTTAACATTATCGCAACTCAAATAAAAAAAAAGCTACCAAATATAGGCGCTGAACATCATAATTTAATATTCGTTTTCTTCTGCGCCTTTCTCAGCGCAAAATCAATAAATTGTGTGGATGAACTACGAGTATTCCGACATTTATGTCTTATAATGTGCTCGCCAAAAATTACAAAAAGTAGCAAATCTGCTTATAAAACATTTGTAACAGCATTGGGCAAAATATACAGTGACAACTATGCCGACTTCGAGAACACTAAATCCGAAGAAACTATCAATAGCAATATAAATAATTAGCCAGAAGACGACACAAACCCGTTTTTCTTAAAATACAAACGTATTTACTTGGAGGCCAAAATCGAAATAGAAAGAGTACATGGGTCAAAGACAAACAAATTTTATTGTGATGATTTTGTCCAATTTATAATCAAAAAATATTTTCCTTATTTAGTTTTATGGGTCAATTGGTTCTCAAACAAGTTTAAATCAATACTTAAAACATAAGCGATTGAAAATTGGACGAGTTGGAAATATTCTTAAATGTGAGCAAAAATTAAAATCAATAAAAATGCCGAAACCATTAATGTCCACACCGAGAAGCACGAAACGGAAATATCTTCCGGATGAAATGCTCAACGAAGAGCAGCGGGCTAAAAAAATCAGACCGACAACGAAATATCCAAAACATTTGGGTAAACAAGTGATAAGCCGATATTTAAACAAAACCGATTTTGATTTTAGTCCCCAAAGCAAAGTTTAAGATTTCAAGGTTGAACAGATTCCTATTTTGAAGAACGGATTTACCAAATTATGTAGATGGAAAATTATAAAAGTGACAAACACGTGTGGATTCGATTCCTTTACGGAGATTTTCGCATGTTTAGGTACTGATAATGAATTTTTTAAGTTTATTTCAACAATATAATACTTAATAAGAAAATAACTGAAATGAAAAAACTTATGAACTACACGCACAAATATATTATTTGATATTTATAAGGATATAAACTGCATTAAAAAATTGGGACACTTTACCGAACTAGACGCAGAATGCCAAATTTCCTATTTAATTAACAAATTGGTACCACCACCAATCTCAGTATATCAAAAGTGCAGTGAGCAAAATGTAATTCGCAATCAAAACTCTCGTAGCTGCTACCTACCTTTTGATATTTTCGCCGTTAATGAAGATACATTGCGCAATATTCAAAGTGCATTGACTTTTGGGGCTCTAGTTGTGGATCAAATTTGAAGGTCGAGAAAATTGTTTGTAATTTGGGCCTAGCCATTGCAGATGTTCAGTCGCTTAATAACGAAAACTACAATATTAAAATTTGCGAAATTGAAAAAACCATTACACTAAACACGGAAGATTTCTGGTTAAAAGCTTTAGTGAATTTAACTAATTCGCTTAAGCATTACACTGCAACTGTTAAAAGACCTAACAATGATTGGGAAATTTACTTGCACCAATGCCACTACATAAATAGCCGTGACATCAGTCTAAAAAAGTCAAATCACTAATATAAAGAGGGGAACAAAGATTTTTATTTTCCTATGAAACGTAAACAAAATACTATGGGATTTTCAAACACATTTTTTTATATCGTCTCTATTTTCAATTTAAATAAATATTTTTATTTACAAATATAAATAATTTGATATCAAATATATTGAAATGTAAATTGTGAACAATTTTGATTGAAATTAATAATCATTTATTAAGTAATTTTGCATTTTTATAAAAATATTTGTTTCCCAAAACATCGGCATGCTTCGTGTTCCTCTAATCATAATAAATTTATTATGAAAATGAAATGTTTAGAGGAACACGAAGCACGACGATGTTTTGAGAAACAAATATTTTTATAAAAATGCAAAATTACTTAATAAATGATTATTAATTTCAATCAAAATTGTTCACAATTTACATTTCAATATATTTGATATCAAATTATTTATATTTGTAAATAAAAATATTTATTTAAATTGAAAATAGAGACGATATAAAAAAATGTGTTTGAAAATCCCATAGTATTTTGTTTACGTTTCATAGGAAAATAAAAATCTTTATCCCCTTAACACATACTAACACACATTTTTGTGTCATGGCTTTTTATGTAGTGGCGTTGCTTGCACCTTTTTTCATATCTAACATTGCTTTTACCTACTATTTTACTAAACGCATATAGCTTTTTGTTAATTTACCAAATGTTGTATATACGTATATGTTTTGTTAATTATGAGTTTTTGTCGAAAACTTCACAGCCGTATAATTGAATAGTTTTCGATTAATTATTATCTTTGTTTATAATAATATTAATTCATTTAGATTAAATTTTATGAAATCTAAATTATAAAATTTTATATTTAAATCCAAAGGAACGTTAATTCTTTCCTTGGCTTCAAACTTTACCATAGTGTAAGACTGTGGTAATTTGAATGAGTGCGTTTTATGGCGAGTGTTACGTCAAAAATTACAACGGAAACTCAAATTTTAATAATGATATTCTCCTTTCAATGTATCATCGAACGTATCCTCCACTTGATAAACTTTGGAAAGGTGTGATTTGTTGTCTGTTCAGGTACTAGGTTTTATATTAGCTATTATAAGGCTATAGTAGGCAACTATAAGGCTACTCTCATTATTAATTACTGTTAAATTCGAGTATTAGGGAGCAAGAGTTTCGATTATCTGTAATTTAGACATCTCGGATCTCTTTTGTTCACGCGTGAAATGAAAATACGGAACTTCTGCGTTCACGTTTATGATTTATTTTGGATTTGAGAATGGGGAGGTGATTAAGTTTGGTAACAGAACTTTTATTTAAATAATATTTAGACGTTCACAATAAGTAACCCAAAATTATTACGAATTTTAGCAACATTTGAACTTGTGTAAAGGACGTGGTCAATACAAGTACTAGAAAATCTAAAAATTCTAGTTGGAATATTAATATCTACTACAAAATGATAATATTTAAGCCACATAAGATGGAAGTACTTACTAATTTCCTTACTAAAATATTTAGCAAAATATTTTGCAAAAACTTCACGTTGCGGTTGGGTAACGAGAAAATTTTACTGATGAATCTACAAAAAAAATTGTACTGAAGATATGTTAGTAAATTACGTGTCTAAGATGCAAACTATTATGTAAGTAGTTTATTCAAGAGCATTACGACTTATGTAATGCAAGTTATTAATAAATTATAAAGTATGATTGCGTTAAAATGAATTTTAATGCATTTATGAAGATTTCTAAAGCAGTATTTGCATTAAAAAATATTTTGAATACAAATAAAAATTGAAATTATACCAACATAAAATTCGCTAAAACAAGCGGACTTAAATGTATGAATAATAAGATCATGCACGAGTTTTGCATTGCTGGTATAAAATTCGCTAAATGTAACCGACTAAATGACATATAAGCAGCTTAATAAATCTTTAATAATTTAGTTTTCCGGATTCGAAAATATCTATTATGTTTTAACGTAAGCTTTTCAGTTCTTAATTTAAAAGTTATTACCTTGGCGACCATAAAGTGATTAAGTGAACTAGGCTAGCCCGCACATTGAAAGATGAGATGAACATAAAAGTTTTTTTTGTTTTTTTAAGTAAACTGCTCTCTGAGATTTCAACCCTCAGCCTCAACAGCAAGGCACCAAAAACAAAGAACAACGTCGGAAAATCAAAAAAAAGTCGCTAAAATTACGGAACTTTTAATGTAACTTGCTTTAAAATTTAATTCCTCTAAAATATTTTATTAATGCAGTCTTTGATAAATTTTAATGCAGTCGATTGACGGTTCTTCTACAATTTGCTTTATATTCTAATGGAATGTTGCACTTAAATTTAATCTAATTGCTGTATTACAAATCAATGCAAATTGTATCAAACTAATTTTTAATGCAAGCTTTGTATCATTTTGTAATACAGCTTTGCACTGGACCTACATGTAATGCAATTTGAATTACATAAGCAATATTTTTTCAACTGTGTAGAAGCTACCCTGGCATCGAAAATACTTCCCTTATTTTTGTAGCTCATCAAGGCTTACAAATTTGTATGATGACATATCGGTCCCAACCAAAAATGAGTTAATTACAAAATTCTGTCGATCTTATCCTAGAGATTTTTTACTAATTGGCCACATACATAATGAAGTAACTAAAAACTATGCCAATGTCAAAAATTACCTCCCTTAATTTTACGGATCGTCAGGGGCCAACAACTTTGATTGATACCATATAATGAAATAATTACAAGCTATTCCAGCATCAAAAATTGCCTCTCTTATTTTTTGCGGATCGTCAGAGGCTTTTAACTTTGTTTGATGTCTTATCGTTCCCAAGATTAGTAAAAATTCTGCGGTTTTGATCCTAGAGATAAAGCGAATTGATAGCATACAATGGTAACATACACAGAATTTTATATTTAATCTACCTTCAGTGTGAACGATTTGGCATCATTCGATCCACCAAAATAAGGGAAGTGTTTTTTGATAGTGGGATAACTTCTATAGTTACTTCTTTATGTATTTGGCAGAATTTCTAGGATTAGTCCAAAGAATTTTTTGTTTAACCAATTTTTGTGAGGAACGTCATCAAACGAAATAAGGGAAGTATTTTTTGATTCTGGTTAAATAAGAAATTTTTTGATTTCATTACGTATATAGCCAATTGGCAAAATCTCTAGGATCAAAACTGCAGAAGTTTTTATTAATCTAATTTTGATTGGGAACGATTTGACATCAAACGAAGTTATAGGCCCCTGACGATCCGCCAAAAAAAAGGGAAGTGTTTTTTGATACTATATAGCTTCTAATTACTTCATTATGTATGTGGCCAATTGGGAAAATTTCTAGGACCAGATCCACAATTTTTTGTTTAACCAAATGAAGTTGTCAGCCCCTGACGATCCACAAAAATAAGGAAAGTTTTTTTTTTCATACTGGGGTAGCTCCTAGTTACTTCATTATGTATTAATGTGGCCAATTGGCAAAGAGAGTTAATTGTTGCTAATACATAGACAGTTTAAGAATTTAGTAAACATTTTTTAAAAAAAAACTTCACCCTCCTGATTTCATCCCATTAAAAAATTGGCTTAATTCTTCTAGAAAACTGTTAATGCTATAAAATTTTAATCTTTATAAATGCAAACTAAGCAAATTTTCACATAGTCAAAGATAATACCTACTAACAAAACATAAGCTGTTTTGAAACAAAAATCAGTGGTAACATCAACTTCTAAACTGTCATCAACAGCCAATTATTGATTTCATGAATATTAATCCAAATCTCCGATAAAAAAAAAAATTAATTTAGGCAATTGAATACACAATCATAATTTTGATGCAGGCTACGGATGTTCTGGTGAAAAATTATGAAATTATTATTGTTGACTTGCCCTTGATATAATAAATTAAAAGTTAATCAATACATAAAAAAATATTTAAATAAATTTTACAAATTGTAAAGGTCAGACTTACAATTTACTCTAATTAGCTTACTTCCTTCAGATTTTCCCACCTAAATTGTTCAGCCTGAGCTGGTTACATGGCGACAACAGAGCAATATCGACACAAAGGGACCTTAGTTAACACGGTTTTTAAATTCAATCTAAACCCTATTATATATTTAGGATTTAACAAAACATGGCCTCGAGCATCAGAAACTCAGACTACCACAGGCCCTCATCATGAGGATACAGTAAAATCCCAACAAATATAAACCGCTTCTGCAATCGATAATTTATTGTTTTGGACGAGCTTCATGATCATCAAACATAACCAAGATTGTTTCAAATTATTAAAACAAACTAAACATGTTGTAAATATGATACATGTAATTTGTATCTCTAAACAAACAATTTAAAGAGTTAAAGTCTGTATGAAACATAAATTGAACAGATGAATTTTATGAAACAATATTTCAATTAAAAAAATGTTATACTCGTAGGGGTTTTATATTGATATGAACTAATAAATATCAGCTGATTCTACAATTTGTCATTTTTATTTGCCAGTTTTTCTACGTACTTTATTATTGGCTTTTGCACACTTATATATACGCCTTTTTATTATTGCAAATAAGCAAAAGTAAATTTTATATCGATAAAGTCTTGCAATTTAAGAATATAAAACTAAATGAAAATAATTAATTAGTATCAGTTTTACTTTGTACGTTTCTCAATTTAAAATCACAAAGTTTTTTTTTTTTCTTTCAAACCAATTGAATGAAATTTATACCTTTCTTATTCATCGTCGGCATCATGATGATATTGATTCAGGTAAAATATTGTGTGATTTTGGAGTTGAAGGGAATTATATAATATTGGAATTAAAATTTTAGATGTCTTTGGCTTCTATTATCCGAGTACCTAGAATCGAGAGTCGCATTGGTAAAAACCTTTCAAATGCACCTCGGATTCGAATCCAAGGTGGAGGATTCGGATAAGAGATACACACATAAATAATGTTCTTTATGTATTTTTTGAAATTTAATAATTTTTTAATAAATACTAAAACTGCTTCTACATAAGTGAGCACATCTTATATTTGTTTTTCCTGTTTAGTTAAGTGGTTGAGAATTTTAGATAAGGAAAATATGTCTCCTAAAATCGAGTTCTTAAAATTAATATTTGTACATGGATTAGTTCATTACGTTCAATGCGTTATAATGTGAGTAAACAACCTTTGGTATAACCTAAATACAGGGTGTCCCACTGGGACTACTCCAAACGAGTAGGGCGTGTAGCCATCAATATCATGAAAAAAAGTCCACTACGCATATGACCGGAAATGAACCGTTACCCACTTCAATTGCATTTCAAAATTTTTAGCATGGTACACCACCTTGAATGATGTAAATGCCAATAACTCTTCTAAAAGTTAAAATAACTCAATTGTTTTTCTATAATTTTAAAGGCACAGAGTGCTTCTTTCTTCTCTGGAATTTTCTATTAAGAAAACGGTGGTGGAATTAAAAAAATTGTGCGAGAAATAATAGAAAAAATTCATTAAACTCATTTTTTCTCGAAAAACTCACTTAATAATTTTTGTTTTTTATTTCAAATTTAAATTTAATAGACGATTTGATACAAAATTGCTTCATCGTTTGTTATCTAATCATGTATAGTTTTTGAGATATTAACGTTTCAGTGTGGTAGTTGTTGAAAAAAAATTATTATAAAAACCAGGGGGCCTATTCTCGAATTCCACATCCATTTTCCACATGTGGACATCTGTCAAAGTTCACACAAAAACGTTCGAAAACTGTAATTCGTATATAAAACACATGCGGCATGGACATTTTCCTATATGGGGAATTTTTTCCACCTGCTTATACCCATTCAGAAATATTCCCTTAGTAGCGAAAAAATTCAATTTTTATGAATTTTGGCGGATGTCCACATGTGGAAAATGGATGTGGAATTCGAGAATAGGGCCCCAGTTGTTAGAAGTAAAAAATTTATTATGAAAACCAAAGCTATCGTCTTAAACAAAAACAACAATTTAGTATGCACGTGCATATGTTGCGTTTGTTAAATCTTTATAATCGTTAGTAAACGTATAGCTAAAATTACATAACATATAGCTAATACACCTTCGAAGAACTGTATGGTTCCTAATGAATACGAAAATGTTAGCCGAATTTAATACGAAGTCAATAATACCGACGAACAAGTTTTGAATTCAGTACGAAGAGATAGCACGAGACGTCGTTCTAAATAACTTGGTATTAGAAAAAATAAAGTTTGGAGGGTACTTCGAAGAAACCATCTACACCCATTCCACTAAACTCCAGTGCAAGAATTATTACCAGTCGATTTACCAAACAGAGTAAATTTCTGCCGTTTATTGTTAAACAACGAGGAATATAATCCTTCATATTTGTCATCGATTTTATGGACAGACGAATCGATATTTACGAGAGATGGAATAACAAATTTTCAAAAACTTCATGAGTGACAACCAGAAAACCCACACGTTAAGCGAGAATGATCATTTCAAAGACGTTTTAGTGTTAATGTATGGTGTGATATAATTGGAAATAATTGTATCGGGGAATTTTTGAATGAAACAGCTCCCACTGTGCTAGATTCAATTCCACTCATGATGAGAAATACTTTCTTGTATCAACAAGATAGAGCTCCTGCACACCATAAAAGACAAGTTCGAAATTGGTTTGATATAAATTATCCAGGGCGATGGATTGGTTGCAGCGGACCTATAGCTTGACTGGTTAAATCTCCAGATTTAACACCATTAGACTTTTATGTATGGGGCTATTTGAAAGGAGAAGTCATCAAAACAAACATTCAGACTAGGGAGCAGTTGGTTGATCGAATCAATAATTCCGGCAACAAAATAAAAGAAAATTTAGAAAATTTCAATATGGCTGCTGCCATTAAAATACGATTGCAACTACATATGCTTGTTACAAAATGGAAATCATTTTGAAAATTGATCGAATAAAAAACAAAAATTATTTAGTGAGTTTTTCGAGAAAAAATGAGTTTTAACGAATTTTTCTACTACCGTTTTCTTAATGGAAAATACCATGGATGATATTCCTACTTCCAGAGAAGAAAGAAGCACTCTGTGCCTTTAAAATTATAGAAAAACATATAAGTTATCTTAATTTTTAGTAGAGTTATTGGAATTTACATCATTCAAGGTGGTGTGCCATGCTAAAAATTTTGAAATGCAATTGAAGTGGGTAACGGTTCATTTCCGGCCATATGCGTAGTGGACTTTTTTTCATGATATTGATATCTAGCTACACGCCCTACTCGTTTGGGCTAGTCCCAGTGGGACACCCTGTATTTCGATGCACTACAGTCAAAATTTGCAAGAATTCTCTGTTTATTAAAAAGAAAGCCTGATTATTTTGTCGCACACAAATAAATATTAAAACAAAAACCAACATTCAGATGTATTGGTCATTAAGAAAAACCAACAGAAAAAACGGAATAGGATCGAAAAGTAGAATGTCGAAAGGGTCGAAAGGCAGAATATCGAAAAGCCGTATTTCGAAAGGCCGAATGTGTCGAAAGGGTCGTAAGGCCGAATATCAAAAATTCGAATTTCGAAAGGCCGAATAGGTCGAAATTCGGCTATATTAATTGATCATATCAATATGCTACACACACAGGATTTATTAGCACGCATTTTTAATTTATTTAAATCATTTTCGTTTAAGAAATAAATTCAATGGTTTTAAATATTGATTTCAATCAATTAAGTGAAAGAAAATTTATTGAAAATTCGGCCTTTCCACATGTTCGCCTTTCAGCACTTTCGGTCTTTCGACCCAATCGGCCATTAGACATTCGGCCTTTCGGCACATTCGGCCATACGACATTCGACTTTTTGACATTCGCCTTTCCGACGCATTCGGCCTTTCGGCGTTCGACCCAATTATAAATTTTTATTTTGTTTATTATTACATCAGTTAAACGGATTTTTTTAAAGTATATGGTCAAGTATATTTACCAGGGCATAAATGAGTTATCGTCTACTGAATTGGATCATATGATAACATTATGTAACCGATATTATACAGATATTTATTGTAAGACAAATAGCGGGAGGTTTTTTATCATTGGTAATTACAAAGGAGACAGTAATAGAATAGAATTTTATAAAAATTACGTTAAATGATGTAATGGCATAAATAAATTCAAAAATATATTTGTAGTTCAGTTGAATTACAGCTGTGTCAGCTGTGCATAAAGTATCGTGAAAATTGAATAGACTGGAGCAAGAACAGAAATAAGTTGTTGTTTTCCTTACTTCAAAAATTGTAATGAGGAAAATTTTTGTTTTTTCTTTAAAGTTTGTTATTGTTTTGAAAAGGCCTTTTGACAATGGTGCAAAACACCGAAAATGTGGCGAATATTAATTAAATGTGAATTTTATAAAAAATAAAAAAACAAAAAATTAGTCTATACATAATTCAGCTGACAATACATCAAAATTATACCAAAATTATCGAGTTGTTCGAGATTATTCGAGTCTAATCGAGTGTCTTTTACTGAGTTTTATGTAGTATGTAACAGATATTATTAATGATTTGATGCATTTTTCGACTTTTTTTTCATTTTCTCGAGATTCTTGGACTTTATAAAGATTTCCGGATTTAAATAGCACGAAAATGATTTCTTGATTTTTTTAAGATTATCTCAGGGCTCTGAGGTTATCGAGTTGTTCGAGCGAATATCGATATTTCTCTAGAATTCTCACGTTATTCTAGTTTTCGAGGCAATTTATGTTTCCGATATTCCTCGAAATTTGCAAGCGGCGCAAACAGAATTATAATATTCTGCTTAACATCGAGTTATTTAAAGTTAAGTTTGCAGAATGTTGATTTACATAGGTGACATTTTTGATAATATTTGAGACTATCCTTGGATTACTTGAAATAATTTTGGATTATTCCAGATATTGTGAATTTGAACGGATTGCTTGATATATCGAGATTATTCGATATTTTCGAGATTAACATTGAAGATAACTCGAAATTTTTGAGGTTTTCCAGATTAACCTCGTTGATGTTACTCGTATGACAGTTAATTCAAAACTCTTGATGCTGCGTACCATTAAAAATTGTTCGAAATTACTTGATAATCTACTAAGATTCAGTATAGCTGCTTTATGTTGAGTTGTATTATAATCTGTA
The DNA here is from genome assembly GCA_958295665.1 of Tipula vernalis. NCBI lineage: Eukaryota > Metazoa > Arthropoda > Insecta > Diptera > Tipulidae > Tipula > Tipula vernalis. Next base: position 158,901,223 of record OY282558.1, read on the forward strand.
AGATCATCTCAAAGTGTACTTAGTTTTTTGCAGGCAAACAGTAATGTCTTATGGACCCTGGGACAATATTGCTTTTTAATCAATTGATCATGGATATTCAAAACATTTAGCTAATTTAGCATTATTTTATTCAGCTTTCTCAATAAGTTGTTTGTGAAATTAAATAAAAATATTTTTGGTTCGCGCTTTGTTGAACTGAATTTCTTTACGTTTGCAATTCATGCGTTGCATTCATGCAATTGCTCAGGTAATAAATCCTAGTACTAACGAAATTTTTATTCGATCACTTCGAAAAATTTCGATTTATCGGGTACAAAATAATAAATCGAAATTTCTTCGATACATTGAAAATGAAGATTTAACTGAATTTCATTGAAAACCGGTAATTTGTTCTGCCGGAAAGCTGTCCGACCCCATACCGGGGTCATTACATTATCTTAACTTGCAACTTGTAATTTTTATATTGTATTGGTCATATACTTATTCCAATATTTTGGGATAAATTGTTTACTTATTGTAATTGAACAGATGGACTTGGTATTGTAATTTATTTAGAGCAAATATAAGTTTAATTATAATATACTTGTGTAGCTGTGTTGTTTTACAAAATTCTAAAAATTAGCTGATTCTATATTTGTCATTTTTATTTATCTTATTATCTTATTATAAGCCCCCTCCATGGTATTTTTGCACACTTTATTTATTAGTTCAGAGACAAATGACACACGTTCCAAAACAAATTGCTTATTTAAATATTATGTGTCTGCTACTATTATTTAGTAAATGTAAGCATATATAAGTAAATTCTAGTCCGATAAATTCTGGTAATTTAAGAATACAAATAATGACGAATAATTGGCAAAAAAAAGGGTTCCAAATGATAAATCCAAGCAGATTGGGATCAATTTTTTCAAATGTCTTTCTGATATCAGTGAGGTAAGTATCAGTAAGCAGAGGTTAATTTTCAATATTGATCACCGCTAGCAAAACTGACCGGTAAAGAAACCGTATCGTGAAATCCGGTCGGCAAAAAATATTGAGCAAATTTTCGTTCAGTGTATATTTTTCTAAGTTGCTGTATATTTTGCTATGGTGTTATCAACATAATAAATAAAAATAACAAACTTGTTTCTTTTACGACTGACTTGGGTTATTCTTCAGAAGTCCCCCGTAATTACCTAAAAAAAACTTGATTTACGCACCTAATTTTTATTTTGTTTCCATTCAACTGATTCAAAAAATCGGCCAAATTAATTTCGAAATAATTTTTATCTATTATGTATTTGTATATTTATTTAATAATAAGAACAGTCACTGAATCAAACACTTGTATTATTTTGTATTTTAAGATTATGATTATGTATAAATTATTTTATTAATTCATTCGAAGTACATTATTTATTGTTAACCAGGGAAGAACGTATATATCTTCATTGTTACATGACCGGAAGGACTCTCCTATCTTCTTCCCTTTCTGACGTAACTCATATTTCTAAAAGTTGAACTAACAATTTAAGCTTGAACTAACACTTTGGTCCAATGAACATACTATATATAACATTATCATTAAGTATTGTAAGTTTTGGTTTGACATCTAGTCCTAGTTTTTTGATAAAACCGGACGGATCTTGGACAGCTTCTAGTGGAGAATCTCTGGAGCTTCTCTTCGAGACACACTTCCCAGGGAGCTTTGAAGACCTGTTGGTGCGTAGCAATCATCAGGAATCACTGTCAGTAACCACAGAGGATATCGTAACCAGAAAACGGATCCTATGGGCACTGAGGGGTTTTAAACCATTTAAATCGGCTGGTCCGGATCAAATTATACCAGCGGAACTTCAAAACAACTCAGTAATTATTCTTCCTTACCTGGAAGCTATATTCAAAGGGTGTTTGAAGCTGGGCTATATTCCTAGGTACTGGACGGAGGTCAATGTGGTGTTCATACCGAAAGCGGGGAAAAGCTCACATGTCTATCCTAAGGACCTAAGACCAATAACTCTATCATCCTTTCTTTTGAAAACCTTGGAAAGGCTGCTGGATGTATACATTAGAGATAAAATAGGTGCCAGGAAGTGGGCATCGTCTCAGCATGCGTACACAAAGGGTAGATCTGTGGACACGGCTCTGCACGCCTTGGTGTCTACGATTGAGAAATCGATTAATTCGAAGGAATTCTGTTTGGTGGCCTTCCTGGATATAGAAGGCGCCTTTAATAATGTGAAAGCGGAGGCAATCAAGGAGGGATTGTCATTTTTGGAGGTGGACGTTCCTCTGATAGGGTTAATCAATTATATGCTGGGAAGCAGGATTGTTAGCTCGAAGTTGGGGGACTCCACCTTCAAGAGGCGAGTAACTAGGGGAACTCCGCAGGGGGGGGGGGGTTCTGTCCCCTCTTCTCTGGAACATAGTGGTAAACGGGTTACTACTTGAATTGGAGAGAGAGGGTATTGGAGTTATCGCGTACGCAGATGACGTAGCTTTAGCTGTTACCGGGAAATTCCTGGGCACGATTGTAGACGTAATGCAGAATGCGCTTACCATCGTTACGAAATGGGCTGGCAAATGTGGACTTGGTATTAACCCGTCCAAGACAGAGCTGGTACTCTTTACTAAGAAATACAAAATCCCGGTAGTTGTCCCTCCTACCTTAAATGGCACGAGACTTGCTTTTACTGATAGAGCTAGATATCTGGGCATTATCTTGGACAGTAAGCTTAGTTGGAAGCCCAACATGTTGGAGAGAATAAACAAAGCTACTATTGCTTTGTACTCCTGTAGGAACGGCATTGGTCATAGATGGGGTCTGAAGCCGGAGCTGGTACACTGGCTCTACACCGCCGTAGTGAGACCTGTACTCATGTACGGGGTGGGTGTTTGGTGGCCAGCTCTGGACAAGGTAACTTACAAAAGTAAGATTGAGAGAGTGCAAAGAATGGCCTGTATGCTTGTTAGCGGGGCATTGAGGTCGACACCGACAAGTGCCTTAGAGGTTATGTTGCACCTTCTTCCGGTCGACATTTTTGGCAAACAGATGGCGGCAAATACGGCTGTACGACTTGCAGCCGTCTCTCAGTGGAGGTGTCTTAGTATAGGACACTCTACTATCGTCAGATCGTTGAAGGATGAGCTGGCGAAACTTCACTACATTAAACCTACTCTACGCTTCGAGAAGCGATTTCGGACCTCCTTCCCTTCAAGGGAATCCTGGAGGGATAGACCGTTATCGGAAACCGAAGCGTTGCAATTCTTCACAGATGGCTCCAAGCTAGACGGCAAAGTAGGAGCTGGAGTATTCTGTGACAAATTAAATGTAAATATTTCTGTTCGTCTCCCTGATTACTGCAGCGTGTACCAAGCTGAAGTCGTAGCGATTGAGGAGGTCATGACGTGGTTGAAGCATAATGTGTTATCCTCAGATGATATCACAATCTATGTGGACAGTCAAGCGGCGATCCGGTCGTTAGAATCGGTGTCTTTGGCGTCACGGGTGGCGTTGAGTTGTCACTCATCTCTAAATGAGATGGGTGAGCATTTCAACATCCAGGTAGTCTGGGTCCCAGGTCACTCGGGCGTCATGGGGAACTGCAGGGCAGATGAACTTGCTAGGCATGGTACGACTCTCCAGCTGCAACCGGAAAGGGCAAGTCTGGGGAGGCCTATCACAGCGCTGAGACAAGCACTTGGGAAGCAGGCGCTATCCTCAGCGGGGGAAAGGTGGTCTAACGCCCACACCTGTAGAGTTGCAAGACAAGTTTGGCCAAAGCTGGACTTGGGGCGCACTAGGGCATTAATATCCTTACGAAGACGTGAATTAAGAACGGTCGTAGGAATTCTCACGGGACACTGCCTTTTTGGAGAACATGCAAGAAGGCTGGGTCTGGAGGCTAATGACTTCTGCAGAAGCTGCTTGGACGAAGAGGAGGAAGAGACGTTGGTCTACTTCCTTTGCTCGTGTCCAGCATTGGCTCTCAGAAGGCACAAACACTTAGGTAAGTTCAGGATGGACTGCCTCTCGGATCACGAAAACATTAAAGTGCGGGACGTCTTACGCTACATAAGTAGCTCGAAATGGTTCCAATAGGGGTAAAAGGGGATACATCCCGTGGTATCACAATGGACCGTCACCGGTCTAAGTGTGCGTAAGCAGCCACTCCAACCTAACCTAACCTAACCTTTGGTTTGAAAATTTTGGGTTTTTTTAAAGGAAAAATCGCTATCCGTCAACTAATATCTACCGGAGCGATCAATTTACAAATATGTATCGATAAACATGTCGTTGAAATTTCAATCAATAAAAGGTCATAAAATGTCATTAAAACGTCACGGAAAGAGTTTATATTTAAAAGCTTGCTGGATATATTTTATTTTTAAATGTTGACGAAATTATTTGCCTTGATGGTGGCGGGAGACAGGATGGACAAAGATAGAGCCACTTTTGCGTGTGCAATAAAGATCACCAAACCAAAGTCAGAAGGCTCTTCAGCAGGCTTACAGCTCAAAAGAACTAGATAGCAGGATCTCCACGCTACCTTCATAAGGCATTTCAATGAAGTCCTCAAACATCAGCTGGTTGTGGCGGTTATTGACCAGTCCCGCTGCGGGCAGGTGGAAAGGCCTTAGCGACCAGCTACCTGAGAATCATGTCGGAAAACCTGGACCTGCCCGAATTGTCGAGATAGGGGCTGGCATAGGAATCAGGTCAAACTGAATGCCTGTACGGATCAGATATTTCGCTACTTTACAAGAAGGCAGTGGAGGAACTTAGCGAGGTATGGCCCGGAGCCAGCGTTACTGTCATTACTAGACCCCTAAAGACGGAGAGCCAGGGTGCAGGTCGTTTCAGAGCCTAGCGATCCAAAGGTAATACTCCAAATGTTGGAGGTCGGCAATCCGAATTTGCCAACACACAACTGGAAAGTTTCCAAGCTCGCGGAGCCAAAAAGGCTGACTACAAATCAGACGTTATAATTATAAACAAAAACTCACTGACTGCACTGGAAAAAACAAATGGTACCATTAACTACGGTTTCAGTGCAGTCAAACTCAAAAGTATACAAGAATGATGCAGACAAGCCGGAGGTGCCGAAGTCGGATGGAGGGACTACCGCTTTGCTTGAAAGCACATCTGGGTACCTTGAGGAAGCGGACAGCCAAGCAGAAACATTTCGGGTCACTGAAGACCGGGTACTTGGGCTCAAGACTCCCTATTATAGATTAATGCACGTGGAAAAAGAATCTAGGATTCTGTCGTCCATTCTCGTTAAAAATAAAATTCGGTCCTGTATTCTCCTTCATTTGGCTATCAAATTTCAGAAATTCAGATGTAGCAGGCTAATATCAGCTTATCTAGCACATGATGAGCTGTACCTTCCACCAGTCAATCTAAGTAATAAGCTAATATGGAGGCTCATAATCGATCAAGACCATTCCTTTTCTGATCATTGTTACCTTCAATTGGAAAAGGACATGGCATCTCCTAAACGTCCAATCTACAGGAACAGTTCCGGTGCCAAGCCCTCCAAAAACTATGCAAGAACTTGATGACTTAGTGGACGGCTTGTCCAGCGATTTTAATGAAGTGATACTGGGTTCTAGTCCTCTTAGTAGACTTAGGGGTAAATCTCGGCCACCTTGATGGTGCAAGGAGATCCAACAAACCAAGAGCTGCTGTAAACAGGGACTACAAATCTTGGAGAATACACTGCGGAAAAATCCAAAAATCTACCAAGATGTCTAGGCTACACAAAGCACTATCTACTGCCCCTTCTATCCAAAGTTATCTTCAACGGCCACATGGTATACGGATCAGTACTATTGCGGAATCCTTGGAACTTTTACTGGAGACTTCCTTTGCGGGTTGTTCCGAATTTTTGCCTAGTACGTCAGTAGGTAACAGGGGAACTAGTCTCATAGATCAAATTATTAGTAGAAGGAAGATTCAAGCAATAAATAGTTTTAAACCATATAAGTCGCCAGGATCTGATGGTATTATACCTGCCTACATCCAACAGACTATGAACCTAACCACTTCCTGGTAACAGTAATTCTTAAAGGTAGCCTAGAACTATGCATATCACATTCATAGCAAATGAAGTGAAGTGAAGGTTGTATTCATACCTAAGGCGCGAAAATCTTTACTTTTATGGATATAGGTCTCGTTTTGGATAACAAATTAAATTGGAAACCTAATATTTTGGAACGGTAAAGAAAGCTATTATTAGGAAATAATGGTGCTGGAGCCCCTTATCGTACATTGTATCAAGAGCAGTTGAATAAGAATTATTATTGTTATTTAATGGAAGAGGGGGCGGAGGAGTATCGAAGATTTAGATGTACCAAAAAAAATTGTTCCGAACTTTTCCAAAAAAAGCCATAAAAAAGTTCTTTGATCACTCGAATTATTTAAAATTTGATGCGTATCTTTCTTTATTTTTCCTTCCCTAAATTTGAAACCACTTTTATTAACTTAATAAAAACAAAACAATTATTATTTACTAGAAACTTTATTGAAATTGGTTTGTTTTTTGTTTCTCATGATTTTTATTTTATTTTTTACCTATTAAATATTTACATTTTCTTATAAATTAATTTTATAAAATTTAAGTCTTAATTAAAAAAAAATTACCTAAATAAAATATTTAAAACTTTGCGAATTTTTAAAACAAAATATGGTATATAATATAAAAAAATTTGGTTACATAAATAAATAAAAATTTCATAATAAAATCACAATTGTTGCTATTTTTCCTTAAATATTTTTTGAAAATATTTAATACGAATTTTATTTTAAAAAAGGTCCTTAAGGACACACGCACAAGAATTGTGAAATTTGATTGCTGCCATAAAGATGATTTTTTGTTGTCTTAATTAGGTAATAAAAATCGTGTGTCTTTTTGATTGAACATATGACTGTTTATTGTTTATTCTTATAATTATTTATGATGTATTTATATACATATAGATGTAAATATAATTTTAAAAGGTAGTTTCTTGAGATAATAGTACATTTCTTTTGTAGACTTGGATTGTTTAATAATTTAAAAAAAAAAACATTTTTTTTTTTTTTTTTTTTAAATAAATAAATAAGATTTGTAATTTATTTGTGTGTTTGATTAACATTTTAATATTTAGACAGAATATAAATAATTTTCTTGTTTAGTTTTTAATTTTGGTTCAGTAAATGGAGAAAACCATCCGATTGAGAACCGGCCAAACACACTTTGAATACTTTTCCAACGTGATTTTTTCACCCATCGCGCTTCTTCCTTCTTCAATTGTTCAATACCCTAAAAATACAAGATTAGAAAACAGAAAATTGTAAAACCTTTAAATATTAATTTAAATTGTTATCAAATAATTATTTTTATGTTGTTTAACTTTATTTGAATTTTTAATTAGGTACTTTATAAATGAAATGGAAGTGAAGATATGTTTATTAGAGATATGACAATGGTTTCCTGCAGTAACGTAGAGATAAACGGGTTAAAAAATATTCTCCATTAGCGGAGTGCTATGGCAATTATTTCAACAACAGTAGCCTTATTCTATAAAATATAAGATAATGTGTAAACGTGCTAAAAATTAAACAAAAAGAGAATCGAAAAACAATGTAATGTAATTTTATATTGAATTCTTTTCATCCACATAAAAAAAAATTGATGTACATCGAAAACCATGTTCTTTTCGCCAAAAAACATCAATTTTTTTTCGATGTACATCAATTTAACGAAATCTACATTTTTTCATAAATTTCACCTTGGCTACTAATACCAACAAAGATAGAAACGTCAATTTTTAGTTGTCAAAGTTGTCAATATATAGAGTTTTTTGTGTTTCGATTTTTATTAATTTTAAATGTTGTTTAATTATTTTAATTGAATAAAGCAATCAACACTAAACACTACAACAATAGGCAAATAACAAATAAAACAAAACCGGTTTATATTACTAATACAAACACAAAATAACATCAATTTTAGTTTCATGTACTTTTCATAGCACAAAATTTACATTGATTTGAAAAAAACGAAAATAATTCGACATTACATACGTTATCTAAAGTGATAATCAAAGTGTGCTCAGTTCTATATAATTTCAAAAATAAATTGAACAAACAATTAATTATTTGGGAATTAAATTATAATTCCATCGTATACATAATTAAAGTGAAGTTAATAAATAATTAAAAGTGGAGAATAATCAAAAGTGACGCCATTTAGTAGGCATTGCCAAATCGGGCGAATACTTAATATTAAGTGGTAGAAGTTTAATTAAAACGTGGTCATAAAAAAGAAAAGGATGATACAAGTACGTCATCCAAAGTGATAATAACAGGGTGCTCATAGCTCTAATCATGAGAATTAACAAAATTAATAAAATAAAAAATCGAAAAAATAACTATGTGAATAACAAAAAAAAGAACATTTTAATAAATAAAAATAATAAAAATATAAACAAAGAAGAGAACATTAAAAGCCCAAATAAAATCAACGAGATGGACAAAACGAGTACGGAAACAGTAGACACTAAAGGAGATAGCGATTTCCACGGATTCGAAGGAAACGAAAATGCGGCAAAGAGACAAAAAACAGACAATGATACGCCGAGAAAGGAACAAACTAAAATGAACAAATATATGCCCGGAGATCCGGGGCCATTTTATGTCGTTATAGAAAAAAAGGACATAGAAGACATCGAGGTTGCTGAAACAATGAACTCGTTGAACCTGGGTAAAATAATTTCAGTAAAGCAATTCGGGAAAAATAGGGTCAAAATACAAGCAAGAGAAATGGAAACGGCAAACAAAATTTTGAAGAATACAGAACTACAAAGAAATTACAATTATAATGTTTTCATCCCTTCATTTATGCTAGAAACAATAGGATATATAAATAAAATCCCGGTGAACACTGATATGGAAAAGCTAGGAGAGAACATAGAAAGTAGCGCCAAGATATTGAAGATTGAAAGGATCCAAAGATGGAACCAACAAGAACCAAAATCCGAACCCGTAAACGCATTGAAAATAACATTCAGAACAACGATGTTACCAAACCAAATCAGTATTTATAATGTGAACAGATGGGTGACATACTTGCAAAAAATGTCTAATATACGGACATACACAAAAATATTGCAACGCAATATTACGGCAAAGAAAAATGTTATAATTGTGCGGAAAAGGTCCATACCAAAGAAAATTGTAAAAACCCAACCAAATGCTATTATTGCGGTGGAAATCACATTAGCTGTAGCAACATATGTAAAAACCCAACCAAATGCTATTATTGCGGTGGAAATCACATTAGCTGTAGCAACATATGCAACGAGTTTAGAAATCAAAAACAGATTAAATAATTGATGATTACGAAAAAAATGTAATATAGAGAAGCTATCGAGATAGTTAAACCAAATAGGAGGAATTTCAATATACACAACGAGAACTTCCCGGAATTGATGGGAGGCGCAAAAAATAAATATAAACATGACAATGAAGAAGGAGCAAACGAAATAGATAAATTAAGAAAAGAATTGAAGACATTGGTAGAAAGAAATCAAGAAGAATTAGAGGCAGGCCAAAGAAATGGAACAGTTCAAGGCAACGATATTGGAAATAATAATAGCAAACAGAAAAATCCAAACAATAGCGCAAGTATATTTGAATACCGACCCCAAAGACCCAGTAACTGATGAACTGATGTCACATTAACAGAGATACTACAACAATTAGTGGACATGGACCAGCTGATTAACGTCAGCCCCAAAAAAACAATATAGAAAATGCTAGATAACCAAAGCAATTCTAATAAAGACAAAATAACCATTCGGCAGCTGAACATCAGAAGCATAAAGCTAAACAAGGACGAACTGGAAATTACATCAACAGAAACAATATAAAAATAGTACTACTTGGCGAAACCTGGACTAAGAAGAGCGTGCATCTAAAAAGTAGAGAAGACAACTACGGAGGAGTAAGAATATTGATACATAAACAGATAAATGCTAAACGCATAATAATTGACGATTACACACCTATAGAAACCATCGCAGTGAGATTGGAAGATGAAAAAAAAAGATATAACATCATTAATATATACATACCACCAATAGCAGTAATCAAATTATAGGGGAGAAATTCCAAAAACTTATTGACGCTCAGAACGGCATGCCAAACACGTTAATAATGGGAGATATGAATGCGCACCATACGCTGTGGGAATACAACAATAAAATAGATAATGGAGGTAAAACCTTAGCAAACATTATAAACAAATCTAGCTTCATTGTATTGAATGATGGAAGCCATACTCGAATGGGAAATCAAGGAAAAACATCAGCGATAGACATAGCGTTAGCCTCATCGGACGTCACGCCTGACATAACTTGTAAGATAGAGTTGACTAAAATTGAAAACTCGGATCACCTCCCATAATAATAGACCTAAAAAACATAATAATCAATAATATAATAAACAAAAAAATTAATACGAAGTTAGTAATTAATAAAATAAGTGAGCTCAACCCAAACCATTTTTTTGACATGATAGAATATGAAAAAGAACTGGAGGGGATAATAGAAAATAACACTATAACAATTAATAAAGACAATAAATACATCCCCACGATATGGTGGAATAAAAAAATCGAATTATTGTGGAAAATTAAGAAGGGTAAATTGAGAATATTCAACAGAAATAACAAAAACAAATATGCGGAACTCGAGCTGAAAAGGGCAACGGCAAGGTTGAAGAAAGAGATCAGGATTGAAAAAAAAGAGAACATGGAACAACTTCTTAGAAGATATCAACCCAAATGCAACTAATAAGGAGTTATGGGATAAGATAAACATATTCAACAAAAAGGTTAAAATCAAAACGCACATATTTAAAGACGTTAGCATGATGAAGAACTTCATGAAACATAACATTGAAGAGTCTGTAACACCAGAGGACAAAGAAATAAAGGTACCCAAAACAAGAACCACACAACAAGGATACGACACGGAGGAGATAAAGGAGATTATCAAAAACAACAAAAACTCAGCGCCTGGGATAAACAAAATTTCGTACAAAATCTTAAAAAATCTACCTGAAAATCATATAGAATTCATGACCAATAAGCTAAACAAAATATGGGAAATGCAAGAGTACCCAAAGGAATGGAAGAAAATAAAACTTATACCTATCCCGAAGCCCAAAAAAGATCACGAATGCTATGAAAATTACAGGGGAATCCACCTTTATCCAACGACTGCCAAAATTATGAACAAACTGGTCAAAAACAGATTAAACAAACATATATAATAAGATAAACACAAGACTGTACCGGATAACTGCTTCGCTTTCGGAGAGGAATCTCTACAACCGACTACTTTAACAAGCTAATAAAAATCCTAGAGTACAATAAAGAGAAAAAATTGGAAACGATAATGGTATCAACGGATATTCCCAAAGCATTCGACAAGGTAGACACAAACACTCTAATTGCTATACTACAAAAACAGGGATTTAAGAGTCAATAAGTCAGATGGATCTACAAGGCATTGATAAACAGGGAAATTATATTTAGTTATGAAAATAATGAAACCAAGACAATCACAAGCAACGGAATACCTCAAGGGGACCCTTTAAGCCCGGACCTGTTTAACCTATATACCGCGGAGATACATAAAATAGAAAGGGAGAATGAAAACATAAGAATACTACAGTATGCAGATGACTTCGTATTAATAATAGCCGATAAAAATATAAATAACCTAACAGTAAAAGATAATTATTATCTTTTACTGTTAGGTATAATAAATTAAAAGAACTAAAGTTAAACATAAATGAAAATAAAACTACATTCATGCAAGTCACTAAAGGTGGATTTATATTATCAGTTCCTTTCAGTTCCTACTCGTATCGTGTCAGACATCATCAATTTATACTATCCGTACTTTTCAATTCAAGCATTTTCTTCGTATCTTTTGGTTACGTATAGAGTAAAGATAACACACAAAAATACAAAAATGTTTTAGTAGCAATTTACAATTTTTGTTTGTTTCGTTATTCTTTCGTATTTTTTCGCCTTCAAATATCAGACAAAACATTCTTTTCAACAATATGTGTCTGTGTCGGTACGAGTAGGAACGGATAGGAAAGGATAATATAAATACTCCTATAGAAAATATATGTAACAATGTTTTTTTTGTCTGACACGATACGAGTAGGAACTGAAAGGAACTGATAATATAAATCAACCTTAATAGGAATATAAATTCGAACATTATAATCAAAATAAATGACATACGCATACAGGAATCAAATTGCATAAAAATTCTAGGCTTCTACCTAGATAAGAAAATGAACTTTAACAAGCACTGGGAATATATAAAAAAAACAATGCTCGGATGACCAATGTAATGAAGATATTAGTAAGAAAAAGGGGGGGGGGTGGCACATCCGTCTACCCTAATGAGAATATACAAAGGCCTGATAGAATCTAAGATTAGGTATAGCACATGCGTAAGTTATAAAAAGAGACAAATAAAAAACCATGCAAATAACTATGAACAACGCCCTAAGATGTGTTTGGGGATGATCACGGGCACACCTAAAACAGCCATAATAGCAGAAGCAGGAGAGCTGCCGATGGACAAAAAGATAGAATTCAACCAAATCAGCTACATAGCCAAGCAAATAAATAGAAATTCGAAGATAGGACAAGACATTACAAAAGGGAACGGGAATGAGATTCTGCAAAAGGTATATGAGAAACACAAAGACACACTTGATAAGATACCAAACACTGAAGACATCCAAAATATGCACGGAGGCCACGACAAAATGGGAAATAGATACCGAGCTACACGGCACAACAAGGGATAAAGATAATAACAACAAGAGGGGATTGAGAGAAACCACATGGAGATACATCAGAGAGAGGACATCAGGCACAGAGGTATATACAGATGCAGCCTTAGCTAACGATGGCAGCGGAGGAATAGGGATTTTTTCGAGAGGGAAAAACATGCTATCAAGAATAAAATAAAAGAGAAACTACCAATACAAACGCTAGAAGTAATAGCAATCCACGAAGCAGTCATCATCATAATATCAAAAAACATAAAAAAGCCACTATAATAACCGACTCACTACTGACATGTAACATCTTAAAAAAACAACCTAACTACGAAAATTATTATGAATCACAAATCTTTAGATTGATAAAGATAAATAAACTCAACATCAACATAATTTGGATACCCAGTCACATCAATATAGTATATAGAAGGTAATGATATAGCGGATGCAGAGGCGAAGGCAGGGGCCATTGGAGGAAATTACTTAGAGGTAATCATACCATATAAAATCATAATAAGAGAGTTAAAGCAAAATTGTATGACGAATGGAGAACAGAATTCCTACAAAAAACAGAAATAAAAGGCAAACAGCACAGGGAAAACACCAATAGTAGAATTAAAGACAAACCCTGGTTTCATAAAGTAAAACTAGAAGCGGCAGGAATAAAAGCCCTAACAAGGCTACGGACGAACCACGCCTTCGACAAGAAATACATGAACTTAATCAAAACAGAGGATAGCATGCTGTGTGAAATTTGCAATACCACGGAAGACGCCAGACACATCCTAGAAGAGTGCACTAGGCAGGCGACGACAAGAGATAAATATCCTATACTAAAAAATAAAAAACTACAGGACATCCTAAGGGAAGAGAATATAGACGAATATACTGCAATATGGCACTTTATAAGAGATTCTGGATGCATCATATAAATAAGACAACAAGAAAGAGGGGATAAATTCCACCTACCTTTGGTGATGTGGACTAAAAAGTCCAAACCAAACAAATAAGCTAAAATTAAAAAAAAAAAAAAAAAAAAAAATCGACATTAAAAAATCGCAAAGTTTACCACTTTTCACGTTTACATATTATCTTATTTTTATAGAATAAGAGTGCTGGTGTACAACATTGGTAAACAAGCACAAATATATTAGACAGCTCGAAGCCAATTTTCGGAAGGATAGAAAATTAAATGACCACATAATCTAAAAATACATGGAGAACAAACGTAAATGTCCGATGCCCTAATCGATCATAAGCGCCAGCGACTAAGAAAATCGGACAACTTCGGACAATGGAACCAGACAATAATAAAATTATATCGATTTATCGATTGAGGTACAACAATTAAAGACTGCTGGCAAGCAAGGACATTAGTTCGCTATTAGTATTATCAACAATAGAAGTGTAGCTCCTCCAAGAGTAATTTGAGCTTATACGACCAAACGATGGTATATAAGCCTATACAAGAAAACCATTTCCTACTTGCTTTATATTAGAATCCACCGCTACCTGTCAGTGAACTGCAAGATCGGTGAAATTTATCCCAAAATTAACAAAATAAACAGTGTGTTTTGCGTCCATAGAGTATTTCAATTTTCACTCAATAAATTTTTACTTATAGTCCACTAAAAAATCAAAAAGAAAATAGAAAATTATTTGGAAAACAGTTTGAGTGAAATTTTTTATTAAATGTATATCGTCGGTTCATATCTATATGTTCGGAAGTGAGAATACAATTCTTATGAATTTTAACTAATCGAAATGGTAAGTGTTTACTACTGGGGCAGTAATTTGTAAAGTGTTTACTACTGGGATAGTCCTTAGTAATTTATAGAGCATGTAAATATGGAAATTTTTTATGTCAGTGATTTTGACGTTTTTGAATAATGTTTCGAGAACAAGTAAAGAATTAATTAAAAACATTTCTTCATAATTGTATTCTCCTACTAAATACAAACACGTGCCCTAATAAATAATCGATAACCTTTTATTTGTTAAAACCTAGATAATTTAAATAGTCCTCATTGGATTTTCAGGAAGGTTTTAACTCAGAAAAAATGATCGTTAAAAATTAAGCATTAGTTAGTTGTATTACGTTGAAAGGAACATAAACACACTTGGTCATCATGTCTACCGTTCTCTTGCAGTGGATCGAATTATTTGGAGGAACACTGTTGAGGCGGCCAAATCGAGTGCGTGCGAGTGTGGATGCTGCCTGCTACATAATATTCTGTATATTCGGAATAAAAGATAAAGAAAATACCAATTATTACGCCATTCTCTTGTTTAAAGATTTAAAAGCGGTCAAAAAGCCTCTTGACATAATAATTTTACTGCACAATCTTTTTTGTCAATTATATTTAATAAAATTTGTGCTTCAACTAACAATTAAATAATTTGCACAATTTTCAATCTATTCATTAAACTTACCCACCGTTTACCTTACCGACTGGCGGGGGTCGTCCAGACACCCAGGCCAGGGCATATCGGCCAATTAGCCTCACATCGTTTCTTTTGAAGACGATGGAAAAAATCCTGGACTATCAAATAAGAAGTGAGGTCCTTGGAAAGAATCCGCTGCATCGGGACCAGTTTGCGTATCAAACTGGTAAATCCACGGTTATGGCCCTTAGCGGGCTAGTCACGAGGATTGAAAAAGCAGTGACATATAAAGAAATTGCCCTTTGTGCCTTTGTGGACATTGAGGGGGCGTTTGATAATACCTCCTATGGATCTATAGAGAGGGCAGCAATGGGAAAAAGGGTTCCACTTTCCACAATTAGGTGGATCCGTTCCATGCTGGAACATCGTGAGATTACTGCCAGACTAGGTGGCGAATCAGTAACCATCAAGGCCGTAAAGGGCTGTCCCCAAGGAGGGGTATTATCTCCTCTTTTGTGGTCATTGGTTATTGACAGACTACTGGTCCTTCTGAGTAGCCATGGGTTTGATGTCCAGGGCTATGCGGATGATGTGGCTATCATGATCAGAGGCAAGTTTGATGAGGTCATTTCTGATCGCATGCAAAATGCACTCAATATAATATGGCAGTGGTGTTACCAGGAAGGACTCAGTGTCAATCCAAGCAAAACTGTCATTGTTCCTTTTACGAGGAGGACAAAGCTTGCGCTTACAGCTCCCTCGTTAAACGGTACTACTATTCCTTTTTCCAGCGAGGTTAAATATCTAGGGGTTATCCTAGATCAAAGACTGAACTGGAACCAACATTTGTTGAAAGTTCAAAATAGAGCCATCAAGGCTCTCTGGGCCTGTCAAAGACTCTATGGGCGTACTTGGGGACTACAACCAAAAATGATCTACTGGTCATTTCTTACAATCATTAGGCCTATGGTCACCTACGCATCGGTTGTATGGTGGCCTAAAACTGAGCAGAAGACAACGCAAACCTTATTGAATAAGGTTCAGCGTGTAGCCTGCATCGGTGTTACGGGCTCAATGAAGTCGTGTCCAACCGCGGGGGTGGAGACACTTCTAGGACTGACACCGTTACACCTGCATATTAAAAAGGACGCTGCAAGTATGGCCCTGAAAATGCAGGCGGAAGGAAATATCAAGCCAGGCAATATGGTGGGTCATATGGAAATCCTTAAGGAATTTCAGACAGACCCTACCATAGGAATGCCTTCCGACTGTATGCCAGCTAAACTGGACTTCCACAAACCATTCTGTGTTAGGTTACCTGACCGGGATGTGTGGAGGGCAGGTGGACCATCATTTGAGCGAGGGTCCATGGTATGGTTTACAGATGGATCAAAAACGGAAGATGGGGCGGGGATAGGAATACACGGGAGTGGCACTACCCTCTCGAAGTCCTTGGGTACCAATGCCACCGTTTTTCAAGCAGAAGTACATGCTATAGAACTTTGCGCTAGGTTAGGCATAGCAAAAGGCCTAAACGATGCAAAGATTTATATTGTATCAGACAGCCAATCAGCCTTAAAAGCTCTTAGGTCTTGTACCGTTGAGTCAAGGCTGGTATGGGATTGTCTGAAGGTTATTAAACATCTGGCAGGCTCAAATAAGGTAACACTTATGTGGGTGCCAGGTCATACTGGAATCGAAGGAAACGAGGCAGCTGATGGCCTCGCCCGTGAGGGTTCTGTCTCTCCATTTTTTGGACCAGAACCCTTCTGCGGTGTCACTAAGGGACACCTTAGAGCAGCGGTAAAACGCTGGGAGGATGTTCAAAAGTCCTCCTACTGGCGCAGAATTCCAGGTTTACGGCAGGCGAAGAAATTTATATCACCTTCGTCTGTCAGGGTTAAGGAGTGTCTTGAACTTAGAAAACCTGAGTTGAGGCTGCTTACTGGCTTCCTCACAGGTCATGTCCCCTTAAGGTATCACCTTAAGAAGATGGGCCTAAGTACGACAGATGGATGCCGCTTCTGCGGTCTGGAAGCGGAATCAGCGGAACATGTTCTGTGCCATTGCCCAGCCATTTTCCAGCAAAGACTGCAACATCTAGGAGGGAGAACAATGAGCCCGGATAGTATGTATCTTGTACCGGCCAGTAGTATTGTCAGATTCATTAAGAGCCTGAATATTGACTGGACGGATAATTAAGTAGGGTCCAGCACAATAGATCTTTTAGGTCGCGGTGCGAGGTGGCTTATCGCCCACATGGCCCTCCAGTAAATAAATAAATAAATAAATACCCACCGTTTCAATGTAGGCTGTACTGTTTTTTTTATATTCTTGTCAATAACTGTCTTTCAATTAATTTCCACAAACTTTATACAATCATTGCTTAATATAATCAATAATATCATTTCAAACCGCTCCTTTTCTTGAAGAAAGTGTTTTTTCTGAAAAATGCCATGTTTGGTGACCTTTAACACAAGGGGGTCACCAATTTTTATATTTTTTTTCTAAAAGCTTATTTACGTTACAATCACACAACAAAATATAAAAATTGGGTTACATTCCGCTTATAACATATGATATTTTAAACATATCTGGATCTGAATATTTTAAACAAAAAAATCAAGAAAATCCCGGAATACGACCTATTATGCTTACTAAAAAAGCAAAGATTTAAATGAGCAAGAGGTATATTCTCCATTCGGTCGCAATTCAGCAATTTTAATTGTCTTGACTTACATGATTTTATTTGTGTCGTCAAAAACTAGGTAGTAACTTCCTCATAATATTTTTACTTCTCAGTTACAAAAGCAAGTAAAACCAGAAAAAACAATTTTCAATTGGAAAACTCATCTTAAAATTAATTAATATAAAATCACTTCAGAGAAGGTCGATAACGTCATTTTGATTTTGTTCGAGAAAAATCCAACAGTAATCCGACAAGCAGAATAAAAACTATGTGCGAAAGGTGTTAACGCGTCTATCACACAATTCGAACGAAGGCTTGGAGAATTCTTAGGAGCACATAGTATAAACCTCTGTTGACAGAGTCGCACATCGAAAAAAAAAGGCTGACTTGGGCAAACGAAACAGGTGGTCTTATGACAATAAAGCTTAGAGGAAAGCCAATATTTCAGATTCTTAGAGATTATTCGAAAATTTAGCATTGAGTTGAGCATTATGTTTAATGGCACAAAATTTATCTTTTTTTACGTTAGTAAAATACAGTTTAGTAATGATGGAATTTATCCGTAGACCGAAAAATTGAGTTTCAAAGTGGTGTCTGTCGGTCGGTCCGTCATACAGTCCAGATGGTTAACCAAGCAAACTAAAACCTCATGTTAAGCCTTTTTTCTTCATAAATTGGGAGGTCTCAGTGAATTTTAGTAAAAATCGGCCAACCAAGAGATTTACTACTAAGATTTACAGAAAAATTATTAAGTAGAAATTTGCTTAGCAAATTTCTCAAAATTCTTTATTCTTCGTGCTTCTTTGCGTTTTCATTGACCTCCAACTGGAGGAAGGCATCTGAGAGGTCAATTTTACTGAAGACAGTACAAGCTGCGAATTTCGCAAAAATGTCAGCGGGAGTCGAAAGTGGGTACTGGTTCGGCTTAACCGCGAGGTTGAGCCCTATCGAGTAGTTGGCTGTCATGCGAGTCCTTCCGTTTTCCTTTATGACAAAAACAATAGGCGCTGCTGAGTCGGCATATTCGGTTGAATCACTCCTAAGAATTGCAACCTTTGTAACTCGTCTTGTATTGCTCGTACAGCAGAGAGGGAAATTCGCCACGGCCTCTTTTGACAAAGATATTGTATCCAAAGCTCCTTTATCATTTATGAGGCTGCTGAAAAAAATCGTCGATGTTGACCAGCTCCTGCAAGTTCAACTTTTGCCCCGTGTATGGCCCTGTGGTTGCCTCCATTTTTATCTATTGCGCATCTAGCTTTGAAATCTGTTTTTCCAGTGTGATCGAGTGCTGCGCTTTATTCCCTAAACGAACAGTAGAACCTAGAAATCTTCCGCCGAACACGCTGCGATGTCAGATTGTTCACACATCAAGTTGGCGCGAGCAGTATACCTTTTGTAGTCTTCGCACTCGCTTTTTGCGGTCTTTAGGTATATATATCGCAACGAAAAAAACGATTCTTTTCGGCCATAAAGGCGCTTCATTTCTTTGACGGCAACTTCCAATGTAATCTCCATTGGTTTAAGCGGTAGAATAGTGTTGACAAACTTTTTATAATCTTGCGAGGCGAGTTGTTGTAGCAACAACCCAACTTTTACCTTATCCGTCAATGATGCCCCGTATCAGGTGAAAATCGATTTGTCAATCCGGCCAATCTTTAATGATTGAATATCCTTGCTTTTCGCAGATATACGAGTCTTGCTGCTTGTTTATGAAACGCTCCAACAATCGTTTCATGAGTTCCTTTTTTCGCTGGGACTCAGCCTGATGCTGCTAGTTTTTCAATTGCATTGGTTGTAACAAACTTTCCACTAGCTTTTTCAATTTTAATTTACGATTATGTTGATGCGTTTTGCGTTGTTTAACTCATAGATTTTTTTTTTGCGTGCGGCGTATTTTTCTCGCGGCCACTGTTGAACCCTGCACGTTTAATTAATTCAATAATTGCACAACGTTATTTAGAATACCCTGAAAGGATTTTTACGTAAAGCTATTGTTGGACAGGACGAATCGTATTATACTATGGTATAAACGTAGTTAATACATAAACTTGTGCCTCGCGGCGGGACACAATACTAATATAACTGTGAGCTGTCACAGAGAAAATACGATGTATATCGCGCTGTCCGTTATATTATATAAAAAAAATAATAATCGAAATAATACTAATCATCTTAGTAGATTTTACTTGTTTACCATAACATCGAGAGTGGTAACAATTGGCGACGAGGATAACGGCTGTGATTATAAAATATTACAATAGTGAAAGCAAAAAAAAAAAAAAAAATCATCGAAATGGCCGAGATGGAAAAATTGGTTAATGCGTTAACTGAATTAGTAAAAAAACTTGGTACACCTGTAAATGTACCAAGTGGAGAACATCGAATGGAAAGCCTTGCCAACAGCATGCAAGTTTTCCGTTACGATCCTGACGAGGGACACACATTCGAGGCGTGGTATCGACGACATATTCCATTTCCGGTATACGAGGAAATATTCCAGGAAGACGCCAAATCCCTCAATGATGCAGAAAGAATTCGTTTGATTTTGCGCAAGTTGGACGCAAATGCTCATCACAAATTTAAAGATATGATTCTTCCGAAAACTCGAAAGGATTTTTCATTCGCTGAGGTTGTGAAGAAACTGAAAGACGCTTTTGGACGAAAGGAATCGTTGTTTAATTCTCGGTACAAGTGTCTTCAAACCACAAAGAATGAGAACACAGATTATGTCACGTACGCAGCACAGATAAACCGAAAATGCGAAGAATTCAGATTGAAAGAGCTAAACGATAACCAGTTTAAATGTTTAATGTTCGTGCGCGGGTTAAAATCCTCACAAGACGCCGAAATTCGAACTCGCCTTCTCGCAAAATTGAACGGGGAGGATGCAAACGAACAATCACTAGAGAAACTAATCGCCGAAACTCAACGATCATTGGTGGAAGTTCAAAAGATCAACCAGTCACCAACGCCATGAAGCAGACGCAACCAGGTTTTTCAACTCTGTCGGAACAACTTAAAGACAAACCGAGAAAGATGGACACGGTTCAAAATCAATCAGCTGGGCCATCCAGACCATGTTGGCTCTGCGGTGGTGTACACTTCGTTCGAAACTGCCAATTTGCGACACACAAGTGCAACCAATGTCATAATGTAGGTCATAAGGAAGTGTATTGCCAACTAAATAAACCACGAGTTTCGACATCCAACAAGCCGAGAAATCAACCACGAGCACAGGTTCTACGTGTCAACGAGATCAACACCGAAAAAATCATGGCGACATAACATCCCGACGCAAATACATCAACGTCGAGATTAACGGAACCAGCGTGAAACTACAGATCGACACGGCGTCCGATCTGACCATAATCTCAGAGCAAACATGGCAAACTCTGGAGTCACCCTTACAATCGACTTGGATCACCCTCGTTTGTGTTATGTTTAGTGACAGAACCGTCCTTCCAAAACGATACCGAAAGCTGATGTTACGTCAGTTGCACAAAGCGCATTTGGGCATCGAAGCAATGAAAATATTTGACCGAGCCTATGTGTACTGGCCTAATATTGATGACGACATCACAGACCTCGCGCGATCCTGCAGTAAATGCGCCGAGAACGCAAAATCACCCATCAAGACTCTTCTGCAATCGTGGCCACGTGCAATTCGCCCTATGGAACGAATCCATACAGACATCGCCGGACCAATTGACAGAGAATGGTATCTGGTCACTGTTGACTCATATTCAATGTTTCCCGATGTACAAGTATGCACTAACATCACGTAAACGACTTGCATCGAGAAGATGAGCGAATTTTTTTCACATAATGGCAATCCGGAAACATTGGTAACCGATAACGGGACTCAATTCGTAAGTAAACAATTCAGTGATTTCTGTCGTACTCGAGGAATTAATCACATCTTAACGCCACCCTACCACCCGATGTCGGACGGGCGAGTCGAACGATTTGTCAATACACTAAAGAGTGCACTAAATAAACAAAAGGGGGAGCGGACAAACAAGGAAATACTCACCAAATTCCTCCAAGCATATCGATCAACACCCAACCGAAACACACAAAAATCGAAGTCACCAGCAGAACTATTTTTGGGTGGGCAAATTCGAATAGAACTCGATTTGTTGAAACCTACGCCAGAACATGGTACGAATCGCAACATTCAACAAGAGCAACAATTTAACAAACACCACGGAGCCCGATATCGTAGTTTCTATCCAGGCGAAAAGGTCTACGCAAAAGTACATCGCCGTAATGAACAATTTGGAATCAGCATGGAACACAACGGAAAATTTATCAGACAGTATTCATAACATGGTTACGGAATTCCAGGGGCCCTATTCTCGAATTCCACATCCATTTTCCACATGTGGACATCTGTCAAAATTCATAAAAATTGAATTTTTTCGGTACTAAGGGAATATTTCCGAATGGGTATATGCATGTGGAAAAAATTCCCCATATAGGAAAATGTTCATGCCGCATGTGTTTTATATACGAATTACCATTTTTGAACGTTTTTGTGTGAACCTTGACAGATGTCTACATGTGGAAAATGGATGTGGAATTCGAGAATAGGGCCCCAGGATTCTCTACAAAGCAGATCACCACGGAACAATACTGTGGATGCTCGACCAAAGCGACATCGACAACCATCTGCTCGATTAGCAGAATACGTCTGCGAATAAGGAGGGAGATGTTGGACAGAGCGAAACGAATTATACTATGGTATAAACGTAGTTAATATATAAACTTGTGCCTAGCGGCGGGACATAATTCTATATATAACTGTGAGCTGTCACAGAGAAAACACGATGTATATCGCGCTGTCCATTATATTATATAAAACAAAGACATTGAATTCGAAATAATACTAATTAGTAGAATTTACTTGTTTACCATAACATCGAGAGTGATAACAGCTATGTATGGCCTTAATCCGGGGTTCGAAAATTCAAAGGAAATTCGGCCTACTTCCAAAAGAAAGTTTGATTTAATTATTTTGAAGTAAGATTTTTAAGCTATATTTCCTTTATTTTACAAATCAGCCGTCGTTCTAATATTGGCTCACACTACTATTAAACGGTTAATTCGTACATGAGGTATGTTCTCAACTTCATTTCCTAAATAAGTCGTGTAAGGACCCGGGTCTCTCTCTCTCTCTTTCTGAGTCTAGGTAACAGAGACGATAACAGGGTATGGGTAATGTACTGTTTTTGAAGTGGAAAAGCTGAGCTTATACACAAATCAAGTTCGTCAATTTGATAATAATCGTTTGACCGTTTTCAAACTTGTCAAACGTTAGAGACATTTGGTAGTCTTGGCGAATGTGGTGGGGTGGGGGGGGGGGGACAAAGTCGAATGAATTTCATCGGCTCCGCAACTTATCACAGCACCCACTTTCCGTCCACCGTGCTGGTCATGTGTTAGGCGGAGGTAGGGGTGGGTGGTCACGGATGGATGTATATTACATACCCAGGAGTGACTCGCAAGTGCATGTACGACCCCCACGTGGTGACTACTGGTAACCAGGAATTTTCCTGGGCTAATGTACAGCGCTGAAGGAGTAAACCTTACACAAATCCCCAAGTCACGGTGGAACAGCATATGCCAATGAATGGTTAGTGGGTAAACTAATCTCTAATATGCGGACTCTGGATACCAAGCGACCTCCAATTTTAATCAGCCTTACCCTCGTATACGGATCTCTGCGAGGGTGGACCATATAACTCTCCGAAACTCATGGGAATATATGGAGAAAAAAAAACAAATAAAAGAAAAAGAGACAGGCACTCTCAAAAAGCTAACAGGTATCACGGTTGGTGACTCAAACCTTAAAGGTGAAGTCACCAACGTAGAAACAAGAAGAGTTTTGAAGGCTGTGGTGCCGGGTACCAGCGGAAGCCGAGGGCCTGCCGTAGTAAAAGGGAGTTTGGACCGTAAAGGGCAAGCTACCTTCACAGTAGGTTCTTCGGTAAACGCGGCCTTGGCACTTATGCCGGAGACTGGCGCGAAAGTATCCCTGAGGCTAAGCGACGGTACGGGAACCGACGCGCGGCGCGGAGGATTTTGGATAGGCTGGCGGCCTCCCCTGAGGGGCTGCTAACGCATGAACAAAGGGAATCTCTGGCATGGGCAAAGGTTACCTTCTTAGGCAACAATTCGGGGAGGGTACCGGCGGAGTCGAAAAGACGACAGCGGTCCCAAGACGAAGTGGAGGCTGGCGAGAGTAAGCGGCTGAGAATGCAGGGAGCCCAGGGTGATGCTGGGACGCACGGGGCAATACTGTTCAGTGACGTCCTTAAGGAGCATCCAGGGATACTAGCCGTCATTGACAGGAGTCAAGAAGATGGGAGTATCACCCTTGATAAATGGAGGCTAGTGTATAACGCACTAAACTCCGTTTTCCTAACGGTCCTCGGAGAAAATCCGGGGCCTCCTCCATCTTGTAGGGATGCAGGATGGCACCAGGGGCGCGTTAAGTTAACGGCGTGCGCGGATCAGAGATCGGCAGACCTTTATTGTCTGGCCGTAACTAGAGTAGGAGAAGTGTGGCGAGGCGCGAAGCTGGCAGTGGTTAGCAGGGACGAGATCCCAAGCAGACCAAGGGCGCGCGTCTGGCTGCCAATCGAGCCATCCTGTCCGGATGAAATTATGCGTATAATTCGGGCAAGTAACGTGGATCTTCCGACGGATAATTGGAAGATCGTGAAACAAGAGGAGGCGAAGGGAGGATCTAGGTTATCCATTTTAGTGGTAAACAAGGAGTCCCTAGCCCCTCTAGCTAAAACTAAGGGGGTAATCGACTTCGGTTTCGGGTCGATTACCCTTAAGGTGTTTAAAAAGGATGAGGCCGAAGCAATGGCGGAAGACCTACCAGGGAACGAGCAGGGAGAGGGTGGTGGCACACAGGACGTTGGGAGCTCTGTGATGGAGCGATTGACGGCCATGGGTGTGGCATAGAGGTCCAGCACCTAGTACCGGAGGGGAGCGTCAGGAGTGATGATGTCCCCCTGGGACCGGGAGATTAAACCCTGCCGCGACAGTGGAGGGAATATGATGGAAGGTAAGTTGATCGGTGCATGCTGAGCGCGGTTCAGATTAATCTTCACCATTCTAAGGCTGCCTCGGCAGCCTTGATCCTCAGACTGACCAAATTGGATGAGGACATAATCCTGGTTCAAGAACCCTGGATTAGTAAAATCAAGATCTGTGGCCTCGGTTTAAAAGGATCTACGATTATATACTCTTCTAACTCCGATAAAATCATATCTTGCATTCTAGCTAAAAATAACTTGAATATTTTTCTTCTTCCACAATATAGTAGTGGAGACGTAACGGCAGTCGGCCTGGAAACCGGAGGCTGCTTACTATGGCTGGTTTCAGCCTACATGGACCGAGAGAAGGAGGTTCCGCCGGATAACCTTGGGGAACTGATAGTCGAAGCGGAACGGGAAAGATCGGAGTATTACTGGGTTGTGATGCAAATGCGCACCATACAATCTGGGGTAGCACCGACATCAATGAAAGGGGTGAGTACTTATTTGATTACTTATTGGGTACTAACCTTGCAGTGTGTAATCTAGGGCAAGAGCCCACTTTTATTATTAGTAACAGGCAGGAGGTACTGGACGTTACCTTTGCTTCGGACTTCATGAGACATATGGTAAAAAAATGGCGGGTTGCGAAGGAGCACTCCTTCTCGGACCATCGGTACGTGACGTTTAATATTGACATTCACCCTGTTACCCGGAAATCCTTCAGGAATCCTAGAAGGACTAACTGGAACAAATACGGGGAAGTGTTAGTAGGACTCTTACCGACCGATGCGCCGAGGCAACCAGCCACAGAGCAGGAGCTGGATTTACTGGTGGAGGAAATAACAAGCGCCTGTAACTTGTCCTTGGACACTGCGTGCCCCAGGAGAATACCCAAAGGGAAGCAGAAACCGGTATGGTGGTCCAGGGAGCTGGGAATCCTACGTTCAGGGTGTAGGAAAGCATTCAATAGAGCAAAGGGCTCTAGGGAAGCTCAGGATTGGGACTCCTATAAGGAGCACCTTAAAAAGTATAAAAAGGAACTAAGGAGGGCGCGGAGGAGGTCTTGGAGGCTATTCTGTGAAAAAATGGAAGGTGTTTCGGAGACTTCGCGCCTCAGAAAAATCTTGTCTAAGAGTCCAACGAGCCCTAGTTACTTAATCAAACCTGATGGGCTGTGGACAACGTCTACTGGGTAATCACTGGCGCTTCTGCTGGATACCCATTTCCCAGGTAGTGTGGATGTGTCGACGGAGCTTGGCGGGGAGTGGGAAGGAGTATCGTCGGGGTACCAGGAGGAAATCGTGTGCAAGAACCGGATCCTATGGGCACTAAACGGCTTTAAACAATTTAAATCGGCTGGCCCGGACGGTATCATCCCAGCTGAGCTGCAAAAACACTCGTCGATCATTCTCCCATGGCTGGAGGTGATCTTCAGGGGGTGTCTAAAATTGAATTATATTCCTAGGAAATGGACGGAGGTCAGGGTGATTTTCATTCCGAAAACGGGAAAGAATTCACAGACCTACCCAAAGGACCTAAGACCGATAACTCTATCATCCTTTCTGTTGAAAACATTGGAAAGCTTGATCGACGTGTACATACGTACAAAAATAAAACCCGGTAAGTGGGCGACTTCTCAACATGCGTACTGGAAAGGGAGATCTGTGGACACGGCTCTACATTCCCTGGTGCGAACAATTGAGAAATCAATCCACTCGAAAGAGTACTGTATGGTAGCCTTCCTCGATATAGAGGGCGCCTTTAACAATGTCAGGACGGAGGCAGTTCGGGAAGGACTGTCTTTCTTAGGTGTGGACGACCCCTTAGGGAGATTAATAAATCAGATGCTAGAAGGCAGGATTATTAATGCGGATATGGGGGAAACCACCATTAGGAGGCGAGTAGTTAGAGGAACTCCGCAAGGTGGTGTCCTATCACCTATTCTCTGGAACATAGTTATCAATGGATTACTTTTGGAACTGGAGAGGGAGGGAATAGGAGTGATAGCGTATGCAGATGACGTGGCGATCGCGATCTCGGGTAAGTACCTAGGCACGATTAAGGAGGTCATGCAACACGCGCTCGTAATCATTTTAAAGTGGGCCAGCAAATGTGGGCTGGGTATAAATCCATCCAAAACAGAGCTGGTACTCTTCACCAAGAAATATAAAACTCCGGTAGTCGCCACTCCTAGCTTAAATGGCACGCCACTGGCCTTTACTGATAAGGCAAGATTTCTGGGCATAATGTTGGACAGTAGGCTAAATTGGATGCCCAATATGTTAGAGAGGGTAAAGAAGTCTACCATGGCTCTGTACTCGTGTAGGAACGCCGTCGGAAGGAGATGGGGTCTAAAACCAGAGCTGGTACACTGGCTTTTCACCGCTGTAGTCAGACCGATTCTGATGTACGGGGTGAGTGTGTGGTGGCCAGCACTAGACAAGAAAACTTATAAGAATAGGATAGAGAAGGTGCAGAGAACGGCCTGCTTACTTATAAGCGGGGCACTGAGGACAACCCCTACACGTGCTCTGGAGGCTATGTTCTACCTTCTTCCTGTCGACATCTTTGGTAAGCAGAGAGCGGCAACTACGGCTGCACGACTCTGCCGTGGGTGAGTGGAAATGTCTTCAGACGGGCCACTCGACGATTGGCAGGTCGCTAAAGGCAGATGTGGTGAATAGTGACTACACAACACCGGTTGTTTGCTTTGAAATGGGTTTCCGGACTCTTCTCCCCTCAAGGGAATCATGGGGGAACAGGTCAATAGCTGAAACTGGTTGTATTCAATTTTACACTGACGGCTCCAAGCTAGACGGCAAAATCGGAGGAGTCTTTTGTGACAAATTAAATGTGAATTTATCCGTTCGTCTTCCTGATCACTGCAGTGTGTACCAGGCGGAGGTGGTAGCGATTGAGGAAGCGCTGACTTGGTTGAGGCATAATGTCATATCCACAAGGGATATACCTAACAATATATGTGGACAGTCAGGCGGCAATCAAGTCGCTGGAATCAGTTTCCCTGACATCCGTGGTGGCATTGAAGTGCCGCTCATCTCTTAACGAGATGAGTGAGCAGTTCAATATCCAGATAGTCTGGGTCCCCGGTCACTCGGATGTACGGGGGAACTGTAGGGCGGACGAACTGGCAAGGCAAGGTATAACTCTCCAATTGAAACCGGAAATGGCAAATCTGAGGAGGCCCATAGCGGCGATTTTTAGGGCGCTTGGTAATGAGGCGATAGCCTCGGCACAGAAGAGGTGGACTAACACCATAACATGCAATGTAGCGCGGCAAGTCTGGCCGAAACTGGACTTGGAGCGCTCCAAGACGCTACTATCCCTACGCAGACCTGACTTAGGTATAGTCGTAGGGATACTCACAGGACACTGCCTCATTGGGGAGCATACGAGGAGGCTTGGGTCAATGACAAATGACTTCTGTAGAAGCTGCATGGATGAGGAGGAGGAAGAGACTCTGAGCCACTTCCTCTGCTCGTGCCCGGCGCTAGCTTACGGAAGGCACAAATATCTGGGCAAGTATAGTTTGGACGGCCTTATGGATCTCATGAACTGCAATGTGCGAGATATCTTACGCTACGTAAATAGCTCAAATTGGTTCCAGTGAAGGTGGAAGGGGAGTAGGATCCCTCGGTATCACAACGGATCGTCATCGGTCTAAGTGTGCGTTTTGGCAGCCGCTCTAACCTAACCTAACCTAACCTAGAGACATTTCCTGTATATTCCTTATTGTAATCAGCCAAAACCGAGTTTCGGTTTCAATCGATCCCTTTATTGATAACTTTCGATCTTTTGAGAAATCAATGTATTTTCCAACTCTCCAAGGGTACCTCATATAATTCATTAGCCTTATGGAATGAATCAAACAACTGTTGGAATGTATAAATTATGACTATAGTAAAATCGGTTGATTGTAAACTGAAGTACCTAACAGATTTAAATCGTTTATTTTTATTGATAACATTGCGATAAGATAAATACAAACCTCACCTAAAATAATTGCCATTAATGAACATAAGTACCTTGTAAAGTTACAATTTAATTGACATCCTATAAAAATATATAGACAACTACTTACCGTTTCATCATTCCATATGGCATTCAATTGTGTACCCAGCATAATCATGGTAAACACTGCAAAAAGCAAAGCTTCAAATATTAAAAATAACAAAAATATAACAGTGGCGGGTGGTGAAAATGATGAACATTCTCGCCATTCATGTTTAATACATTGAGCAAATTGGTTCACGGTCAAAAATAATGCATGAGCCGATATCGTTGCAATATAGAACTGAAATAGAATCACATTTATAGAAAACATTTAAATTGAAACACTTTATAATACTTACTGTAAACAAAACGAAATATTTTTGATTATTTTCACCAACACAATTATTCACCCATGGACAATGGTGATCCATCTTGCGAATGCATCGTTGGCACACTGAACAGTGATGGGCCCGCTCTGGTTTAATACTACAACACTTGGGACACTTGAATATAACTTGCCCCTCTCTGAATCCAAGTTGTTGAATCATTTCTTTCGTTGCGTTACCTTTTGGTACGGCACCCTAACCATTGAAAAAGAAGCAAAAAAAAACATTTAGAATTATATTAAAAGGAGCGGCACTCCCATAAAAATTTTTTTTTTTACCGGATCTGAGAACATTGTCCTCAAATGAGATGTAAATGCCAAAAATGCCAGAGTATTAAATATAATTATATTGATCGTACTGTAAAGAGGATATGGATTTGGCCACAGTATCACAACCATAACAACAAATTCAGCATAAAGGATCAGCATCCATGTCAAAATTGCACATATAATTCCGCATATATCTTGGACACACCAAGCCCGTCCACCACAACATTTATTATGCATGTCAATCTCTTGTCTCATTGCCACATATTCATATTCCATTTTATAAGATTTACGTTAACACTAAATTACTATTTTATATATAAATTAATTATTGGAATTCATTAAGTGAAGGAAAATACAAAGTTTTAGATGTTAAATTTTTGTAGGTTATGTCATCAACATAGTTGTCAACATTATAATTTTCTTTTCTATTCTACGACCACGAATTACAAAGCTACATTGTACCAGGAAACATAACACAATTTATGTTATAATACTTAGATAAGATTTGTTTTATCTAATTTAAAAGGGATAGATTAATTCGTGCGATAAAACTGTATTTTGCAAGAAAACTTTTCTTGATTGACGTTTACAATAAAACTGTAAATTTTTTGTGGAAAAGCGGTATTTGACAAATTGCCCAGTTCACAATATTAATGTTAGAACTTTTTTTTTTTAATTTTTTTGTTGGCCGTTAGGGAACAATTTTTAGCTAAATAGTACGATATTAAATTTAATTTAATTGCCTTAAATTTATACATAAACATCATTAACAAGCGCTTACTTATATAGCAATTTATTAAAATTTTTCTTCTCAACCAGTTCGTATCCCTTCCAATTCCACACACTACTAAACTTTAAAATTGTGAACTAAACCTCTTCCACCTGTTCTGTTATTTCTGCAACTTCGTCGTTTTGTTATTTCGTTTGTTTATCTTTTGTGTTGTGTGCGTTAAGATTAAAGTTTTTTTTGCTTTTTAGTAAGAAAAGAAATCCATCTATAAACATTCATTATGTGTTAAGACCGCGAATAAATTGATAATAAATAAAATGGAGGTGCTAATAAAATTGAATAACCAAACAGCTGGGAAAGATAAGGTGGCAAGGTACCATAAGCCGACCAACTTAAACTTTGGGTCCATATGCATAATTGATAAATTTCTGACTTTTAACTCTTTCCAGATTGCTGCAGTATGCATGTCGTGCCGTATGGGATAGTTTAAATCAAAATGATCTAAATATTGAATTGATTGAGAAGCTAAAATCGCTAGAATATATTTTAAGCAGTTTCAGAAAATGTAAGTCATCGTGCAAACGCTTGTTGGGTGACCTTTAAACCGTGGAATGATAACGAAATAATTTATTCGATTTTCTAGTGTTACGATTTGGTAAATGTTTAGACGTATTTTACTCATCGCTTGCATCAATACATCATCCCGATGTTGTGGTTCGTGCGACGCTCACGCTTAGTAAAATTTCATCAGCCCTTTATCTGTTTGCCGATCACATTATTTGGCTCATACGTTCGGGTTTATTCCGAAATTTTGATAGTCAAAAATGGAATACGGCGGCTAATAAGTATTGGCTGTTCTCAATTGTAATGAATTTGTGTCGGGATTTCTACGAAATATTGCGGCTGATAGATATGCGACGAAACTACAGGAGCGTAACGCGGTCAAAGAAAAATATAACAAGTCCGTCGGTTTTGGCATTGCAAGCGATTGCTGTGCTGCACGAAAATAAGAGTGTCGTCATTGATACGATAAAGAATTTGTGTGATATATTCATTCCGTTGACGGCGCTCGGCTACACCAAGTTAAATCCGAAAGTGATTGGAGTTTTAGGGGCAGTCTCATCCCTTGCCGGGCTTATCGCCATAATTCAACCAACAGCCAAATTAGTACCTTCCTAGAGAGCTTTAGACGTTTTATTAACTACATATATTAATTGATATTTTTTATTCGGGGTCGGTTGTATTAATATCTGTTAGAAATAGTTTGTTTAAATATTAAAATTTCCTAATATTTGGAGAAATAATAAAATTTGTTTAGAACAAAAATGAAATATCAATTTATTTTTGCGCTGCTGTACAAAAGATGGCAGTGTTTTATTTTTTTTTAAATTAAATAATTTTATGAAGATGGCTCTGCACAATTATTAATACGTGTAAGATGTCAACAGTGACTTGTCAACTGTGTGTTCGTATAACAGACAACATTAAAAAAAATTAAATATAATTTCGGTTTTTTTCTTATAAATTAATAAGTGCTTAGTTAAATTATAAATTAAATAAATTAGTAAAATGGCTGTAAATATCAATTATTCTATTATTTAGTAATTTAAATATGTAAACATTTAAATTTTATCTCATCAATAAAATTTTGAATCAAATGACATATCTCTAATGTTTATTTTTGGTAATTTAATTCATAGCCCCAGCAGAAAGGCAAACAGGGAACCAAAGGTTCTAAACAGATAGTCGAAGAAAATGCATCAACATTAAAATTCTACAGGAATATGACACTGGGCTCGACAGGAATATATTTTTTGGTTATGTTCTTATTAACGGATGCCTTTACGGGCCTCACAATTGTATGTCTCAGTATATTTTATGCAACTGTATAAGACGTTTATTACTATTTTTTATTACTACAGACAATGGCAATAATTTCAATGGCCCTGCACGGTGGATGTTATCAATTTATGGCTATGATGTGTCGGGCCAAAATATCCGAGACGGGAGCGATACTCGATAGTGGAACCGATTTGAATATGGAAGGTGGAATAGCCGAACATGTGAAAGATTTAATAATTTTAACTGCGGGGACCCAATTACTTTCGCTATTTTCGAATTACTTTTGGTTGTTGTTCCTTTTGGCCCCAATTAGAGCTTTCTTGTTGCTATGGGGTTCAGTTATAAAGCCATGGATGTCACAAAAAAATGAGCAACCCGAGGTGGATGAAAAGAAACAAAAGAAAATGGAGAGAAGGATGAAACGAATGAAGAACTAGTGATTTTGGAATTATTATTTTTTTATTGGTAGGCCTAGGATTGTAAATAAAATAATTTATTTGTATGTAAAGGCGAATTGGTTTTTTGTTTGAAATTCAAAAGCACGGTTCAAACAACAAGTTCATATTGCTTATGTAATAATAACTGCATTTCTTGATCTTTGAACTGAATCGGATCAACTTCTGTTTTATGAAACGACAAAGAAATGCAAACAGCTACTCGAATCAATTTAGTTCAATTTTTGATGTTCCTTGATCAATCCGGATCACTTGTCGTTGACATCAAGTTTGGATTGCCAGGTGTCTCCGGAGATTTTCTGGTTTTTCAAACGTCTGCGGGCGTTCGTGAAGTCTTACCAGAAAAATAATTTCAATACAATTTAATTATTTTACTTAAGAAATCGAACTCCAGCTCAAATGATTGATAATGCCCAAAAATAACTTCAAACCCGACTTGATCTTAACGTCTCAGAGATAAACATCTAAAGAGCTCAAACCTCATGAGGTGATCAGAATTTCGATCCTGAAAATTAACTCAACTCCCGAATCAATTCCTAACTGAATGTTGCAAAATCGTTTTAGGAAGAGTAATAAAACAACTCGTGCCTTAGAATGGAAAATATAAAAATACTATTTATTCGAAAAATATCTAGGATAATCGTTAATTTGTTTTATTAATTTTTTTGTTGAATATTAATTAATTCATGTAATATCTAATATGCTACCGGTGATTAGACCATTTTAATTGTGTTTCGATTAACACAAGATGTCGAAGAATGTAGATCGAAGCATAGAAGCACAAAAAGCAGTGATAAACCCACTGAGGAATCACAGAAGGTCAATTTTCAGACTAAGAACATTTCGAGTTCAAATGACATCAAATGTTACGGTTGTAATAAGCCTGGGTTTATAAAAAGTAATTGTCCCAATTGTAGCCTCAAGTCTACAGCCATGGCAAGTCTGTTAACTGAAAATCATGGTGAATTTCAGCGTTCTTCAGTTTATATTGACATCTTTGACAATATAGGCTCCGCTCTTCTGGATACTGCGGCGAAAACTAGCGTTGCCGGATATGAATTATATCAGATGTTGAAAGAGTATGGTGTTCACTTTGAGGAATCCATCAAAAGCATTATGCTAGCTGATGGGACTTCAAAATCCGAAAATATTCTTAAAGTATATATAGACGTGAAGTTGGATGAGAGAGTCATAAAAACTACATTTATCGTTTTCCCTAATAATGCTAATAGTCGAACGCTGTTAGGCATCGAATTATCCAAAGTGCTGGATTAATCTTGGACTTTACTAACCAAACCTGGAGATTTTCTGATGAGAATATCTCTCATACATTGATATTTAATAATAATGATACTATCGATCACGAGCTGGAATTATCCACTTTTGATTTGAGGGAGAATGAGGGTAATAACTTGAGTTCGGTTCAAAGAGATGAGGTAAGTCATCTCTAGTCTGAGCATGAATCAATTTTCCAATTCTCTGATTCTCCTACTCCGTACGCGGAGCATCCCATAACCTTATCAAACAATTCACCGATTGCAGTTCCTGCATACAGAATGCCACCCAATAAGCAGGAAATTCTAAAGCACCAGCTGGACGAAATGCTAGCTAATAATGTCATCGAGGAATGTGATTCACCTTGGGCAGCTCCAGTAGTTTTGGTTCCAAAACACAATAACGAATTTCGTCTATGCGTAGACTACCGAAAATTAAATTCGCAAACCATAACCGATTCATATCCAATGCCCCGAATCGATGATATTATTCACATACCAAACAAGATTGAATTCTTATCTACAATTGATTTAAAGGCAGGCTATTGACAAGTCAGTGTGGCCGAGGCCGATCGTGATAAAACATCTTTCATCACGCCCTTCGGACTCTTTCGTTTTCTAAGAATGCCTTTTGGCTTAAAGAATGCCCCTGCAACGTTCCAGCGCCTGATCAATCAATTTAAAAATGGCATAGCGGATGTCAATCTCGTCGCTTATCTGGACGACATTAATTTTTTCAAATTCCCTAAAAACCCACCAACGTGATTTAAAATTGGTATTTGATCGATTAAATAATTTTAATTTAAAAGCAAACCGGGACAAAACTCATTTTTTAAAGAATCGGTAAAGTATCTCGGTCATATTATTTCAAGGAAAGGTATAGAGACAAACCCAGAGAAGGTGTCTGCTATTACGGGTATGAAACCACCTATTAATTTAAAACAAGTCCGAACGTTTATTCAAACAGCTTCGTGGTTTCGAAAATTTATTAATAATTTTTCTTCTAATGCAAAGCCACTGTGTCAGTTGACAAAAAAGAATGTTAAATGGAAGTGGGGTAACGAGGAACTCAAAGCTTTTGATCAACTAAAAACAGCATTAGTCAACGCACCAATCTTGAAGCAAGCGGATCAGACACAACCGTTCTTGATTAGAACCGATGCCAGCAACTATGGTTTGGGGGCGGTTTTGATGCAGTCCTGGAAGGGTGAGGAACTTCCCGTCGAGTACGCAAGTCGACTTCTAATAGATGCCGAAAGAAACTATCCTACTATATAGAGGGAGGCTTTAGCAGTAGTATGGGCATTGGAAAAATTCAGAGGCTATATCGATGGATGCGAGGTAATTGTCCGTTCAGACCATCGATCACTAAAATGGCTCATGACATTGCAATCACCAAGCGGAAGATTAGCGCGATGGGCGTTGAAGCTTCAATCATTCAATTTGAAAATCGAGTATACCCCAGGCAAGGATAACGTCATAGCTGACACACTTTCCCGTCCTAAAGGGGAGGATGAGTCGCAAGAAACCGAACAACTATGTTCTGTAACCATCGATCTACCCAGTAAATCAGCTCCAAACATGCGAGAGGAACAACTAAAGGATCCGAATCTGCAAAAAATAATCAAGTGTTTCGAGGAAATAAATAATCTAGAGGTCGCTAATTGGTCGTCGAGAGGTTATATCATGGCACATGGATTATTATATCGGTATCTGATCGACTCAGATTCAGAGGAACCACAACTCGTTATACCTACACAGTGTCGTATCGATATTATGCGAAAATTTCACGATGTACCAACGGCTGGACACTATGGCGTTGACAGAACTTACGCCAAAATAGCCCATAAATACTATTGGGTCGGAATGAAAAACGACATTGCCAAATATATCAGGGATTGCATCCCATGTCAAAAATATAAAATAACGAATCTGATACCCGCCGGATTGCTAAGAACACTAGTCAAGGCACAACACTTCGAGATTTTATCCATCGACTTAGTTGGACCACTGGTTCCCACCGAAGCCCATAACAAGTGGATTTTTATTATAGAAGATACTGCCACAAGGTGGACTGAATTATTTGCATTGTCAAATTCGATAGCAGAAACGTGTGCGAAGACACTCATCAAGGAAATTTTCCTGAGATACGGAATCCCACGGCGCATAATCTCGGATAACGGACCTCAATTCGTGAGCGAAATAATGCAATATGTCACAAATTGTTTCGGCATTCAACAAATACTTACGCCTGTGTATCATCCAGAGCAGTAGCGGTCCGTGGGTCTTAATTCAGGGTGGGCAAAATTTTAAAACTGGTGGTTAAAATCGAAAAATAAAATATATTAGTTAGGGTTATAACCGTTTATTGCAAAACATAAATTTAAAGAATAAATTATTATAATTTCAATAAAAATAACAGTTTTTTAAACTCAGAGGAACTTCTGTCCGGAAAGGAAAATCTTTATTAGAACTAAGATCTTGAAAATCAAAACCTGTTGAGGAGACCGCATCTACTTAATATTATTGTCTATATGTTCCGCCGACAACTCATGGCGCGATAAAGCCGTAGATAAATGCTTCATATCGGTATATCCTTGCCGCGTCCACACACTATCACCTCCAAATAGTACACATGGAAAGCAATACAAACTTTTAAGTTACTTTTAGGTTAACTGGCAGTTAACCATTTTTTTTTTCGAAAACCACTCTTTGTTGAATTTTCTGTTTGACGCTTTGGAGTTATTATTGATAATTACCACATTCGGATGATCTGGGCCCATATTTTTTATTTTTAGTTTTTCTTCAAAAGTTAATTTTGTCAAATTTTCAATAATAAAATCAACAGAATTCAAATTTTCGACAGACATTGTAACATAAAGCTTATATACGAACGTTTTAAAAATGAAATTGTAACAAAAAACAATAACGCCCGAAACTTTTTAATTAATTATTTAATTTTTTTATAACACACAAATTGGTTTAAAAATATGAAAAAGGCAACCTGACTGTAATTCACAATACTTCATAATGAAAAAAAATGATTCGTACTACACTTCCATGTTCCATGTCTAATTTTGATACCGTAAATTTTATTTTACCGTTAGTTTTTAAAAACATATACATATATCTAGGTCGTCCTAGACGAATTTCCTAAAAATTCATATACATACATATACAAATCAAAAACTACTCTAATTTAACTAGTAGATAGCATCGCGTAAGTGGAGGAAATCCAGTAGTCAAAACGAAAAGCAAAAACAAGAACAAAACTCAATCGATGAAAACAATTTTTTTTTTCTTGCGAGTGATTTTCGTGAATTGCCCACAATGCTTGTATGTGTGTGAACATTTAGCTTATAAAAGGAAAGAAAATTTGAGCGAGGTAGAAAGCGAAAATGCGCGCGCAGCTTTATGTTATGTAGATTTACACCATCATGCGGCACTACACGATTTGCCCAATGAGAAATTATGAACGAAGAAGTGAATGAAACGATGTAATATACAGTTACACGGCTGAATATGTGTTAATTTAGATTATAGAATATTATTGTAGACGTAGAGAAATAGAGATATAGATTATTTGCTTTCAACTTTTATATTTTGTTTTTTATTATTATTCTAGCAGTGAATAGCTAGATTCAAAAACAATTTTGTGTGTAGCTTCACTCTAGTAACTAGTTTATGCACTAATTTGTATATATGATTTGTTGTTGTATTTCATATTTGAATCTTATACACAAATTATGAATGTGGAAAATTTACAGTGCAACTTAGGCTAACATTTGTATGTCGATGGATATTTGTTTTTATAAAAAGAAAAAATTTGGGTCAAATTTAAGAGTGGGCACTGCCCACGTTGCCCAATATGACCGACCGCGCCTGATCCAGAGGCCAATCCAGTAGAAAAAAGGAATCGTGACCTGAAAACACAATTATCCATACTCGTCGAACAGGATCACAGTACCTGGGATCAACATTTAAGTTCCATTCGTTACGCGATGAACACGACGAATTGTTCTTCAACAAATTACACACCTGCATTTCTAACGTTTGGACGTGAGCTGTGTAATTTTAGAGATGTGTCACATGATTTTCGCGCCATAGTCCAAACAGACAATTTTATACCCGAGATTACCCCATATTTACTAAAGGCCACCGAATATATGTTCAGAGCCAGGGAGCATAATGAGAAACAACAGGATCAACGAAAATAGTATGCGGACGCGAAACGACGACCACACTGTGAATTCGAAGAGGGTGATCTAGTGTTGCTACAAAACCACTTTCTCAGTAATGCGTCCAAAGGAATTAGCTCTAAATTCATACCCAAAAGAGACGGTCCTTATAAGATTCGAAAATGTTGGCCCAATTTGGGTTCAGAAAAAAAAGGAAATCGGGAAAAAATAATGTAAAGGCGTTATACATCGACGCAAAGAAATGTAATTTAAATAAATTTGTAAGTTGTTTAAAACCAGTTTAATTGTTGTTAATTATTGAGTTCACCGAGTGATTTCCCATCCATGTGGAAACCCTAACCCCAACATAAAATAAATTGTGGATTATATTAGCCTATGAATATAAGTCGAACCTGTATCAACAAGGAAAGTAACCTACAGAGGCCCCATGGTGTCACCCGAACTTGATCCGCCCCTGTCTTGTCGATCTTCGTCGATTGGTTCTTCAGAACATTCCTCTGATGTTGATTTTTCCGTCGACTTTTCCACGGATTTAGGGAGATATTCATCCAAATCCGCTTCCAGTAAAATCAATCGCTGAACTGGGCTAACCAATACATTTGAGGAGGTTTTGAGTTTTACTGTCCTAATTTCTCCGTCGTTGCCAGGTATTAGTTCTTGTATTCTGGCTAAAGGCCACTTGCAAGCCTTTTGGTTATCAGTTGAAATGAAGAATAAGTCACCGACCTTCAAAGTTTTACAGAGATCTTTATTGACTTTTGTTCTTCTGGAAAGTTGACCGAGGTACTCTGTGCGAAAACGATCTTTGATTTCCTCGTGTAGTCGCTGCCGATAACGTAACTTGCGGGATAGCGATGTTTTTTCAATTTCGTCTATATCTGGTACGTCGTCTACGTGAATTTCTTTCAAAAAC
Organism: Tipula vernalis; assembly: GCA_958295665.1. NCBI lineage: Eukaryota > Metazoa > Arthropoda > Insecta > Diptera > Tipulidae > Tipula > Tipula vernalis. The sequence continues at coordinate 158,940,281 of OY282558.1, forward strand.
ATATCTGGGCTTATGACACAAATGTTGTTTTTATCTTCCGGTGAATAGGTGATGGGACGAGCATTAATGACCGATTCGCATTCGCAGAGTGTGGTGTTCAATTCCTCGTAACTGAGGCTTGTAATGCCAAGGGTTCTTTTCAGAAGATCTTTTACAAGGCGTACCATTCTACCCACCACCCACCCCACCATGGGGCGGATGGAGGATTAAAAACCCACTAAATTTTTTCTGTCGCACAATAACTCGAAATTTTCTCCCAATTGACGTGTTACAGTAAACAGTTAGCTTTGACAAAATTGGTACCGTTATCGCTGTAAATGTAGCTCGGTCTTCCTCTACGATGTATAAATCTGCGCAAAGCTTCGAGAAATCTGTCAGCTGACAATGTCGTAACTAGCTCAAGATGAATGGCACGGTATGTACTGCGCAGGTAAATAAACAGATGTAGCACTTTTGAACTTCTCGTAGAAAGAGAGGCCCTGCGTAGTCTACTCCCGGGATTTCAAAAACTTTTGCATTTCTGACTCTCCTTGCGGGCAAACTCGTAGGCGGTGCTTTTAATGTTTTTCCTGCAAAACGGCGACAGGTAACACACTTTTGTATGACATTTTTTACAGCACAACGACTTGAAGTAATCCAAAAATTTTCTCTCAAAATTTTTAACATTGTATTGATGCCCGTGTGATTATTTTTCTGGTGTGTATGCGTAATAAGCAGTTTGACCAATTCATGATTATGGCTTAAAACTATCGGAAATCTGAAGCCAAAACTGTCATCGCGATTTGAAACCAGTGATTTCGTTCTGATTAATCCGGTGATTTCTTCTTTATAGACTTCGAGGGTCTTTAATCTTGAATCGTTTATTCCTTCAAAGGCCTCGTCTTGGCTGATTTTCAAAATTCGCGATTCTGCATCAATAGATTCTCTCGCGCTGATTTCACCCTTTTGGCGGCATTTCGCGCAAATCGAAAAATCCAAGCAATCATTCGGACGGTTTTTAAATAACTTGACATTCTGAGCAAATACCACGGTGGATCAGATCCCATGACGTGAAGCCAAGTTTTGATATCAGTGGTCGCTCGTATTTCTGTTATTCTATTCCACACAAAAACTGCCCATTGACCATTACGACGAATCCAGGACAAAACAGTTGACGAGCGAATCCGTCCAAAAAATTACCTCTACCTTCTTTAATTTTAACGAATCGATTGTGGTTTTCATCAAGCGTGCTCCAAGCATTGCTGCCAAGAGTTCTATGCGTGGAATCGAAATATCTTCTCGTGGCTTCACTCGTGATTTCGCTTGTACCAGCTGAACGGACGTACCATTTTCTCCTTCCACTCGAACAAAAAGTGCAGCCGCATATGCGGTTTTGCTTGCGTCGACAAACATGTGGAAAGTTACTTTGTCACGTGTGTCTTCGAAAATCCACCGTGGGACACTTAGATCTCGAAGTTCAGGAATCTGATCGTACCAGGCTTGAAACTGTTTTTGGTAGTCATCTGGGATCTCATCGTCCCAATTTAATTCTTTGATTCCCCATAAATTTTAGAGCAATATTTTCGGAGGTAGCAAAGTGGGCGTGGCCCAACCGAATGGGTCGAAAACTTTATGCGCCGCGGATAGAACAAAACGTTTTGTAATTTTTTCTGGTCGTTTTTCCATTATTGTTATATTAAGTCCCAATGTATCTTTGTCCTTGTTCCAAATCACTCCGAGTACGGCACTGTTGTCAGATTGGCCATTATCGTGCGACATCTCCCACCCTCGGATGTCAAAACAGGCTTCTTACATGATCCGTGTAGTTTCGTCTTGGAAATACTGCGGCCTCCCTTTCCGATTTCACGCTCGTGACACAGTTATCGACATAGAATGAGTCGCGTATTTTCTCTATCAACTCTGATTCTTCAATGTTCGTGGATTTTTGAACTATTTTTTCCAAATGACAATCGATTGTTGCTCCTAGCAGAAATGTGCTACAGGTCAACCCGAAAATAACGCGACGGTGTTGAAATGTAATAATTTTTCTTGGTTCTGTCTTGCTCCACCAAAAAAAAATTTCAAAAATTGTCTATCCGAAGGCGCAATGTTTATTTGTAAAAATGCTTTTGCAATGTCACCAATTATTCCAATTTCATGATTCCTGAATCTCAACAAAATATTAGGGATCATTTCTATTATAGGTTTGGACCAGTTTCAAGGCATTTGTTGAGTGAATCTCCGTCTTTTGTTTTCGCGGAAGCATCGAATACTGGTCGGACCGGTGTGGTGCTACTAATTTTTAAAAAATGACGATGTGGCAAATAATAATCATGCTCTGATAACTGATCACTGGGCACTTCTTCGATAATGCCGTCTTTTTCCCAAAGTGTCAATAAATCGTCGTACTTCTCAAACAAGTGTTCATTTTTCAATTTATTGGTCATATTAATCAATCTCTTTTCGACTATAAACCGATTATTTGCGAGTGGGGGGTGCTTCTTCTTCCAGGGAAGCGCCACTTCGTACCGCCCTTCTTGAGTGACCCGAGTGGTGGATACAAAATTTGCCTTTGCTTGAGTGAGATAATTTTCCTTTGAAACTCTCTCAGCTGGATCTGTAATTCCCAGCGCATCAAGTCTCCATAAATCCGTGATATCTGCTACTCTAGCAAACATCGAAATAACTGTGAGTTGAATTTTCCCCCATTATAGTCCAGCCAAGGAGAGTTTCCACCGCGGTCTCATCAGTGGGAATTTGTACAATTTTACCTGTGTACAGTCGCCCGACCACATCCGCGCCTATCAACACAGCTATAGGTTCGTTGTCGTTGCCAATGTTGGATAAGTTGATTCCTTTACTTTTCAGCTCGTTCAAACGTGTGCTATTTTCATATGCTGCAATGTTCTGACATTCCCCACCAAACAATAAGTGCACCATCTTCTTTTCAACGATATTTTCGAAACCTAATTTTTCGGCAAAACTGGGTAACACGTACGATTTATGCGAACCGGTGTCAATGACCGCGCGAACAACTCGTTCTTTCGTTGGCCCTTTCAACTTGACGCGGAGCGTCTGCAAATAAACTTGGGGATCTTGGAAGGTTACGTTGGCGAGAGCGAGATTTTTTGTCATTGTCTGGATTTCACCCACGGTCTGATCGCTATCATTTTTGGTCACTTCCCGACACATCAACAAAGCATGTTTTTACCATACCAAGCACACTTTATTCTAGAACGACACTTATTGTAGCTGTGGTTCAATTTCAAACACGTAAAACACGCTTTTTTGTCTTTCACAATATCTTGTCTCGCACTCAAACTCAACTTTTTTGCTTTTTCACACGAATCGCTGTCGTGACTCTTCCCGCAAAAAATACACTTACTCGGAATTTTGTTTGTTTCGTTCGATGTAAACAAAGCAGCCGCGGTTGGTATTGAAGTTTCTGTCACACATCTGTTTTTCTTCGTACTTTTGTTGTTGTTGTAACTTGGTTTTTGCTTGTCGAATCCGTTTATCGCCAATGAAATTCTCTCTTCGTTTTGCACTTCTGATTCCAAGAATTTCATCAAAACTTTCAATCGATCTTGGCCATTATCAACTCTAGTATTTTGGCGTTGCCAGGCACGCAAAATCTCTTCTGGTAGAGAGGATATATTCGACGAGAGGAAATAACATTGCGGTGCACATTTCCATGGTGACGCCTAATGATTCAAGAGCTCTCAAATGCGTTTCCAACTTATCGTAAATCTGTGTTAAATTACCCTTCGACTTGCTGAGCACGAGTCTCAATAATTCCCGGACGTAAATTTCTACTAGAAGATCGTCCCGTCCGAATCTATTTTTCAAACTTTCAACTGCTTTCGTATAGTTTGCCGCCATCGGCGGGTAACTGTTCACAACTTCGCTCGCTCTTGATTCCTCACACATCGATTGGATTAAATATTGTAACTTATCTTCGGTTCGAATTAGGGGGTCTTCGTGCACTTTCTCAAACATTCTCCAAAACTGCAACCAATCTTTTGGATCGCCGTTGAAACGCTTCAGCTCGAGTTTTGGTAGTCTAAATTTTTGCGAATTTTCTTGTGGAACGTTCACTGTCGAATTATTTCCACCTTTTTCTTAGGTTACCGGTGTGGAAAATCGATTGAATGCAGCTTTTGCCACTTGAAAACTACTTTTATATTCTTCAGCACTTATATCTTCTGTCTCAAAATCCGCTTCAGAGCTATCCGCTTGTATCATGTGTCCAAAAAGCTTCTTGTTCTTCAAGTTCAGAAGCTTTTTCTGAGAGTATTGCAAACTGAGCCGTTACCACATTGGCCGATGGATTTTTGTTTTCCATTTCAGCGTTCAGTTTGCCTAAACCTCTTGTAAACGCTTGTCTCTGCACTTTCCGAACTTTCTTGATATCGTCCATTGTTTTCCACGAATTGATACAGCTCCACACTAACCGAAATTTTCTTCGCAACAACACTAAACTTGTCCTGTCACGGTCGCCAGATGTTGCAAAATCGTTTAAGGAATAGTAATAAAACAACGCGTGCTTTAGAATGGAAAATATAAAAAATACTATTTATTCGAAAAATAACTAGGATAATCGTTAATTTGTTGTTGCTCGGACGATGGATGCCAAGCGACTTCCTTTATTTATAAAATTGAAGCGCACACGTAAGATCAACGCATGCTCAGTCGCAAAAAATTGAAAAACCAAAAATCATAAGAAACTACAGATAAAATTCGCCGTGGTGCTCACAATATGATCTACATTTTTCAACACTGAACCTCTTAACTCAATCTTCAAACTCAACCTAACCACAACCCAAATCACCACTTAACCTAACCCCAAATCAACTCTTAAATAATTCCCCAACCGAACAACTCACTTTACCCCGACATAAGCTAAACTAAACCCTAACTCAACTCAGCTCGAACCAAATCTCACCCCTTTGCTCAACTCCACAGTGAATGGCCAACCCAACCCCTAAAATCAACTCGATTGTGAGTTACATGTGAGGATTAGTAGTTGTTCATAAAATACAGTGAGGAATAGTAGGCCATGAAATAGAAAAGATGGTCAAGAGGAGTTTAGGTGAAAAAGGAACCGTGTACATATGAATATTCATGAACGTAAAAATAAAAGATTAAATTATACTTAAATACAATACAGTGTTTACTTCCGTATTCGCCCCCTAACAATAGAAGTATTCAGAGTGGTGTCGAGGAAACAAGCGAGCCTTCATAATTTGATACAAATAAATTGTAAAAATTTATAGTTATTTATAGTTTTGAAGCCCTCCTCTATTTTCACATTTCTTTCATCGGTCTGAGCTGGTGGTGAAATAACCAAGTTCAACTTGGGGTGCATCTCTCGGCCGGTCATCAATTGGAACGGTGACTTGTCTCTGAGTGCTGGTGATGGTGTGTAGCGGTAACACTGTAGTTAGTCCGCATTGCCTGCGCCTTAGAGTTTTTTGCGGCCAGTTTTAAGCAGGCCAATTGAATGGTGCTGTGAAGTGCTCGATCCCATTTGCCTCACAGAATCGGTTGAACTCGGCTGATAAAAATTGCGGATCACTGTCGGAGATAATAGTTTCGCAGATGTCCTGGCGTGGAAATGTTTCGCACAGATTGTCATTCGTCTTGGCTGAAGTAGTAAAGCGCATTTTGAAAATCTTTGGCTAGTTGGAGAATGCATCGACGATGACCAGGTAGTAGCAATCGCCGATTGGGCCTGTGTACAGCATGTAAGACGGTCTAAATGGTTCGGCGATTCGAATTGGATCGACGATATTATCCTCGGAAGCAAATACGACATACAGCACTTTGAGCACCTCTTCGGCGTCCAACTCGCCCTTTAATTCAACCCCAAATCAACTCTCAACTCAAGCAAACTCAGCGTTCAACTCAAACCCAAAACTAGAACTCTCAAACTCAAAACTACAGGCGTTTATGAACTCGACTTATTCTAATCTCCACCGCAACCACTGACTTAACACTCAAATAAATCCCTAACTGAACTTCAGGTCAACACTCTACTCGACAACTCAACCCTCAATTTAACGCACAGCTCAATCCTCAAATCAACACGATCCGAAAAATTATTGTACATGCATAAATGAATTCAACTCAATATCAACTTAACCCCAAACTCAAGGCAAAATAACTCAAGCTAACTACCAACTCAACCCTTAACACAAACAAATTCCCAACTTAAGCGCTGACTCCTACTTAATTCAGTCTCTACTCAAATCCACCTCAACCACAATTCATCTCGCAAATGGAACCCAACTTAAACGTAAACTGAACACCGAACTCAACCCTCAAAGCAGCATATATAATAAACTATCTAGTATACCCGGCCGAAGATGTCGCGTGTTATCATTGTAATTTGATTGATATACCTCCAAAGGTGATTTGACGAATGCTACGTACCACCATACAATCATACCATCGCGTTATACCATAATAGTATCTTAAAATCATACCATAATAGAACCATATGGTGATTGGTGATATCATCGTTTTACCATACCGTCATGCCATCATACCGTCATAACATCGTATCATCGTGCAACCATACCAACATACGTACCTTCGTACTATCACACCATTAAACAATCATTCCATAACACTATTATTCCATTAAACCATCATGACACTATACAATCACACCATCCTACCATCGTACTATTATACTGTCATACCATCATATCGTCATACCATCTTGCCATGGATCCCAACTCAACCGCAAACTAACACCCAACTCAATCCTCAAACCAGCATAATTATGTAAAAAAATGCTCTACTCATCCCAATCACTATATCCTAACCCAACCCCAAATCAGCTCCAACTCAACTTCAACTCAACTCGCAAATTGACCCCTAACTTAATCCCAAACTAAATTCCCAACTCAATCTTCAAACCAGCATATATAAAAAATTGATAAATATGGGTCAATTCATATGACAGGTACTCGACTCTCTTGGCATACAGGTTCCAAAAGCTTTTCAATTTTCCACCTTGGCCATAACAACAGATTGGCGGCGAAAAAAATTCTAAATCGGATAAGCCGTTCTAGATATACCATGAGTACATGAGTACAGACATCCAAACAGAGGGATGGACATTTTTTTTTTGGTTTTTTCGGACTGAAAAACGTCAAAACGTCGGGGAAAGTGATTCTGGACCAACCAAATATTTAATAATTTTTGACCGGATATCAATACTTTGATCTTTTTAGACCGAAGTAATTTCACTAAAATTCATGTGTGTGTGTGTTCCATTTAGTACTGAATCCGATAGGAACTATTTATAGGATCTACAAAATACTTCAGATTTAAAATTTCACTATAATCCCTATCAACAAATGTACTTGAAGCTGGAGACTTAGAGGAAAGCTGAGTATGTAAGTATATTTAGCGAATATAATTTATGATTTACATCGACCAAAATTGCAGACCAGAACTGCATGCATCAGTCAGTCCTCTCTGGAGGGAATCATAGTCTGGAACTTTACTTCAAAGGATAGTGACGGGATAGTACAATCGGTGGTGTTAGGAATCTCTTTGTTCATCTCAATGTGAATCACATTGAGATGGATTTCAGTCATATGGCGGTAAGATAGGGGTCAGATGTAGCAGCGTCTCAAGTGACTGGGTAGATGTGCTCCTCAGTGTTCCACTAATCTACAGAGAGAGAAATGTATCTTAACTTTCATCAACAGCTTTCGGTTGGTAGTTTTGCCCAAAGCAGGCCACCATACAAAAGAATTTTTTTGACTACTGCGGTGTCGAGCCTGTAGTACGATGAGGGGCTCCAGTCCCATCCTTTCCCAATGCTAGTTTTGCAAGGGAATAGCGCAACCGTACCTTATTAATTTGCTGTTCACAACATGATCAGATACTGTGCTTTATCTATAAAGGTTAGGCTGATACCATTTAATGTGGGAAGATCGACATGAGGAAGTTTGTATTTCCTAGAAAAGAAAACCAATTCAGCTTTATGGGTGTTTTCATTCAACTCACAACCATTGACTGATATGGAAAGAATACACAGGACATTTTGCGTTAGTTCACTATCGGTATAGGGATATTTACCACATGCACCGCATAGACAACCAAATCCCAAAGTAATGGGGACAGTACGCCACCTTGCGGTGTGCCTCTACTGACAAATCTTCAAACAAAGGACTCCCTCAAACTGGCATTTATGATCCGACCTCTGATCATTTGATCTATCCAGTCTCTGAGTGATTCATACATATAGATTCACTCCTAGATTCAAAAGTGCCTGAGTTATTGCTCCCGTATCACGTTACTAAGGGCCCCCATCTTTATTCAGAAAGGTTATCATTGCGTAGTCCGCCCGAAAGATTTTTCGAAGAAATATATGAACGAAGAGCTGTCCCCACAAATCTCGCTCCCCTTGCGACATAAGCTTCTATTTGTTTTTCCAGTATTTACTACTAAGGCATTAAGTTCTTGTGTAGTTTTTATGGATTTTGACATCAGAACGGGAAGTGAATTACTCAGAATTGTTCTAAAGGTATATTTTCCTCCTATTCCTATAGATTCGACTTTTAGGAGATTCCATTTCCATTTCAAATTGAAGATATCCATGATCAAAAAAAGAATGGTCTTCTAACACTTTCCCATTTAATAAATTATAAGTCATAAAATATGATACAAGCGAATTATCTAATGACTCCTGTCTGTTCTTAGTTATAAAAGTTGGATTATTGCCTGTGGTGCATATAAGAAGGTTAGTATCTAGAATGTAATGAAGGTGTAACTCACTTCGCTCCTTTGTATCCGCATTTCCCCAGATGGTCTGATGAGAATTAACATCGCTTCTCAGAATGACTCCAACCTTGCGCTTCTGAGCCTCCATGATTAGTTTCCCTGGATTGACCGCTGGAGAGTTTACCCATCATGTACTAGGTAAGCTGATATTAGCCGGAGGTTATGTTTGTAGACCTTAAACGTTAATTTCAGTTACGTCTACATTGCTGTAATTTGATTGCAGAAAACAGCTTAGATTATTTCTAACAAGTATGCACGACCGAATCCTACATTCTTTTTTCACGTGCAATAATCTATACGAGTACCCGGTCTCAAGTAACTTAAGGCTTTTTGGCTCAAGACAACGTCTGTCTCTTCTTTCACAATTTTGAGTAGGAGAGCAGATGATGCTGCCTTGCAGTGATGGAGGTTGCCTTGAAGAAATCTTAGCATTCAGATTTCTTCACCTCCACCACGGTACTATCAGACTCCTGAGATCTTCCGTAGTGACTAGATAGTCACTCCGTAATGACTTCGGTGCCTCCAGTTTGTCCGCATCATTCTTATGAACCTTAAATATTACTACACAGAAATCATAGTTAATAGTACCATTGGTCTTTTCCAGCACCGTCGGTGACTCACTATTAATAATAATAATAGCTAATCAGCTTTTGGGTCCTCAAAGTTGGCAATTTTCCAGTTGTAGGTTGGTAAATCTGGATTGCCGATCCGCGGCATTTCCAGCATTACCTTAGAGTCGCTAGATTCTGAAGGGACCCACATTTGGGATCTCGGCCTACAGGGGATCTCTTCCCTACAGTATGGCTCACTCTGCGCTATAACTCGCCAAGTTCCTCCACTTTATTATAGGGGAGGGCATTCAGTTTAACTTGATACTGTGCCACCCCCCATCTCGAAAAGTTCGACCAGGTCCTGGGTTTACCGACAGGATTCTAAGATAGCCGTGGCTAAGGTCCCTTCCACAGTCCAGCTTATCCTTGAACACCTCACTGAAGGGTCTCATGACGGTAGCATGTAGCTTCGTTCTTGTTGGAATCTTAGGGCTTTTTCCCCGAGATCTAATTATTTTCAGCTGTGATGTTTCGGTGATCTTTTTGTGGCTCTTTTCTTGTCCGTTTATTCTTCCGGCGATATATTATTTAGCTTTGCTGCAGCCTCGCTTGACCTTACGATCCGTTGTTGTTTGTAAACTTGGGGCAGGCCCGAAATACCGAGTATCCTTGTCTACAGTTCGCGGAAGGCGCCAGGTATCCAGATCCATCGTTAGCAATGGAGCTTGATTTTAAGCTGAGACCCAGTCGATATGAGTAGAACCTTATCTCAACCCAGTGATTTGTTTAAGGTTGAGTCCTTTAGCGCCACGTTTTAATCTAAAAAACCAATAAATCAGGCAGCAAGTGACAACTTGAATCTCCCAAGCAACTTCAGGCCTGCCCACTGCCAGACTTACTTAAACATTTTGACATGTTTAAATACGTCTTGGCACTTGCTATCAGCTCCGAATCTTACAGCTTCCGCAAGTGATTTATTGGTTTCTAGGCTAAAACGTGACGCTAAAGGAGTCAACCTTAAACAAATAACTGGGCTGGGATACGATTCTACTCGTACCGACTGGGTCTCATCTTAAAAACTAGCTCAGTTGCTATAAGGGTAGATCTGAACGGTGGATTGAACATCTCTTATTTGTAGCTAGAATATTAGATCCAGACCTTTGTGAAACCTTGCTAGTCGATTAATTTTCAATTAGTAAAGTTCGACATGATGATTTCGGTCGTCTGAAATACTTTATAACTTTATATAATTTTTAAAAAAATTTGATATTAATCAAATAGTATAAAAATACAACGATATAGCCAAGATTTAGAGTAATTTAATTTTGTCAGTTGTCTAAAGACTAAAGTTCTAGGAAGATAAAGACTGATAATGAGGCATTTCATTATATCTTGCCTTCGTTACAGGCAGACAGACTTTCTTGCTGGTAAGGTTAAATGACTGCAGAAAACGTCTTGTGTACGGTTATGTTCATAGACTGCCACTTGAGAAATGTTGTAAGAAGAAAGTGAAATGACTTAAACTAACTCAAATTGATTTCCAAAAAATAGCATGAAACTGGTTGTTTTATTGTGTTACCCTTTAAAATGAAGAGAGAACATAATATACGAGTAAATTTTGAGAAAATTTCGCAAACAACCAACCAGCTATCTCGGTCTTCAAAAAATTATTTTGAATGACATATGAATTGTCCAGTTATTAAGGAGTTATTTAAATTAAAATTAAATGTAAATTAACCTCAGTTAAATTACAGAATTTGTATTAAAAAAACATAAACAAATAATTAAAATTGCATAACTGTTTCCATCCACATTCGAGCATCTACGATCTACCCCAATAGAATCTTTTAGTATAATTTATAACTATTTAAGGTATTATAGTTCGGTAACCAAGATGTCACCACTAGTATAAATTACACTACTTTAGTAATATATTTTATTCTAACCCGGGTGTCACTATAACAGAATGTTATTTTAATCGAACGTAGAGCGATAGTTAGGAGTGTTGCTTATCATGTTGCTGTTTCTAGTTTGATTCACGTCGCTGCACACAGAACAATTATAGCAGTTTCTGATAGTTTTTTGTGAACAAAATGATATGGGTTAAAAACAGACAATAGCGTAAATGATTACAAACAATCTAAAACGATAGAGGGGCGCCCGCACAGAGGTCTTTTAGGTTTTGAATTTAAACGCATGCACACCAAAAACAAATTAAGAAAAAAAGTTCAGCTTATAGATACGGAGAGGTGGGTGACTTGTCATATAAATTTTATTTTTAATTTAAATTACTTTAACTGACCCAATATACAAAATTAATAGTCAAATTGCCTAATACGACGCAAATTTCTAGCTGCAGGCGACATAATAACCGTACTGCTAGACCTCGGAATGATTATTGTTATTATTATTATTATTGGAGGGCCATGCGGGCGATCAGCCACCTCGCACTGCGACCTAAAAGATCTATTGTGCTGGACTCTGCCTAATTATCCGTCCAGTCAATATTCAGGTTCTTAATGAACCTGACAATACTGCCTCCCGGTAGTGATACATACTATCTGGCTTATTCCTCTTTCTCGTAGATGTTTACTACACCATGTAGTTCGGCTAGAAAGACGGTAGCATTGGAACCCAAGGACTTCGAGAGGACTATCCTACTCCTACCTCGTATTTCGTTTGATTTTACTCTTACGCGTTGCTGGGAATTGCAAATTGCCTGTAGGTCACCAAGCTTTACTACAAAAAGGCTGAATAAAACTGGAGGGTGCCTGGTATCCAGAGTCCGCATATTTTGGACTGATTAACCTATCAGCCATTCATCCATTGGCATATGCTGTTCCACCTTAGATTAGGGTTTTTTGTCAAGGTTTTCTCCTTTAGCGCCTTACTTTAGCCTGTTCCAAATGGCCTTAGTTACCAGTGGTTGCCGACATGACCAGAACAGCTCATGTGATGCGCACCCTACTGGAAGGTTACGGAGCTGGTAGATTAATCTACTCCACTTTGGTCTCATCTCCCCCCCCCCCTCCCTCCAATAGACGCCAAACCACCACCACGGAGGGATTAATATTGCTCAATCGATTTCTTGTTATAACTTGGCAGTTTTAAAGTTTTGTTACAAAATGAATATTAATTATTTCTTCACACAATATTGAAATGTCAGAAAATCCAAGGGGTCTTCGTCCTAAACGTAGCTATAAATCAGACACCAACCAAGGCTGGGAAAATTACATTACACTGAGTAATTTATTTATTTATTTATTTACATTATCAACGGGATAAAAAATCCCGAGTAGGTTTACAGGGAAGCAAGTAGTTTGCAAGTAGTTTAGGGAAGTCAATCGAACTGTTAAGCAGATCAGCGATGAATGTTGAAGCAGCACATCTACGTCTTACAAGCAATGGTACCAAATCAGCAATTCTACAGCGGTCACCGTAGGATGGCAAGTTATTTTTATTCAGCCACATTGAAAGGTTCGGATCAAATGGCCAATTCAATTTTTGAAGATAGTAAATAATAAATTGCTTCTGTATTCGTTTAATTCTATCGATATAAATATTGTAAGCAGGATCCCAAATAATCGACGCGTATTCCAAATTAGACCAAAAAATGGAACAATACAAAGTTTTAATTGATTATGGATTACGAAAATCTTTTGTGATACGACGAATAAAGCCAAGTAGAGAATTAGACTTAGCTACTATTAAATTAGTATGGTCTCGGAAATTCAATTGATGGTCCAGGACAACACCCAAATCTTTAAATGTCATAACTTGTTCTAGCTGGTGATTATCAATAAGATATTGATGATGAATAACTGCTTCTTTCCTGGAGAAGCTCATAATCTTGCACTTTTCCAAATTTAACTTCAACTTATTCATCACTGACCATTTATACAGCAAATCAAGATCACTCTGCATTTCATTACATTGTTGCGGGCTACATACACTTCTTGATATTTTCAAGTCATCTGCATATAATTCACAGTCGCAGTACTGAAACAAAGAAGCAATTTCATTGATGAAGACATTAAATAATACAAGTCCTAGGTGGGAGCCCTGAGGCACTCCAGAATGAACTTCAATCATCTTAGATGTAAACCCGTTAATTTGAACTACCTGCTTCCGATCACGCAGATTCGATTCAATCCAATCCAAAAACAATTTACTCACTCCAAATCTATCCAGTTTGGCAAGAAGTAACTCAAACTGAGGTGAGTCAAATGCTTTCGCAAAATCAGTGAAAACCACATCAAGCTGACATTTAGAGTCAAAGGCACTGAATACTTTAGATGATAAACTTAAAAGATTTGTAGTGGTAGAACGATGCCTGACGAATCCATGTTGTTGAAGTGATAATAATATAGATATGCCACGATAATTTTTCATGTTGCTCCGTTTTCCGGATTTAAAAAATGGAATTATAATTGACTTTTTCCATACCAACGGAAATACACCACTCTTCAGAGACGCATTAAATATCAGAGATAGTGGTAATGATAGCGAGCTGTTAAGATCTTTAAGTATTTTTGCAGGTATGTTATCAAAACCACACCCGATTTCATCTTGGATATACCAAGGCTGACATCTTTTACTGAAATATAAGGTATTCCAATTAAATTTTGATGATGCGAACTATGAGGTCCTAATGAAATATCAATAGCATTATCAATAGCATAATTCTGCAAATAATTCACATATGTCCTCAGCATTACAGGCAGTTACATCATTTAACGACATCATTTGTGGATAACCAGAACATTTTCTTTTGACATCAACAAAAGGCCAAAATAGTTTTGGGTTTGAAATTAAATTATTTTCCAGCCGTGAAATATAGTTCCTATAGGCTCGGCGTTGTTCCTTATCAAATGTCCGGCGTAGTTATAGAAAAGTATTTAGACAATCCAAGTTATCACCAAATTCTTTGGCATATGTGTGTGCCTTATTCTTCTTGTTTCTTAAATTGACCAAATTGTTGTCAAACCATAGAGGATGGTTATTCTTACGTTTATAGCATTTAGGTACATGTTTGTCGAAAGCATAAAATAAAACCAAATAACATGAGTCGACTAGAGCATTAACATCACTCCATTTAGAATTGAAAGTTACTTCCCAATCCACCAATTCAAAAAACTCCTGCAGACCGGCAATATCAGCCTTGTTAAAATTGTAATTTAACCTTGGTTGTGCATTGTTGATCAATTTACAAAACAGCTCCTGGCAGTCAAAGTTAATTTCCAATCCACTGTGGTGAAATCTATCCGGAACAAAAGGTTCCAACGACTTAGAAACCAATCCACAATTAGGCTCATTCAATAAAACTAGATCCAGGATTCTACCATTCAAGTTAGCTAAGCAATAAAAATCTGTTCCACATCACTCGAAACATTGGATGGAAAAACAGAAGCAGTTTCATCATCATCAGTACATCAACATAAACCCGGAAGATTGAAGTCACCCAATACACATATGGTGTCATGTGCGTTACACTGTGATACAAAATAATAAATATTTGCACAGTGTAAGCTATAAACCTCAGCAGAGCTTAGAGGTGGGACGTATGCAACATATAAACATAATGATTTCACTGTCCAAGATAATTTCACAGCAACATATTCCACAGTAATATTCGGACATACTACATCACAGTTTATAATTGAATTATGCACAGCTACAAAAACTCCACCGCCATCAGATTTATCACTTGTTAGGCTGGAACGGTCACATCTATACGTTACATAGTTATCATCAAAAAATTCAGAACTTAAAACCGCAGGTTTCATCCATGTTTCAGATAAAACATATATCGGATAACATGACGACGATAGAAATAATGAAAACCGCGTTGATTTATAGAACGTACGCATACCACCAACATTTTGATAATAGATTGAGATTGAATTAGGCATTGAATTAAATTCCAAATTCATTCTGTTAGAGCTGAGCGTGGGACTAAAAAATTATTGTTCATTGATTTCCGACGAGAATTTAAAAATTCTTTAATCAAGACTCCAGAAGGCCACGCCGATGAATCAAGCATTTGGTCAAATTTGCTGACAGGAATACCGATTTTAAATGATACATAATCGCGATCATACGATCATGATATACATCATGAGATCATCATCAGTAACGTCCTTACATAATCGAGAAATAAAAATCCATCGTAGCGGCTCAACGGTACGCAAAGTAGAGTTCAAATCACCACTACCAATAAAAATTTTTTTAGGCGAGTCCATATTATGGTCTAACGATTTAGCAGTTGAAGCCATTGTTATGTTATCATTCTCATTTCTCTTAGATCTTGTAAGTACATATTGGTGTGGCAAATTCCATATCAGTTTGTTTTGTTGTTTTTTGTTTTAATTTTACAGACGACGACTGTTGAGATGGTGTTGGTTTTAACAAACTTTCCACGTTAATATTAATAGCGGCTGATGTTTTATTTAGCAATGACAAGGACGCTGATATAGCGTCGATAGAATTATTCATATGATCATTCGTTTCCTTGAGAATTTTATAAACATCGATACATACACTACATCGCCATGAAAAATTAGGAATTATCGAAATGGCATCAAACACAGGTTTTTTAATCCCAGCACATCCAAAATGAATAATTTTATTACATTCACCAGCACAAGTAAAAAAGTTTTCAGACACTTTGGCACTACATTCACAGCATACAGACATTATTAATAAAAAAATATTAATTAATAAAATCACAGTTATGTATTTATGTATCACAGATTATTGATAGATTTTATGATTTTTAGCCGTTTCACAGTTATTAGAAAAATAGTTAATTTAATTGAAAACTAAATAACAAATTTTTTAAAATTAAAACAAAATGTTAACACAAAATGTATAGATAAATTATTTAACCATATTTATATATTAAAATTTAATTTTAAGAGCAAATTGTATACGTGTGATCACAACGATCATCAAGCGACGAAAGAAATAAATAAATAGATAATAGATACTTTTAAAAATTACAGCAAACTCAGTAATTAAAATACAAATTACAATTACTTTACATTTGTAAATTGCCAAATTTTATTTGGCAAAATTCGTTTAGTGAGAAAACGTATCATTAGAACAACGAATATTAAGATTAGGTTTTATACTGATGGCTCTGGAACTAGATTTTAATAAGCCTTGTAAAAATTTTATATAAGAAATTTTAAAAACTGAGGTAATTAAAATACAAATTACAATTACTTAGAATTTAAGTAATTAAAATACAAGATACTGTTACTTGGAAAATTAGTAATTAAAATACAAATTACAAATTACCCACCCTTGACACCAACACAGTAAGAATTATGTTCTCAATAATAAAGGTTATTATAATTCAATAAAATAACTTTATCGGGTTAATTGAAATTATTCCGCAAGCATTTATTTTTCAATTATCATGTCAATTATTTATAATAACACAACAATTTGTTTCTTATTTTCAAAGAACTCGACACCCTATACGTACATACATATATGTACGACTATAACGACCAAAATAACAATGAAATACATATTTTCTATGTCAATACCAAAAATATGCTTCAAGCTATTGCCTCTTCTATATATCATTTAATTAAAAATCATTTTTTTTTTGGATTTTGTTCATCTCTGAAGATAATTTCATTCCTCCCATTTCGTTTCTTCGTTTATACTCCCGTAATCGTAATTGTCTCATCTATTTTCCAATTTTAGGAAAACAGAATTTAACTAATTTGCTACACAACAGCAGCAGCTGGATAAAAATTTTCTTGTGTTTCTATTCTCCATAGCAATTAAATAGATTCAATACAGTTGGAACTAATCGAAAACTATAAAAACAAAAAAATTGGAATATTCGTATGGCCTCTTAATCTAATAACGAATTGCATATTCCATCATTTGAATAAATCATAACCTAGACCTTCACCATTTTGAAAATAAATTAAATATTAATTGGAATGATTCCTAAATTACTTGCAGCATCTGCTGTTTTGCTAATATACGTATCTCCAAAAATTAAGTGCATTCAAAAGATCGATTTAAGGTAGGGTAACAATCGTCCTCTACCGTCTTCCCTCGAGCATAAGAACAGGTTCTTTTGAACCATTAGAAGAACCGGGTAGGTCTTTTATTCGTTTTAAAGTCGTTTAAATTCGTTCTGTTTTATATACCAATAATATGGTGGATTCACGAATTTGGTTTTTACTCTAGGGTGTTTTTGTCCGAGCTCATTAACCAATCACATTGAGTGACGATGTTGGTTTTTTTTCGAAATTCGAAATATCTGAGTGTAACATTCCTAATTTTCGTTTTGATTTCATTTTAAAAACAGTTCTTATACGTGAAAGCTGGTTCTAAACGAAGGTTATTTTAATGGAAGGTTCTTTTATTTGAGAAAAATTGATTAATGTCAAAATTAAGCGAATTTTTTCCTTTCCCGAATAGAAGAACCGATTTTTATATTCGGGGAAGACGGTATGCTACTGTTACGCTTTCGTCTTGTTAATCAAGGTTCGAATCAATGGATTGTGAATTAAAATAATAATTGACAAAAATCACTTTATAAAAATTTTCGCACAATTTTACTGTTCACATTTATTTTTTATATCTCACTAACTAATTCACTTTTTAATTCCTTTTTAATTTTCACTCTATTGCTTACCAAATACTAATAATTCCAATTCGATCTCGTTCGCCTTTTTATGTACACAAACCAAGCTTCTAGAAAGTTCATGGCTTTTCGAGTAAGAATAGTGTAGAAACATTTAGAACAGTAAAACTTAGCGCTATTAATTTAACTTATTCTATTATACACCAGGTGTCACACGTAATAATACAAATGATTGTAAGAAATTTAATGCTGGCAATATAAGTTTCTACACCTAAGACTGGGATTTAAAGTCACGTTGATTAAGCACAGCATGCAAGGTAAAAAGCTGAATCTTGATTTAAGTGGTTTCAAAATTTATTCGACACACATCTTGTTTTCAATCCAATGAACGTTTAGATGTTGATTCCTGGGCTGCGCCTCATGATTTTAAGTATATTAATATTATTTTAGTAATATTATTTAAGTAAATTAAATTTGTTATCTTCTTTAATTAAAGTTCAACAAATCTTGATACATATAAGGTTTTGTTTTCAAATTCAAAATTTCATAATAGTGTTACGTTTTTGCCTTATCAATCAAGGTTCGAATCACTGGATGGTGAATAAAACAAAATAATTCAATTTATCACCAACGAATTTATTTATTGAACAATAAAAATTTATTCAACACAATTTATTATGATAATTCACAAAATCACTTTATATAATTTTTACACAATTTTACTGTAAACTTTTTAAATCACTTTATAATCCTTATACTTTCTTATTCTTCACACTATCGCCTACCAAATACTAATAATGCAATTCGACTTTTTATATACACAAACCAAACTTCTAGAAATTTCATCACTTTTCCAGTAAGAATAGTCTAGAAACATTTAGAACAGTTTTATCATGGAACATTCCATTTTAGTACCGTAAAACATTGAGCTATCAATTTAACTTATTCTATTACATCCTAGGTGTCACCGTAACAATAGGTACTTGTTACGATTTTGCCTTGTCACTCAAGGTTCGTATCACTGGATTGTGAATAATACAAAATCAATTTAATTTATCTCCAACGAATTTATTTATTTCACAAAATTTATTACAACACTGATATCATTTTACTGATCACTTTTACTTTTAATTTTACACTAAAATACTTTTTAAATCACTTTTTAATTCCTTTTAATCTTTACACTATCGCTTACCGAATATTACTAATCCAATTCGACTTCGTTCGCCTTTTTATATACACAAACCAAACTTCTAGAAAGCTCATGATTTCTCTAGTTAGAATAGTGTAGAAACATTACATAACAATTTTTATCATGGAAAATTCCATTTTAGTACAGTTAAACATTGAGCTATTAATTTAACTTATTCTATTACACACTAGGTGTCATCGTCACACAACTCCCCACCTTAGCCTGTTTGTCCCGAATAGGACCCAAATCACCTCCTCTGCATAGGGCCAGCCTCTCCAAATGCACCACCTTTGGTTTACATCGATGTCCCTTCCGTATCCGATAAACCACATCGTTAATCCTTGTGATGACAGTGTAAGGTCCTTTCCATGCTGGTTGCAGCTTCGGTGATAATCCATTTTTCCGTTGCGGGTTGTGAAGCCATACTAATTGCCCTTCTTGGAAGCCCTGGTTATTTGCTCGTATGTCATATGGAGCCTTCATCCGGTTAATTGACATCTGTATTTTTCCCCGTACAAATTGATGAATCTCATTAAGTTCCTCTTTCATCCTGTCTACGTAATCCTGTTCACATAAAGCCGCTGATGGAGTGATGGTACAGCCCCAAACTTTAGATCTCCAGGTAATCGTAGGTTATCCCCAAATAACGTTTTAGCTGGTGTCATTCCGGTTGTTGATATTCCCTCTAAATCTTAGCGTCATAGCTTGACATTTGCAAAAGTCTCTGTCTCAATCTCTGTGTGTGTTGGCGATTATTTACAATTTTAGAAATGGATTTAAATTTGCAAGAACGAACTTGTATTAAATTTTGCGTGAAAAACGGATTTAATGGTGCGCGAACGTTGGAAATATTGGAAAAGTGTTTCGGCAACGATTCTCTAAAGAAAACGGTCGTTTAGGAGTGGTACGAGCGGTTTAAAAGTGGTCGTGAGTCAATCGAAGATGATGAACGCAGTGGCAGACCATCGACATCGAAAACCGACGAAAACATTGATAAAGTAAAAGAAATGTTGGTCAATAGCCGCAAATTAACCATCAGAGAGATAGCGGAGGACTTGAACATTGCCTATGGATCCGTCCAAGACATTTTGGTCAATGATTTGGGTTTCCGTCGTGTAGCAGCAAAGTTGGTGCCAAAAGACCTCAATTTCATGCAATAAGAAAACCGTGTTGACGTCGCAAAAGACATGATTTGCGAGGCTGAATCCGATCCCACATTCATTAAAAGGATCATTACTGGAGACGAGTCGTGGGTTTATGAGTACGATACGCAATCCAGACACCAGGCAAGTGAATGGCGTTCACCAAATGAGCCGAGACAAAAAAAAACACGTCGTTTTCAGTCAAAAAAAAAGGGCAATGTTCGCGGTTTTCATAGATTACAACGGTGTAGTGCATCATGAATTTTTGCCAGAAGGCCAGACCGTAAACAAAGAGTATTATTTGGGCGTTATGAGACGTTTGCGTCAAGCAATTCGCCGAAAGAGACCAGAATTGTGGGCAGAAAACTCGTGGATTTTGCACCATGATAACGCACCGTCGCACAGTGCCATCATTATTCGTAATTTTTTGACGAAAACTGCAACAAATACCATCCAACAGCCACCGAATTCACCTGATTTGGCTCCCTGTGACTTCTTTCTATTCAATCGAGTTAAAAAACCATTACGGGGAACGTGTTTCAGCAGCCGAGAGGAAATAATGGAAAAATCGCAGGAAGCACTGATGGACATACCGAAAACCGAATATAAAAAATGTTTCGTGGATTGGATCAAGCGCTGGCATAAGTGTGTTGTAGTCGATGGGGATTACTTTGAAGGGGACAATATAGGTTTAGATTAATAAACTTGTATTTTTAATTTTCTGAATAAATTCCGGGAACTTTTTGATCAATGTGGTATGCCGATCCCAGTTGCGTTGGTTTTTCTCAACGACGTTTGCTAGATATTCCTCCATTGTACCATTCAATCTTTCTACCATACCATCAGACTGTGGATGCAAAGGCGTTGTTCTCGTTTTATTTATACCGAGCATCTGGCATATTTCTTGAAATACCACCGATTCAAAATTCCGTCCTTGATCGGTATGAATCTCCATCGGCACTCCAAATCTGCTAATCCAATTGTTGACCACGGCATCAGCTATTGTTGTCGTCTCCTGATTGGGAATGGGGTACACCTCCGGCCATTTGCTGAAATAATCCATTATTACTAGCACATATTTATTGCCGCTCTCGGTGGTGGGAAATGGCCCCGCTACATCCATTGCAATTCTTTCGAATGGTGCTGCGACGTTATATTGTTTCATGATTCCACGACTTTTGCGTGCGGGTTCCTTCACCGCCGCACATTGGTCACATTTTGGCAACATTCTATCACAGACTGCCTACTTCTGCCCAGTAGGTTCGTTGACGTATCTTTGATAGTGTTTTATTAATTCCTAGGTGGCCCCCACTTGCTCCTCCATGATACTCGTTCAGGATTTCCGCAATCCGGCACTTTGGTATCACCAGCAACAATTGTTTCACTTTGCCATCCGTGCTTTCCCACAATCGTTTTAAACAGCCATTCTATAGAACAAGGCTATCCCATTGAGCCCAATAAGCCTTGACAATGGGAGTTTTGTCCGCGATCTCGCTCCAAGTTGGCCGGTGTTCCTTTTCCTTCCATTCCATTATAAATGATAATTCGTATCATCCAATTGCTCTTTCCTTATCATTTCGTCGGTCCACTCCTCATTAGGCAGCACTTGCGTAAGCCTATCGTCGATGATGCCTTCCTTTGCTTCAACATGGCCACGATGTTTACATTCTGCTGGACATGGCCGTCTTGATAATGCGTCGACATTTCCGTGTGCACTTCCCTTTCGATGTTCGATTTGGAAATCGTAGCTTTGGAGACGTTCGATCCAGCGTACTACCAGTCCCTCTGGGTACTTATGGAAATGCTTGACACATTCCACAATAGCCAACAGTTCTTTCCGTGTCACGCAGTAATTACGCTCCGGTTTTGATAATGTTTTGGATATTGGATAATGTTCTTGTCCATTAATTTCCTGTGATAACACACCTCCTATACCGGCATGACTTTGATCGGTGTCCAAAATAAATTTCACATTGGGTATAGGGTACGCGAGGATTGGCGCAACACATAACCTTCTCCTTAGTTCCACGAATGCTTCCTCCTGGTCATCGTTCCATTCGAATGGCTTGTTCTTCCAGGTCAACTCGTGTAAACTCTTGGCAATTTTGGCGAATCCTGGCGCGATGCGTCTATAGTAGGTGCACAATCCCAGAAAGCTTCGTAATTCGTGTAAGTTTTTAGGTCTTGGCCAGTTCTTTACTGCTGCGATCTTTTCTTCGTCACAGCATTGAGTTTTAGGTAATCAACGCAGAATCTCATGCTACCGTCCTTCTTCTCGACCAATACTACCGGTGAGCTCCATGGGCTGTTAGATGGTTCGATTACTCCTGCCGTCTGCATTTCTGTTACCATCCGGTTGACTTCTTGTTGTTTTGCCAATGGTAATCTCCTGGGTGGTTGAAGAATTGACATCTCTGTTCCCGTATAAATTCGGTGCTTTACCATTGAGGTCCTTCTGTTATTATCCGATGTACTACAGAATATGGACGTGTACTGTTTGAGTATTTGATGTGCAGAATTTTTCTGTGCCTCAATAAGATCTTCGGTCCATTTCTACATGAGTTGTTCTACCATTTCTATCTGCCCTTGCATGTCGGCTTTTTCAATCGGGTTTTTCTGTTCACACTTTACTGTAGTTGAAACTTCGTTACATTTGCCGATGACTGTCCCTTTCTTGATGGTTTTCGTCTTATCCGAGAGATTTAGAGTCCTAATTGGTACTCTATGGTCGTTATCTGGTTTAACTAGGGCTTTTCCGATTATAATTTCCTTGGCTCCGTTCTCCTCTTCGTTAGCTTCTACAACCGACAACCTGGGTGACCCAGAACCTCCATCCAATCTTCCCCTTATGATCGTCTCCAAGTTCGGTGGCAGCTTCTCCCAATGATCAATAATTATTCGCCTGGTAGTTGCTCCGGTACTGCTAGATTGAAGTGGCCACTCGATGTTCAATCACAGCAATCGCGAGAGATGTGACCGACCTACCTTATCATATGGCTAACATCTGAATTTTCCGCTTCCGTCTCGGTATCTTGGTGCTGACCGCTCGGTGTTTATGCTGGTGTCGATTTCCACTCGGCGTATGGGAGCTGGGTATGTAAAAGGCTGTTAAACTACTTTTTTTATGATCCAAGTTTCATATGTTTTCTCAATATGTCGTTGCTAATCGTTACACGTTTTATAGGGTTGAGTAAGGGGTTAATTCTCAGTAACATCTTACTTAAATAGGACCCCCTAATGTTTTTGCAAGTAGGCGCTACACAATACCGGTGCCCCGGCGAAATTTATCGACCAATCTAGATTCTCACTATACTTAGTGAGGCTATCAATACTGCATTGAATTCCGGATTAAAGTTAAGCCCAAAGGTTTATATGAGTTAACCATGAAGAATGGAGTATTCGAATGGAAGGCTGACCAGGAAAAGGAAAAACCCAATGTTAAATTTATTTTAGATACTGTTGCAAATAATTGGTATAGAAGGAGAATTATTCCAGGAAACGAGTCATCAAGAACGATTTATTGCATACTGTCCAAAAACTTTATCTAAATAGGAGCATCTCTATGGTAAAACTTCCATTTACGGATAGAGAAGGAATAATTATAGGACACTCCCGTTATATGGCTAACTTGGCCGAATGGGATAGCTTCCACAGAGAATCGGATTCCGAGCCAATACAAAATTTGTTTTGCTCTTTGTTTACCGAATTGAAGTTCTTAGCAAATAGCAAAAAATGTAGAATGAGTATAGTAAAAAACAAACGATGAATGTGACTTGATGCAAAAATATTCAAATGGCCGTCCCTGGGGTCAGCCATACAAATAACAAGCAATATTTTCATCAAATGTTGTACGATTTTCCGCCGACGAAATTTGTTAAACAAAAATCAAAAATTCCAAAATCAAATAATTAAATGGCTGGTCCCTAGGGTCGGCCATAAAAATAACAAGCAATTTTTACATTGAATGTTGAACGATTTTCCACCGACGAAATTTGTTTAACAAAAATCAAGAGCCCCAAAGTCAAACGATTTTTACCGAATGCCCGTAGGTATGCCCTTAATGAAAAAATTATGAAATGGTTGGTCCCTGGGGTCGGTCATATAAAAAACAAGCAATTTTTACATAAAATGTTGAACGATTTTCTGCCGACGAAATTTGTTTAACAAAAATCAAAAGTCCCAAAGTCAAATTATATTTTCTTGACTGTCCGTAGTATGTTCTTAATGAAAAAATTATCAAAAGGTCGGTCTTTGGGGAAGCCCATATAAATATCAATGTTGTTCGATTTTCCGTCGACGAAATTTCTTAAACCAAAATCAAAAGTCCCAAAGTCAAACGGGTTTTCTCCAATGTCCGTAGTATGCTCTTAATGAAAGAATTATGAAACGGCCGGTCGCTGGGGTCGGCCATATAAATAACAAGGAATATTTACATCAAATGTTGTTCGATTTTCCACCGACGAAATTTGTTCAACAAAAATCAAAAGAAACAAAGTCAAATGATTTTTCTCGTGTGCCCGTAGTGCGATTTTTTTTGGTGAATTTCAAGAATATGGGTAACGGCGGGCGGAAACGAGTAAAAAGTTTCAATCAAAAAACAAAAAAAATAAAAAAAATTGTAACGATTGGATTAGCTACAAATTAAAATCTTATTTAGGAAACAAACCTTGACGTTTTTTTTATTAAGCGTGAATAATTCTGAACGAAACAATTTGATTTAGATAAATAATTAGACTTGACATATTACTGTCGTCTGGATTTATATTACATTATATATCCCGAACATTAAGAGCTTTTGTTTTAGTGTATTTTTGAAAATAGACTAGACGTTGTCAGTTTATATCTAATTAGACAAGTATCAATGATGAAAATTCAACAACAATTCAAGCATAAAATTAATTACAAAATTTTCACACGTTTTGTAACATTTTGTGAATTTGTTTTACAACTTTTGAACTTAAAATTTTTCCCCTTGATAATTTTTGGTTCGATTTAGAAAAATTCGTGCTATCATCTACATATGTGATGTTTATCGACTTATTGATTGCACAGTTTGACTAGAATGCCATTGCATTGCACTCAATTAATTAATTTAAATTCAGCATGGTACAAACTCATTTCAAATATGAAATTGGTAAAGCTCAATTCCTAGAACTGTAAGAATTTGATAAATTCTTACCTCCCACGTAAAGCTTTTGTTAAATTAATGTTTATTATGACTTTAAAATTACATTAACAACTTTCAACTAATTTGGTTCTTTTGTTCAAAAAAAGTCAATTTTATCCCCTGTTGTTCGAAACGTTTGTTCTAAATTGCTACCTAGCCCCTATTACATCGCTAAGCAAAGGAAGTCAATTCATTTAGAAATGACTTCAAAAGCTGATTGCATATATGTAGAACATCAAAAACAAAAATTACATAGAAAATGAAGAAAAATGTTGTTCATAATATTGGAAAGTTTTAACCATGCTCAAGTGGATATTTATACCCTTCATGATGCCAAAAATTGTTAAACGAAAAAAAAAAACAAAAAATGAAAATGTCTAAATGACATCAACAGTTAAAAGAAAAAAAAATATTTTGACGAACATTTACCCTCGCTTATATTTATCGTTGTAATAATGAAATACATAATTCTATGCTTTATGTGCCGCTGTAAACTTTTGTAATTTAAATAGAAAAACATAAATCTACAGAATTATCACCATGTGGAACATTAACATCAAAAATACTCATTGCGTATGTATCAACAGGAATTGGAATTTATGGAAAATAGCGATAGTGTCCGGCACACAATTACAATGCGTAGATACTGTTTTTTTTATGTTAAAGGGGATGAAATCGGTTTTATTTGCACAAAATTGGACTTATCTAAGTGAATATTTACGAACCCTCTTATATGGCGACATTACAGTTTTGCATGATAAACCCCATACAAATATTTTTAAATATTCAATAAAATAGTGATGAATGAATCATCTGCGTTGTAGCATAAAAATGAGGCAAATTAATGTTTGTAAATTTTATTGGTTTGAAACATAATATAAACATTACAGTTTTAGATGGATTAGTAATAGTTTCAAGATAAACTCATGCAACGATTTTATTAGCTGGTATTATTAATGAGGCTAGGATATTAAGAATTTTAATTTTAGGCAATTGCAAATTAACTTTCAAAATATGTCTTGACAACGTCTTTTATTTAATTGTATCTGACCTTTAATACATCGTCTCTGGAGAAATTCTTCGCTAGGAATATTCTATCACAAATTTTGAATTAATTTTTAAAGTTGTTTTGGTTTGTAGACCATAAAAAGCTTTTTAATTTTGTAAATATATTTGTCCATTATGCCAATCTTTGGCTTTTCTCCGAAGGTACTACATTGGTTTCGGAATCCAAATTGTTTGGTTCGTATAATTTATCGTTTTTCTAATATTGATTAGAAATTGGTTAGGTTAGGTTGTGGGAAGCACTTGTATTGGTCGAATCGCGTTAAAAATCGCGTTTATGCCTTTGTCTGAAAATTCCCTAACAATATCATGTCCCTATGCATAAAAGATGAATCATCATCCATTTGCTTATAGGTGAGAAGGACCTTTCTTCGGGTGCCTTTTCGGTGGACACGTATAACTTTTTAAATTTTTTGTTGCCTTAAACAATGAGAGATATATCATCGAAGTCGTCAAGAGTTCATTGGGGTGCTATTCTAGAACTATTAGCACCCCGGGTTATCTTTTCCCGTAATGAAAAACTTCAGGTCTTATTAGCTTGATTTGGTTTCCAGTTCAAGTTTTTGAATACTAATTACGTCAATCTTTGGCAGAAATATTGAAGACTTGTTTTAGCTTATAATTTCAGGGCATTAATAAATTCGCAATAATTATTATTTGTTGGAACTTTTGGAAGGGAATACAAATAATTATTTTTTAGGCATCAAAATATGGTTTCGATAGCCCAACATTAGAAACGATAAGTATTCTATATGTAATAAGTATTCTATATGTCAGCGATTCCAGAATTCCTGAAACATCATCTGAGGCCCTATTCTCGAATTCCACATCTATTTTCCACATGGCGACATCTGTCAAAATTCATAAAAATGACCGAAAATTTAAATTCCTGTATTCTTGAATTCGCTATGGAATTTTTCCGGTACTAAGGGAATATTTCCGAATAAGCAGGTGAAAAAAATTCCCCATATAGCAAAACGTCAATAATTATATAGATTTTGTCAGGTGTCCACATGTGGAAAATGCTTGTGGAATTCGAGAATAGAGCCCCTGGATCAGTCGGTGATAACCTGTTTATATTGAGATCTAGCAATGATCGTTCTGGTGGTCGTCTGTGGTAAGAGCGGCATTTGACATTGCTGTAATAGGCCTTGAATTTAGGCAAGCTTTAATTTGGTAGTGAGGTGGTCGCATTATCTGAATATATTTTCAAACAGTACCCTCGGGCCTCGGCGCAAAATGAATCTACGAAGGCAAGCCAAGAATGATTCTGATGATAAATTCATGACAGTTTCCATATGTATGGCTTTGACAGCGAATTTTAATTTTCGATTTGGATTTTGCACTGGGCCGAGCGAAAAACAGTCCACTAAGGTCGATTCCAACTATGGAAAATGGTGTAGACTGAATAACGCGGTTAACAGGTAGATCGCCCATTATTTGTTGTGACAATTTTGGTTTGTTACGAAAGCAACGAATACACTCATTGACAACCTGTCTATACAAATTACGACCTCCGATGATCCAGTACTGTAACATTAAATTATATGATAAAGTTTTGAGGCTCACAATGCAATAAGCGTGTATGCTCAAATTGAATCAAAAGTTTCGTGAATGCATGTTTAGATGGCAGTACAACTGGGTGCTTACTATTATAATTAAGGTTCGAATTATTGAGACGGCCACCAACACGAAGAATTTCCATTTCATCGAGAAATGGTGATAATAACTTTAAGTTGCTCGAGTTGGGCACATCAGAATATTTCCTCAAATACCGAATGTCATTAGAATATTTAGCCTGCTGAACTATTTTTAAAAGACAGTTCAATGACGTTTTCTGTTCAGTTGAACTTAGCTCACCCGTTAGCTTAAGTCCATCTACAGGTTTAGAATTACTTATAAAATCGCAGCATGTAAGTCGTTACACGATAAAACTTTGTGAATGATGAAAATCGAACAAATAAATCCCAAGACGAAGAATTGCATACCGTGCTTGAAAGGGTTTGACGAAGTTCCAAGTTCAATAAATCTAAACTAATTTTTAAATTAGAATTTTCGGACCATCTGGATAGGTCTTCTCGATGAAATGAAGAACCCGACCATCATAAATCATACTCTAAAAATTTAATTGGCATTAAACCTCGTGATACGAAGTTAGCAGGATTTTGGGAATTCAGTACATATCACCAACTTTGTAGTGGAGGTAATTCTTGAATTAAACTGATTCAGTTGCATATTTAGATGGCTCCGAATTGACATGAAGAAGAGTTATCTCTGAGTCCTGTGCATCCTAAATTAAGACTTTCAAGTAATTTGCTTAATGTTTGAGCGAGCAATAGTGCCCCACAAAGCTCGAGACGAGGAATAGTCTGTTTTCTGAGTGGAACCACTCTAGATTTTGAGCAAATTAGATTCACATAATTTTTATTAGTCTCCTCTGTGATTCTCATGTAAATCACACAACCAAAACCTTTCTCAGATGCATCCGAGAAACCATGAATTTGTATTAACTTAACTGTTGGTGCTAATTACATCGGAGAATTGTTATTTTAGTTAACCTTATTAATTGAATTTTGAATTCGATTCATTAAACTTTAATTTATTGTCGAATTTGGGCATCCCAGTCCATATTACTAATCGTTTAAATGTTTTGCATTAATATTTTAGCAACTAATATTATTTATGAATCGCTACAGGACTCTGCCGCGAGTGATTTCCCCCTCCCTAGGGAATGAATGTATGTATGAGTGGAAGCAATACGGAAGGTTTTGTCTACCCGATGGTTTGATGTTCGCTCAGCCGAACTATGTAATCCGTAAGCTGGTTTCAGTCGATCGATTGAAACGTTGGAATTTTTTCCATTAATCGATACGATGAAATGTTTTCGTAGTCTGCGCATAACTTTATACGGATCTTCATAGGGAGGAGTTAATCCCGTGCGAACCTTGTCTGTTCCTTTGAAAAAGAATTTCGGTAGCGTCATCTTGTTTGGATTGACGTAGTGTTTTGGAAGATGGTGAAGGAGGATTTTCGATAAAGAACTCACCGGGTAACTCCAATTGACTGTATTGCTTTTGGCCAATAATGCGGCATTGAGTTGCCGATGGAAGCGTTCGACCATGCCATTGGGTTGTGGATGGTAAGCCATTGTCCGTTTCCGATATGAGCTAAGAACTTTTGTTAACTCGGTGAAAAGCTTGGACTCAAATTGCGTTCCTTGAACGGTTGCGATGTTAACGGGGACGCCGAATCGTGATACGGTATACCTTAAATGACAAAAGTGGTGACTATGATTGCAGCTGACATATTGGTCATGCAGTATGCTTCGGGCCAGCGAGTGAAGCGACCGACACAAGTAAGTAGAAATAAATATCCATTAGATGGTGGAAGTGGTCCTAGGATGTTGTAACGACACAAAAACAAAAATATTTCATATTTTTTTTTCTCACCGTTTCAATCGAGGGTTTTGAAAGTACACTAACAACAACTTATTGTTCTCGAATGCACCAGAAAAAAATATCTGTATCTAGAAAGGGCGCGAAATTTTCTTTTGTGGTGTGGCGATCGGATGATTTTTTTTTATGACCTACGAGATATAAAAATTTAAGATTTTTTTTTTTTTATTTATTGATCGGTAGTCAAGTCAGTTCTAAAATAAATTTTGAGGTGTATGGTTATCAATGCTAAGAGCTTGTTGCATATAGCAATAACCACGGAGAAAGTTTTGTTAACATTCTAAGAGTGATAAATTAGAATTAAAGAAACAATTGTTATATTAGTTTTAAGTAGTGCATAAGTTTACCAAATATAAGATTCTTATAAAACTACTCTATTTGGGTAGTAAGAAGAAATAAACTGTAAAATGATTTAATTAATAATACATAAAGTTCAGTTACTATTTAACAAACAAAACAAAACATTAATGAAAAAAAAAATGAGAAACAATTTAAATTCATAAAAAAACAGTTGATTTTTTTTTGAATGATCTAAAATTCTTAAACATGATCATAATATAATAAACTAAATATATAAAATAGTCTCTAATTATTAAAATTGTTTACGTGTGTATAGTTTCAGTTGATAGTGAATGGACTAAAATCATGTGATAAAAAAATGAATTAGTTTAAAGTACAATGAAAACTATTAATTACGGCTAAATCAAAGTACTTATGTGCCTATTATTGTGAAAAGTGTTTCATTCAACGAAAAAGAAAAAAAATTTAACCCAAAACAATAATAAGTGGTGTCAGTGAAATAACGGGAACTATCATCCAGTTCAATTGTTGATAGTGTTCTGTAAAAGTTTATATGTTTCCTTAACGAACTATTATCCATATACTAAGGAACATATAAACCTTCATGGTTGAACTCTGAACTAATAAAAAAACTGGATAAATTGCAAATTTAGTTCAGACATAAGATCACCAACTTCGCCAACTAAATAAATTTAAACTTTGCATCGCATCATCATGTTAATGACGTCAACATCTATAAATTATCGGCAGCCGCATCACGTGTACAGTTGGTCAAGCGCAAGTTAATTTCTTTTACTAAATTTGTATTTTCATTTTTTATTATTATTTTTTTTTACTATTATGATTTATTACATTTTTTTTTTTTTTTTGAATTATGTTTATATAAAATTTACTTTTCTTGCAAATTTACATTTTTTTTTAAGAATAGCTAGTTAGCTTAGGGTACAGGGTCTTATCTTAGATGTTAAGAATTTTTTTTTCTGCTTTTGTTTTTTTAGTTTTTTTTTGGAAAATAATCTTCGTTGTCTATTTTTATTTTTTTTACTTTCGCTTAATTCTTGCGTATTTCAATAAAGATTTTTATTTTCTAAATTTTGTTCTTGTCATTTAAAAAAAAAAAAAAAAAATCGGTTTCGTTCGCTATCCACCATATTGTTAATGATTGAGATGACCGAGTAGAGGAAATTTTCCGAGATGAGTTCAAGGTATGTATAGTTCATATAGGTGAGTATATGAATCAGCTGTTGTTTCCTACCCCTTTATTTCCCATCCTGCGGTCCAACTAGATCCGCGTCATGTCTCTGGAAAACCCACGCATTTCCCCTGAGCTTTAGCCGGCAAAACGACCGCCCAGAGACAATAAAATGACGCGGATATCTGTTAACTGAGGTGATTTGGTAGTTGTGTTTCAATCCTGAACTTAATGTAGATGGTTGAGTCATAACTCCACTTCGTTTCGTTACAATGTCTAAGTGGAAATGCTCAAATCGACCAGATGGAATCTCAAATTTTTTGGGAAGTGATTTTGTGTGCCGTTGAACTTTAGCACTTAGGCAGGATAAGCAAGACTTAGCACAATTGCCTACGTCTTTGTTTATACTGGGCCAAAAATAGCGAGCAGTAGTCAATTTACGAGTTGCACAGACTCTAGGATGTGAAATGTTGTGTAATGTGTCGAAAATGGTTCGACGTAGTGAATCTGCGATGTATGGGCGATTGTTTCCACTTGCGATTTCCCAGATTATTTCGAGGCCTGGTAATTTGAAAAGTTCTAGTTTCATTAATGAATTAATGTGACATTCGGAACAAGAATATAAATTCTGAAATTCTAGATCGGCTTTTTGGGTATTTGCGATTTTGTGCAAGTCGATGTGTGTTTCGACTGTGACCGTTCCGTTGTCGGTTGTGGGTGATAGTGTGTCTGCGACAACGTTGTCGTGTCCGTGATCATGCTGAATGTTCGTGGTAAATTGACTAATGTAATTTAGTTGGCGAGATTGCCTCGTATTACGTTCAGATTTAGACTGAATTGTTCTGGTTAAAGGTTTGTAGTCGGTGTAGATATATTGCGAATAATTCCCGATCGCATGCGGAATATTTCCTTTCGGCATTCGAGAGTTTTTTAGAGAAGAATTCCAATGGTTCCCAACAGCTTTGAGTTGCTCAGTCGATGTGCCAGAAGTGTTATCTAGGCTAATTCAGCTTTTAGTGACGTGAATGCGTGTTGACATTCATCAGGCCAAGGGAAGTTCTTGGTGCGAGTGTTTGAGCGGGTTTTGGTATAAATCGGTGGTAGTAATTTACCATGCCGACAAATCGCTGTACACTTTTGATTGAAGTAGCGGCTGGGAAATCCCTAATGGAATTAATTCGTTCTTCGGACGGCAGAATACCATTAGGTGTTATCTTGTGGCTGAGAAAGTCAAGAGTGTGTAGCGGCTCACTCATGCGTGCTCCGCCACAAAGTATCACTCACATACATTGGCGTCTGAGTTAACCCAACCAATAATGCAACGTCTCCACGCCGCTCAACGTTGACATTAACATTTGGGAACACACGCATTCAACTAATGAACTACTGTCTCTTCCACATGAAGAGACAAGAAAACAAAATAAAATATTTCTTTTAACGTCAGTCTGCTCTCGATCATCAATGCGGTGACATGTCGCCCACATCGTGCGGTAGTGGAAAATAAACATAATAAAATGGTGATTAATAAATTACAATACTTGTAAAAATAAATAAATAAAATTGTGCGTTTGTTTAAAATAAAAATAAATAAATTTTATTGAATTAAATTAAATTATAAATTAAATGATTTTGAATTAATAAATATTAAACATATTTAATTGTTAAATTGGTGACCACCGACGTCCGTATTTATGGAAAAAGGACACGCCACATGGATCGGCTCGACACAAGCAACCATTTTATTTATTTTTTTTTTCTTATTTTTTTCTGTGTTAAAATTTTGGGACACCTGGCACGAACCCGTGCCAGGTAAATGGTGCGTATCTTTATTCTGAATAAATATTAAAATATTTTTGTTTGTGACATATTTTTTTTTTCTACTATATTTATTTTATATACATATGTGCGTACGGCCGCCAACCATATCGGTTTCAACAATACCGCATGGGCACATTTATTTACAAGGAGCCGTGTGTACACACGCTTCTTTCAGTGTTGCGCTACACAATTAAACAACGCCATACCGCCTACCAATATAATCGGAGTTAGCCTCATCATCACCAACGGGAATTTAACCGCACACAGACACGCCATGCAGACAAGGGTGCGCGCCTACACATACACATGCGGTCGAACACAACTACCACCATCACCGCCAGTGTTATCATCACCACAACATCACCACCATCGTCATCGCTCTGGCAGCATCATCATCATCATCATCACTATCATGAACACCATAAGTGCCATCGCCGACACCAACAACAGCATCTGACAGTGGCAACAACGACATCATCATCTTCGCCATAGTAATCGTCGTCATCATCATGGGCTCCATAGGCGAGCAACAACATCTTCACCAACTAGCAGCTGTCATCATCATTGCAACCGCATTGGCAAGCAGCGGAATCAACATCATCACCGCCAACGCCATCAACAGGGACATCATCAGCACCGGCAACATCACCATCTGCTCATTTTTTTTTTATTTTTTATTTTGATATATTGTACATTTTTTACCATTTTTTTTTCTCGAGTTCATTTTTCTTTTTTATTATTCTTTTTTAGATTCAATAAATTTTTTATTTTGTTTTACTCAACAATGGCTCCGCAAAATGTCGCATGGCAAAGTGACCACCCAGCCATTCCCAACCGCACTCCCCACCACCTTTTTATACGGCCACAGTCGAGACTCACTTCGACTGCCGTCGTATACCTTTCCATGTCACTGGGACACAGTCGAGACTCACATCGACTGTCCCACCCTCTCACGAGAAAGCCGAGACTCACATCGACTTCCTCCGGCCACAGTCGAGTCCGTGGACTGGCCTCAAAGCGGCCACTGCCAACATCTCTTGGCAGGCCCCAAAGCTGACTCCAGACTTCAGAATTCATTTTCTGGTCTGGCATGTCACAGCTTTGCTTCCCGACATGGAAACTCGGTCACTGCACCATGTTTGTGTCTGACTGGTATGGTGGACAGTGAGGGAAGACTAGAGGTACACATCCGGTATTGGTCGAAGCCCCTGCTCCCAACCTACCTGGTGTGTGCTTCGACGCTTCCTTTCACCGCTGCCCACCTGCCTAGCACGACACAAACGGCACATTCACTCGCTTGCGTCACCAGACATCTTCAAAACAGCTCTGTCTGCAACACAGCATTTCAGTAGAGGAAGATAAGAGGTACCCACCGATATTTGGTCGACGCCACTTGCTCCCATCCTATCAGGTGTGGGCCTCGACGAACATCCTTCTTTACAGCTGCTGGCGCAAGAATCGACCGACCACATTCTCACTCTTTCCCTCTGTCTCGGCCCATCGACTCCGTTAATGCTTCTTACGAGATAAGACATTTCAACGGAGTGATCGCCAGCTCTGTTTAGCTGATCTAAACACAGACAGACCGAAACCAATCATGTTTCACAGAGAGGAGAAATCACTTGTGGGGGAGTCCTGTAGCGGCTCACTCATGCGTGCTCCGCCACAAAGTATCACTCACATACATTGGCGTCTGAGTTAACCCAACCAATAATGCAACGTCTCCACGCCGCTCAACGTTGACATTAACATTTGGGAACACACGCATTCAACTAATGAACTACTGTCTCTTCCACATGAAGAGACAAGAAAACAAAATAAAATATTTCTTTTAACGTCAGTCTGCTCTCGATCATCAATGCGGTGACATGTCGCCCACATCGTGCGGTAGTGGAAAATAAACATAATAAAATGGTGATTAATAAATTACAATACTTGTAAAAATAAATAAATAAAATTGTGCGTTTGTTTAAAATAAAAATAAATAAATTTTATTGAATTAAATTAAATTATAAATTAAATGATTTTGAATTAATAAATATTAAACATATTTAATTGTTAAAAGTGAACATGTCAAAGTCGCATTTTGAACTCCAGCTATGAATGTACTATGAATGTCAAATTTCGTTAATGTAGACGAAAACGAAGTCCAAGTCACGTACGACTTCGTTCGAAAAACGCTTAAACGTTTGAGTGGCATGGCGTAAGCCAAATGGCATTCGGGCGAATAGGCCAAACGGTGTTGTGATAGCCGTTTTATGAACGCCTTTAGGTGCTACGGGAATTAAATGATAGGCTCTAACCAAATAAATCTTGGAGAATATTTTGCATCCATGCAAGTACATGGAAAAATTTTGAATGTGAGATAACGGGCAGCGATCCGGTATTGTAACCATGTTTAAACGCTGATAATCTCCACATGGTCTCCAATCTTGATCTTTTTTCTTCACCATGTGAAGTGGACAAAAGACGAGAGATGCAGATGGCCGGCCAATCCCTAATTCCACCATGCGCTGGTATTCTGTAAACCTGATCTAGACGACGTGGTCTTGACACGGACAGATAGCCTGCTGTAACAATTTGATGAACCACGTTGTGTCGAACTGGTAAGTTGTAGTTCGGCTATGCTGTAAGTGAAGGAAAATGCTTAAACAGAGTGGCATAACCGTTGTTGACTGAATAATGGATCGGAGTTGGTGTGTTATTACGAACTATTATGGCATTGATTGACAGCTTAGTCGCTGAATCGACCAGCCTTTTGTGTTTGAGGTCAACAAGGAGGCTACATTTACACAAGAAAGCCAAGGTATGTGTAAAGGTTCTTTTGAGTCCGATATCGACCTGAAGCAATTTTGTGCCGTATGTGTGGATTGTGGTGTTATTGGCGGCCGATAGAACTAGATTGGGGTTACGTTTTATGTATGAATAATAATTTTTCAAATATCGTGCTGGAATGACCGAAAAGTCAGCGCCAGTGTAGATGAGAAATATTAGTTTGTTTTTGTGGCCGTGTAGAAATAAGCGACCTAAATACTGAGTGTATGATGTTGTCATCTCTACCCGGTGGTTTACTCGTTTTTTGAATGTTGATCGGCGTCTATGCTCGATGTGGATGTCGATTTGAAATTGCACGGTTCCACACGTTTTCGCGCTGCTGAGACGACCTCGCAAGCTTGGGTAGACAGTGAGGACAACAGGGAAATTAATTTTTCGTTGTCTTTTTTGATTCCAGTTACTGAGAATTGTAATTCCTCCATATTAAACTAGTTTTTTGAATTTTACAGCCAGAATTGCTGGAGCTGAAAAGCGATGTGTATTGAAGTAAGGTTGAAACGAGAATGTAGAATGTATTTTTAATATTGACTGTACCAATAATGAAAAATGACATTTGAGAGTTTGCGTCAAAAGAACATTGACTAAAGAGTTTGTGTGGAAAAGACTGGAGTTAGTCTTTTTGAAAATGATTGTGGTGATGAACGAGTAATTAGTATTTTGCGAATATTTGAATATTAATTAAGAGTAAGTCGCTACATGTTCAACAAGAACATTAGTTATTTTAATAATTGATATTTCTATAAAACAATACAATAATTAGGTGAAAACTCCAAATCTAATTTAGATGTTGTTACAATGAGCGTTTGCACAATTTTACCCTTTAAGACCATCTCTTTGATTTGCATGATAATAAGTCGACAATTACTCTGGACAACTTCGAATGGTAGGGTAACACAACCAGATGCTTAACGACGAATGGAGCGAGAGACTTCTGGATCCTTCCACCTACTCGAATTATACCATCATTAGGGCATGTAAATTAGCGGAAAATTTCAAAAACCGGTTTTCGGGTTTTCGTCGACTTTAAATAAACAATAAAAAAACCGAATTTTTTAACTATATCAGAGCTGTTAACTTAGAAAAATAAACAAAACTGTGAAAAAAAGTTTGTTCTGCTTTAAAATTGTTTTATTTAAGTAAAAACTCAAAAATAACGTATTAAAATTCATTATATGAAAAAATTGTAAAGAAATAAATCTCATAAATCTTGTTTTTTAATAAAATAGTATTTTAGAAAAATTAATGCGTCGTCCATCAGGTCAAATTTCATAGATGAACGTAATGAGGTACAGAAATTACCGGCGATCGAAAAGACTCTCTCAGGGTCTGTTGACGTGTGTTCAATGATGCCAGGGTATTAAACAACTTGGTGACCTTTATTGATGTTTCCTTAGTAACCCCAAATATTTTCAACTCTTTTTGGAAGGTTGACTCGCCACACTCCTTTGAACCCTGCAAGACTGCAGAAATTGAATGCTGTAATTTTTGTACAAAAGATGAGGATCCGAATTCTATTGATTATTTTGAAAATGAATTAAAAAATGTTTATTTTATTTCATTTTATAAAAACATAATATAATAATAATATAATTCGTTTAAGTATTTTTTCATCAATGAAAACGTGATATTTTAATTTAATTCAGTTTTTAGTGAAATAATAATTAAAGTGGAAGTGAAATAATTTAAAGCGTAATTTTGGAAAATGCAATCCACCGGGATGCATTTATCAGGCAATGTTTTATATTTATAGATAAAGAAATGAAAATTATTGATTTCTATTGGGTGCATGTTTCTAACGTATGTGTGATTGTACATGGATTTTATTACTAAAACCTAATAATTGGATCGTATCAAAATAGTTTTTAACGTAAATTAACATACATACGTCGTAGTTAATTTCATATTCGATTTTATATTTAAGCATAATTGAATGCGTTCTTGCAAGCCAAACAAAGGTGTTTAGGCATACATACGTATAAACATTTTTGTGGGTTTCCATATGGTTTTGGTTCTTGGTTTTTATGTTATGTACAAAGTATAATAGACAGAAATACATTCTTGAAAATTGATACATGACAAAGCCAACGAAATGTTTGTACGGGCCGCCTCGTTCGCTCTTTACGCGAATCCTATTAGGGAAATATACTATTTATTATTGGTTTTTGCTATGTATTAGCTAAGCAACAACAACAAAAACAGAGACTTTTTTGTGGGTGTTAGTATAGTTGTTCCCAATATTATTCTATATCTTGATATATACATCAAGATTGTTTTATATGTGCGCTGTAATGGTATTAGCTGTATATAAAATAATGAAAACATGGTAAGTCTTTTGCTACGCACATGGAAGATTGTAGAGATATTTGCTTTTAATGTGTGTTTGTGGTTTAGTATATAAGAATCTGTTTTTATTTTATTTTGTTATTTCCCTACTTTTGTTTTT
Organism: Tipula vernalis; assembly: GCA_958295665.1. NCBI lineage: Eukaryota > Metazoa > Arthropoda > Insecta > Diptera > Tipulidae > Tipula > Tipula vernalis. The sequence continues at coordinate 158,978,842 of OY282558.1, forward strand.
GGATTCATGTTACAACTATAATGTTCTTAATAAAACATGGACTGTACAAACACAACGAAATTTTAGGGTATTCGACTCAAATAGGTTTTTTATATTGTTGTATAATCAAATAAGTTTTGAGTCGAATTGGAATCCGCCTTATATAATTCATATAGGATGGATTTATTTTAGATATGAGTTATTTTATTTTTTACAGGGTATTATAAAATGCATTAAATTATTAAATTTATTTAATTAATATGAAAAGGCTATAAATTAGCTAAACCATATAAATAAAATGCTAACTTGGAAGTGTTGATTTGAGTTGAGTTGTGATTTTGGTTTGCATCACATAATGACGTATTCATTTACGCATGCCAAATTTCGATTAAAAGATGGTGAACGAGGTGGAATTATGTGAAAACATTTTCGAAAGGCTAAATGTATTGAACTTAATTATTAACTTAATAGAATATGATTGAAGTTTTAGGTTGCAGTTTTTCACACGTAAACGTCAATTTTGCTTGTATAGTACACCGATTAGTTTTGTAGGAGAATAATGTTTCAATTTTATTTCATGGATTTATTATTTTACTTACTTTGCAGGCTTTATTTTGCAGGGTAATAGCTATGTCCATATACGGAGTAAAAGTTTTATAATAAATAATAAATTTCGTAGTTTTTGATTTTTTGTTTTATTTTAATTATGTCAACTAGATTAGTAAATTAAAACATCAATAATAATAATAATTTTTTGATGTCCTAATTTAGATTTATAAAATCCTGAGTTCTGGCATTTAAATTATATTATGTATATACTTTTATAAATAAATAATTAATTTGAACATTATTAATTTCCTTTTTTCTAGATTTGTAGGAAATTGCCAATTAGTTTAAATTTAATAGTATGGTTAAATATATATTTTCAACTTTTTATTTTTAAATCTAGTTGCAGTAGGTAAACAATTAATTAACTATTTACAGGAGAATGGTAACTAATGGAACAAGTGCTGTGAATTTAAATTATAACTTAACAATTTAAAATTTTTAAACATTCTTTTAGAATTTTAGCTTAGAAGAGGGAGAGTTTACATAGGCAATTTCATAAAATTTTAATTTTTGTAATATTTGTATGTAATATGTATATTGTGTTTTGCTCATTAATATATATTAATTAATTTAGTTTTTAAAGGTCTCTTTTTTAATTTGCTAATAAATAATTCAATTTTCAGAATATAACATAGTTCCAGAATCAAACTTTAGTATGGGGATTCAATTAATCCTGAATTTATGAATTAGATTTGACTTTGATATTATGGTGATTTATTAATTAAAATTAGTTTTCAGAGTTGCCTGGGAAATTATATATTGATTTTATTTGTTGATTCTTGATATACTTATAGTACTAACTGAATTATTGATGATTTTAGGCTGTGTGGTGCTGTAACATTATCAGTTTTAATTTATTTTTTATTAATTTTATAAAATAATTGAATTTTTAATTATTTATTCTCTTTCTCTTGATCGGTAGGAAATTTCTGATTAGTTTTAAGTAAAATTTTATGTTTAAAATGGTTTTTAACGTTTATTCTAATTCATGTTGCAGTACGTAATAATTAATTAATTAGATATAGAAGGACCATGAAAAATTAAATAAGCGCTGTTTTTGTAATCTTAGCTTAGTAATTTTAATTTTTCTTAAATATTTTTCTTAAATATTTTATCAGGTAAATTAATGAAAGGCGGTCAGGGGGAAATTACAACATTAATAATTTTTTAAGTCCTAATTTAAATTTAGGGAGTCTTGAGTATCCGGCCCTGAATTCCAGAGAAATAATCACCTAATAATGTAGTTAGATTGTGCTGTCTTGTGCTAATCTATTTATTATATATTGTACTAATAATTACTAACTATCGATCACATTGGTGTCTGTAACCGGGTCGAATCTGGCCCAACTAATAATCCTATCCTATCCTTCGGTTTTGTTATATGTATATGGGTGTACTGTATGTGCTCGGGAATCCGGGAGATCCTGCTGTAATGCTTGGTCATACACTCTCAATCAATCAATCAATCAATCAATAAAATGTAAATTTTTGTAATGTGTAATATATTCTGTTTTGTCCATTAATTTATTTTAATTAATTTAGTTTTAAAATACTTAAAGGGATCTCTTTTTTAATTTGCTAATAAATGATCCAATTTTCAGAATAAACATACTTCTAGAATTAATCATTATTATAGGGATCAAAATTAATCCTGAATTTCAATTTTAAATTTTAGTTTGAATCAACCCTCCAGGATTAACAAGTAGTGAATAAGCTGTAGTTTAGAAATTGTGTTGTCCTGTGCTAACTATTTTTACTATATAATTACTAACAATTTACTCTTATCCTTCGGCTGGGGATGGATAAATGGGTGTACGATGTGTGCTCGGGAATACTGTAGATCCGGTTATAATAATTATTCATTTAAGTAATAAAATTTGTTATTATGATGTTTATTAATTAAATTTAGTTTGCAGAGTTGTCTGGGAATTTGTATGTTAATTTTATTTGTTGATTCTTAATATACTTATAGTACCTAATTGAATTATTGAATTATTAATAAATCTAGGTATTGTGGTGCTGTAATATTATCATTTAAATCATTTTATATAAATTTTATAAAATAATTAAATTCAAAATTATATATTTTCTTTTCTGGATCGGTAGGAGATTGATGTTAGTTTTAAGTAAAATTTTATGTTTAAACGGTTTAATGTTTATGTTTGTTTTGTACCAAGGTTTCGGGTTCCGCAAACAAAATAAACCCGGTACAAAATGGTAGTTGCATTAACTATTTGGTCGTTTTTGTTTTCCAAAAATAAATGATACGACTCCGATTTAATATATTTGGTTTGATACAAGAATGGTGGTATACAATATTACTTTTATTTTATTTGGTTTGGTACAAAATGGTGACATACGATATTAATTTTTATTTTAATTTTAATTTTATATTTTTTATTACAAGAGTTTTTTATTTTTAAGTGTTCACTCGGTGAAATCTGATACAAGAAGGGAAAAAGTAAAAAGGTACGTAAATTAATATTAGAATAAAATATTAATTAAATTAAATTTTTTACTTTCACATTAATTAATAACATAATTAGGAATAACAATAAACTTAGAAATCATCAAAGTTGAGTGTAATAATTTACCTATATTACATATTTTGATTTTTAGTAAATGTTTATGTATGAATTTTATTTCAGGTTTTTAGGTTAAATATTTTGGACATTGAATGTTGGCCGTAATGGATATTGATGTTTCCAACAATGTTAATTCTTGTTGCAGTAAGTAATAATTTTTAAATGGATATAAAAGGACCATTAATAAGGAAATAAGCGCTGTTATTTTAAATTTTTATTAATTATTTTATCAGGTAAATTAATAAAAGGCGGACAAGGGTGAAATTACATTATTAATAATTTTTTAAGCCCTGTTTTAGATTAAGAATTGAGGAAGTCCTGAGTATCCGACCCTGGATTCCACAGAAATGATCGTCTAATAATGTAGTTAGATTGTGCTGGCTTATGCTAACCTATTTATTATATATTGTACTAATAATTTACTAACTATCAATCGCATTGGTGTCTGTAACCGGGTCGAGTCTGTCCCAACTAACAATCCTGTATATCCTTCGGTTTTGTTGTGTGTAAACGGGTGTACGTGTGTGCCCGGTAGTTCGGGAGATCCTGCTATAATGCTTGGCCGTACACTCACAATCAATCAATTAATCAATCAAATGATGAGGATCCGGATGCTATTGGTTCGACTTCACCTTCGTCAACATCTTCTTCATCAATTAATTAACCAACTGGTGGATCGCCGAATAATCTAGCAGCCACCGTCGTTGCAAAGGACAAAGTCGCCGTTTTAGGCGAATATGGAAATTCCAATAAATCTGTTTGTATTAAAGTTCCATTTTGTAAAAATGTATACAATATTATTATAATTCTTTATTTCGTCTTTCAGAAATTCTTATTTTCAAGGAATTATAAATTTTTTTCCCCAAAGCAGTAGTATTATGTTTCATTTGAGTAAATAAAAATGTGAGTGAGTACTCACTTCCGCAGAAAGTAAGGTTGAATCCTTTTTGCCTAGTTCTTTTACTGCTAATCCTTTCCCCTTTCATATTGCAATTAGATTTACTAAAACATTAAAATGGTTTTCGTTGTATAAATTAGCATGCCCCATTTCTTCCAATAAGCTTTTAATGCAAACTTTAAGTTGCACTAATCTGTCCATCATAGGTATAAGCGAGTTCCATTGTGTTTTGCAGTCCAATATAAGTTTAAGTTTTTTACCTTCTTTCTCTTCAACATATCGCTGCAATATGTCGTTTCTGATTTTCTGAAAAATCTAGCAATCTTTCGAAAGTTTTGCAGTATTTCATTAATGTTTGCGTCTTCTAAATTGTAGCCAATATTATTAATACCACCATCTATATTTAAATTGTGGTCGCCAGTAAACCAATCAAACTGATTTTCGGCTTCCTCATCAGTAGTTTCAGAATTCGAAACTTCATTGAATACAGTATTTTTGTCGTTAAAAGTGTCTACAACAGCCAAATGAATTGCATGGTTCAGGCAAAATTGATTTTCTATTTCATTTAATTCAGCGTATTTCTTCATAACGCTGGCTCCATCTTGTATTGATGCCAAAATAATGAACCTGGTATGCATCCTAACTTATAACTGTCCTCTTGAGAATGTAATGTTATATTTAAATATCTTTGGCATTACAGCTAGTCTATTCCATATATTGTTATTGAGAAACGCATACCAAATTCAGCCATTTTTATAAACTTATTTTGAAATTCTAATTTTTCTCATTAGCAAAACCAACAATTAGTTTTTTACTGTTTTCTCGCTTCTTGGCATTTCGTAGCCCCATTTTGTTATAATTTCTTTTATAGCACTTGGATGTGTCATAGCATGAATCGAGAACCCGATTTCGCCGCGCATTTGACCAATAATTCTCCAATAGATTCCCTTTTAATATACGTATTTAGAGTTGTTTTTGCTCTTTTCTCTAGAGGATCTTCATTTTTTTAACATCGACATTATGTTTTGCTCGAAGATGATTTGCTAAGTTTTTCGTAGAATTTGTATTATATTTAATTTTTTTATTTTATTGTATTCATATTTGTACTTCTTTTTGTGTACTGTTGGAAAAACCCTAAACCAATCAAAATATACAAATACACAATAGCTCATCAAAATACCAATACAAAAATATAAGAAATAAAATAATACGCGGTAATTGCAGTCGATTATAAAAAAACCTGACAACTTTCCAAAATTCTTCTTAGGGTGCAGACAGGTAGATCTTTTGGTAGAAGTTTTAAACAACACATTAGCGAAATTACAAAAACCGATACCAACTCAATAACGCCCATCACATAAAATCTGCAAAACACAAGTATAACGATTTTACTAAAAACTGAAAAACAATTCATAAAATTAAAAAAAGGGGAAATCTTAGACCGAACTTGGGTTTTACCAAAATGATAAAATTACACTAAAACAATTAAAATATACGAAATAATATTACAAAGTAAACTTTTTTTTTTAATTTATATTAGTAACTATTAGTAAAATTTTAAATTTTAATAATATTTAATGTACAGCAAAACCATAAAAAAAGAAATTTATTTACTTGAAGAAACCAAAAAAAATGACTTTCGGGTTTTCCCTAAAACCCGGGTTTTACAGGTTTAGTAAAAATGAACAAAAAACCCGGTTAACCGGGCTCAATTTTAACCGGTTTACAAGCCCTAACCATCATCATCTAAAAACGGATTTAGACTGAGGATGAAGCTAGTAGAATTTGAAATCGGATTGTCTGCCTTGAGTTGTTTGATCTCGGCTTTAAATTCTCCATTTTGAACAGCTTTAATGAGGGGTTCTGTCTTTGAGCAATATCTACGCACTGGTTTATTGGAGTGTGGACGCCATAAAATGTTTTGCAGTTCACTATCCCTTTCAGAGACCCACACTTGTCTGTACATTTTTTCCACATCACCAGTGAGCACGAAAGCGTGTTGCCTTAAGCGTATAAGGATTTCCACTAGACGTGATTGTACTGAAGGCCCAGTCATGAGCACATCATTTATGGATACTCCGCTGTGCGATTTCATCGACCCATCAAAAACCACTCGTAATTTTGTAGTTGAACTGGAAGCTTTCTCCACACCGTGATGTGGTAGGTAATACAACTTCTGATCGGGAGGAACCGGTACATATTTCATGTGCCCTAGCCGTGCCTGAAACTCTACATTGCGTTTAAACTTGCGTTCCATTCAATGTAACCTACTGAGTGCGTGATAATATGAAGAACCCTTTAGCCGAACACACATAAATACCTTATAATCTTCCTGGCACAATGGACAACAAAACTGGTTTGACATGGGTTTCGTGTTGGTTGCGAATACCATTTTAGTCGAATTTTTGTGTGAGGGTCTCCTCGAACATAAGTGATCCATTCTAACGCATCCGTGTGTTTCGCCAAAAACTTTATCAGCTCATCAAATGTGGGGAACTCAGTTTCGGTTATACTTAAAGCCCATTGGTTTCTGGTTTAGGACCTTCCTAGTTTAAGACGTCTTCCTTCTCATGTATAGTGACCGAATATAAATCAAAGAATGATTGACACTGCATGTAGTCACTGAAGAATGTTGGAATGCAAATCTTTGGTAGTCTTATATCGCCAAATTGCTGTTGTGAAGCATTTAGAGTATTATTATGAGCCAGGTTGTCCAGGTCTCTTTAACAGACAGTTTATGTATTCGTGCATTCAAGAATGATACAGCGCTATAATAATCTTCCTCGAATTCAGCTATCTCTGAAGCCCCATTTTCTTCTAGTTTGAACATTTTGTTCTCTACACTTGTAAATTGTTCAAGAAGATCTTGCGCACGGGATAATCTAACCTGGAGTACTTCGACATTGCCATCGGGATTAGTGGTAATAAAAACAAGAATTCACTTCATACAACTTTTAATGTTCTCTCGAGTCTTTTTTAATGCCTCAATTTGACTCAATTTAGCCTCTCGTTGGTACCACGTGAAATTCTGTTTTTTATTCGATAGTTTTACTGTTTAACAATACGCACCAAATTCTCAGTGAAACAAATTTATTATTTTACGACGTATTAGATTATCACAATGCAATTATTATATATATCTCTTTATTAAAAAATGTGGTACTTATCTGATGTGTGGCTCCTCGATCGATACTAATATCATCCGTCTTAATCTTCGAACCATAAATATATTTTTGTAATATTGGTTGATTTTGCCACAGTATGGCATATAAGAAGGAATACACACTAGTAGTTTGAATTATTAAACTGGAGAGTTATGCACGAGTTCTTCGTTCGGCCAATATGCTAAGAAATGTGGTGAAATGCATTAGATTATAATCAATTAAACATTCTGTATTTACCTACATATATTATGGATATAAACAAAAATCTCAACAACAAAATCATATTCGATTGTCATTTTAACATTAAATATTTCTAAGTGATTTCTTAAATTGTGCTAATAAATATTTAAATTTATTACCTTAAAACACAAAATAAATTACAAAATCTCTGTTCCTGACAAATTATGTATTTGTATGTATATATTAGTATGTTCGAACTTATACATATGTACATAGGTGTATAACTTATAGTTATATGCGATTAGATATAATTCTAGTTGCACTCTGTACTAAACCAGCAGCAAATATTTTTGTTAATATTATTTATAATAAATAAGTTTTAATTATCTAGATGTCGCTTTGAGGTAAAATTTTAATTAAAAAAAAACAGAAGAAAATCGAATACTTTTCTTCTCCGGCTTCGGTAGGAGGTTTTATTTTATTGTATTGTTCAAATAATTTTCCATTTCAATAATTATTTTATAATTAATTATTTATTATAATTTTATGTACGTCTAACAGCCGTATTCAATTGAAAATTTATTATTGATTCTTTATTATTAACGAAATGAATTTTTTATAAGATTTAATTAAAAAACTAATTCATATTTTTGTTGCTGATGTAGCTTTACGGGGTGGCAGATTTGATTTTGAAGAAAAGATTTATTCAATATACAGACTAATTAAAAATGTCTATCTACCCGCACAAAGAAATACATAACTGAATAAATAACAAGACTATAATTACTCAATTGCGGTCCTTTAATTTGACATACCTTCAAAATATAAAGCAAAAAATGAGATAAAAAATGTTTTCAACACAATAAAATATTAATATTATTGTTCTTTGTGTAATTAAATTAAAATGTAATAAATTAAATCATCGATTGGAAATTATTATTGCTATTGTTCTATCGTTTAACAACAATAATAATAATTAAAATACTAAAACATAAAAGAAGAAGAAGAGAGAAATTTTCTTATTTTAATTTTTTTTATTTTGTTGTCTAATTTTCTTTTAATGTTTAAATGTTTTATGAAAGAAAATGACAAACTTGCCCCAATTATTATTATGATAATTATTTTGTTCGTTTTTGTAGAATTTACATAATTGTGCTTAATTTATTGGAAAATTAATTGATTTATAATTTTCTTACATTTTTAATTAGTATAGAATTCAGTGGAATGATTAAATCTTGAGATTGTTTCGATTTGGGAATTGTTATTTGGTGTAATGTTGAATGCGCCCCAACCAATTATTGTCAATAAGACAATAGATAACGTAGAAAACAATTTAGGTTTAGGTTTAGGTGCAGTGGCGTAACAAAATTTGGGGCTTCCCCGCAAAATTTTTCTTGGGTCCCTTAAAATGCTTCTTGTTCCTGTGAACATGCTTTTATTTTACATACAAATTTGCTTTCCGTCCTTTTTTAAATAAAAACGTATTTTTGCCGATTATCCAGCCTCCAGCCTCGCACTAATTAAAATTATCTGATTTCAAGAGTAGGATTTAAGAAATTGCGCTAATTTTAACCTTTATAAGTTTAAAATTTTTATGAATTTTGAAGATGTTGAAAAACATTCAAGTTTCAAGTTCCAAAAACCGAAAAGAGATGTATTTCGAAATAATTTCAAAAATGTCGAATTTTCATAGTGACTTAATATTCTAGAAAGTTGTCAAATATCGAATTATCCGTAATGTTATAAAAACGAAAGAAACCCAGCTCGCGCTAATCACCGTCAAGTAAACTGTAAACAATCTGAACATTCTTGAATAATTTCAGAAATCATATGAAATCGAAGAATTATCGAAATATTAGCATAATCTTGAGAAATCTACTAAATATCACGATTCATACACAGTTTGATCTAAAAATAACCGAACTTTTTAGTTATAGAATAAAACAAGCAAGGTATTATGGTTCAAAGCTAATATTTATTCAAAATACCCGGTAAACTTCAAGTCCGAAAATATTGGGGATGTTAGTTTTATGACTGACACTGATGTTAAATTATTCATTTGGCTTTTGTGCCATTTATATCTCTATGTTTAACTAACATGCACCAAATAACTATTTTTCAGAAACAAGTAATGCAAATTATTCAAGATCTGTAATTATTGATTTAAATAAATATAATGTTTGTGAACAGCCATAGGAATCGCTAGTGTTATCAGATGTAAGTGGAAGTTATAATAGTTTAAATAAATCAAACAATGAAAATTGTTGTTGAGATGTTGTTTATGATCTACCAGCGGAATCGTATAATTCTGAATTTAAAAACACTCAAAATTTAGGTATCACTAATTTCGTTCAGCCAGATGCCAACCAAAAAATTATAACACTTACCGCGAACAACGGTAAACTGAGGAATAACTGAATAAAACATAATTGCAGGAAAAAATTGTATTTCAAGCTGGCTTCAATGTTTTTTTTTTCTCTTTTTTTTAGAAACCATTTAAGCCGCTAAGTCGAGTGTAGTCTTCGACTAAATTATACTGCTTCTGATACAGAAGAAAACGAGAATTAGCAAAATAAACGGGCTTCCAATTCTGAAGGGACCTCGAATAATTACGCAAAGTTGTTTTAGGAATGTGAGATCGAAGCCATTGAAATCAGTGCGAGTTACCAGAATCCGTATTATTGGATAAACCGATAGAAATAGCGATAGCTCCAGTCAGCAATGTTGTATGGAATCAATACGAATGCTTACCAAACTGCCTTGTAAGACATAGCTGAAGTGAAACAGTCCCATCAATTACAGTCTGACAATTTATCTTTAAGAATGGATAATATCAATTCAAGTCTAGAGAAAATAGCTGCCCAAAACGAAGTAATGATGAGGATGATAACCGAATTGTGTAAGAAGCAGTGCTGTCGAAGTGAGTACGATCGAAGTATATATACTAATTTCGTTTAGTCCTTACTCCTGTACTCCGCACTTTCATTTTGTACTCCCCTATTCTAATAACTAGTATACTAGAACATAATGCTTAACTTATCGGCTTTTTCTTGCAATAATTATTGAAAGCACTCTCAATTAATATATTATATATATTTCTGAGTTAACTTTATTTAACTTAATTTTGAAGATAAATTGAATATAAAAAACACACAATAATTTTATTGCTTTATAATTATTTATTAAATTTTACGAAGAATACAATTTTTAGCTATTGATGTGTTTTGTTTGAAATATCGAAGAGAACAGCGGTGCAAGATGACAATTTATTTTATTTTTTCCCAATTTACACCGATACATACTAATTTCCAAAAACAAAATATATTTGATTCATCTTGCAACATTACTGAATAGTTTTCTCATCTGAAATTGACTATAATGATTTGACATTTCTTTTCATAACATTAAAATCAACTTGAAAACAAATTAAATGTTGACTAGGTAAGTTATCATTATTATGTTTAATCGCATTTGATGTAGTTTAAACCCTTCTTTTACTTTTCAGAAAGATCCAAGACTAACATATGGATAAAACACAATTATAAACATGTTTACAGATAAGTTATTAATTATTTTAACATATAATATTGAATTATAAATTATTTTCTTTTTTTTCTTTTTAGGTTATAAATTGATTGTTTTTAATTTTTAATTTGTGAAGTGATTTTGGATCTTTAACATATCCGCGCCCTTGAAGTATTTAGTTCAAAAAATAAATGATGTATTTTAAATTCACTGTATTCTTATAAATATTCAAATTGTCAAAATTTTATCATATTAAACAATGTTTAAGTAACCAAATCCTTCACACTAAATTACTACAAAAAATTTTACAATAATACGTTAATATTTTATGAAACTTAATTCTAAAGTGATAATATTTACTTTTGGGTTTGAGTCTCCGATTCAAGTGGCAAAACACTGATTTTATTAATAGACCGCTTGATTACCGATTTAGCTGTTTTAATTGTTACAACTCGGATACGATTGTCAGAACCGAGATGTGTCTGAATGATTTTTATAAGAGTATTGAGTGCAACATTTACTTCATCTGATGTAAGTGTATCAGTAATCTTTAGCTGCCCGTTTAATTTGAGTATTTTTAAAAATCGAAGTATTACAGCTGTAACACGAAGAAGCTTGGTAAGTGATGAGTATCGATGAAATAAATTCCAAGATTCGGTGTCACTGCAAACCGGCGCTGCTGTATGCTGTCGCACATCTAAATTTAGTAATTCTGAGCTAATCTTTAAATTAGGATTTTTAGGCCAAGTTGATTGATTTTGTCGAAGAAATAATGGGCCTGACCACCATTGATCTTGCTTCAGAAATACGTTTGGCATTATTCCTCTTGATGCTAAATCCGCTGGATTTTGCGAAGTTGGAACGTAACACCAGCTGCTTATTGAAGAATTTTCCTGTATCTGGGTGATCCTATGTGCTACAAATGAAGCAAATTTCGCCGGTTCAGATTTAATTCGTAATAATGTTATCTCCGAATCTGACCAAAGATAAATTTGATCAAACTGCATATTTAAACTGTCGACGAGTTTTCTCACTGTTTGCGACAAAAGCAACGCAGCACAAAGCTCCAAGCGTGGAATCGTCTGCTTTTTTAATGGAGCAACTCTAGACTTTGAACAAATCAATTGAACATGTTGGGTATCATAGTTATCTGTGCTTCTCATATAGACAACACAACCAAAACCCCTTTCCGAAGCATCTGAGAACCCATGGATCTGCACAGATTGATATTGAGGCACTAGGATACATCGTGGAATTTTTATTTGGTTCAATTCAATTAATTGTTTTTTAAATTCGATCCACTGATCCCGAATTTGAATTGTGATCAAATCATCCCAATCTAATGTGTGCAAAGTCCATATTGTCTGCATTATAAGTTTTGAAACCAACATCATTGGGGAACATAATCCCAAAGGGTCAAACAATTGACAGATTTCTGATAGAATGTTTCGTTTAGTACACATTGTATTTAGAAAAAATTTGGAAAAATTCATTTCGAATTCATCTTGCGAAGTGTCCCAATAAAGTCCCAGTACTAATGATTTTTTCGAAGTAGATTCAGGGGGTACCGAGAGAATAGGAACATTTGAGGAAAATTTCCTTAACTGGAAACCGCCTTTAGATAATAGTTTGGATAATTCCTCCTTCATGTTTAGTGCATCAGTGACATTATCAGCTCCCGTCAGCACGTCGTCGACATAAAAGTCATTCATCAAGACCGATGATGCTGCGGGAAATGAAGCTGTTTCATCGAATGCCAACTGTTGCAAGGTGCGAGTTGCGAGGTATGGAGCGCTTTTAGTGCCATAGGTAACTGTGCACAACTTAAAGCATTGTATATTATCTGCTGGGTTATCTCTCCACTAAATTCGCTGCAAATCTTGTTGGTCATCATGTATGCGAATTTGCCTGTACATTTTAGTAATGTCGGCTGTAAAAGCAACTATGTGTGTCCTGAATCGAAGAATGATAGACAGCAAATCCTGCTGAATCGTGGGACCTTTATTTAGACAATCGTTTAGAGATACACTGGACGCTGATTTCGACGATCCATTAAACACTACTCTTAATTTAGTAGTCGTACTAGTATCTTTCATTACACAATGATATGGCAGATAGTATGCCTTATTGTATGAATTATTTATACTATGTGGATCTTGAACTAACATCATGTGTTCCAACGACAAATACTCACTCATAAATTCACGGTATTGCTGATAAATTTCAGGCTGACGAATTAGTTTTCTCTCTATAGAATAAAATTGTTGAAGCGATGTGAAGTTTGAATGACCAAGGCGTTTTATATTGTCATTTATAGGTAATGAAACAGAATACTGACCGGACGGGAGACGCTTGACGTTCTTAATATAATGTTCTTCACAGTATTTTTCTTCTAATGAAAAATCATTTTTAACATAAATTGTTTCCATTTCCCAGAAACGTTTTAAGTCGTTATGAAGACTTTCATTCGTACACAATACAGTGGCTGGTCCTTCATCAATACTTTGACGAGAACATACTCGACCACTAATTACATATCCGAACACGCTTGACATAAATGGTGGTAGATTTTTAAGTACAGTAATAGCTTGACCACTAAACAGTTGATTGTAAATTTCAGCACCAAGTAACATATCGATTTTGTTTGGTACATGGAAATATGGGTAAGCTAACTGAATTTCGGCAGGAATTAAATTTAAATCAATATTGACTGGATTGGCTGGTAACTGATTTGTGATTTTTGGAATGATAAAGAAATCGAGTGTTGCTGAGAAATTAGATGTTCTGGACGTAATTGTTAGATAAACTTTTGCTTTGATTACGGTTTCACTTCCACCGATGCCAGATACGACTTTACTGGTTGATTGTTTTTTCAGCTTCAATAATTTAACAATACTTTCAGTCACGAAGTTTAAATGTGATCCACTATCTAATAATGCCCTACACAACAGTTTTCCATTGGATTCTGTTGCAACATTAAGCAACGTAGTTCCAATCAGAATCTGTTCGACATTTCTTAAACTAACCGAATTTTTGATTTGAGTATTGCTTAACTGACACGATGATAATCCAGAAATTTCAACACTACCTGATTCTTCTCGACGATTATTACCAGATTCATTTCCGTTTAGCCCTGTAGTTGCTGAAAAGCTCTTAGAGTTTCGAAAACTTGTGTTTGTCCCAAAATGAAGCAGTTCATTATGTTTCAAAGAACATTTGCTACAAGGTGGTTTATCACATGTTCCAACTCTATGTTTCGAAATTAGGCAATTGGTACACAATTGATTACTTCGTGCGTATTGAAAACGCATTTGCGGAGATATTTTAATATCTAAGAAACCTGGACAATTTGTAATCAAGTGTGATCCTTCACAATATGAGCACTTTATATTATTAGAGACTAACGAGATTGATTTTCCTTTAAAATAATGAGATCGTTTGTTATCACTTGGATACTTTGAATTGGCTGTCAGCTTGATGGCGTCTAAAATTCGTACATGATTTTTCAACAAATTGATAAATTTGTCGAAGTTCAATAATTTAATAGTTTCTGAATTTTTAATTATGTAGATTTTAGATGCCTTATCGAGTTTTTCAGTTAAGTGGTGGATTAGCATTAAGTCCCACTTCTCAACCTCGATGTGCAAAGATTTTAGAGCACTATAATTTTTTACAGAATGGTCAATAAATGTTTGCAAAGCAACTGCTGAATTTTCATGAGGAGATTTAATTTCGTACAATTCTCTCATGTGAATTCTTTGAATTAGAATGGCATTGTCGTAGCGTTTACACAACGCTTCCCATGCCACGTTGTAATTATCAGACGTTACCGGAAGGTTTTCTATCAAATTATATGCTTTTCCGGAACGAATGTGTGATACTAAATAAACAAATTTTACTGTATTATCGATGGTAGTTTTGTTATGAATTAGATCTTTGAAAATATCCCTAAAGGCTAACCATTCACTCTCTAAGCCACTAAAAGTTGGTAACTTGAGCTCTGGGAGTTTTATCGACATTACGGGAATATTCTGTTCTATTTGGGTACTATTAGCTGAAACGTCACCATAAACCGGTTCTTTTGTTTGAGTTTCTAGTTTCTTAAGATCGTGAAGCTTATTTAACAAAGCGCTTTCAACGTATTCGTAATCATCTTCAAACGATATACGATCAGTTGCAGCAGCTTCATCTAAGATCTCTATCTTAAGTTGGACTTGATGATACTTGTCATACACCAACTGTAATCTGCAAATGTTAGATTCGACTTCACCTATTGTTTTTAGGCTCAATAGGTTGTTTCTAAATTGGGTTACTTGGCCCTTAAATGCAGCACGTTTCCTTTTTAATGAATCTAAAGTCACAGTTTTTGATATGGGCCTAAAGTCCCTATTACTAGCGTGATCACTCTCGTCAGAGTCACGGTTTGACATTCTTATTTAACTTAACTTTATGCGAATAAAAAATTAAAAAAAAAAATTGGTGGTTTGTCACCTACAAAAGAAGCAGTTATTTCTGCTTACCCAAAATAGTATACCAAAAAATAAATATTATGCTAGAAACGTAAATGTTAGTATAACTTACAACTTATTCTGACTTCAGTATGTACTGATTTTAATTATACGACCTTGGTTCCTTGATGCTGCGACTGGTAATGCTATGATAATTGCAATATATCGATGATGAAATATTTACTGGAATACCTCCTGGTTAACGACTAAATATGTTGAATAACTTCGATGAAACTATCGGTACGGTACTCAAATGCTTTATTATTTTATATTTAATATTTCACGATGACTGAACGATGACGATTAACTAAAGATAGTGACTGTGATATGATGTGTATCGATGTATTTCGTAGAACTGGATGACTTGTATAACGATTGGTGTAAATCGAATTATCCGATGTTTTGATTATATTCACGACGATGCTTTTAGTAGAATTAACCTCATAAAACCAATTTCACTGTCCACACGGGTTAATTTCAAAATGTGATGATGTTGAATGAAGGATTTTTCTTGAAGAATTTTCAAGATGGTTCCGACTTTAATATGAGTTTACATATGTCTAAATCATAAATCCGACGAAATAAATTGAAAAATTAATTTGCTAATTTATCGATGATTACTGATTTTATGGATATTTAATAAATCGAAGATTGGTTGGATGGTGAACGCACCAGGTAACTTTTCCTGATTGACAAAATGGCTGTACGTTTTACGTATGTAACAATTAAGCACGCGGTTTCACCATCCGGCTCGAAGGACCAAAATGGAAGCACTCTCAATTAATATATTATATATATTTCTGAGTTAACTTTATTTAACTTAATTTTGAAGATAAATTGAATATAAAAAACACACAATAATTTTATTGCTTTATAATTATTTATTAAATTTTACGAAGAATACAATTTTTAGCTATTGATGTGTTTTGTTTGAAATATCGAAGAGAACAGCGGTGCAAGATGACAATTTATTTTATTTTTTCCCAATTTACACCGATACATACTAATTTCCAAAAACAAAATATATTTGATTCATCTTGCAACATTGCTGAATAGTTTTCTCATCTGAAATTGACTATAATGATTTGACATTTCTTTTCATAACATTAAAATCAACTTGAAAACAAATTAAATGTTGACTAGGTAAGTTATCATTATTATGTTTAATCGTATTTGATGTAGTTTAAACCCTTCTTTTACTTTTCAGAAAGATCCAAGACTAACATATAGATAAAACACAATTATAAACATGTTTACAGATAAGTTATTAATTATTTTAACATATAATATTGAATTATAAATTATTTTCTTTTTTTTCTTTTTAGGTTATAAATTGATTGTTTTTAATTTTTAATTTGTGAAGTGATTTTGGATCTTTAACAATTATGATATTCTGGAGAGATAACTGGCTTTTTCATAAAGCATTTTTTCAAAGCTAATTTAAAATGGTTTCTGTCATTCTCCAGCAAAAACCCATAAATGGTTTTCTTGCATTAATGTGTCAGCCACTTTAGCAGACAATATCAATTCAAACATGGCAAATTTGCGAACTAAATTACTCCATCTTCACAATGCTTTTCCTTTAGAATCTGAAGATTTATTGGTAAAACTTATAAAAAGATAATTCCGAGATTTTACAACTTATAAAACATCAAGGCACTCTGTATGGGGCATCAGGTAAACTCAAACATGACAGAGGTTAATTGATTTAAATTAAAAAAATTTTATCTGCTTAAATATTCAGCTGATTACAAAAATTACTTTACCCAACAAATTATGTGGCCATTTAGCCTTACCGCACAAAAACTATATATGGAAATCTGGATTTACAATACTCTCAAATGCTTTCTCAAACTTAGACTACGACCTCTATATAAAAATAATACTGTAAGATAATTTCTGCAGTCGTTTGAGCTTTCCAGATTGGAAAGTTGTATGGAAGTCTGGATTTATGCAGTGTGATATAGGAAACTTCATTCGTGCAATACGCCTTGATATCAATATTCTCAAATACTTTGTGTACATTTGAATAAAATCCAGACTCCCATGCATCTTCCTTGTCTGGCAAGGTAAAATTCTGACACAATTGTCTTTCAGTTTTATTTTGACATTCTTCTTCTCGCCTAGGTAGGATCTAGGTAAGAATAGGGTGACAGATGCCCAAGTTTCTCTAGACCTGTTTTGGGTTTTCAAACTTTAAATTTATTAGTGGCAATCCGAAATTCAAGAGGGATCAGAAAAAAAAATAATTTCAACAAAATTTAATTCCAACTCAAGCGCAAACGACTGGTCAAAAAATTCTTTAGGACGCGATTTAATATGTTTAAGGTTTGGAACTCATTATATCGATTCGGCTTAATATCTCCGAAATAAAATATCACTAAAATACATCGACAAAAGTGTGTTTCTCTATTCGGTGCTGGAGACGGAGAAAATTGTCTGAGTTAGCTGTGTATGGAAAACCAAAACTGGTAAATATAATTTTTTTATCGATCAAAATGCCATTAGTACGAATAGTGTTTCAAAATATTTCTTGTCGTTGGGCCATGTTTTATTTTAAAAATTATGAACACTACCTTACGACAGACAAGGAACTATTTATTGAATTTACAAAATATCGCAGATAATAAATTTCACTCAAGAAATGTTCCTGTTCTATCCGTTTGATAGTGGAGACTGAGAAGATAGTTTGAATTAGCTAAGTATATACAAGTTAATTTGGCGAATTTTATTTGTGATTTAAAGTTTCAAGAAACCCGACCCCAGATTATTAAATAAATTAATAATTAACAAATTTTATATTATAGGAACTATTTAAAGAATCGACTTAACCTCTTAAATCTCAGATATAAATTCTGTGTAAAAATAAAAAAAAATTGTGCAATATGTGTTCTGCAATATTTTTTGAATTAGGTTCTTATTTTATTTAACAAATCCGACCCCAAATGGGGTGATCCAAGAAATTTTCAGAGCGTGAATAATTCGGCTTTATAGAACTGACTGATAGAATTAGCTTAATAGCTTAGATATAACATTTCACTAAAATCCATTGACAAACGTGCTCAATTTGGTGCTGGAACCTGGAAATGTAGCAAAGGCCTGGAGTGGTTATGAATGAAAGTAAAAAAAAAAATTTTCTTTAACAATTCTAATTTCACCAAATTTGTTTCTAATAGCCAAAATGTTATTATAGTGTCTTGCAATATTTATTGAATTCATGTTTTATTTAAGAAACTCCATCTCTACACCAAATGGAATTGCTGCAATTGCTGATTATACACGAATTCCATTGAAATTCATTATCTGACTTAACCAATATGAATCAAAGGGTTTACAACTTTTCTAAAAGAGATTTTACCACGTGCATGTTTTTTACCCAGTCGTTCCCACCAAACCAATTTTAGTCCTTTTTTTAAGGCGATTTTTCAGACTTCCTCCAGGTCATCCTATGTAGGTACCTATTGGCGTATCGTCTGGTAATGAAATTCCTTTAAATCGCACAAAATATCTTCCAATTCTCAAAAATCAGCTTTGTAAAAATAACGAACATACACGTTCGCATATCTGCCAAAATCACGGTTTTGAAAATGAAAAGGCGTGAACTAAAAGTTCCTTTAAGATCAATTTTTTATTTACCGCGTAAAATTTAGATAAAAATAGCTAAAAATAAATCGGTTATTTTGACGGGTCGGTAGTTCTAGTGTTAAATTTAGTTTTTCGGATGTTCTTTAGCACCTGTGTCACGGCTGCTTGAATGGCTGAAACGTCATCGTAAAAAGCTCCTTTCATTGGAGTTTCCAGTTTTGGGAATAGAAAATAGTTACACGGTGATAGATCAGGCAAATTGATCGAATCAAGAAAATCTGGATCGTTTTCAGCTGTTGAAATGATGTCTTTGCATTGCTCTACACGAGCGACTTTTTGATCTTCATTTAACTGATGTGGAACAAAACGTGCACAGACCTTTCTTTTACCCAAATCTTCAGTTGATATTGTGTAGATTGTAGCGTAAGATGAATTTAATTCTTCTGCCAACATTCTGTAGAGAAAAAAGTGCCACGGCCACCTCCAGTAATAATATCTAATTGCAATAATTATCAGAGTATTAGAAACATCATGGACAACAATCATATAAAGTTTCAAGCTACAGCGTTAAATAGTGGTGATATCAAAATAAATGTCACAGACAGTGATAGCTATAGAAAGTTAACAGGAGCTCTTAACGAAGAAAAAACAGCGTGGTATTCCTACGAAGATAAGCAGACAAGGCAAACCAAAGTCATTGCTAGGAAGCTACACGCTTCATGCAAACCAGAAGAGATGAAAGAGTATCTTTTGGAGAAAAAATACAAAATTAAAGAAGTTACACAGCTGCTAAAAAGAGGTGACAAAACACCTCTTCCATTATATATGTTGTCTTTTGAACAGAAGACATTAAAAATATTTATGCAATCAGCGAAATACTCCATATGAAAGTGCAAATAGAAGCAGTTAAAAAATCTAAACTGATCCCCCAGTGCAAAAAGTGCCAAGTCTACGGACACACGCAAAACTTTTGTAATAAGGAGCCCAGATGCGTGAAATGTGTAGGAAAACACCGTACGGCTGAATGTACGAAACCAAAAGGCACCCCACGAAAATGTGTTAACTGTGGAGAGATACACCCAGCCAACTACAGAGGTTGCATTGTTATAAAAGAGCTGCAAAAAATTCGCAACAAAACAAGGGAAACTTCAATAATTACCAGGCCAGAAATTAACTCAGCCTCAACAAGAATACCTACAAATTTAAGGCCACACCAAACATTAATCCAGCCATCAAGAACTAATCCAAATGTGACATTTGCTGATGTACTATCTACTGGAAGTTCGAGAAGACAACATAGTTCTCTTTTATTAAATGATTCAAATAATAACCAAACTAATAAAATACTACAAGATATTCTTGATAGACTTAGTTCACAAGAAGAAAAGCAAGAAAAAGCCCTTATATCAATCCTACAAAGGCTCACTCTACTCGAAAAACATGGCAAATAATTTAACGACAAAATGAAATACAACTATTTCTTGATTTAGAAAAAATAGATATATGTTTATTATCTGAAACACACCTTACTACTCAAAGTCATATAAAAATCCGCGGCTACGAAGTTCACTCAGCAGTTCATCCTAATAATAATGCACGAGGGGGCAGTGCCGTGATTATAAAAAAAGATATTAAATACCATCTGCAACAAAAACTTGAAAGTGATGAAATACAAGCAATTAGCATTAGCATTAATACCCGCAACCACAAGTTAGTGGTATCCGCAATATATTGCCCACCTAGATATAACATCAAAGAGAATGCTTATACTCAGTTCTTCAAGCAGCTCGGTGAAAAATTTGTAGTCGGGGGTGACTTCAACGCTAAACATACTGACTGGGGATCAAGACTAACCACAACTAAAGGGAAAGAGCTTCAACAAGCAATAATTAAATACAACTGCAACTGGCATTCTACTGGAAAACCAACTTATTGGCCCAGTGATCAAAATAAAACACCAGACCTAATTGACTTCTTTATAACAAGAAAAATCCCGGTTGATTATATACAAGTGCAGGAAGGATTGGACTCCACATCTGACCACTCCTCTATTTTAATGATAATAAGTGATACAATAATTACTAATGATAAACAGCCACTGTTAACAAATAAATATACTGATTGGAAAAAGTTCAGGAATGAACTAAACAATAGCATCATTTTAAACACACAACTTTCATCAGAAGAAACATTAGAACAGGAGGTGGAGAAGCTCGTCAAGGACATACAGGTAGCGGCGTGGAAAAGTACTAACACAACAAACAAAAAAATAGCTGGCAAATGCTATCCAATGGAAATTAAATCACTAGTTATAGAGAAGAGAAGTACCCGTAGGGAGTGGCAACGTACACGAGACCCAACCGTCAAAAATAGATTAAATAATTTAACACAACGAATACGTAGAGAAATAAGGGAATTTAAAAATAAATCAATAAATTCATACCTACAATCTCTCACCTATGATAAAGGTAGTGATTATTCATTGTGGAAAGCAACCAAATATTTGAAAAGGCCAGTTATGCATATACCACCAATAAGAACAAATAATGGTCACCTGGCTAAAAGCAAAGAAGAAAAAGCAGAAAAATTCGCGGATCATCTCGAGCGTACCTTTCAGCCAAATTTAACAACACTTAACCAACAGGACAAACAACTATCCTGAGACAGGAAATTCCATTAACTAATGCTAAATAAGTAAAACAAGTAATAAAGAACCATGTAGTACTTAAAAAATCACCAGGATATGACCTGATAACTTGAGAGATTCTAAAACAACTACCTAATAAAGCTATTAAAAAAATATCGGACATAGTTATTGCTTCCTTCAGACTCCGTTATGTCCCTCTATCTTGGAAATTTGCGGAAGTGATAATGATACCTAAGCCAGGTAAGCCACCAAGTGAACTGGCCTCGTACAGGCCAATATCACTTCTTCCAACTATGTCAAAACTATTTGAGAGATTGTTATTAAAACGAATTAAACCAGAAGTTGTAAAATCAGGAGCTGTTCCGTCCCATCAGTTTGGATTTAGAGAGGAACACTCCACAATCGACCAAGTCCATAGAATAACAGATATAATAGAAAAATCCTTAGAGGAAAAAAAGATTTGTTCAGCCATATTTCTTGACATAGCGCAGGCATTTGACAAAGTCTGGCTAGATGGTTTAATATTTAAATTGGGGAAAACTCTGCCATTTGAGTATTGCGAACTGCTAAAATCATACATGAAAAGGAGATATTTTAGAGTTAAACAGGAAGGAGTTTACTCCAGTATTAAAGAAGCTAAAGCAGGAGTCCCGCAGGGGAGTGTCTTAGGGCCTTTCCTTTTCGTGCTGTTTACTAGCGACATACCGCAGACGAGCAATACAACTATCGCCACGTTTGCAGATGACACTGCAATTCTAGCTGTTGGTGACACAATCGGTGAAGTCACATTCAAACTACAAATAGCCGTAAATAATATACAAGATTGGCTAGCTAAGTGGAGAATTAAAGTGAATGAATCGAAGTCTACTCACATTAACTTCACTAATAGATCAATAGAACCACTACCTGTGACTCTCAATAATATATCTGTACCACATGCCAATCAAGCAAAATACCTTGGTATGAACCTTGATGCAAAGTTAAAGTGGAAAGTACACGTGAAAAAGAAAGCAGAAGAGCTTCAGTTAAAATATAGAAAAATGTACTGGTTAATTGGAAGAAACTCTCAGTTATCCATTCATAATAAACTTATGCTTTATAAACAAGTACTCAAGCCGGTCTGGACATATGGTATTCAACTATGGGGATGCACCAAAATCAGCAATCAACAGATAGTTCAACGATTTCAAAATAAAGTCCTCAGAGGAATTGTAAATGCCCCTTGGTACACTCGTAATAGTGACCTTCATAGAGATCTCGGAATAGACACAGTCGCAAGTGAAATAAAGAAATGTGCTCAAAAACACCAGGAGAGGCTCCATCATCACCCTAACATCGAAGCTGCAAGACTACTTCATCAAGAGGGTATAATAAGAAGACTCAAAAGACTAAAACCTTTTGAGTTGCCTGAATAGTCCGCACAATGCAACATCAACCAAAACAACACTTTATGTAAAGAACACATATGAGTGCTTTATTATTATATTGTCAGAGTCAAACGCTGTTAGTCAAAAATGACTAGTTACTTTGTAAAAAAATTTTATTGTTATCATAAATAAAATTATTAAAAAAAAAAAAAAAAAAAAAAAAAAAAATTAACTGATGTGGAACAAAAAACGTGCACAGACCTTTCTTTTACCCAAATCTTCAGTTGATATTGTGTAGATTGTAGCGTAAGATGAATTTAATTCTTCTGCCAACATTCTCACAGTGAAATTTATATCGATAGCGATTATTTCACGTACTTTTTCCACTAACTCAGCATGATTTGATGGTTTTTGTCGTCCAGGTCTTGGATCATCATTTAAATCGTCACGGCCATTTTTAAATCGTGTAAACCATAAACTTTTTTTAACAATTCGTAAATCTCAGCAAATTTTTTACCGAGTTTAAAACCAAATTTAATATTTGCTCTTTGTTCCATTATGTTTTTACGACATATCTACAAAAACTACTGTCATTAAAACGTGTGTAATTTTGTAACCAGTCAACCGATTAGCATGAACGCTGCGTTCGAAAGAAGAAACAAGTACCTTTCTAATGCTACCAACGTTTAATAGATGGCGCTACGTGCGTCCTATAATTTAAAATAAAAGTTCGGTTATTTTTAGATCACACGTATGTATTTGTTATTCTGAAATTTCCCCCAACTCAAAGATAGCCCGAGAACATTACCATACAAAAAGCGATAAAATTCGAAAATCTTGAATAATCCTAAAATTGTTAAGAAATCTAGAATAAACCGAATAATTCGAAAAATTTCTGCGTTATATGAATCTCGATTGATCTCGAACAATTTCAATAACACCGAAAAATCTGGATATTAATGAATATTTTTGGAAAGCCTGTTAGAAAACTCAGGAACATTTCGAAAAATTCCGAAAGTTCGTGAAATTATCAAACTATTAGTCAAGGAGCTTAATGTTTATAATAAATACTACTAAGCAAAATTCTACTAAACAAGTTAAGGCTAAACTCAACAAAACGATAGAAGCCCGCAAGTAGTAATGGATAATTTTGTAAATATCGAACAATCATATTTTTCGAATAGGCTGTAAGATTCTCAAGTAACATCGAACAATCAAATACATTTGACTATCTCAAACATACTCGACTTGTCTGTTTCGAGACACCGAATCACCAAGTAAGTCTCGAACATCACGCATCTCTCTCCATGCTAAATTCCAATAATCTCGAGAAATTTTAAAAAGTGATCATAAGATGAAATTTGAGACAAATCGGGATCAAATCGGGAAGCGATGAAAATTTTCAAAATCAGGAGAATCTTACCGAGAATAAACTAAACAAAACAAAAACCTTCTAGTTTACCGGTAAATTCAATTTTTATTTACCTTTTGCCGGTGATCAAAATAATCCGGTAAATGAGAAACTATAAGTTGAACGAACTATAATTCATAGGCTGACTAGATATTTTTCTAGGAAGAAAGTTTCAACAGTTTCTTCTTAATTGAACAATTTAACAATTTCTGCTAGTAGCCTTAGACAGACGTGTCGCGTTTTTTTTGTTTTTTTCCATCATAGGAAAAAAAGAATATTAAAAAAATTTCATTGATTTTGGGATTTTGGGGCATACATTTGGGGCTCAACGGTACAGTATTATTCCTTTGTTTACGTTAACTTGGCATTTATTACTTGGGGTGCTTTTTTGTTTGTTTTCGTTTTAGATTTCCATCCCGTTCATTTTGGATGAAGCGCTTCTTATCTTTATTTGTAAGTATTGCGCATCAGTCACGTCGCGTCGTGTTTACGCACTTGAGTGTAATGTCTTTTAACAACCCGAATGTAGTTTTAAAGTCTATGTTAGTCGATAGGTCATTGTTAAATGTAGCTAGTTTCAACGTGCAAAGTTTAGTCCTAAATATTGATGAGATTCGTCATATTTTTAATGGTGCTTCAGTGGACATTCTTTGTTTCTCTGAAAACTTTTTAAATCCAAATATCAATATTTCAGCTTTGGCCATCATAGGTTATAATATATTTAGGAAAGATAGAGCGGTACCTCCCCTTAATTATGGTGGTTTATTGTTTATATATGTTTGTAGGTGATCACATTAAGGCTAGATTAGTTACCATACCTTCTTCCATTTCAGAATTGTTAGTATCGGTTAGTATGTTTTCATTAGTGGTCGTAAAGTCTTATTCGGTACCGTCTATAACCCACCAAAAACTAGTAAGAGGTCGTACGCCCAATTTAAAAAATCACTTGCAGACTTAGAAAGTTTATTTAGTTATTTCTCTTGTAGATTCGATGAAATGTATATATCAGGTGACTTTAATTTCGATATACTCCAAACTTCCGGCTTCCCTCAGGATTATTTGAATCTTTTAAATAGTCTTAATTTATCCGTACACAACACTGTGGCACCAACGTTTTCTTGTCAAACCACTAGCGGGGCCCCTTATTCCCTTATTGATCGTATCATATCTTTTACTAATAACTCTATTTGTTTTTTCAATCAGTTGTCTCTCGGTATGGGATCCCATCATGATTTTTTAGTTTTTTCTGTGAACTCTTACTCTCCACCTAAACCTTTTAGCTTTAGAGGTTTTTCACTAAACTTTGTAACTCAGTTCCTTGGGAGGTAATTTTTTGCCTTAGTTCTGCAACTAACCAAATAAAATTTTTCAACTCGTATATTAGTTTGGTGTTTGATAGTTGCGTTCCGCTCTTAAAAAGGTTACTTGCAAAGCAAAATCTCCGCCTTGGTTGTCTCAGGTAATTTCGAATGCCATAAATATTAGAGTTAGTAAATATCGTTTATGGAAAAGGTGTCCTAATAGTCATTCTCATTTAGATTACAATCAGGCTCGTAACAGAGTTGTAGGGTTAATTCGAATTGCTAAACGTAATTTTTTCAAGGACAAGTTAGACTCCTCTCTTCCTCCCAAGGTTTTCTGGCGTAATGTTTGTAATTTAGGCCTAGACAGATGCAAGATTAGTTTAAGTGGGGATTTCAAACCCAATGAAATTAATAGTTATTTTTGGTCTAGTCTGAACTCGGGCAGTAGTACCGACGATTTGTTCTCTAACGCGTCCTCTACTTTGTTTTCGTTTTCAAATATTTCTCTCGAGGATTTACAATCTGCTATTTGGAAGGTTAAATCGGTAAAAATTCGTTAAGAGAGTTTTCCCTTTGGTCTCAAAATACTTGTTACATATCTTCAATTTTATTCTCACGTCCTTTTCCTATCCTGATCAGTGGAAGCTAAGTAAAATAATCCCCATCCCAAACATCAGTAACCCTTTAGAGCTATCTTATTTTCGGTCAATTAGCATTTTAAATTCTCTCTCTAAGGCTTTCAAGATAGTTGTTAAAAATCAAATTCAACCGCATTTACATAGCAATAGTTTAATTAATTGCTTCCAATCTGGGTTTAGAAAATTTCATTGCACTTCTACTGCATTATTAGGCGTAATATCTTTAACTTTGTTAAATTTTGCTAAGGCTTCTGATTCTATTAATCACATAATTCTTTTTAATAATCTCTTATCTCAGTTTAGATTTTCGCTTTCTGGTGCCAAATTGATTTTTAACTACCTTTGTAATCGTTCGCAGGCAGTTTTTTTTGGCAATTCCTTGTCTGTGTATTATTTTCTATGTACATAAATGACCTAGTATCCTCCATTCAACATTGTTCATTTCACATTTTCGCTGATGACGTCAAAATTTATAGAAATAGTCGTTTAGATCAGGATTCTATTGTTAGGAATATTTCTCTGATAAATGAAGATTTAAGTAATATCGTTAGTTGGTCGATCTCTAACAGGCTTGTTTTAAATGCGAATAACTCTCAGTCGATTATAATTTATAAAAAAACCGTTAGATACCTCGTCCTTTCCTGGTATTTTTAGGGGAAAGTTTAGGAAAAAATTGTTTTTGTCTTATCCTCATTTTATTTACGGTGACATAGTTTTATTCGGTGTGCTTCAGAAAAATATGAATGTTCTCCAAAGATGTTTCAATGCTTGTACCAGGTTTATTTTTGGTATTTGGAAGTTCGATCATATTTCTGCCTACTCTAGCCTTGTTTTAGAATGTAGTTTAGTAGTAGGGTGGCGGTTTGATCATAATCCAGATGTTAATAAATTTTAGAAATCCAGATATTGGGTGTGGCTTATGTTATGTGGGTTGTAGTTTGTTGACGTCATGAAGTGGGAGGTGGTTAGTGAGTGGGTTGTGGCTTAAATAATGTGACGTAGTGTATAATGACGTGTGTAGTTATTTTTGTGGTATACATAATGTGACATAGTGTGTGATGACGTGTACATAGTTATATTTTTTTATTTTAAATAAATAAATTACGCTAATTGCGCATTTCTTGAACATGAAGTGTTATCCTGAGATATTTTATCTACTATGGATAATCCATCGATACGTTACTTGGCTAAATTGTGCGCAAATTCACTTTGGGGAAAGTTTATCCAACGAGATGATCGCAATCAAACAACCGTGGTGAATAATGATCGTGAATTTTATAATTTTGTGTGCTCCCTGGGCGCTCAACTAATAGATATATTACCAGTAGGTGATAACTTATTATGGATTAGTTGGAAGTATCTAAATGGTGAATATATTGAACCGCTAAAACATGTATCATTACCTATTAGTGCTTACACCACAACCAACGCTCGAATCAAATTATACTCGATTATGGAAAAAGTGGGCCAAAATCTATTGTATTGTGATACTGATTCAGTCATTTATGTAGAAAAACCAGATGAGGAAAATATTCTACAAACCGGTAACTATATTGGTAATTAAACCGATGAATTGGTGACCTACGGAGATGGTGCTTATATTACAGAATTTGTTAGTATAGGTCCAAAGAGTTACGCATATTTAGTTATTTGTCCTGGCACAAATTTAATATTCGAAGTTGCCAAATGTAAAGGTATAACTTTAAGTGTTGCAAACAAACAAATTTTCAATTTTTCAACACTTAAAGGTTTAGTTACAGACAGTACCGACGAGGGGTTCAGAACTGTATATGACGCAAAAAAAATTAAGCGGCGTAAAGTTTTTCAAGTTGTTTCAGAACCAGAATCTAAGAAATTTAGCTTTGCATTGACCAAAAGAGTTTGTGACGAAAATTTTACAACTTTACCATTTAGATTTAAGAATTAAATCCGTTGTGAACAATTACCATTTTTTATAATATACATATTTTTAGGCTTTGTGAAAACTATGTATGTTTTAGTTTGTAAGTTCATCAATAAATATTATAAAACAAGTTTTGAACAAAAACCTTTTTATTTTCATGAATTATGAGAAAAAAAAAAAAATTAAAATCAATATCAGCAAAAAAAGTAAGCATCTTATCATACTCGTAAGAATGTATTCATAAAGTACAGAAATATTTTCATCGAACTTACTTAATTTTTCTTTTCTATAATTTGTACTATACATAAACATGTAAATAATTAGGTCGCAAAATACAAAACATATGATTTATATAACATATGATCTCAAATTATTATTAATACAAGACAATTTTAACATCTGGATTATCATCAAACCTCAATCTAAGCCACTCCCTGATATTAAAATGTAATTCTATAAATAGAAATTTGCAACGAAAACGGAAAAAGAAATTACGATAATAATAATATTATGTACATACCCATTTTTTTTCCATCTTAATAATTCGCTAGTACTAGAACTACATGCCTCTTTCATTTATATAAAAAAATCAGCGTTAATTCTTCATTCTACATTAATATAGAAATCTCGAATCGTACGACGAAAAAAGTTAACTCTCAGTTCTGTTATATCAATAAAGTGGGTAAGTAAAATATTAAACTTTGGAAAAGAACATTTTCAATTTTCACCTATTTATGTTTCTTTACAAGTATGTACTTTGAATTAATTATATATATATATATATATATATATATATATATATATATATATATATATATATATATATATATATATATATATATATATATATATATATATATATATATATATATATATATATATATATATATATATATATATATATATATATATATATATATATATATATATATATATATATATATATATATATAAATACGACCACGTATTGGCAGGAAATTCTCATGTTTCACACATGCGTCAGCTTTATACGCGCAATTTATTTATTTAAAATAAAAAAATATAACTCACACACTACGTCACATTATTTAAACCACAACCCACTCACTAACCACATCCCACTTCATGACGTCAACAAACCACAACACACATTATAATATAAGCCACACCCAACATCTGGATTTTCAAAAATTTATTAACATCTGTATTATGATCAAACCGCCACCCTACTACTTAGTTTATCTATTTTTTACGAGTTTCGCGTATGTCTTTTTATTTTTAAACTTCTCAAAGCTAAGGAACCTTGTTATCTATATAGGAAATTAAAGTTTAGTAGGTTTCATTCCTCTAACTTCCGCCTAATTCCGGCTAAAAATTGTTATAGGTCGTTAAACACGTCAATTTATGTTAGATGAGTTTCCCTTTGGAATTCAATTCCATTGGAAATTAAGAGATTAGGATCGGCAAAATTATTTAGGTCATAATTTTTGGAGTGGCGTGATTGATGGGTAATACGTAGTTTTTTAATTTATTTTTATTAACTTTGTTATTTATGTTAATTTTTAATATTATTTCACTTCGTGCTGTACATATTATTGTAAATGAGCTACTGCTCAAAATAGAATGTGTAAGCATGAGGTGAAAATAGTTCGAAAAAATGTAAGAGGTTTTTATGCCTAATGGAAGCAACTTCAGTATTTTTTTTTTGTTTCAATTGCTTTGTTTCCATGTGTGTTTTCCCTTTTAATACTAAATTATTTATAAATAACTATAAATAAATAATTTTTATGAACACCACAATGATTCTTCGCAAACTGCTTCGAAGCAAAGCAGATAAGTATTACCTCCCTTTACAAATCAGAGTCATTCTTTTTCAAATCAAATTCAACCTTTTCAAAAATTGATTTACAAAAGGTTGAATTTCTTTTACAACAGGTTGAGCTTGAAGTGCAAAAGGGGTAAATTTGGAATGGAAAAAGTAAATATAAATTAGTCGATCCAACCAAAGCCAACTTAATAAGTAAAGCCTCCATGTTGCCGATATTTTTTTAAAAGCTTTTTTTAAGGTATCAAAAAATCCAAAAGAAAATGTTTATTCCATAGTTTTTATATGGAGAGATATGACCTCAGTTTATTCAAAATATATTAATGAAAATTGACTCGAAATTAATTTTATTTTGATTCAATTGAAACTATAAACTTTATTTTCCACCTGACTTGGACGATTTTTTCGTGAGCTTTTCCAATTTACGGTAATAATGATAACCAACTAAGATATTTTATATCTGAAAAAGCTTAAAAATAGAGTACATGCATGTAAAAAGGAGATATAAATATAAAGGAAAAGACGCGACGTTTACAATAATAAACATGACAAACAATATAGAAACAAGGTAAACAAGGTACCGAGCAAACGGCGCAGTGGTTAAAGCTGCGGCGTTTGGATCGGGAGGTACCGGGTTCGAATCCCGATAGGGGCGGGATGCAAAAGGGATTTTTCATCATCTGATTACGATCGGTGATGACGATGAACACAACTATGACCCCCTGTTTAGAGTGCAGAATCCATGGGCCGACCCACCTTTCATGTCAGCACTATAGGTTGGCATGAAGCAATGCAATGTGCAGGTGGTTTATACAAAGCGGGTCTATAGCCGTACGTCCTCGATTTGGCTACTGCTGCGTAAAGTAGGACGGTAAAATTAACTGCGAAAGAGTTGGGAGTGCCTTGAGCCCCAGAAAAGATTGCATAGATTAAAAAAAAAAAAAAAAAAAAAAAAAAAAAAAAGTAAACATAAGAGAAATGAAGCAAATACATAATATGAAGCATATTATCAATTGATGAATCGGAAATTGAATTCGTTTAAACTCGAATGGCATATCGGTTGGGATGATCGGAATTCTCAGACTTCCTCACCTTCGAGTATCGTCGCGTGAACACATTGCCCATTAGTTTTCTCACCACCAAACGCGTTCCGTTACATAGTTTTGATTGGTTCAGATTTCGAAGTATGATGACTATCGATCCAATCTTCTGTTGTAAATTGTGCGGTGGCAAGCCAGGCAGATCCAATGAGTTTAAAAATTCAGTTGGATAGTTGGTTGCTTCGTCTTCGTTTATTACACAGTCGATAAATGTGAACGAATACAGTGGACCAACGATTTGATTTTAAATTGTGATTTTTGTGGTTAGCAATGATGTTCGGGAACACTTTGTTGATGATGCTTGCTTCCCTTTCCTTAAGCATATTATCAAAATCGAACTTAAAAATTCTAAGTAGTTTTTAACGCATGACATAACGCCCGCAGGTTTTATTTAGATTTTTTTAGGAATTGTCGTCCATGGGCGTTATTTCTTTTCCGAAATGGCAATAAAGTTCACTGTAGAATGAATAAGGCTCATGGTCATTAATACCTTTCCGGATTGGTACTAAGGCCCCTTGAATTTTGTCACACCATTCAAGCTATTGAATAATGTTACCAAAGACACTAACAAGACAACAGTAAGCTTCGTAAACAGATTTGATGATACAAAACTTTGGGCGCTGTATTACTTCTTCTGAAGCATTTTGGAGAAGAGGCACAGTGTCACTATTCTGGTTTTCCCGGGCAATTGCGAATTGGGAATATTGTGAGTTCTTAGTGTATTTAGGTTTACTTGTTTCCAAAGCATACTAAATTTTTGGGGAAAAATAGTTCCATTTCATAGCAATTTTGTTGTTTATTTTCCCCTAAAAATTTGACTGGAAATTATTTTTTCCTAAAACATCAACAAAATACCAATCGCTCAGTATGCTTTTGAAAAAAGAAAACCAAAACACGCTAAAAAATTAACACAAAATCAATTCCCAATTTGAAATTCCCCAGGCAAACCAGAATAGTCCCACAGGAGATTATTCACATTTGCGCTCCGTCGGGTTCTGAAAGTGTTCCGCAATCTCAATCGACCAAAACTATGCAATGCTACACGACTACAAATTAAAGCATTACGTGATAATATAATTGAGGCAAGAATCCTAAGGGTCATTCCACTGATGAGGTTGTGTACGTTCCGCGAATACCTATGACCCCAACTGACTTGCCTTTCAGCTTTAAACGTATACAAATCCCGATGAAACTGTCTTCCTCCATCACCAATAATAAGTCGCAAGGCCAAACATTCATTCAAACATTCGGAGTACTTTTCACATGGCGAATTATACGTTGGGCTTTCTTGCACTGGAAACTCTGAAAAACTGATAGATTTTATGGAAGGAGAAAAGCAAAAAAATGTATGTTTGTTGTACGTTGTCATAATAACAGCACTAGCACAATTTCCCAGTATTTTTCAAACAAACCTTACAACATGTTACTTCTAACGGACTTTTCTAAATAAAATTAGTTCTGAAAAAATAAAAAAAAACTACAGTTTTAATTCTATTTAGGACTGGTTGACAGGATGGTTCAACTAGATTTTCTATTTTTTTTAAAAAGCGCGGACCTTCGCCAGGTGTAATTTTTATTTTATAATACAATTATACGTTTCTTTGCCTTATGTTGTGCTTGTTTCGTTCCTTAAAAGTGAAAAGAAAAAATCTTCATTCTGGGCATTATAGTAATTCCCACTAATAGGCGTTTGCTTCCAAGCATTTGTAATTCCTAACAAAGGACAACACCAATCCTTGGAAGCATAGATGTCAGTAACTTGAAGAAAAGGTCACTTAAAAGATAAAAGCAATAAAAAATGGAAGATACTCGTATTACACCATATTTCGGGATTTAAAATTGTATGTTAGGTTATGTTATTTTTGGTATTATAAATCCATGTTATGTTGTGTTATTTCCCCAGCTCATATTAGAATTTGCATTGAAAAATCAAAAATAATATGACATAAAATTCTAAATCCCCGATTATGTTTCCTAGAAAGGAATAACTTTAATGTGTTTATTATAACATTAAATAAAGATCGTTGACTTTATAATAATTTTAAATTTACTGAATTTTTTTTTTAGAACGAACTATGCCTCAAATCGCTTTTTATGTATTTTAATCGGTTTTAGATCCACTACGATCTTGTATTAGATTGGGTAGCCCCGAGATAATAAATTTTAATTTTTTTTTTTTCACTGTCTATTCTATATAAAAAAATTCCGTTTGATTTGCTGTTAATTTGTCGATTAACGTTTTGTATTTGTTTTGTTTATCAAAAGTTGATTGACACTTAATAATTGTACCGGTACTTGTAAATTTTATTTGTCATTTTGATTTTTTATCAAGGCCACTTGATTATACGGTACATTTTTATCGTGATTGGCGGACAAAATTTAATTGTTTATTTTTTATTTGAGATACTTAAATCAAGATTATTACAATCCATATCTAATTCCAAACTTTCGAATTTATTATTCGAAATAGTGTATTTAAGATTTTACATCTAATCTTCAATTACGTTTCTGTACAGTTTTTGAAGCAGCAGAGCAATGTTGTATTCACTTTTACTTTCTTTTGCGTAAGTAAAATAAGTTTAGTAATCATGAACATTTTGACGTTGAGAGTTGGTTTATATGTTTTGAGGTTCTCTGAGTCCGAAATGTTGAGTTTCGAAATAGTACTTCTCTGTCTGTCTGTAATGCTGTGTCTCTTCTACAGCCCAGAAGGTTTAATCAATCAAACTGAAACTTCATATTTAAGCATTTTTGTTTAAATTTGGAGGTCCCAGTGTTTAGTCCAATGCGGCCAACAGGTAGTGGTCACTCCCTTAAGTCAGAAAATTTAGAGAAACTATTTAAAACAAAATAATAATAATAATAATGAATATGCCATGCGCAAATGAAATTTACGTAAAAAATTTCTCAAAATTCACTGTTCATAAAAGAAAGTCATATGTTGGCCACACCTCCATTTTTATTGTACTTTTACAATCTTCAATAGAGTTGTTCTAGTTTTGCTTAAGCCTCTTACGTTCTGTGAGGGTAGTTTTTGTGAGATTCGATTGGCGAAGATTACTCCATTCTTGATGTAAGCGTATTCAGTAGGCTTCCATATTATCCCTATTGTTCAGTAACTACATGCAGTCACAATTATTATCTTTATGGAATAACTCAAAGTCCAGGCTATCCCCTCACTGTTCGGAGCTATACCAATGGCGGCCGGCTGCTCACTGCATTGTTTGTGGCGTTACCTTAAAATTATTAATAATATAAAATTTCATCTTGCAATTAACCAAATTAGCTATAATCTTTTCGTTATTTTTTTTTAAATTTTTCAATTATGAACAAACGTCTGATATACAATCTACCCATTATACCAAAACTAGAGACGTATTCTTCACCAAAGATGCCTAAACTGTGGGTGGACATTTCTCGTGATTTTTTTGGAATTTGGACCGCCCCCTAAACATTTATCGGTGCGCGCCCCGGGTCTTAGTATCATCATAAAGGACCGATGTCGCATACCTTTCATCTAAGATTGAGCGCAAATTCGCGTCCCACCTTGTGATAACATTTTATATACGTACATGACACGCGTGATTATGATTCACGAATCGGAGTGTAAGTCCACAAACATTTTTCTACTTAGATGTTAAACAATTTTTTTTTAACAAAAACTGAGTTTTTGCTAGCATAGTTGACTAGCGTCGTTAGACTTAGATGTGTATTATTTGCATCTAAAAATTTAAAAAAAGTATTACTCTGCGTTTCAGTTATGATCGATTAAAAGTAAAACAGAAGAACATGACTAGATATGATTGAGTATGAAAATCGAGTGAACACAATGTTACGAGAGGCGTCATGCTTAAACCACACATGGAAAAGTTTGCCGGAGCCCATAAAATGAAATGATTGGTGAAGTACACTTAAAAATTTTCAGTTCCAAATTCCAGAGTGGCTAGTAAATATATGCGTTATCAGAAATTAACAAATGCACTCAATAGCATCGAATATATCTACACCTATGGAAAAAATGGCGAACAGGCTGGTCAATGAACTAAAATAATATCCGTCAGATGGAACCTTAGGAATACAAAATCCGGTGAACCTAACTAAGAAATAATAAAACACAGTGGTTAACAGTATTGTATCTGTTGACGTTACTGCCTATTTCAAAATGTACCCGCAGACTTAGAAATTGAGTGCGTGGTTTATCGTTTATTGGATTTAGATGTGTTTTCGCCAAAATCATTCCATACCGGAAAATTGTAAAAAGTTGCATGTCCCAGGATTTCTACCAGTTCAGAAACTTATAATGAAACGTTCGGCGTCTCTATGCGATATACTCATCTTTAGCCATATTTAAATAACAGTTCTAAATGCAACTTGGAGAATAGGCTGACGATTACCGCAAAATAGGTTGTGAATTAATCGGTTATGGATGAGAGTATGGTTACGCTATGTCGATGGTATATTTGCTATCGTTCACAAGAATGGAGTCAACAATTATTTGAGCATTCTAAATTAATTTTTAGTGCCATGAATTAAATTCACAAGTGAATTAGAAAAAAGAAGGGGTGTTACCATTCTTAGACATAAGGTCTTCCAGAAAGGACTGTAGACCCCTCAAGTTTGGTATACATACATAAATCAGAAACCAACAAATAACTACTGATACATCACATCGGATACTTTTACTTTTCACCAGCGTAAACATGGAGCTTTTCACTCGATGGCTAATAAATAGTTCCTACAGTATTTCGATGGATCAGCAGGAATTTGAAAAAGAGGTTAACTATATGGCCTGGACAGTACAGATATACAAAACATTTTAAATTGTACACAAATTCGTTAACTATACGTTGAGACGTGCAATTGAGGTTAACTATACGTTGAGACGTGCAATTGAATCACCTTTTAAAAAATTTTAGACAAAGTTGGTAATATACTAATATTACAATATATCCGTGAATTCATGTCTAGCCCAATATGACGTAATGATAGATTTTTATAGGTCAAGTGCTTTTTGAAGGATCATTTTTAACCGATATCGATGCACTCGTTAACAACTAGCAATATACGATGGTTCCTCAAGCATGTGAAGTTATCCCAGTTTTTTATCCCAGAAAAAATTAAAATGTTCATCAGGTAACACTATCCCATCCCATCCCAGTTTTTGTCTATACGTATATGAAATCAAAGGAAAAAAATAGTATGAAATTTAATTTTTTTTCATCCCATCCCAGTTTGTTCTCATATAGTAAGAAATTTAATTATATTATATTTTTGTTTATAATGATTCTTTATATTCTAGCTAGACAACAGTTAAAAATAACACTAATAGGTTTCCCAGCACCAGCCGTACATTGTAATATGCGCAATCGGCCAGCTTCCAAATGGTTCCATATAAATTCATTATAATTATAAATATTTTAGAGTCTATCTCCTAAGATCTTAGAGGGCCGGAAATGATTCTTTATATTTTGAGTTGGCAATGATAAGGGTCAACTCTGATAAACATAAGAGCACCAGCCGTTCATTGTAATTTTCACAATCGGCCAGCTTCCAAATGGTTCCATATGAATTCATTATAATTTTAAATATGTTATAGTCTATCTCCTAAGATCTTAGAGGGCCGGAAATGATTCTTTATATTTTGAGTTGGCAATGATAAGGGTCAACTCTGATAAACATAAGAGCACCAGCCGTTCATTGTAATTTGCACAATCGGCCAGCTTCCAAATGGTTCCATATAAATTCATTATAATTTTAAATATTTTATAGTCTATCTCCTAAGATCTTAGAGGGCCGGAAATGATTCTTTATATTTTGAGTTGGAAATGATAAGGGTCAACTCTGATAAACATAAGAGCACCAGCCGTTCATTGTAATTTGCACAATCGGCCAGCTTCCAAATGGTTCCATATAAATTCATTATAATTTTAAATATTTTATAGTCTATCTCCTAAGATCTTAGAGGGCCGGAAATGATTCTTTATGTTTTGAGTTGGCAATGATAAGGGTCA
Source organism: Tipula vernalis (assembly GCA_958295665.1). Taxonomy (NCBI): domain Eukaryota; kingdom Metazoa; phylum Arthropoda; class Insecta; order Diptera; family Tipulidae; genus Tipula; species Tipula vernalis. The sequence goes on from OY282558.1 coordinate 159,016,060, forward strand.
ACTCTGATAAACATAAGAACACCAGCCGTTCATTGTAATTTGCACAATCGGCCAGCTTCCAAATGGTTCCATATAAATTCATTATAATTTTGAATATTTTATAGTCTATCTCCTAAGATCTTAGAGGGCCAGAAATGATTCTTTATGTTTTGAGTTGGCAATGATAAGGGTCAACTCTGATAAACATAAGAACACCAGCCGTTCATTGTAATTTGCACAATCGGCCAGCTTCCAAATGGTTCCATATAAATTCATTATAATTTTAAATATTTTATAGTCTATCTCCTAAGATCTTAGAGGGCCGGAAATGATTCTTTATGTTTTGAGTTGGCAATGATAAGGGTCAACTCTGATAAACATAAGAGCACCAGCCGTTCATTGTAATTTGCACAATCGGCCAGCTTCCAAATGGTTCCATATAAATTCATTATAATTTTAAATATTTTATAGTCTATCTCCTAAGATCTTAGAGGGCCAGAAATGATTCTTTATGTTTTGAGTTGGCAATGATAAGGGTCAACTCTGATAAACATAAGAGCACCAGCCGTTCATTGTAATTTGCACAATCGGCCAGCTTCCAAATGGTTCCATATAAATTCATTATAATTTTAAATATTTTATAGTCTATCTCCTAAGATCTTAGAGGGCCGGAAATGATTCTTTATGTTTTGAGTTGGCAATGATAAGGGTCAACTCTGATAAACATAAGAACACCAGCCGTTCATTATAATTTGCACAATCGGCCAGCTTCCAAATGGTTCCATATAAATTCATTATAATTTTAAATATTTTATAGTCTATCTCCTAAGATCTTAGAGGGCCAGAAATGATTCTTTATGTTTTGAGTTGGCAATGATAAGGGTCAACTCTGATAAACATAAGAGCACCAGATGTTCATTGTAATTTACACAATCGGCCAGCTTCCAAATGGTTCCATATAAATTCATTATAATTTTGAATATTTTATAGTCTATCTCCTAAGATCTTAGAGGGCCGGAAATGATTCTTTATGTTTTGAGTTGGCAATGATAAGGGTCAACTCTGATAAACATAAGAACACCAGCCGTTCATTGTAATTTGCACAATCGGCCAGCTTCCAAATGGTTCCATATAAATTCATTATAATTTTAAATATTTTATAGTCTATCTCCTAAGATCTTAGAGGGCCGGAAATGATTCTTTATGTTTTGAGGTGGAAATTATAAGGGTCAACTCTGATAAACATAAGAGTACCAGCCGTTCATTGTAATTTGCACAATAGGCCAGCTTCCAAATGGTTCCATATAAATTCATTATAATTTTAAATATTTTATAGTCTATCTCCTAAGATCTTAGAGGGCAGGAAATGATTCTTTATGTTTTGAGTTGGAAATGATAAGGGTCAACTCTGATAAACATAAGAGCACTATCCGTTCATTGTAATTTGCACAATCGCCCAGCTTCCAAATGGTTCCATATAAATTCATTATAATTTTGAATATTTTATAGTCTATCTCCTAAGATCTTAGAGGGCCAGAAATGATTCTTTATGTTTTGAGTTGGCAATGATAAGGGTCAACTCTGATAAACATAAGAACACCAGCCGTTCATTATAATTTGCACAATCGGCCAGCTTCCAAATGGTTCCATATAAATTCATTATAATTTTAAATATTTTATAGTCTATCTCCAAAGATCTTAGAGGGCCGGAAATGATTCTTTATGTTTTGATTTGGAAATGATAAGGGTCAACTCTGATAAACATAAGAGCACCAGCCGTTCATTGTAATTTGCACAATCGGCCAGCTTCCAAATGGTTCCATATAAATTCATTATAATTTTAAATATTTTATAGTCTATCTCCTAAGATCTTAGAGGGCCGGAAATGGTTCTTTATGTTTTGAGTTGGAAATGATAAGGGTCAACTCTGATAAACATAAGAGCACCAGCCGTTCATTGTAATTTGCACAATAGGCCAGCTTCCAAATGGTTCCATATAAATTGATTATAATTTTAAATATTTTATAGTCTATCTCCTAAGATCTTAGAGGGCCGGAAATGATTCTTTATGTTTTGAGTTGGCAATGATAAGGGTCAACTCTGATAAACATAAGAGCACCAGCTGTTCATTGTAATTTGCACAATCGGCCAGCTTCCAAATGGTTCCATATAAATTCATTATAATTTTAAATATTTTATAGTCTATCTCCTAAGATCTTAGAGGGCCGGAAATGATTCTTTATGTTTTGAGTTGGAAATGATAAGGGTCAACTCTGATAAACATAAGAGCACCAGCCGTTCATTGTAATTTGCACAATAGGCCAGCTTCCAAATGGTTCCATATAAATTCATTATAATTTTAAATATTTTATAGTCTATCTCCTAAGATCTTAGAGGGCCGGAAATGATTCTTTATGTTTTGATGGGAAATGATAAGGGTCAACTCTGATAAACATAAGAGCACCAGCCGTTCATTGTAATTTGCACAATCGGCCAGCTTCCAAATAGTTCCATATAAATTCATTATAATTTTAAATATTTTAGAGTCTATCTCCTAAGATCTTAGAGGGCCGGAAATGATTCTTTATGCTTTGAGTTGGCAATGATAAGGGTCAACTCTGATAAACATAAGAGCACCAGCTGTTCATTGTAATTTGCACAATCGGCCAGCTTCATTTCAGCCAAACAAATGTCACCTGTACAAAAGTGAGGTTCAAGAACTTGTACACATTGTTAGCGATGAGGCAATTCGAACTGATCCAACTAAGGTTTCTACTATTCGAGAATGACCTCTTCCTAATGAAAAAACTCCAATGCGTAGTTTCTTCGGCCTGTGTTCGTACTACACAGGCCATTCAAAACAAAAAAGTTTGCTTTAATAGCTAAACACTGTTTGAGTTAACGGAAGGGCATTGGAAATTCTAGTTTAACGAGAGAACAAACCAAGCCTTTGAAACGTCGAAGCGCTTATTAACCACAGCTCGCGTCTTATTATACTCCCTTATCGACAAACAATTTATAGTAGATACAGGCGCGAGTCTTTTTGTGATCGGCGGCGAACTGTCACAAGAAATTGATGACCAAGAGAAAATGTTCGGTAACTTTTCCAGAACTCTAAGAAAGGCCGAGAGGAACTATTGTACTACAAGTCAAGAGCTGCGATCTGTTGTAAAGACATTCCAACACTGTCATTTAGATCTGTACGGACAACGATTTATTGTACTAACCGATCACGCCTCGCTGACATGGTTCTTTAATTTTAAAAAACTAGAAGGATAGGTAGCCAGGTGGCTTGAAATCATACAAAAATACAATTTTGAGCGGTGTTGTTGGAAGTTTGTTGTATGTGCAGCTCGAAAGGGTTCTCACTGGAGAACACGCGGGCGAATGCAACAATACTTGGTTGGTGACCATTACAGACCACTGCAAGTGGAAGCCGTTATGTCTTGGTCGTAATGAAATATTTTACCAAATGCCCGAAGGCAATTTGTCTTCCCGATCAAACTGCCGAAACTTTAGCAGAATCATTGATGTGGGAAGTATTTTCTCGTTACGGCATACTGCTAGAATTCAATCGAGCTGCCGGAATCAGAAAAACCAGTACTACTCCGCTACATCCACAGTCGGAATGAACTCCTTTCTGAGTTTGTGAGCGAAATATTATTATCTGTTGGTTGTTGGCACTAGTTGTTTTAGCACCGGATCAGGAGATCGTGGAAAACTTAGAAGACGTCGAGTGACTAGACAAAGTTTATCAATATGCCAGATAAAATATCAACGTTACGTCGGAGCGTATGATGACCCATTAAATTTTGAAATTGGAGATATAGTTTGGTAACATAATCCAAAAGGGAAAATTGGTCGATGCCCAAAATTACAGAACAACTGGGAAGGACAATAGGAGGTCCTCGGGAAACTCAACGACCTTATCGTTCGAATCAATCTTGATTTCAGTATATATTCAAAACTCACAGAATACAATAGGAATATATATGGGAAACAATTACATATCGATAAAACAATCATCCCTTCTTAATATATGTAATCATCCACTTAAACCCAAACAAAAACAAAAATGTTTACTGGAAAATCGCTCTTTAAACTACAAAAGACTGAAAAAATGTCAAGAAGAAATTGTCTGAAAACTTGTCATTTCATATTATAAAAAAAAAAAGTAAAAAATATAAAATCTACCCTAATTTTCATTCATTCAAAGTTTTATTTTTATTTTGCTCCCGTCTATCCATTTTATGATTACATTTTGTTGCTGTATTTGTACGTCGTCCCAATATTCCTCTTTCAACGACAAAATATAAAAAATTGGACAACTTTTTGCCAAAACACAGTACATACAACATATACACACAACAAAATGTTTTCCCATTTTCCATATTACGACTCCGCACTTTACTTTTTCAATCCATTAATTTTCTAAACTGTATTTATGCAAAAATCAAATAGAAAATTGTTGATAAGAAGAAAATATAGAATGATAAGTCAAGAAAACTGATGACGTTTATTTGATTTTGGTTTTTTTTTTCTTTTTTATATAGGGATGTTTAGTTATGGAGAACTTGGAACAGCATAACAAAAAGAAACAACAAAATAACGGCAAATTATATGAATAATTGAGGCGAGAAGTATAAATATAAATTAACTTCATGCAAAATTAGAAACGTCAACTAAATTTAACCGTTGGATTTGTGCCAAAGCTTAAAATTCGTCGTCAGTGTTTAATATACACCTAGATTGCTACCTAGATAGATGGATCCGTTCAAAGTTTACAAGCTATAAAAACTGTTAATATTTTTCAGCTGAGTTATATCATGATTGAATAAAAATTTTATTCCGGAAGTAAACATTTTACAGATTCACATCTGACTGAAATCCACAAGTCATGTGTGTAATAATAAATCATGTAAATTACGCATTTGGGGCACATAATATACATATAAAATAATATGAAAATCAATAAATTTCCAGGTAGTGTATTGTGATTTTTGTTTTTGTTTATTGCAAAAGGTTAATTTGCTTACACTGGGCACAACTTTTATATAGCGGAGGTACATGCACAAGAGAGGTGTAAAAATAACATTTAAACAAGTAAATATTTGCCAATTCATGCAAAATTTATTAGGTTGGTTATAAAAAAAATGTTACATATTGAGTAATATAGGATGGGTTGGAAATACATATACATTATTATTGTGCCAATTTATTGCTTCCGAATTACTGTTTGGGTGATATATGCATGTAAAACTTTCTCAATGATTAATTATTTTTCGCAGCTCCATTATTGCACAGTACAACAGAATACAGAAAGGAAATATTTTATTTATTCAAATGATAAAAAAATATTTTTTTTATCCTTTTATCGGTATGTTATGTACTAAATGACCAAAATATTAATTGTGTATACGTAAATATAATATGATGACCGCTGAGGGAAGACGCGGAAGCAGAACAATTAAATCACAAAATTCACAATTTAATGGTTTTTCTATTTGAGATATGCAAATTCAAATAGAGAGCCCCAACATAAAATCAAACCAAAACCATTCATACCTACATAATATAATTGGGAATAATCCAATTACAGATATCATTTCCAATATATAAACCCATTTTTATGTTATGCTTCATCCTTTATTGTCTGTATCTTCCGTTAATAACCGTAATTCGGAAAAATATAATAATTTTCCAATAATAGAGTTCTAATGAAACCAGATACTGTGTACAAACAAATTCTACTTGTCTCATCTGTTTAGTTTAGTTATACATTTATACTGTTTAATTGGTATATCCGGTATTTTTGTACGAAACGGATATAAGTTAGTTAATTATATAAGAAAGTGATAAAAATAATTATTATACATTTGAGATGAGGAAATGGGATTTATTATCAAACAGGATATGTGTGAAAAACAATTAGCATTTATAGCAGATGAATTTTTTCATTGTAACACATTGTTGGATAATGGTATTATAAAGATTGGTTGGATGAACGCTACTCATTTGTACATTGATCTACTGTTTGGTTGTTTAAAATAAACAAAATATTTTTTGTTCAAACCCTAAAAGTATAAAACTTCTTAAGTAGGAAAGATGAACAACTTATGGTGTTCTTTCCACTGCATATATCCGGATCAAAATTTGAGAATTTTTTTTCGAATGCTTTGTGTCAATTAAATCAGCGAGGAAATTAAATCTGGGGACCTATTTGTGTTTTCGATTCGAACGTATTCGAGCCTTTAAAAAATTGGATTCTTATTTGAATTGAATCAGATTCATAAATAAAATATTCAAATTTCAAATAATGAAGTCTATCACTATGATGAAATTACTCAGTATATCATATGGGGCAAGCATATGGGGAATATTTTCCTTTAAAATGCATGACAAATCTCATGTAGTGTATAGATTAGCTTTACTTTAGAAAACGAACAAAATATAATATTCCACGAAGGTCGGGAAACTGAAGTGTTCCAAAGAGCACAAAAGAAACTTACTACTTTGACCGCATGGTTTGAATTGACAACATTTTTTTTTTTTTTTTTTTAAACATCTTTATTGATATGGCTAGTAGCCAATCTTAAACATTATTAATTCATTAGTAAGGTTGACATTAGTACTTATGAGATAAGCATAAACTTGTGTGGGTCTGCTGGACCAGTATCCAGTTCCCTTAAGATATAATATTCATACGGTTAGCTCATGTGGTTTGAATTGTTTGAGCCGCCTTATTTCGTTTGTACTGTCCAGTAGTTGTACGGCCTCAACGTTGGTGTGGTTAAGAAGCCTCTTCTCATGTTTAATGGCACATTCGCGGATGACGTCGTCTATCAATTGTATTTTTAGATCATTGTATATTTCTCTGTTAGTCACAAATCGGTAAGCGTTGGTGACCATGAGTACAACCCCATAGCTGCGCACCATACATCCATATTGGTTTGAAGATAGTCTGGTAGACTAGTCTTTTGCAATACAGGTTCATTTTGGAATGATGCCCAATTAACCAGTACATTTGACGTTGTTTTAATCGTATCTGTTCAGCTTTTTGTCTCACATGATGTTTCCAGTTGAGCCTTGAATCTAAATGCAGACCAAGGTATTTAGCCGATTCAGCCTGCGGCACTTGCACCCCATTGAGGTATAAGTGTAGACTGTTATTTTTGTGTCGGAGCGTAAATGTCACATGGGTTGATTTGAGCTCATTAAGCACTATTTTCCAGTCAATTGTCCATTTAGTAACGTTGTTCATTGCTCGTTGAAGATTTTCCACTGCCCTTGGTTGTGATTCGTCTACTGACATAATTACAGTGTCGTCAGCGAACGTGCCGATGAATGTTTTATTCGTTGTAGGTATGTCCGCAGTGTAGATAAGGTAGAGGAGGGGTCCCAATACGCTTCCCTGCGGAACTCCCGCTAGAGTTGGATAAAAGTCAGAACATGTTTCTTCATGGATGACTCTGAATTGGCGATCAGAGAGGTATGATTCAAGCAGCTGGCAATAGTTTTGTGGTAGCATTTTGCTCATCTTGAATGTCAATCCCTCGTGCCAAACCCTATCAAAGGCCTGAGATACATCCAGAAATACGGCGGGGCAATATTTCTTTTCTTCTAACGCTTGCTCTATTACCGTAGTTATTCGATGGACTTGATCTATTGTTGAGTGGTTATTCCTGAATCCAAATTGAAAATCAGGAACGTTTACCATTGGCTTTAGACGTTTTAGTAGTAGTTTTTCAAACAGCTTTGATAAGGTCGGAAGCAGTGAAATTGGTCTGTATGATGTTACTTCTTCATCTGGTTTACCTGGTTTCTTCAACATAATTATTTGAGCCGTTTTTAAGCATTTGGGTATATACTTCAATCTCATACAGGCATTAAATAAGTATGTGATCATGATGATTGCTTTGCGTGGAAGTTCCTTGAATAGACCCGGTGATATTTCATCAATTCCTGGTGCCTTATTTTGACTAAGATTTTTGTCGATTTCTTCAGCAATTTCCATTGGCGTGACCCTTTTAAAATCCTGATTTGGTTGATAGACAGGTGTTACGTCAATGTTGGATTGAATGTCATGGGGTTGAAACACTGTTGCTAGGTGTTGAGCAAAGAGTTCCGCTTTTTCTTTGTCATGTCGAACCCAATTGCCTTGAACATTTCTTATAGGTGGTACTCGAACTACAGGTCGTTTAAATTTTCTGGTTGCTTTTCATAACGAGTAGTCCATATCCATTTCTGGACCTAGCCCGCTTAAGTAGTTGTCGAAGCAATCCTGTTTGAAGCTTTTGATTAGCCTATTGACTTTGTTACTTATTCGATTGAAGGTGGTTTTGTCAGCGGGATTTCTGGTGAGATGCCATATTCTCCTTGCCTTTCTCCTTTCCTTGATTTGTTCCCTGATTTCAGCCGGGTATTTGACTTCAATCTCCGCTTTGTCCTTTAATTCTGGAGTAGCTAGACTGGCGGCTATACGAGTGTATTCAATGAAATTGTTTGTTTGTTGTTCCAATTCTTCATTACTTTTAATACTAACTTTTAATTCAACTAGCTCTTCCAGTTTTTCTCTGAAGAGGTCCCAATCCGTGAATCTATTAGTAAGGTTTTGCTTCTTTTTTTTCTTGATGACTATAGCGCTTACTGACAACAGTACAGGAATGTGATCAGATGTTAAGTCGTTAATTCCTTCGACTCTAGTGTAATTGGATGAAATACCTTTTATGATGAAGAAATCAAGCAAATCTGGTATTTTTCCTGCATTCGTTGGCCAATACGTTGGCCTCCTTGGAGACAAATATTCACATTTGTTTTCATGAATGGCATTGAACAAAGCATTTCCTTTCCCAGGAGAAATTAGCCTGGAACCCCAAGCTGTATGTTTTATATTATAGTCCCCTCCAATAATAAATCTTGGACCGAGCTTATTAAAGACGTTATTAAATTGTAACTTCGTTGGTGTATACCGTGGAGGACAGTATGCTGCCGCAATATTTAGGTCTGCGCCATTATATTGGATTGAGATAACAGTTGCTTGCATGTAGCTTTCTCGAATATCCTCTTGTTGATTATGTTTGATATTATTTTTAATTAGTACAGCTGAACCACCTCTGGCTCTTTCACTAGGATGGGTTGTCCAGTAGGAATTAAATCCCTTTATTCTGAAAAAGCTTTTGTTGGAGAAGTGCGTTTCTGAAATAAGTGCAATATCTATGTTGTTTGTATGGAGAAATATTTCCAGTTCTTGGGCTCGTTGGTTGAGCCCATTAGCGTTCCAAGTTACAATGCGTAGGAACGAGTTAATCATTTGTGTGTATGCTGACTTTTTTTGCTAGGCGGATAGAAATTAATTTCTAGTTTTGCCACCCTTTCTGTTAAGTGACCAAGTGTCTGTTGAATTTGACTAAGCTTTTTAATAATTTCAAAGTTATTAGACTCGTTATTAACTTCTATATGTTTGTTGTTTTGGTTTGATTCATCAGCAGATAATTTGGTGATTTGCGCATAGGATAATCCAACTGTGGATGGTGTGATTGTTGTTTGTAGTTTAGCAGCTTTGGTTTGTAATCGCTGTACTACTCTTGTTCTATTATTCTGTTGACTTTTAATTTTGTTCTGATATACACAGCATCCTTTATAATTTGCAGTATGTCCTTGTTGTTGACAAAGAGCACATGAAGGCGCGATATCTGGTTGTTTTTTGCATTTTGTCGTGTGATGATCTCCAGCACATTTAACGCATTTGGTTTGACGATAGCAAAAACTCTTGGTATGTCCAAGTTGTTGACAATTCGTACATTGTGGAATGTCCCTTGTCTTGTTAGGTGGCTCAATTTTAACTTTATAGTACGCAAGTTTCTTGATGTTGTATACTTCTTTATTGTTGTCTTTTTGTTTTAAGTCGATGTAAAACAATGGAAAGTGTTTCTTGTCTTTTACACCATTAGTTGTGACCATTTTGTATATGTTAGTAATACCTGCGACTTCATGTCCCATTTTTTCTAAGTCTGCGTTAATTACATCGTGACTAATGGAAGATGGTAAGCCTCTGATAACTACTCTATAAGCCTTTTCGCTCTTCAGCTGATAGGTGTGATATTCAATATTTTCTGATTGGTTGCTGGGTTCTTTTTTTAATTCTTCCAGTAATTTTTTGACATTTCTGTAATCATTTTCATTTTGAAATGTAATTTATTGTCACTATTTGAAAGCGCCTTAAAATTAGTTGATTCACTAGTGGTTTTTATTACTTTTTGTCGAAAAAGTTCGAAATTTTTGATATTGCTCACGTTAATGGGTGGAGGCAGTGGTATTTTTGAGGTTTTCTGTTCAGTGTTATTGATCACAATTTGTGTAGTATTTTTTGTAGGAGTTTTCGTTTTTGTGCGCCTGCGTTTCCTAGCATTTCTGTTATCAGTACCGGAAACTTCTTTTTCCAGTTCTTCCTCATCTGTGCAATAATCCTCTTGTCTCAGAGCACTGAATCTATTATTCTGTTGAAAAACTGGAAATTGCCGCAGCAACCAGTTGGAATTATTTGAATGTTCATGTTGACTGGCTGATGGCTGAATATGGTTTGAAGAAAGATTGTTAACTCGTGCTGAATCCTTAGCTATGCTATTTTTAACCTTTTCTTTTAGTGTAGAGTTTTCTCTCTTAAGTTCAGCAACTTCATTGCTCAGCTGCGCGATTAGTTTCTCCATTTTTTGAAATTTATTTAACAGCTCCTCGCTATTTATAATATTTGTTGATGCACTCGGCATTTGTTCTGATAATGAAGTTACTTTTTCAGTGGAGATTGCGGACTGACCTCCGGAGAGAGTGGAATTTCCTGAACATCAGGTCTGCCACCTAGGGTATTAGTTTCCTTGTTTGTTTTATCCATTGCGTTTTGTTTTTATAGTGTTATTACACTCGCCTCTAGAAGTTCAGCCGTTGTGATACATTAAAAATGCAAAACAAACGTTGCCCAGGTGCTACCGCGTGGAGGTAAACTAGAGACAGTTGATGGTTTCTACATAGTTGTAACGTTGGAGTATAAACCAATTTATAATTGGCTATAAACGGTCAACGCCTACCCTATTGAATCCCACCCAGCACCCTAATTGAATTGACAACATGAAAACGTTACAAATTCTTAATTATGATTTCTGAAATCCTTTCATAAATGTTTGAATTTCAACATATATGAGTAACGTTTAAGTAAATCGTTTTCATTTTCTTGTAATAATTGATTTATTTAAACCAAAATATACAAAAAAATTCATAACAACAGCATTCTGCTCAAATTGAAATAAAAGCTTACTACAATTCATTTGGTCATTAAGTCGATATACATTACGTACATAGATGGCTGTGATGGCCGTAAAAATTTGGTAAAATCGTACCAAAAATTACCACCTGGGGAAATTTCAATTACAAAAATTGTAGGGTACAAATTCACAAAATATAGGAACGTGTGATAATTTTGTGATTAATGCTGTGTGCCTCAGAAGACTTTTCAAACTAAACTTTTGTAAGACCCGGTAATTCATGCAATATTTAAATAGATGCCACTAGGTTAAAAGTATTCAATTATGCCTTATTGGCGATTTCCATCAATTGTAGAGGCGGTAGTGTCGATTTTTTTAAGAGGGACGAGAAATGTCAAAATATTTGTATTCATATAAAGTTAGTATAGACATTTTTTTCCCGTATTTACAATTGAAATATTGAGTGGTGTACATACATTTTTAAATAATAATAATGGAATTAGAAAAGTATATGGCCCAATCGAGATTTAGAAGCCATAAAATGTGTAGTGTGTTTGGTTGTTTATCGAGAACTGATAAAACAACAAGTCTGCATGAGTTTCCAAAACAATAGTTATTAAGAAAACAGTGGATTGCAGTTTGCAGGAAAGAGAAATCAACGCCGTTTGAAAGTAAATTCAGTACCGAGTGAGAACCTATCGCAAAGCAAATGTGTCACAAGGCCTAAAAGACAGGATCAAATAGATAAGCGGTTAAAGAGGCAATTAAAAGAAACGCTATTTCAAATTTAATATCAGCGACTGAAACCCCAGTTTTGACTGTAGAGGAAAATGTGGAACCTACTAATTCAATAAGACACTCCAACGCCGTTGTACCGCATGCGGAAAATCTTACTATGATGAACCAGCTATCAACGCAACCAGAAAATTACAAAATGTGTGATAAATGTGTTCAAGCAAATACATTAGATAATTTCGAATCTCGGCAAATGATGATCCTAGATTTAATCAAAAACGAAACCTTACTAAATTCTTGGACTGAATTAATATTTTCATGTTATTGGATGCAATAGAAGATTGTGTTGCAACTATTTATAATCAACAATATCAAAACAGCTTAACTTTACGTGAACAAATTGTGTTGGTATTTATTAAATTAAAGACCAATCTCTCCTTTATTTGGATGTCATCAATCTTTGGGTTAGCATCAAATACAATTTCACGTAATTTTGCCACGATGTTGCCCATTCTTAGAGCCGCATTAAAATCAGCAATCTATTTTCCTTCTAAAGAGGAAACTGTTGCCAACCTTCCTAAATGTTTTAGGCCTAATTTTGCTGATGTAAGAGCCATTCTGGATTGCACAGAAGTACCAGTACAAGTGCATAACTGTCCAAACTGCAAAATTTCAACATACTCGCATTACAAAGGACATAACACGATAAAAATGTTAGTATGCATTACACCTGGGGTGATGATATCCCACATAAGCCGACCATACCATATACTGGCAAAGCATCGGACAAAATTTATTTTCAATCAAGAAAAGTTAATTGAGAAATTCGAGCGATCTCTCATGTATCCACATGGAGTCGTTTTGGCTAAGAGTTGCATTATAGATTTCTTGAGACTTATTTACATCAACACAAATATTTTCTTCATAAAAATTGACCAGATCAGTGGAAATATGTGGTGTTTCAGTGGTCATTATAAAGCTCCTTTCAAAAATATCAGTTAAACTTATAGGATGTTATGGTGAATCGAATTGGTTCTGGTTATTATTTTCGTGCTAAGCTCATCGACAATGACGGTATCATGGGCTAATGCAGGTTTGATACAAATATTTCTAGTTCGGTTATGTAACGAAACTGCAGAGCACCGTGCTGAAGCAAAAAGGCGTTCACGATTCGATTTGTCCTGTTCTTCACTTGTCATGTAGAGTTTTGGTGTTTTACTCATACGACACAATCCCACAACTCGTTTTGGTCCATATAAATATTCGTATTTTGCAGATTTTTGTTTGCCCTATTTTTGCTAAAGATCCGTAGAGGTCATCAAAGTCAAACTGTTCAACCTACAAAAAAAAAAATTTATTAGAAGGCAACTTTTAAAATATGTATAATCATTTACCTGTTGCAACATAAAAGAATAGCAGAAATGTGTTTGTATTTATGTCCTATACCGGCGTTACACGAACAAGAAGCGGTCCACGCAGGTACTTCATTTGTTAAAAAAATGTACTTCGTGCATCCTTTCTTTTGGATGTGATGTTTGGAGTACCAAACCAAAAATATGGATTACGTTATCACTAGGGTTAGATTTTAAAAATCCTACTTTAATCACATGATTCGCCTTAACTATTTTCTCGCCTTCGATAAATGGCCTTTTTGTGCCACCTACATATTTTATTATGTCCCGTAAATTAATACTAATTTTAATTTCTGTTGAATCGCTGAACTGAAAATAAAAAGATAAGGTTAGATTATGGTTAAATTGGTTTTTTTTGGAAATTATTTTTGTTGATTCATGCAAATTTTTTGTCCAGCAGTTTTACCAATATTAAATTAACCAATTTCTGCAATTTTCTTGTAATTATATTATTTTATATATTATATATATTAAAATTCTTACCATTATAAATATTCTTCGTACATTTCTCTTCAGAAATTTTTATTTTGACAATTCTGATCCCCTTTACTAAAAGTTATTATTTTTGTCACCAGTATTTCTGTCACCAGATGTCAGCCAACTAAACTTTTCAATGTCTCGTTTAAATAAATGACGTCTAATAAACCTAAATAAACCGAATCGTATAAGAAGAAGTTCAATGGCGTTAAATCGCATGATCTTGGTGGCCAATTCACGTCTGTCCTTCGAGAAATTATTTGATTACTTATTAAACTTCTCTTTCAAAAGATCGATTGATTGCATTGGTGTGTGGCATGTTGCACCATCCTGTTAAAACTACATATTCTGCACATCAATATCTTCCAATTTTTTTTTTTTTTTTTTTTTTTTATTTAAAATAAATTTTATTTATTTATTTTATGTAATTACAATCTAGTCTCCTGGACTAATTAGCAATTTGTTTCTGACTTAATTTACTAACTTAAATTAATCTATGGCTTCTTCCCATTGGCATTCCATAGTGTTTGGTAAATTGATGTAAACCACATCTTTGTTGTGGATTTTAGATCAGCATAATGCTGCTTAAGCTGACAATCACACCAGCTCAAAAGGTTTGGTTCTTTTAAGTCTGCGAACTAAATTCGTGATGCTTAGGAGCTGAGTTGCCTCAATGTTCACATGTTGGCGGAGCCTTTCTTCATGTCTCCGTGCTTTTTCCTGGATTTCATTTAAGATGAGGTTCATTTTAAGGTCCCTATGAAGGTCATTGTTCCTAACATACCAAGGTGCATCAACGATGTTCCTTAATACCATATTCTGAAATCTTTGGATGATATTTACGTTGCTCTCTTTGGTACAACCCCAAAGCTGAATACCATAAGTCCAAATCGGTTTCAATATTTGCTTATAAAGTAGAAGCTTGTTGTATGTTGATAAAGAAGAGTTCCTTCCCATCAGCCAATAAATTTTTCGGTATTTAAGTCTTAATTCTTCACTTTTCTTCTTGACGTGTGCTTTCCATCGTAGTTTAGCATCCAGGGTCATGCCGAGATACTTAGCTGTCTTCGCATGCGGTATTATTTCCCGATTTATGGTAATCGGAATATGTTCGATTCGTCTGTTTGTAAAGTTGATGTGAACTGATTTAGCTTCATTTAGTTTTATTCTCCATCTTTTTGTCCATTTATATATTTGAGTTATGGCTGATTGTAACTTCTGTGTTGATTCTTCGTTGCTTTTTCCAACAGCTAAGATCGCCGTATCATCTGCAAAAGTTGCCACTGTGTTGTTTTTGTTTTCTAATGTAGGAAGATCATAAGTATATAGTAGGTATAAAACCGGCCCTAATACACTGCCCTGTGGAACTCCTGCATTGATTTCTTTCAATTCAGAAAATGTATCATCTAACTTAATCCTGAAGAACCTATCTTTCAAGTATGATTCTAGTATCTTAGCAAATTGCATTGGTAGAAGATTCCTTAACTTGTGGTTAAGTCCTTCATGCCACACTCTATCAAACGCTTGTGCAACGTCTAGAAATACTGTTGAACAGACTTTTTTCTCCTCTAATGCTTTCTCAATTATACTGGTTATTCTGTGTACTTGATCAATTGTTGAGTGTTGGTTGCGAAAACCGAACTGATGATTTGGGATCAAGTTTTTACTCTCGATTATCGGATTTAATCTTTTTACCAGAAGCTTCTCAAAGAGTTTGGACATGACTGGCAATAGCGAAATTGGCCTATAAGACGATGTTATGTGTGGTGGTTTCCCAGGTTTTGGGATCATAATTACTTCTGCAATTTTCCATAAGCTTGGTACACATTTGATTCTAAATGCTGCATTTATAAGATTGGTGAGTTTCACCAGAGCTTTCCTTGGCAGTTCTTTTAAGATTTCTGCAGTAATAAGATCGTACCCAGGAGCTTTTTTCGTATTCATATTAGCTGTTATCTCACGCATGACTTCTTTTGGTGTTGTGGGTAGGATTTCTTTACTTTCTTGCACAGCTTATTCAGTTATTATCTCGGCTTCCAACGTTTGGTCTTCATGTGGCTGGAATATTTTTTCGAGGTGTTCGGCAAATTCTCGAGCTTTGTCTTCATTATTTCTAGCCCATTTCTCACCTGCTATTTTTATTGGGGGAATCTGCATTATTGGTCTTTTGATTCTTTTGGTTGCTTTCCAAAGAGAATAATCAGTACTGTTATCATTAGTTAATTTTCTTAAATAGTTGCTGATTGATTCATCTTTCAATTCTTTGATCTCTCTTCTTAATTGTTGAGTGAGGTTGTTCAAATGAGTTTTATCTTGGGGGGCCCTTGTTTGTTGCCATACTCTTCTCGCTCTTCTTTTTTCTGCGAGGAGTTCCCTAATTTCCATAGGGTAATTATTTCCCTTGATTTTCGTTTTAATTTCAGGAGTATTTTCCCAAGCTGATTGCTGTATATCGTTTACAAATTTGTGAACTTCTTTGTCTAATTGTTCTTCAGTCTTTAATGGAACCATTAAGTTAATTTTTTGTTCTAGCGATAGTCTAAAGCATGCCCAATTAGTGTGATTATTTACTAGGAAAGGGTTTCTTTCTTTCTGAATGATTTTTTCACTTAACGTTAGAAGTATTGGTGAATGATCAGAGTTTAAGTCGTGGCTTTCATCTACTTGTACATAATTTACAGATATGTTCTTTATTATAAAGAAATCAATCAGATCTGGCACTTTGTTTGGATCAGTTGGCCAGTAGGTTGGTTTTCCAGTTGAGAGGGCTTCACAACTGCATTTTCTGATAGCTTTTAGGAGTTCTTTACCCTTAGTTGTTGTTAATCTGGATCCCCAGTGGACATTTTTTGCATTAAAGTCTCCTCCAAGTACAAATCGTTTTCCTAATTTACTGAGGAACTCGAGATAATCTTTTTCTTTCATTGAGTGCTTCGGTGGGCAGTAAATACTAGCAATACAAATATAACTACTTTTGGATTTGACAATAACAGCAGTTGCTTGTATTTCTTCCGTTTCATATTTTAACTCCTAATAGTGATGAATACTATTTCTAATTATAACAGCACTACCTCCTTTAGCAGTGTTTCCAGGGTGAATAGTGTGATATATTTGATAAATTTTAAATTTAATGTTTGATTGTCTAGTGAAGTGTGTTTCCGTGATGAGACATACATCGATTTTTTCTGTGTCCAGGACCAATTGCAGTTCTTGTTGATGTTGCATCAGTCCATTGGCATTCCAACATAAGATTCTAAGATCTTTGGCCATTTTTCTGTTTAGGGATGGCTCCCTTAGTGCTGTACTCTAGTTTCTGTAATCGCTCATCAAATGTATTTAGTCTGCTTAAAATTAATTTAAGTGTTTGACTTATATCGTCATTTTGAGCAGTTTTTCCTGGATTTCCGTTGCTCATCATTACTTGAGCATAAGTCATTTTACCAAATTGTCCTTGAGTAGTTCCCGACACTCTACGATTTACTTCGGGTCGGTTCATCTTAACCGCTTGTTTCCTGAATGAACTTGGATTTTTAGCAATCACGTTCTTATTTTTGATATTTTGCAGTTCAATATCAACGCTGCATCCTCTGTAGTTAGCCGGATGGTTTTCTCCACAGTGAACGCATTTAGGTTGAACATTTTGGGCTTTTACACAATCTTTGGTATGATGTTTACCTAAACATTTGACACACTTAGGTTCCCTGTTGCAATATTTTTGTGTATGTCCATAGGCTTGACATTGTTTACATTGTGGTATAAGCTTAGATCTTCTTAGAGGCTGAATAACCACTTTGCACCCCAGGATGTACTTAATGTGATAAATTTTTTCGATATCTTCATCAGTATCGAAGGTCAACATAAACATGTTGAGAGGTACTTTGCCTCTCCGTTTTAGCTTAATCGATGCTTCAGTTGCCTTAAATCCTTTTGCTTTCAGGTCATCAATTATTTTATCTGGTTTACACGTATAGAGTGTAAGTTTTTAGCCTTGACCCTAATTGGTCTGGTTTGTTTATCTTCAAACGTGTGCCAAGCACGTTTTTCTTCATTTAACATTTTTGTCAATTTTCTGTATGTTTCAGCATCTTCTAAGTTTATTTTGATGGTGTTTCCATTCATCACCTTTGCATTAAACTTATCAGTAGCAGTTATGGTTTTTATTTTTTCATAGAGTACATCGTAGTCTTTGACTTCATCTATTACTATTGGTGGTGGTGGAGGTATTTTTTTTGGTTGTTTCTGGATATTATTTGGAACATTATCCTTTAATTGAGGTGGGGAGGGCGTATTATTCCGTCTCCTTTTTTTTCTCCCACCTTTAACTCTAATCCACTCAGTTTCTCGAGCTAGTTCTTCTTCATCCGTATGATACTCTTGTGGAGTTGTATTCTGGTTAGGAGTAGAACCGATGTCCTCCTTTGGCTTAAGAGCTTTAACTTCGTTTTCAAGCGTCTTCATACGCTCCTGCATCCATGCAATTGTAACATTCAGTTGCTTATTTATATTGTTGGCTTCAACTAATGCATTATTAGCTTTACACAATTCATTGTGAAGCTTTTCTTCGTTTGTAAAACGAGTGTTGTGGCTGCTGGCCTCAATGGAGGGACTACCGCCTCTTTTCGGAGAATACGCGACTTTGTTACTCCTCTGGAAGGGATGTGAATTATCCTTTTCTATTTCACTCAAATGAGCTTGTTTATTCACCAACATGTCTTGGGATTGGTTAAAATAATTGTAGTATAGCAATGGCTGGTCTCCCCCAGAATCCATGAGACCGACCTCCGAAGAGGGTGGATTTACCTGAGCAACAGGTGTACCACCTTGGGTATTAGTTTCCTTATTTGTTCTGCTCATTGCTCATTTATAGTGTATTGCACTCGCCTCTAGTATTTCGCCGATGCTTCACATCGTTGCCCGGGTGTTACCACGTGGAGGTATACTAGACACATTTGGTGGTTTCTACATAGTTAGGTTAGGTTAGGTTGGAGTGGCTGCTTACGCACACTTAGACCGGTGACGGTCCATTGTGATACCACAGGATGTATCTCCTTTTACCCCTATTGGAACCATTTCGAGCTACTTATGTAGCGTAAGACGTCCCGCACTTTAATGTTTTCGAGATCCGAGAGGCAGTCCATCCTGAACTTACCTAAGTGTTTGTGCCTTCTGAGAGCCAATGCTGGACACGAGCAAAGGAAGTGGACCAACGTCTCTTCCTCCTCTTCGTCCAAGCAGCTTCTGCAGAAGTCATTAGCCTCCAGACCCAGCCTTCTTGCATGTTCTCCAAAAAGGCAGTGTCCCGTGAGTATTCCTACGACCGTTCTTAATTCACGTCTTCGTAAGGATATTAATGCCCTAGTGCGCCCCAAGTCCAGCTTTGGCCAAACTTGTCTTGCAACTCTACAGGTTAGGGTGTTAGACCACCTTTCCCCCGCTGAGGATAGCGCCTGCTTCCCAAGTGCTTGTCTCAGCGCTGTGATAGGCCTCCCCAGACTTGCCCTTTCCGGTTGCAGCTGGAGAGTCGTACCATGCCTAGCAAGTTCATCTGCCCTGCAGTTCCCCATGACGCCCGAGTGACCTGGGACCCAGACTACCTGGATGTTGAAATGCTCACCCATCTCATTTAGAGATGAGTGACAACTCAACGCCACCCGTGACGCCAAAGACACCGATTCTAACGACCAGATCGCCGCTTGACTGTCCACATAGATTGTGATATCGTCTGAGGATAACACATTATGCTTCAACCACGTCATGACCTCCTCAATCGCTACGACTTCAGCTTGGTACACGCTGCAGTAATCAGGGAGACGAATAGAAATATTTACATTTAATTTGTCACAGAATACTCCAGCTCCTACTTTGCCGTCTAGCTTGGAGCCATCTGTGAAGAATTGCAACGCTTCAGTTTCCGATGACGGTCTATCCCTCCAGGATTCCCTTGAAGGGAAGGAGGTCCGAAATCGCTTCTCGAAGCGTAGAGTAGGTTTAATGTAGTCAAGATTCGCCAGCTCATCCTTCAACGATCTGACGATAGTAGAGTGTCCTATACTAAGACACCTCCACTGAGAGACGGCTGCAAGTCGTACAGCCGTATTTGCCGCCATCTGTTTGCCAAAAATGTCGACAGGAAGAAGGTGCAACATAACTTCTAAGGCACTTGTCGGTGTCGACCTCAATGCCCTACATAGTTGCAGCGTTGGAATATAGACCACGAGATACATGGCTATAGACGGTCAACCCCTACCCTATTGAGACGCACCCAACACCCAATATCTTCCAATTGACTCCACAAAAGTTGTTGGTTTGAGGCTTAATTGCTGTGAACGACGACGAATTTATGTCCTTGGCTCTTCAGCAACACTTGTTCTAATAGCTGGCATATTTTTACTTGAACGACCACTACGATAATAAATTCTGCTTCTCTGATCTTGTACCAAACCAGTTTCTTCAAAATTATCAATGATAAGTTTAATAGCACGGTTTTTGAAACATTTTCTCTACCGTATTTTGAACGAAATTTTCTTCCAACTTCTGACTAACTTTCACCATATTTAAAATAAGTTTTAGTAATGAAAGCACGTTATTCACTCGTACATAACACGAAACTATAACAAAACTGAAATTTACAAGCATATCTTTGCTAATGATAATGCTTATATCCGCAAACACTTAAGACTGTCTGCTCATTCGCTTAATAAAATATGTTGTATAATCGCCCAACATAAAACTTTTAAATGTTTCAAATTTTCAATAAAATTCCGTATTTCGATGTTTCCGTATTGACTGACGACTGCAGCGCGCTATAGGGTCACTGGTATAAGTTCAATTGATATATTGATATACTGTGAGAACAATTGTTCACAAAATTCTTGATATATTTGTGAAGCTTGCACCAAAGGTAATAAAATTGCCAAAGCTAATAAAATTGGCACATCAATATTTTCGAAAGCGTTAGGTGCTATCGATGGATGCCACATAATAATTGTTGCGTTACATTGTCAATATATAAATCGTAAACTTGATTACATTATTAATTTAATGGCAGTATGCGATAATTCTGATAAATTTATTAATATTTGTTATGCCCCCGGGTTCCGTACATGACCAAAGGGACCTACGGAATAGTCAATTATATCGCAAACAAACATTCCCACCTCATGAATTTTTTTCTATTAGGTGACAATGGATTTAAATGTTCATTAGATCCGGCAGGTAAGATCGGAGCTTTGAAGGAAGCAGGATTTTCAAATCGTCAAATAGCAGAAAAAATTGATAGAGGGAAACCCGTTTTTGTATCCTTTATCAATAATATTAAAAATTATGGTAAAAATAGAGATGGGCGCATTGCGGAGGCACCAACGGCCACGGATAAACTGGTGGTTATTCGATCAGCTTTAAATTCATGCTTATCTGCGTAAAAAATTAAGGCAAAAACCGGAGTCAAAGCAAGCTTATCAATGGTTCGACTTGTGATTAACAATGCTACGCATCTTAAATTGAAAAAAACTCCAAAATAAACCTAATTTGAATGCATCATGCAAAGCAAACCGATTGGAATCGGCCAAAAACCACAGGTTAGGGAAGCAAGAATGGAACCGGTTTGCATTTTCGGACTCATGGAAATGAAACTGATGCCCGCCAGAACCATTGAAATTAATGTTTTTTTTCCGTCGGAAAATTTTTATTGATAAATTTAATTAAAAATAATAAATCAATACTAATTAACAAAGTTTTTTGCCGTAGCTTTCATAAGCTACAACTATTCACTACTGGTCTTTATCAACTGACGCATTTTAATTGCACGTTTTTTTACTAGATTACGGATAACGAACAAATCAGAGGTAACGGTTTTATTGTTGTTATCTGTTTTACAGTTATTTCAAAACACAACAATGTACTCTCAAATGCATGCAAAAAGTAAAATTCTAATTGCAGAAATGTGGAAGTTATTGACATTTGAAATCAATATAATAGGTGTCTTAATAAAGTGAAGCAGAGTGTATGTATAATCTTTAGGTTGCTACAATTTTTTTTAATAGTGATTCTAGGCTATTATCTCTTGGCATATTTCTCAGATTTTGCAATGCTTTATAAATGTCTGTCTTGTCTTTGAAACATTTTCTTAGTAGTGACTTAACGGTTTGAACGGCTCGTTCCGCCAAACCATTAGCCCTTGGAAAATGTGGACTAGATGTTTCCTGAACAAATTCCCAATTCCCTGCGAAATTTTTAAACTCACGTGATGGGAATTGAGGGCCGTTATCGCTCTCTAGCACTTCTGGCGTTCCGTGTATAGCGAACGATTTCTTCAGAATTTTTATTACTTCCGCAGACGTGCTAGTTCGTAATTTTTCGAAGTTCACATAGCCATACTATTACCAGATGTTCTTGTGATTCGAATGTAAATATGTCGGTTGCTACTCTTTGCCACGGATATTCTGGAATTTCCTCGTTCAAGATTGGTTCTTTTACATTTTTCCTTTGTGTTTGTTGACATATTGAGCATTTCTGTACGAAGTCAATCACACCCTTGGATAAGTTTTTCCAATAGAATAATTGTCTTATCCGTTTCAGTGTGCTCATAATGCCCAAGTGACCAGTGTGTGCTGCGTTTAGTATTTTATCAATTTGTGTGTTTGGCACTACTATTTTGTCACCTTTAAAGATAATTCCCTCTTATACAGGCAGTTCCTCCTTGAAATTAATAAAATGCCTAATACTTTGCAAGATGTCCCTTTCCTTATCTGGCCACCCATTTATGATATATGAGACAACCTGACTTAGATCTTTGTCCATTTTGACATCTTCTGTTAATTTATACTGCGTTTCTGGTGACATAGGCAGGATCATCGAGTTCCGTGATGCAATCTCTGCTTAATGTATCCGCGATTGGTATCTCAGTACCTTTCTTGTATACTACGTTAGGTGCATATTGCAGCACATCGAATATTATTCTACGTAATCTAGCTGGAGCATGCTCGATTGTCCTTTTAAAGATTGTTTCTAAAGGCTTATGGTCTGTCTCTATTTCCAGGCGTTTACCGTATATGTACTCGTGGAATTTATTACAAGCAAATTTTATGGCTGTCGCTTCTTTCTCGATCTGCGGATAGTTTTGTTGCGCTTGGGTTAGAGCTTTTGATGCATATGCTATAGGTTGGTCATTTTGCATTAATACCGCACCCATCGCTTTTTGACTTGCGTCCACTGTCAATTTAACGTCTGCATTGACATCATAAGATCTCAAGACTGGAGCTGAAGCTAAAGGTTGTTTTAATTTGTCGAATGCTTGCTGTTGTTCATAATCCCATACAAAGCTAACTTTCTTTTTCACTAATTCCCTGAGTGGTGAAGTAATTTCAGAATAATTGGGGATACATTTAGCTACATACGTAACCATTCCCAGAAACCTTTGTAGTTGCTTCGTATTTTGGTTCCGATGACCTCAATCTTTTTATCATCTGGTGTTACCCCTTCGGATGATAAAATATGCCCTAGGAATTTAAGTTTTTTTTTTATTGAACAAGCTATTTAGCTTCAAGCCAGTTGATGTGAGTTTTTTAATCACCTCTTTTGTTCTGACTTCCAGCTCTTCACTCGATGCCGCATAAATAAGAATATCGTCCATCGAATATTCTACATTCTCGAAACTATCTAACATTTGTGACATTATTTGTTGGAACACCTCAGGAGCCGACGCTAACCCAAACGATAATCTCAGGCAGGTGTAACGACCCCATGGTGTCGAAAACGCCAGTTATTTCTGCGTTCTTTCGGTGAATTTGATTTACCAGAATCCACGTTTACAGTTTAAAAGCGTAAATAATTTTGATCCTTTAACTCGTGCTGATATTTCTTTTAAAGTTTTTAGTGGATAATGACGTATAAGAATTTTTTTATTTATGTTAGAAGGATCTACACATACTCGCATCTTATTTTTTTTTCTTATAATGACCATTGGTGACACCATTGGCGTCGGTTCTTTGATTGGTTTAATGACTCCTAGTTTAGTCATGTTCTCTAATTCGTTTTTTCGCGTGCGGGATGCGTCTCGGCGGGATAACTACAAGGCCCGGATTAGCTTTGAGATCAATACCATAAGCGTAATTTTTCAAACAACCTAGTCCTTCGAATACATGATTTTCGATTGCTAAACTTTCATCCTTCGATTGTATGTTTATTTCGTCCGTTCGTTTTACTAGACTAAAATCTATATGCATGAATTAATTCCTAAAATTGGGCCTGTACTTTCGTCTACGATTTTTAACGTTACCCAGACTGGTTTAGTTTTTGCTATGCAATTTATGGATGCTTGACCTATAACCCTAATTTTGTGACCGCCAAATGAAATTAGCCTTTTGGTATTCGACGTGTCAATTTTTAAATTAAGACTGTCTGCCAATTTTTTATTTATCTCATTACATTGAGCCCCAGTGTCAAGCTTGAATTCTATAACATCGTTGCCTATTTTAATTTTTTCAAACGACGCTTTCGATTTCTCTCGTTCTTCTCGTTGACCAACATATCGAGATACAATTCTTCGGCTTCGTCGTCGAAATTTTCTGGCTATTGCCAGATGACCAACTTTCTCACATTTTTCACATTTCTTGCCATATGCCAAACCACTTTTTCTACCGTGTTTAGTTTTGCAACGATTGCAAAAGAAAATTTTCGGATTACAATTATTATGTATCATGTCAGAAACCTGGTTGTATCATTTGACTTAATTCTATCTCATTTCTTAATTTCTATGACATCCAATGCTTGATTTTCATTTATTTCAGATAATTGCTTGCTGGTTGATTCACTCGTTTTGCATATATAGCTAAAGCAATAGTTTAGCTAGCTATTTCATCGGCTAATTTGACAAAATTGGACTTCATTAACTGACTTTTGATTCTTGTATAGAATTCATCAAAATTTTCGTTCTGTGCTTGCGACATTTTATTAAACACATACCGTTCATACGTGACGTTCTTCTTTGGTGTAAAATGCTCGGCAAACTTTTTTACCACTGCACCGTAATTAATTTCGTCTTCCTTTAGCTGGAATGCCTCGAAGATTTTTCCCGCTTCGATTCCTAAACACGTCATCAGCGTAGCCGCTCTAATTTCTTCCTCTTGTTTGTCTAGCTTCGTTGCTTTACTATAGAACTGGATTTGTTGTATCCACACTTGCCAATCATCCGCTATATTTTCTGTGATGATTAATTGTTTTGGTGGTCGAAGATGCTCCGCCATGTTGTTGGTCTTCTCGAACTACTTTTTCTTCGATAAGGACTACTATTTTAAATTTTTATGAAAAAAAAAAATAAAATTTCCGCGTACTTTATGTTTTTATTTATTTTATTTAATTATTACTCAGTAATTATTATTGATTCGTGTTTTTTGTTCTTTGAAACGTTTCGGTCAATGATTATTCCGATGATAATCGATTTTTATTTAATTTGTATTTTTTTAGTTTTCACTTCTGACACCATATAAGATTACAACCATTCGTGTCGGGTGTTAAGATATAACTTTATTGGTATTCACAAGTATCTGACAGTTGTACATAGGTTAAGGTGGATTAACATTACTAGGACCCTGGAGATCCAAGGAGATTCACCAAACACGTCGAAAATGCAAAAGACTCTTCAAAACAGCACGGAAAACAAAATCTGCTGTAAACTGGTACTCCTATAAGGAAGTCCTCAAAATTTACAAATATCAATTGAGAAGTGCAAAGAACAGCTCTTGGAGACTATACTGTGGCAAAACTCAGGAGTCTTCGGAGATGTCTAGGCTACGCAAAGTACTAGCAACTGGTCCTTCCATCCCAAGTTATCTTCAACGGCCGGATGGGATATGGACCACTAATAGTGCGGAATCGTTCGAACTTCTGATGAAGACTCATTTTCCTGGTTGTTCCGAATCTGTACCTAGCACATCAGAAGGTAAAAAGGCTAGTAGCCTCATATGGCAAATTATTAGCAGAAAAAAGATCCTGTGAAACAGTTTTAAACTGATAAACAGTTTTAAACCACATAAGTCGCCTGGACTCGATGGTATTACCCTGCGGATATTCAACAAACTACGGATCTAACAATTTCTTGGTTAGAGGTAATTTTCGAAGGCAGCATAGAGCTATATCACATTCCTAGTAAATGGACAGAAGTGAAGGTACTTTTAATACCTAAAGCGGGAAAACGCTCACACTGCAACACCTTAGACCGATTAGCTTGCCTTCCTTCTTTTTTAAAACACTGGGAAGACAAATAGAAGCTCATATTAGAGGCACGATTGTGTCGGAAAAGCTGTCTGAATCTCAACATACTTATTGCAAGGGGAGATCTGTTGAGACTGCTCTTCATTCTTTCGTATTTTTCATTGAAAAATCTTTCGAATATAGAGACTACTCTATGGCAACCTTCTTGGATGTTGAGGTGGCCCTTAACAATATGCTTCCAGGAGCTATTATTCGGGCACTTTCAGATCTGGGAGTGGATGAATCACTCAATGACTGGATAGAACAGATGCTAAGAGGCAGGATCATAAATGCCAGCTTTGGGGAATCCTCCGTCAGAAAATTTGCAAGCAAATAATGACCTGTTGCTGAGACTGGAGAACGGTGGCTTCAAGGTGGTTGCCTTTGCGGATGATGTTGCTATTGGTGTACGTGGTAAATATCCCGGCACCCTTAGTAAGCTTATGCAAAATGCCCTAGGCACTGTTTCATTATGGGCCAATGACTGTGGGTTGAATGTGAACCCACACGAAACTGAATTGGTTCTCTTCTCTAGGAAATATAAACTTCCTCACATCGATCCTCCCACTTTAAATGGGTTCAGCTTGACTTTTACAGTTGAAGCGAAGTTTCTGGGTCTCGTTTTGGATAGCAAATTATATTGGAAACCTAATATTCTGGAGTTTAAAGAAAGCTACGGTAGCGCTATACTCTTGCAAAAATGCCATAGGTAAAGGATAGGGGCTGGAGCCCTGCGTCGTACATTGGCTTTATACCGCAGTAGTCAGACCCATACTCTTGTATGGGGTAATAGGCTGGTGGCCTGCTCTGGACAAAACTGCCAATCAAAAGCTGTTGACAAAAGTTCAGAGAACAATTTCTCTGTAGATCAGTGGTGAACTGAGGAGCACATCCACTCAGGCATTAGAGACTCTGCTATTTTTGACTCCTCTATATATCTTGGGTTAAACAGTTTGCAGCTTGTAGTGCCATACGGCTGAAATCCATCTTAATGTGGACCTGCAACAACAAAATTTCCAGGACCACCGACTATACTGTCCCGTTACTATCTTTTGACACAAAGTTCCGGACTAGGATCCCATTCCCATTAAGGGAGGACTGGATGATGGGTGCAGTTTTGGAACCAGGAGTTATAAACTTCTTCACTGATGGTTCAAAACGGGACGGGAAAGCCGGGGCTGGAGTGTTCTGCGAGGAACTTCTGTTAAATCCCTCCTTTCGTCTCCCCGACTACTGTAGCATTTTTCAAGCTGAAGTAACTGCCATAAAGGAACTCGTAGGCTGATTGAGGTATAATGTAATATCAGTTTGTGATATTAGCATATATACGGACAGTCAGACTGCCATTAAAACGCTTCAATCATACCTCCTCACGTCGAAAATAGAAGTCAGATCAGTATGGTTGTTGGAGTGATTACGGTACACTGTCTCATAGGGAGGCATGCGAGTAGACTTGGTGTCTTCTCACATGACTACTGTCGTTGTTGCGAGGGCGGAAAGGAGGAAGGGACAGTACTTCATCTTCTTTGCACCTGCCCTCGTCTGGCACGAAACCGACTAAAATTTCTAGGGGCACCCCTCTTCAAAGTCCTGACGGACCTCTGTGGGATGGACGTCAGGAGTATCCAGCGTTTTGTTAACAGCTCAAAATTTACGTTACAAAATCATTTACGATATAAAATCGCTTGTACTCTAAAAAGATCGAAAGCTCGAGCTTTGCAAAATCAGCAGCTCTAATCACAGCTTACAAAGGATACAAATTTCTTCTCCTCTCCCTCGGAGAAACATTGTACCAAACAAAAATTTCCGACGACCCTTCTATCCCCAACTTCTATACAAACCACTGGGATCACAACACCATTGCTCAGACTTTTCCAACCTTAAACTTTTCAACCACCCAAGAGACCAATCGTTCATCAAAACGCGGGCTTTTACTTTCACCAAAGCCAACGTAAATAAATTGTGGCAACCACCTCGCACAGAAACGTTCAAAGGGTTTTCCACTTGGAACAAAATACGAACAAAGCGGACGTAACGGAACAGGAAACAGGATCATATAACGAAAATGTAAAACATAAATAAGAATATAATGAGCCATCTCTAAACGACTATCTAGAGACTATCAACAACCCAACATACGAACAAGCTGAAGGATTGATCTATTTTTTAGATGTAATCGCTCTCCGCTTCCCTTTTACGGATTATCACTTAGAAACGGAGAGGCACTAAAATTTCTCATAGATACTAGTTTAAACGAGAACTATGTTCAACCTAAGCATATTAGAAACCATATACTAAATAAAAACCCTTTCATAGCCAACAATTAACGCACCACTCCTATGTAAACCTATTCGGACAGAATACTAACAAAACAAACTCCAATTTTACATTCTTCCAAGTCTAAAAACATTCAACGTCATCGTAGGAAATGACACACTAAGATATCTTAAAGCTGTAATCCACACAGACGAGAGCCACATGACTAGTTTCCCAAACATTAAAATTCCATTAAAACAACATAATTCGGAAATATTCCACCATATTCAACTCAAAATAACTCATTTGGGACCAGAACAAAAGTCAAGACAACGAAACATAATAGGAAAATGTCCCACGCTTTTTGCAGATCTGGATAAAAACATAACCTATACATGCACGGTGAAAAAAGAAATACGCACTATCACAGGCACACCAGTCTATTGAAAATTCTACCCTTATTCCGTGACTTTAAAGGACGAGGTCGAAATATAAGTTAAGAAACTGTTAAATTTTTTATTATTTTTTTTTTTTATTTAATTTAAAATAAATTTTATTTATTTATTTTATGTAATTACAATCTAGTCTCGTGGACTAATTAGCAATTTGTTTCTGACTTAATTTACTAACTTAAATTAATCTATGGCTTCTTCCCAGTGGCATTCCATATTGTTTGGTAAATTGAAGTAAACCACATCTTTGTAGTGGATTTTAGATCAGCACAATGCTGCTTAAACTGACAATCACACCAGCTCAAAAGGTTTGGTTCTTTTATGTCTGCCTACTAAATTCGTCATGCTTAGGAGCTGAGTTGCCTCAATGTTCACATGTTGGCGAAGCCTTTCTTCATGTTTCCGTGCTTTTTCTTGGATTTAGTTTAAGATGAGGTTCATTTTAAGGTACCTATGAAGGTCATTGTTCCTGACATACCAAGGTGCATCAACGATGTTCCTTAATACCATATTATGAAATCTTTGGATGATATTTACGTTGCTCTGTTTTGTGCAACCACAAAGCTGAATACCATAAGTCCAAATCGGTTTCAACATTTGCTTATAAAGTAGAAGCTTGTTGTATGTTGATAAAGAAGAGTTCCTTCCCATCAGCCAATACATTTTTCTGTATTTAAGTCTTAATTCTTCACTTTTCTTCTTGACGTGTGCTTTCCATCGTAGTTTAGCATCCAGGGTCATGCCGAGATACTTAGCTGTGTTCGCATGCGGTATTATTTCCCGATTTATGGTAATCGGAATATGTTCGATTCGTCTGTTTGTAAAGTTGATGTGAACTGATTTAGCTTCATTTAGTTTTATTCTCCATCTTTTTGTCCATTTATATATTTGAGTTATAGCTGATTGTAACTTCTGTGTTGATTCTTCGTTACTTTTTCCAACAGCTAAGATCGCCGTATCATCTGCAAAAGTTGCCACTGTGTTGTTTTCTAATGTAGGAAGATCATAAGTATATAGTAGGTATAAAACCGGCCCTAATACACTGCCCTGTGGAACTCCTGCATTGATTTCTTTCAATTCAGAAAATGTATCATCTAACTTAATCCTGAAGAACCTATCTTTCAAGTATGATTCTAGTATCTTAGCAAATTGCATTGGTAGAAGATTCCTTAACTTGTGGTTAAGTCCTTCATGCCACACTCTATCAAATGCTTGTGCAACGTCTAGAAATACTGTTGAACAGACTTTTTTCTCCTCTAATGCTTTCTCAATTATACTGGTTATTCTGTGTACTTGATCAATTGTTGAGTGTTGGTTG
Organism: Tipula vernalis; assembly: GCA_958295665.1. Taxonomy (NCBI): domain Eukaryota; kingdom Metazoa; phylum Arthropoda; class Insecta; order Diptera; family Tipulidae; genus Tipula; species Tipula vernalis. The sequence continues at coordinate 159,046,193 of OY282558.1, forward strand.
CGAAAACCGAACTGATGATTTGGGATCAAGTTTTTACTCTCGATTATCGGATTTAATCTTTTTACCAGAAGCTTCTCAAAGAGTTTGGACATGACTGGCAATAGCGAAATTGGCCTATAAGACGATGTTATGTGTGGTGGTTTCCCAGGTTTTGGGATCATAATTACTTCTGCAATTTTCCATAAGCTTGGTACACATTTGATTCTAAATGCTGCATTTATAAGATTGGTGAGTTTCACCAGAGCTTTCCTTGGCAGTTCTTTTAAGATTTCTGCAGTAATAAGATCGTACCCAGGAGCTTTTTTCGTATTCATATTAGCTGTTATCTCACGCATGACTTCTTTTGGTGTTGTGGGTAGGATTTCTGTACTTTCTTGCACAGCTTGTTCAGTTATTATCTCGGCTTCCAACGTTTGGTCTTCATGTGGCTGGAATATTTTTTCGAGGTGTTCGGCAAATTCTCGAGCTTTGTCTTCATTATTTCTAGCCCATTTCTCACCTGCTATTTTTATTGGGGGAATCTGCATTATTGGTCTTTTGATTCTTTTGGTTGCTTTCCAAAGAGAATAATCAGTACTGTTATCATTAGTTAATTTTCTTAAATAGTTGCTGATTGATTCATCTTTCAATTCTTTGATCTCTCTTCTTAATTGTTGAGTGAGGTTGTTCAAATGAGTTTTATCTTGGGGGGCCCTTGTTTGTTGCCATACTCTTCTCGCTCTTCTTTTTTCTGCGAGGAGTTCCCTAATTTCCATAGGGTAATTGTTTCCCTTGATTTTCGTTTTAATTTCAGGAGTATTTTCCCAAGCTGATTGCTGTATATCGTTTACAAATTTGTGAACTTCTTTGTCTAATTGTTCTTCAGTCTTTAATGGAACCATTAAGTTAATTTTTTCTTCAAGCGATAGTCTAAAGCATGCCCAATTAGTGTGATTATTTACTAGGAAAGGGTTTCTTTCTTTCTGAATGATTTTTTCACTTAACGTTAGAAGTATTGGTGAATGATCAGAGTTTAAGTCGTGGCTTTCATCTACTTGTACATAATTTACAGATATGTTCTTTATTATAAAGAAATCAATCAGATCTGGCACTTTGTTTGGATCAGTTGGCCAGTAGGTTGGTTTTCCAGTTGAGAGGGCTTCACAACTGCATTTCCTGATAGCTTTTAGGAGTTCTTTACCCTTAGTTGTTGTTAATCTGGATCCCCAGTGGACATTTTTTGCATTAAAGTCTCCTCCAAGTACAAATCGTTTTCCTAATTTACTGAGGAACTCGAGATAATCTTTTTCTTTCATTGAGTGCTTCGGTGGGCAGTAAATACTAGCAATACAAATAGAACTACTTTTGGATTTGACAATAAGAGCAGTTGCTTGTATTTCTTCCGTTTCATATTTTAACTCTTCATAGTGATGAATACTATTTCTAATTATAACAGCACTACCTCCTTTAGCAGTGTTTCCAGGGTGAATAGTGTGATATATTTGATAAATTTTAAATTTAATGTTTGATTGTCTAGTGAAGTGTGTTTCCGTGATGAGACATACATCGATTTTTTCTGTGTCCAGGACCAATTGCAGTTCTTGTTGATGTTGCATCAGTCCATTGGCATTCCAACATAAGATTCTAAGATCTTTGGCCATTTTTCTGTTTAGGGATGGCTCCCTTAGTGCTGTACTCTAGTTTCTGTAATCGCTCATCAAATGTATTTAGTCTGCTTAAAATTAATTTAAGTGTTTGACTTATATCGTCATTTTGAGCAGTTTTTCCTGGATTTCCGTTGCTCATCATTACTTGAGCATAAGTCATTTTACCAAATTGTCCTTGAGTAGTTCCCGACACTCTACGATTTACTTCGGGTCGGTTCATCTTAACCGCTTGTTTCCTGAATGAACTTGGATTTTTAGCAATCACGTTCTTATTTTTGATATTTTGCAGTTCAATATCAACGCTGCATCCTCTGTAGTTAGCCGGATGGTTTTCTCCACAGTGAACGCATTTAGGTTGAACATTTTGGGCTTTTACACAATCTTTGGTATGATGTTTACCTAAACATTTGACACACCTAGGTTCCCTGTTGCAATATTTTTGTGTATGTCCATAGGCTTGACATTGTTTACATTGTGGTATAAGCTTAGATCTTCTTAGAGGCTGAATAACCACTTTGCACCCCAGGATGTACTTAATGTGATACATTTTTTCGATATCTCCATCAGTATCGAAGGTCAACATAAACATGTTGAGAGGTACTTTGTCTCTCCGCTTTAGCTTAATCGATGCTTCAGTTGCCTTAAATCCTTTTGCTTTCAGGTCATCAATTATTTTATCTGGTTTACACGTAGAGTGTAAGTTTTTAGCCATGACCCTAATTGGTCTGGTTTGTTTATCTTCAAACGTGTACCAAGCACGTTTTTCTTCATTTAACATTTTTGTCATTTTTCTGTATGTTTCAGCATCTTCTAAGTTTATTTTGATGGTGTTTCCATTCATCACCTTTGCATTAAACTTATCAGTAGCAGTTATTGTTTTTATTTTTTCATAGAGTACATCGTAGTCTTTGACTTCATCTATTACTATTGGTGGTGGTGGAGGTATTTTTTTGGTTGTTTCTGGATAATATTTGGAACATTATCCTTTAATTGAGGTGGGGAGGGCGTATTATTCCGTCTCCTTTTTTTTCTCCCACCTTTAACTCTAATCCACTCAGTTTCTCGAGCTAGTTCTTCTTCATCCGTATGATACTCTTGTGGAGTTGTATTCTGGTTAGGAGTAGAACCGATGTCCTCCTTTGGCTTAAGAGCTTTAACTTCGTTTTCAAGCGTCTTCATACGCTCCTGCATCCATGCAATTGTAACATTCAGTTGCTTATTTATATTGTTGGCTTCAACTAATGCATTATTAGCTTTACACAATTCATTGTGAAGCTTTTCTTCGTTTGTAGAACGAGTGTTGTGGCTGCTAGCCTCAATGGAGGGACTATCGCCTCTTTTCGGAGAATACGCGACTTTGTTACTCCTCTGGAAGGGATGTGAATTATCCTTTTCTATTTCACTCAAATGAGCTTGTTTATTCACCAACATGTCTTGGGATTGGTTAAAATAATTGTAGTATAGCAATGGCTGGTCTCCCCCAGAATCCATGAGACCGACCTCCGAAGAGGGTGGATTTACCTGAGCAACAGGTGTACCACCTGGGGTATTAGTTTCCTTATTTGTTCTGCTCATTGCTCATTTATAGTGTATTGCACTCGCCTCTAGTATTTCGCCGATGCTTCACATCGTTGCCCGGGTGTTACCACGTGGAGGTATACTAGACACATTTGGTGGTTTCTACATAGTTGCAGCGTTGGAATATAGACCACGAGATACATGGCTATAGACGGTCAACCCCTACCCTATTGAGACGCACCCAACACCCAGAAACTGTTAAATGAATGAATTATAAGACCTTCACGATCTCCTTACAATTCTACAGTGTCGATTGTGGGTTGGTGACATATTCCCGAGGGACAAAACCCCGCGGGACATACATGCGAGGGACAAAATTCCGAAAATCAAAATTAAGGTACAAAATCCGGAGGGTACAAAATCCCGAGGATACATAATCCCGAGAGTACAAAATCGAGGAGTAACATGTTGTAATCGGGAATGGACAGTTGGCCTGCTTTTCAAAATCCCGCCTACAAAATCCCACCTTCAAAATCTCGCCTTCAAATTGACCTAAATAATGATTACACATTAGATCCCACTTAGAAACTCCAACATATAGAGAAAACAACATTCTCTATGGTAAATTCGAATTTGTTCGATCTCCGTTTGGTCTTCAAAATGCCTATCTATATACCAAAGATCTTTGAATTATATATTAAGGGAGTATTTAGCCAAACGGTGCTAAGTTTATTGAACATAATCATATTTGGTAAGGATCAAGGACAACACTTTCGAAATTTAGAACTGGTATTCAAGCCATTAGAGGCCGCCAATATGAAAGTGTAACTGGAAAAGTATATGAATTTCTTCAACAAGAGGTTGCATTCTTCGGATTTATTGTCGGGATAAACGGGATAAAGCAAACCTGAAGAAGATTAGTGCTATATTAAATTTTTCAGCTCCAGGAATTCTCCAAAATCTGAAAGAGAACAGGTATGAACGTCACTACAATAACTAAGAGATTCATAATATACCCGAATACTCCAGTCATACCATACATCTGGTTATTTTTTCGACTGATCAATATCAGCAGTTGACAAACTCGCTATGTTCGCTGAAACGTAGATTACCGAATCACGAGTGGTGGAACATGTAAAAAGACGATTAAAGGATATTTTATTTTATTTCTGTGTTCTGGTAGCCGTAGTCGTACTAGATAACGAGAACTCACTTAATTCAGCATCATTAATTATATGTATATATGACGAGCGACGATCTCGACATCAAGGTTTTCACTTCGCCACCATACAAAAGCATAGTGAGCGGATCAGTTGAAGGGTTCCATTCAACACTATTACAAATTATGAGATTCCTAAAAGCGGTAGATCCTCCTCGTTCATTTGAACCACTTTTGAAAGAGCCGTTAATGAACACAACCATCCGATTTTATTCTACTACAAGAAAGAAACCGGTAGAAATATTCTTGGGACGTATTCCAAAAAAGAGCCCTATACCAATAAAATAATTTGTTTAAATTTAAAATAATTTCAACAAACAACTCAAATATTGCATTTCTGGTCAAAGAGACAAAACTAATTATTTTTTAATATCCGGTTTCCTTTAACTCAGGTTCTATTCTTCTCGGTAGACTGTTATACATTTCCACTATTTCCGATGCCTTAATATTATACCACACACTTTGAGTCCTTTTCACAATTCTTGAAATTTTTTGGGTTCTTTGGTAATAAGGCTAAACTTTTTTTAATAATGCCCCAAACATGTTCAATTACGTTTAGGTTTGGCGATTATGGAACCCAATCCAATAGAATAATATCATTATCCTCGAACCAGTTCATAGCAATTCTAGACGCTTAAGCCTTTGTGGCCCCAAAATATCGTCAAACGTCCAAAAACTGAGTTTGTAAATACTTTTTGTTGCTTCTTGTGACCGGTCTCGTTGCAAAATATTAGAGAAATATATACGAGTACATTTATCCGAAGCGTTTGATGAATCTTCAACTGAAATTGAAAAATGTAAATCAATTTAATATAATTTTAAATAATTTAATTAATTACTATTTATAAAAACCAATTTTTTGTTTTGGAATTACGCTTACATTTGCATAAATAAATTTACAAATATATAAGCTTAATAACCAACAAATAATTTGTTTTAATTAATTAAAAAAGCTTAATAAATTTAAATAAAAAATTATTCTAAATTATTAATTTTAATTATTCTTTCTTGTGTTTTAATTAATTTTTTTTTGTTTTTAGTTGAAGGAAGATATTCGCAATTTCAAATTGGGTTACGCAGTTCAATTTTGTTTTACTGTCATATCTGTCTGATCTCTCCGATATAATAAAAAAACAGGGCCATTCTTTCGTTTTACAGGACAAAGCTCAACAAAAGAATCACGCATTCGATAGATTATATTGTAGGTAATGCTAGTACTCTTTTGTAATGCTCAAAGCTAAAACCTTGCCATTTTATCAAAATAACAGTTACGATTTAGAAACTTTCAAAATTCTAAGAAAAAAAATATAATTTAGGTAAATTATTTCATAAAACTGCAAACTCTAGTTCGTTAGTTAGACAAAGGTTATGATGATACACAGGTGGACATATTTAAAGTGATGTGATAATAGCAAGTACATCATGTACACTACTCAAATCTACATAAATTCTACATTTCATACATATTTAATTTTTTTAATTATTCGTTTACGGAACAACACATTTTTCCTAAATTTATGTACGAGTAGCTAGTTTAAAATGAAAAATAAAATTTTAATTTTTAATTTTTTTATTTAAAATTTTTATTTTACCTAGCTACACAATAGCAATTTCTCTAAATAGTAAAATCCTATAACAACCAAATATCAAATTATTTCAACAGATTGTTCTCTGTCTATGCAACAATGTTATAACTATATACATATTTTAATTTTGTTTTATGGTTCAAATATTACAAATTAATTCAATATTCATTTTGAATTTTAATGTTTTTCAATTATAGAGCAACAAAATAATTATTATTAGTTTTATTTTAAATTCCAAATTGGCGATATTAAATTTTTTTTTATGCAATATTATGACAATATAATGTATGTGTATATAATAATAATTAATTAATTTAAATAATAATTATGATTATTATTAACTACATATTTAATATAATAATCAACATTGTATTCAACTATTTATAGTTAGATTGTTTGAGAATAATAATTAAATTCATATTGATAATTAAAAATATCTGCTACACTGGAATTTATTGAATAATAATTTTGAATTTTTGGCGAATTCTAGTTAACTAACAAATGGATTTTAGTGGATAATCTTTAGCTGGTAGGAGCATAAAGGCTTTAAAGGATTTTAAAGATCATGTTGCGAGGAATTATACAATCAACAGCTATAATGACCGGTAGGAGGTTAGCACGAAATTATCAAAAAGTTTAATCTGGTAATACTGTAAGAGGAAATTTATTAAAAATTAATCCTGGAACTAAACCATTAAATATTTTAGCACATTAAATTTAAATAACTATTAAGAAAATCGAAATAAAAATAGATTTTAGCTTTAATTAATATCAATTTAAAATGCAGTTTAAAAATACCCGATGCTCAACCTTGTGAACAGTTTTTTATACATTTGCAGAAATTAGATACTATATGCACTATGCGCTATATTGCATATTTTTTTATATATTTTTTATTGTTAGCAGTTTACCAAATATAAAATCAATATATTTCATTGTCAGCAGTTTTTAGGTATAGGTATAATATTTTTGGAAGAAACAAGTATAAGTATATTCAACAAAACGTTATTTTTGTCCAGCACTGACCAACGGTAAGCGGAAAATAACGTTGAAACAAACATTGGTCCTTCGAGCTACAAAACAAATATGCCTTTGCAAAACAGTACAAAAAAAAACCAAGTTATCAAAGGAGAAAATTTAATCACTTTAAGGAATAAATGGACAGGGTAAAAGTCTTACGCGAGCAGACCTCTACTGGAGAGCTGATCAACATAAAGAGCAATATCAAGAAGAATGAACCGCAAAGAAAAACAGTAGAATACTGTGAACAACGGCTCATCAACTTACAACTTCTCTACGATACATTCTGCACAGTGGATGCCCAATTAACACATACTTTACCTGATGACCATGAATATCGGAAACAAAATTATTATAAACAGGTGAAGGATGTATTTGAGGAGACAAGAAATCTACTTCTCGAGGCTCAAAAAAGAGCAGCACCAGGCCAAACTGAGGAAGCAAAGCAACAGGCAAAAGCAGATTTAGAACACGAGGTAGCAGACACGTCACGTTAGATAATAAGGATCAGGAGAAGCGCTACAAAGTTCAAATGGCGAAATCAAAAATGCTGAAACAAAATTTAAGCAGCATCACAAAATACGGAACTAAAAATTGCAACAAGCCATATTGTGAGCTTAAAATAAAACAGCTAACAGACGCTTGGAATTCTTTTAATAACAACCACGAGGAGATAATCGCAAATTCAACTGACGAAGAATTTGAAAACGCATACTTTCAAAACAACTTGTTTGAAGAGATCCAAGCGAAATACGAGTTGTGCGTCATTGAGATTCAGCAGAAGTTGGAAATAGAGTTCAACAGATTTCCTAAAGCCGGCATTACGAAGAATGCAAACATAAAGTTGCCAACCATTGAAATTCCCTTATTTTACGGGGATTACAAGCAATGGACAACTTTCATAGTCTGTCCAATAAAACGGTACATCAAAATGAGAGTTTTTCAAACGAAGAAAGGATGTATTATCTACTTTCCATGGTAAGAGGACAAGCAGCGGAACTAATCAATCACCTCACACTATCGGAAGATAACTATATGACTGCATGGGATACTCTTATTGCCAGATACAATAACAAGAGGCTATTAGCTAGCACGCACGTAAGTGCATTGTTAGATCTACCCAGTTTGACGGTGGAATCTGCTAGTGGGTTAAGGACAATACACGACACCGCCTTGGAATGTCTACACGCAATAAACGACTTAGGTGTAGAGACAGAACACTGGAGTGGCTTAGCAATAGGCATTTTAATGAGGAAACTTTATTCTGAAACACACCTTATTTATCAGAGTACGATCAAAAATCCAAAAGAAATACAAACGTTAAAAAATTTCTTTAGTTTCTTGGAATCAAGATTTCAATCTCTAGCAACTATAACTATAGAACAGGGAAACAAGAAACCGCAGCCATAAAACCAACAAAACATTGCAAAGAAGGCAACGAATGTGGCAACAACAAATGAACCATCCTGTGGTTATTGCGGAGGGACTCATCCAGTATAGGTTGCAAGACTTTCCAAAACTTAGCGATAGTGGAACGAACTTCAGCTGCTGGAGCAAAATCCTTGTGTAGAAGCTGCTACAGAATTATCATGGAAGATATTGCCACAAAAGATGTGCAACATGCAATGGATCTCATCATATGCTACTCCACGACAACGAAAAGGCAATCAAAAAACCGAAAGAAACCCCTGCAAAAACAAGCTTACGAACAGCTAATAAAGCTGCGCAAGGTAGCATTTTATTAGCTACCCCCATGGTAAAAATAACATGTAATGATGAAGAACACTTGGTCCGTCTTCTAATTGATCCAGGCTCCCAAGGCACCTTCATAACTGAAGAGTTAGCAAACAATCTCAATCTTACAAGAACACCGATTCAAACAGACATCGCCGGAATGGATCGGACAGAAGCCAGTACGGCTCATTCATCAGTAGAGTTCATCACTAGTCCGCGGTTTTCTTCAAATTTCAAGATCAAAATGAAGGCTATGGGGTTCAAAAACATAAGCGGTAGCATGCCTGATAATGTCATTGAACTAAATTATTGGAACCTACAAAAAATCTTATTTGGGCAGATCCAACGTTTTATGAACCCGGTCTAATTGACATATTATTAGGTGCAGATTACCATGGGCAGATAATAATAATGCCGAATCTACTGAAAGGTGCACCTAATGAGCCTATTGTACAACAAACCAAACTGGGATGGATTCTTACTGGGAATACATCTGCTAGTGTCAATATGGCAATGTATCAGACAATGATTGTAACCACCAACGAGATTGACAATCAATTAAAAAAGTTTTGGGAAATCGAGGAAGTACATAAACCAAGAAGTCATACAAAAGAAGAAAAGGAATGTGAAGAAATTTACGACGAAACTCATATACGCCTAACCGATGGAAGTTATAAGGTAAAAACTCCGTTTAATAACGAATTACTAGTTTCCAAACCACTCCAACTCGACTACTCCAAGTCGAAAAACGTCTGGCCAAGAACCTTGAGTTGGCACTACAATACCAACAATTCATGGACGAGTATGAGGCCTTAGGACATATAAAGAAAACTGAAAGCACAGATGGAGATACCCAACACTACTATCTTCCTGATCAAGCTGTCTTGAAGAAGGAGAGCACAACGACAAAACTCAAAGTCGTTTTCGATGCATCGGCAAAAACATCCACATAGGGACATCATTAAATGAATTAATGTTGAATGATCCCACATTGCAGCAGGACTTAATGAGCATCCTTTTACACTGGCGAAAATATAAGTACGTCTACACAGCAGATCTAGAAAAAATGTTTCGTCAAATAAAAATTCATGAAGAAGATCAGGAATATCAGCGGATTTTATGGAGAAAGTCTCCTAGAGAACAGCTGCAAGAATACAAACTTACAACCGTAACCTATGGCACTGCGGCAGCGACCTACTTACCGGTGCGAACCTTGCAACAATTAGCGAAAGATGAAGCCCATAGATATCCAATCGCGAAGGAAATCGCTCTCACTGATTTCTATGTTGACGATCTCATATCTGGAAACAACACGCTCGACGATGCATTATCAACACAGAAACAGCTTATAGCAATACTCAGATGTGGAAGTTTTAACCGCCGAAAGTGGGCTTCCAACAACCAAGCCCTACTAAACGCCGTACCAACAAATACTGGAAATACTGGAATCTTGGAATTTAAGCTTGATGATACCATAAAAACACTCGGCCTTCGTTGGAATCCTGCCACAGACAGCTTCGGATGTCGCATTTCGTTATCGGAGTCTGATAACAGAAACGTTACCAAAAGGAGTCTACTTTCAGAGAGCTCAAAAATCTTTGACCCCCTAGGATGGTTAACACCAGTTACTATAATAGTTAAACTAATCATGCAAGACCTTTGGGTAGCAGGCCTTTCTTGGGATCAAACATTACCTCAGATACTCGCCACGCAATGGCAGGATTTTAAAACTGCACTTCCTTCATTAGAATTAATATCTATACCTAGATGACTTTGTTTCGATGGTCAATCACCGCTCAGTTTACATGGATTCTGCGATGCGTCTGAAAAAGCTTATGCAGCAGTCGTCTACGCTAGGAGCATGAACAACGATGGAGATATCAACATGACTCTTGTTGCATCCAAGACCAAAGTAGCGCCGATAAAAAACATATTGCCGATTCCACGACTCGGGTTATGCGGCGCGTTATTGCTCACTAAGTTAATGAAACAGGTGTATGAAGCGTTACACATCCAACATATAGTGATGTCATTTTGGACAGATTCAATGATCCCGCTTTCGTGGATTAAAGGTCGTCCCCAAAAATATAAGACATTCGTCGCAAAAAGGATTTCTGAAATACAAGAACAATCAAACCCAGCACAATGTCACCATATAAGCACCAAGGAAAATCCTGCTAATTGTGCGTCTAGAGGAATTCAGCCAACACAGTTGAAAGACTACAGTTTATGATGGACAGGTCCGAAATGGCTCAATAGGCCGGCTCAGGATTGGCCAAAACCTATTCAAGTCAACGACACCGCACTAGAGGTAAAGCATGTGATGTTAACTGCTACTGCTAAAATAGTTAATCCATTTGTGCAGCTAGTACAAAAACATTCGGACATCAACAAAATATTTCGCATCATCAGCTATTGTCGACGCTTCATAAAGAAAAATTTAAAGATGCAAGGCGGCCATATGACGCACAACATCGTACCGACCGGTTTGGAGCTCAAGGAAGTAAGAGAAGAATTATGCAAAGCGATACGACATGAGGAGTTCCAGAAAGAAATTATTCGTTTACAAAAACCTGACTCTGTTTCAGCGAAAAGCCATCTCCTATCCAGCTATGAGTTCCATAATTGCAAGCTCATTGAAGCTAGCTATATCTGCATACTTCAGCATCCAATGCATACTGCTAATTTCAACAACACTACCATATTTGTGAGTTTCAATTGCGCGACAGCGAAACAAAAAGCAGACAAGTCACAAACCAACTGGGTCAAACTTATGAACAATAACTGGTTGTTTTCATCGCAACATCCACAACCAGCCATTATAGTTTGCGGGGAAGACGTGACTACGTTAACTATTCCAATAAACGGAAAGATTTCACTCAAGGAAGGGTGCACATTGAAAGTTGGATTAATTACACTAAAAAGTCACAAAACCATCAAAAGCAGCGTATATTTATGATTCCTACCAGCAGTCAATCTATCGACCAATTGGACGACCCTCTACAATACAACTATTCTTCAGGAAGTTCCAAATGAAGAAAAATTTACTGTTCTCCGCAAGAAAATAGCTGAATTACAAGATGCTAGTGTAAATGTATCAAAGTATGATGTGCACCACTACGCAGTGACATATAATCATAGTTGGCTTTATCCTAATAGGCGTGATAGCATACCTATGTAAGGTCAGAAGAAGAGCGCCAAGGCAAGATGACTACAGGCTAGAGGCGCCAGCAGCTACCGGATAGAGATGTTAACTCAGCGAGTCATCTATGCCATACAAATTAATACATCCGCGGAGTATGTTCAACCTTGTGAACAGTTTTTATACATTTGCAGAACTTAGATACTGTATGCACTATGCACTATATTGCATCTTTTTTTATATATTTTTTATTGTTAGCAGTTTACCAAATATAATATCAATATATTTGATTGTCAGCAGTTTTTACCTATAAATTAGTACAAATTACATTAATTATCTAATTAATGTACAATTAGCATATTTTTATACGAAGAAACAACGCAAACAAATAAAATTTAGTGTTTATAAGTATGTATACTCAACAGAACGTTATTTTTGTCCAGCACTGACCAACGGTAAGCGGAAAATAACGTTTAAACAAACAACCGATAATAATAACAACTAAATTGTAATGATTTTAACATAATCAACAAGACTGAGGTTCAAAAATTAAAAATGATTCTAATTAAGCTAACCGTTAATTTATCAAACTAAGTTGTGATTTCATTGTACAGGCCAAACCTTTAGCTTGTTCCAAAAGAATTCTCAGGATTTTTGTAAGATCCGTTTAAAAATAAGGAAGTTGTACAATTTAAAAAGTAAATATTCTGCTTTTAGTACAAGTTAGCGTGAAAATGGTTTGAGTAGTAGACATAATTTTGTGCGGAATTAAGCAAGATAAGATCAAACATAAACATACATCTAATAAAAATAAAATAATACATTTTTAAATAGATAATTCTAAACATTTGAAAAATAAAACAGACAAATACTGTTAAATTTCGAAAAACATTTCATGATACAGAATGATACGTACCAAATAATATGCTTCCTTAAAAACTGAATTTTTTTATTTGCTATTGGTAATCTGGGAACCCCATTGCCATACATTGTTAAAAAGTTATTTCAAAATTATCAAAAGGTTGGTAAATGATAAATAATTTTTTAGATGAATAATTACTAAGGCTTTCTGATTAATGGAACCGTTAATAACAGTTATGTTATATAAAGGGACCTCGTTAACTTCTAATTTTAAATTTTCATATGAAAGACCCAAAAGTACTTAAGGCTCCTGAATAATTGAACTATTAATTTGACAACCCCAGTTCCGATTTCATCGTATAGGCCGACAATTTACGATGTTCCATGGCGACATTCAGAAATTTCGTATGACCCCTTCAAAAGATATAAACGCTCATCTTATGAACTTCAACTTTCAACTACTTCATATGAACGAAGCATAAGTACTAAATGCTTTTGATTAAATTGAATCGTTAATTTGTTAAGTCTAGTTGTGATTTATTTGTATAGACCGACAATTTACCATGTTCTATGGCAATATTCAGAAATTCCGTATTACCCCTTCAAAAGATATAAACGCGCATGGACGAAAATGCTTTTGATTAAATTGAATTGAAGTGAATTTTAATTAGTTTGCTTGTTTCTCGAAGTCAGTTCTTATTGAATATGTGATAACAAAGTTAAAATTGGAAAATTTTGATAATCACATGTGGATGAAATATAAACATAAGCCAATTTATCTCGGCTAACACAGATGATTGTTTAAATTAAATATCACTTTATACATAATTTATATTAATGCTATTTAATTTGAAAAATGAATTGATGTCCTTAATGTGAAACCCGCAATCCGAATTAATTCAATTTAATCAAAAGCATTTAGTACTTATGCCTTGGTTCATATGAAGTATTTGAAAGTTGAAGTTAATGCGATGCGCGTTTATATCTTTTGAAGGGGTCATACGTATTATCTGAATGTTGCCATGGAACATGGTAAATTGTCGCCCTGTACAATGAAATCACAACTAGAGTCGACAAATTAACAGTTCAATTATTTAGGAGCCTTAAGTACTTTTGTGTCTTTCATTTGGAAATTTTAAAATTTGAAGTTAACGAGGTCCGTTTATATAACCTTTAAAGAGATCTTACCAAATTTCTGAATCTTAAAACATGAGATATACTCGTAGTAAGGAAAAGGCTTACGCAATTAAGTCACCACTGGGATTAACGGCTCCGTTAATCAGAAAGCCTTAGTAATTATTGATTAATCTTCTAAAAAATTTGATTTACCAACGAACCTATTGATAATTCTGTATTTTTCTGTTTCATTTTTCAGATATTTAGAATTATTTATTTAAAAATGTATTTGCCTTGTTCCTTTACGGTTCGGTTACGGTTCGGGTTCAAACCCGATTTAAAACCGATTCTACAAAAGATGAAAATTGTTTATTTTACTAGTTTTTATTTATGTAAAAAAGTATTAATTAAAATTAATAGAGAGAGAGAATCTTTTGAAAGTATATATGACCTAACAGATTTCAAATCGTACTTAAAAATTTATTAACAAGCAAGTGGTCGGAAAAAATACTTTCAGTGAATTTTTATTCCGGATTTTTAAGTACTAAACCCACTAAAAAACGAAAAGAAGCAGTTCTTCGCATTATTTTCGCTAAACCCTTCTAGAACTTAATTGTATGCAGTGATATTTTAATTTAAACAGTTCATGAAATGTTTTAATTGGATCAGAAAATTTAATTTTAATTTTTATATCAGAGAAAACTATACATAGGCCAAGTTCCAAAATATTTTATGTAAAATAATACAAATTGTTGGGAATTATTCCGAAAAAACGAAATGCAGATTTTGTTTTTGGCCCTTACTCATGATATAAATATTTACAGAGGTATGTTCCAACCAATCGACCTGTTGCCATGTTTCCTTTTTGTGACGTCGTTGTTGAGATTTTGGTTTTTCCCAACGTGTACAGTCATTTAAACTTATTTCTATTACCAAAACTTAAAAATATTCTTTTAAAATAAAACCAATTCGCAAAAAATATCCAAATTAACTCAGAATGACGTCACGCTACACGTGCTTTCAGCTGTCTGTCAACGTACATTGTCATATTTATATCATGGTTCTTATTGAGAAAATTTTCGAGAAAAAAATGCTTCAACCGAACCGAAAAAGAACGAAATAAATCAAATGGAAATATTGTTCCGATTAAGGTTACTGTTCATCATTTTTTATTTATTTTGTTTCGGTTCATAAAAAATTTAGGTTTTTTCGGTTTTCGGTTTACGGTTCGGTTCCAGGTTCACTCTCTGTGAAAAAGTGAACTTTCATATATTGGTGGAGTACCTGGATTTTATTGCTTCTTTCGATAAGCAAAGGACTCAACGGAGTTGAAGTTTTGGCATCTCAATTTATATTTATACAAAGAAATCAGACCCATATTTTTAAGCTTGTTGATCTTCTCCCGTTATACGGCATTGAAAATATTCCAACAAAATTTAAAACACTACATAGATAAATAATTTAACAGCCATTAGAAATAGGAATCCAAAAATATGATATTTCCCAATTTATTTAACTTGTAAATATTTCTCAAACTTTTCCTGAATCTACATACATATATCACAGAAATAACTAAATTTCACAATCATAAAATCGACTGACTGGGTGTATTGAATAAGTACAACATAAAGTAACGTAATACATCCATACCAATTGTTAATCCATATGATCGCGGTTAAATAAGATTTCACTCAAGATGCAAATTTTTCAGAAAAACAGAACCTTTTTAGTTTTTGTAAGATGAATTTTTTTTGAACAGGTGCACGCACAACTTCAAGATGAATTGTGTGTGATTCTGAAATTGATCCGTATTTAGAACGGTTATGTTAATTTTAACAACATAAAACCGTAAAAAACGTGAACAAAATATTTATCTATTCAGCGAATCTAACGTATTTTGGCTCGGTATTGAAAAAAAAAACAAAATTCTGAAATTTTACGAACCTCACTGAAAAATTCTTCATTTTTGGCTGGCAAAAAATATTTCACACTTTTGTCATTCGATAAAAATATCATTTATTCTGGTTGCTCAAGATGTTCTCTAACAAATGTTTACAAATAGTGAAACTGGTCATGGAAGGCGGGTAGAAAAGAAAGTTTAGGCGCAACAACTTCAACAGCAACGCCAAGCAACATTTGCTATGGTTAGTACAAATTTGGCTGATCGGATGGGGAACAGGATGATGGAATGAAATGTCGCCCTCCCGAGAGTAATAATAATTAATTAAATCTTGATTTAGATTTATAGAAGATACGTGAGTGTAACGCCCTGAGTAATATTTAAAATTTAAATAGTCAGATCAGTTAGGTACGCAAAAAGTCGATAGTAAGAGACGCGCGGGTAACGAAGAACATTATTAGAAAGGAAGAATCTGAGAAAAGGAAAAGCTAAAACCATAAAAGATAAAATAATAAACTGTTTAAAACTATTACTTATGTAGTTGCGGTATTTTATTGTGCTGATTGGAGAGATGGCAAATTGAAGTTCCTTGGGAAGGTAAATCGATGTGGTAACAACCCAAACCCCTAAAACCACATAAAATTTTGTAAGTAACCTTAATTCGTTTAGAGGGTAAGGCCCCTTACATTTGGCGCTCAACATCGTGGCCGCCACATCTATTAAAATTTCACTGGAGGACGTATTGGCGGGGACAGAAAGGTGCTCTTCAAGAATGGTGAGTAAATAACATTAAATGTTAACGAGAGCAAAAGCTAAAATTATAAACAGTGAAAATAGTGAATAAGTAATTGAAACAAATAACATTTTCAATTTGGCTTCCTTTATGGATGATCAATTTAGTACACTCCTGGCGGCTATTGGTAAAGGTGGCCGATTCTAAACAGCCAAAAATGGTGTTGCTGAATACAAGTGGTTCATTTTTAAAGTATACATCAAGATTTATAGGGGACGTAAATGACCATATTTTCGCATTTATCGACGCTATAACAACCTACAAAGATTGTTGCGGTGTCGCGGACGAGAATGCCCTAAAGGGTCTTTCGTTACTTTTGGAAGGACCCGCTGCAAACTGGTAGGGTGGGCATCAAACACACTCAGGGCAACTTCAAAGAAGCTCTCGATCTCATGAGATCCACATTTGGTCAAAAGATGCCCGCTTATAAAGTGTATACGAGAATTTTCTCAAAACCATAGAAAGAAGGGGAGCGTATCGACATTTTTATAGTTCATAACCGACAATTGTGCGAAACAATTGCCTTCTACTGATTTTGTCCGATAAAGTCAAATTAGATATGACATACGGTTGTCTTAATTCCACATATCGATCCAAAATGAAGGGAAGTGACATTACCTCTTTTGACGACTTATTGGAATCGCGATGTTGAGGAATTCATGAGCGAAGTAATAAACACCAAACATATGAGTAAGTCCGTATGTCAATCCGTGTTTTTTGTACCAAGGTTTCGGGTACCACGAACAATAAATAAACCCGGTACAAAAGAAGGTGCAATAACTTTATTGGTTCTATTAATAATTCAATTTATTTTTATATAATAAATTTATCCAAAATTCCAAATTTTAAATTTAAGGTTTTTATTATTTTGTTAACTAGATGTTTACGCCTTGATGGTTGGTAAGTAAGAGAGTTTTTTCTTATTTTATTTTTTACAACAAAATTAATTCTTAATGACTAAGCGCTTTTTCTTATTATACCAAAAATTTAGTTTTATACTCAATGGCAGATGGCCAAGACTCTACACAACAGCATTAGATATAATATATGGTATAATACATTTTTGGTTTTTAACTTTTTATGCTTAAAGGCAGATGGCCGAAATTCTACACAACATTTGCAAATTATAAATTTAGATAATTAAAATGTCATTAAATATAATGTAAACAAATAAAAGCAAGAGCTTTACAAATTCAATTAAATTAAAATCTAATTAATTCAAGTGCCTTATTTGATGCGAATAAATTAATGTGATCAAGATAAGTATATAATTCTAAATTGACAAGTTTATAAATTTAATTTTAATACAATTATTTGATTTCAGATTTTGATTGGGTTTGTATACAATAGAAATAATCGATTTCAAATGGGAAATTACAAATACAACAAAGTATGATTAATATTTTATGTGTTGATTCTAATAGATTTCCCTTTTTTTCTTTTTAGGTGAATTTCATCATACTGTTGCTTCAACAATCCGAATGTATCAAATAAAAACAATCATTGTAGTCTCAAACCAAATTATAGTTATCAGAAATATTTCAAATTTTGTAGGTGTCATGGTCATGATTTCCAGGAATTTAGGTCGAAAAATAGAAGTACAAAAAACAGTGATAAGCCCTCTGAGGAAGCACAGAAGGTCAATTCTCAGACTAACAATGTCTAGATAACGAGTTTCAATGACTTCAGATGTTGCGGTTGTAATAAGCCCGGTCTGTTAACTAAGCATCATAGTGAATCTCAGCACCCTTCGGTTTATATTGATATATTTCAATATAGGGTCTGCTTTTCTTGATAATGCGATGAAAACTAGCGTTGCCGAATATGAATTGTATCAGCTGTTGAAAGATTATGGTGTTTAGTTTGAGGAATCCGTCAGAAGCATTATGCTAGCGGATGGGACGCCGAAGTCTAAAAATATCCTTAAGACACATATAGAGACGTGAAGTTGGATGAGAGGGTCATAAGAATAACATTTATCGTATTTCCCAATAACGCTAATAGTGTAACGCTGTTAGGCATCGATTTTATTCGAAGTGTTGGATTAATCTTGAACTTTACTAACCAAACATGCAGATTCTCTGATGAGAGTATCTCTCATACATTTATATTTAATGAATTTGATTTGAGGTATGATGAGAGCAGTAACTTGAGCTCTGTTCAAAGAGACGAATTGGGTCAGCTCTTGGCTGAGCACGAATCAATTTTTGAATCCTCTGATTCTTCTACTCCGTAAGCGGAGCATCGTACATATAAGCTTATCAAACAACATACCCATTGCAGTTCCTGCCTACTGAATACCACTTAACAAGCAGAAGATTTTAAAGCAACAGCTGGACGAAAAGCTAGCTAATAATGTCATCGAGGAATGTGATTCACCATGGGCAGCCCCAGTAGTTTTGTTCCGAAATACAACAACGAATCTTGTCTATGCGTAGACAATCGAAAATTAAATTCGCAACTCAGAACAGATTCATATCCTAACGCCTGATCAATCTCGTCGCTTATAATTATTTTAATAATTACTTATAATAGACGCCGAAGGAAAGTATCCCACTAAACAGAGAGAGGCTTTAACAGTAGTATGGGCATTCCAAAAGTTCAGAGGATACGAGGTGACTGTCTTCTGGGACTAAAACGGATCATGACTCTACAATCACCAAGCGAAAGATTGAATCGATGGACGTTGAAGCTCCAACCATTCAATTTGAAGATCCGGTATACCCCAGGCAAGGATAACGTCATCGCTGACACACTTTCTCGTCCTAATGGGGAGGATGATTCTATGACCGTTGATCTACCCAATCGGCCAGCTGGTAATGTTATGCAAAAATTTCACGACGTGCCAACTGCTGGACACTATGGCGTTAACAGTACGTACGCCAAAATAGCCCATAAATACTATTGGGTTGGAATGAAGAATGACATTGCTAAATACATTAGAGATTGCATCCCATGTAAATAATTTAAAATAATTCCTATCATGCCACAATGCTTCGTGATTCTGTATATCAATTTGGTTGGACCGTTTGCTCCCACTGAAGCACATAACAAGTGGATTTTTATTATAGAAGATACCGCCACAAGATGGCTCGAATTATTTGCATTGCCAAATTCAATAGCAGAAACGTTTGCGAAGACACTCATCAATGAGTTCCTGAGATACGGAGTCCCACGACGCATAATCTTAGATAATGGACCTCAATTCGTAAGTGAAATAATGCAATATGTCACAAAGTGTTTTGACATTCAACAAATGATTATGCCCATGTATCATCCAGAGGCCAATACAGTAGAAATAAGGAATCGTGACCTGAAAACACAATTATCAATACTTGTTGAACAGGATCAAAATCCGTGGGATAAACATTTAACTTCTATTCGGTACGCTATGAACACGACGAAGTGTTCTTCAATAAATTACACATCTGCATTTTTAACGTTTGGATGTGAGTTGTGTAATTTCACAGTTGCTTCTCATGATTTTCGCGCCATAGTACAAGCGGACAATTTTATACCCGAAATTACTCCATAATTATTAAATGTCCATTTACAGTACGCCCCATTCTGTCTACCCAATTTTTCAAAACATTTTCGATTGTATGGGCTCCTATATCATCAATGGAAACTTCGATTTGATCTTTCAAGTCTTGGATCAAGTCTCTCAATTTATTAGTTCTCAGTTTATAAAATAACATTCCAGCTTCCCGAACTCGCTTCAAAAATTGATCCACAAATTGCCTTGTAGGCATTTCATTTCTACTGAATTTTTCACGTAAATTTCTTACAGTTTATTGGATAGAAGGCTCACCACTTTGAAAGTAAGTTTTCAAAATTTTTCAATTTGGTTCAAGCATAAAGCGACATTAATTGTTTCCAAACGGTAGTTGAAATTGCAAACGCTAGATTGACTACCCTTTAGTTAAATTGTGTTGTCTTGTGCTAACTAATTTATCATAAATTGTACTAAATTTACCAACTATCGATTGCTTATGTGTCTGTAACCGGGTCCAGTTTGTCACAACTAATAATCTTACCTTCTCCTTCGGTTTTATTGTTTGTAAAACGGGTGTACGGTGTGCGCCCGCGAGTCCGGGAGTTCCTGTTCAATGCTTGGTCGTACATCCAAATCAATCAATCAACAATTAGTAAAACTGGTAAAATAATTTGGAATCTTAATAAATAATTTTCCACAACGTTCCGTTCTTTATGTAAGATTTAAAAACTAAGTTTTTAAGTTCAATGATATCTGCTTCATAATCTTATTAATTTACGTAAAATTGAATTCACTTGGAGTGGTGAAAACGATTTCTCGTGTCGATGTTTTAATTTATTCAGTATTGAACGTAAAATTTCATTAACTTCCAAAATTGAATTGTTTTGCCTTTCCAGCTCTAAGGTACTTTCATGTAATTAAAACAAAACCTGCATCTAGGAATAGCAAAATGCCTCAGATAAATTGCTTTCAAAACATTTTTTTCAAAACCAGTGGCACTATTCTGGTTTTCCCGGGGAATAGGGAATTGGTCAATTGCTTCCTTGCAATAATGAATTGTTTCATTACTTCGCTAATTTCACCCCAATATGTTATTTTAGTAATCAATCGACGTCTTCAAATTTGGCATTCCTTTTACGGTAATTCTGATGGCTTAGTGTCGTTTGGAGTATGAAATAATAATCAACGGTTTGGACACGTTTTCTGCTTCAGCTTTCTATTGTGTCTTAAACTAAAAACCATTCCATGATCTCTAAATATATCTATGTATTCTTCGAGCCGCAAAATAGCTTCATTACGTTTAACGACCTTCCCAATAACTCCAAAAACTCTCTAGGGAGGTGTAAACGAGTGTCCTGATACCGAAAAAATGATGGTCAACCTTTTAATATGTTATATGTCACATCCAACACAAAATAGCTTCATGGAAATGATAGTATCTTCGAAATGCGTTAAATTCAATTGGTGGGAAACTGCTGGTATGGCGTTGCTTCAAAAATTATTAAAATCAGAAGAACAAGATGTACACCAATTATTAAATTTACAAGCATATTACAATTAAACTAAATTAATCTTTAGTATCCATATTCCTGCCTTCTATCCTCAAATATTTTCTTTTTATGAAATAAAACCGATACATATTAATCAAACACTTGTAAGCCCGAATCCCAAATCCTATTATTAAATAAACTTGTATATCAATCTACTCGTATGTATAAGGCATGCATGGAAGTGGAACAAATCCAATATTGTAACAAGGATAAGTAATATGCAACATGTAGCAGACAATTGTATACCAAACATCATATTGAATAAACCCACAAGATGTAACTTCGTCAAGCAACAATTCAAAGCCGGGATAAATTATTTACAACCAGAATATCTATATGTAGCAACACAGCAGGAATTACCGTGCAGTTCAACAAGTTCCCAGCAACAAAAATCGATTCAAGGAATAAGTCTAATCCGTTTCGATAATTGCATCATCACTATTGATAATGTGGAATACGATAATCCAACTAACGTATATTACGACGAAATCACGCTTACATTAGCGTATAATGACATCAATATTTCAAACCTTATTCTACACGTCGATATACCTACCTTACAAAATTGGACGATTGCCAATAACAAACAAATTGAATTCTCAATATTAAAAATATAATGCATGTGCATACCATGCACAAAAGTATAATTTCAGGTACAATAATAATCATGATCATAATCATAGGTGTTCGGTACTAAAATAATGTCAAAGCTGAAAACATAAAAATCCATACATTCATAAGCGACCGCTTTTGTCTTGTCAAATCAGTAACCTAACCACAGCTGAACAAAAAGAATAAAATACAAAGTCATACGGTGAATAGTAAAAAATAGGATTTTATTGTCCAAGAAATCCATGATACAGTCCACGTTGTTCATCTTGGGGAAAATGAACACAGTCTTGCTAAATCATAGCACATAATTTAGATTGTGCCCCACCATATGGTCCTTCGAGCCGGATATTCTGGAAAAAATCTGCATCGAGTTAGGAAAAGTGTAATAATTCGCCATTTTGATAAACAAAATAATAAAGTATTGAAACATTTTGTCAGCTTGTGTTTACCTTCGGCATCAATATCTGTTAGTTTCGGTTAAAACAAAAACATTATCGGCTATAATTATCAAAGTGTTGCAGATAAAAAGAAAGGAAAAAAATAACTTTCCACAGTTATATACACGCGTTAGTGATTTATAAGTGACTGCGTCTAGTCATCATTGTATTCAATTCAACAATTAGTGCATTATCATCGTCGACGCAATAATCCAGTTATCACACGTGGTTAACGGTCGAAACTAGTCACCCTTGTGTTGTTGGTGATAATTTATATGGGGTACTAGTGATGTAAACGGTAATATTCTCGGTAGTAATATTACCGGTAAAATAGGTAATTTTAGGTAATGTTACCCAAAGTGGTGTGGTAATATCGGTAAAATAAAGTAAAAGTGTTTTTTCCAAGCAACTCAACTAGTCTAAATGCAAAAAGAGTTGTGACATCACTGCATTATACTTCCTTATGTACTATTAACCTACTATACTAAATTTTGGCTGTTTACCTTTTTCCTGTTTCATTGACATATTCATTTGGCAAATACGTAATAGAGCTGGAGTCTGACTTTGAATATGATCCATCGCTCTGTCTGGAAAAAACACCAATCACTATTTTAACTAGAAAAGTGGCTGCAACGTCTTAGTCGATGAAAAGCTCTAGTATGCTGGAATTTCGTTGACAACATGAGACGAAAGTAGCACCAAATGGTCGATGAGCTATTACTAGAACAATTTTCGTTTCTGGTGCTCCATTAGGCTCAACCATAAAGTCGACTTGTTTTAATTTGTTCAAGAAAGTGCGCCTGTTCTAAAAACTTCCTTCGAGATAACAACTTTCCAATCAATTGTTTGGCCTTGAGTACCTTCGCGTCGAAGGGTCAGTCTTACCAAAAATTGCCGACGCTCACTAAGGAAAGTCGACATTTGGCTCTTAAAGTTGCTTTGCAAGATTTTTAAATTTATTGTACTTAATACTGACAATGGAACGAACAATAAAGCGTCCCGAAAAATGGCTAACAAAAGCTATCCCTATATTACCGAGTAAGGGTGCATCGGCCATGGACTTAACTTCCTCATTGTCGATATCTTTAAGATTCAGTGTATCAACAGTTTGAAATTTTCAGTCAGTCGTACGGGTGGTTTCGGAAATAAAAAACTTGCACAGGTATACTCTGAAGGCGCTGGCTATCGAAGACGAAGTAAAGTCCGTTATGAAGGCCTCCGATTGCTAAATGGCCATATTTTTTTGAGAGTTTGCTGTTTTGTCTAAAGTGGTATACTGTTTTGTTAATATAAAACCAACTTTTGAACAAAATAAATGCGCTAACTACGAAAAACTTATAAGTATTCTCAAATCACGGGCTGAAAAATGCTTACAACCGCTACATTTTGCCGCAAATTTGCTTGAATCAGCTATTCGAGGAAAGAGTCTTTCGGAATCACAGAACTTCACCCCAAATATAAGAACAAAAAATATAAGGGCAACAAAAAATATGAGAGTCTTTGGCACATTACAATGTTCGAAGTGAACTTTATTCACGACCGTTTGTGTTTGCAAGTAAGCAGCTCTGTGATGAAATTTGGTCGGCGGAAGTGTGTTCTACTTCACCTTTATGTGCTTGGCGGTTGATATTTTTAGCATGCCTGCATCGAGAGCTGCAATGCAAGGCACATTCAGTACTTATAGTTTTATACACATAGCTCAACATGTAATCCATTTTGACTGTTGATGGTACAGGAAAACTAACGTACATTTTGCACAACCTTAACCTGTCGAGATCGAACGTAGGAAGTGTGGATAACGAAGATGAAGTATTTGCCTGCTGAATCAAATACAAATTATTATTAATTGATGGCTTGGAGGAAAGTAAGAATAATTCGATTATGGATGATGTTGAGGCTGAGAATGATAAATGTATCGGCGGGGATGAGCCATACATTTATTAAAGAGTTTAATTGATCATAAACTCATATTTATGTATAATTTATTATTTACTGTAGGTGTTGAAGACGACCTTGCCGTCCTTCGACATCTACCGATGAACACGACATCAAGAAAGTCAAGGATTTGGTGCTCAAAAATTTTCGATTGACAATTAGAGATCTTGTTGAATGATAATGAGCCGTCTCTCACTGGATTGGTTGTACGTGACTATTTGGCCAAAAATTCGATCAATATTCTTTCGCAACTACCCTTCGCCCGAATAACCTCCGCTTGACTTCTGGCTATTCCTGAAACTAAAGATACCACTCCGGGAACATCGTTTTGACACGATTGAAGAGATTCAAGCCGAATCGAAGGAGGTTTTGTAGGCCATTCCAGAAATAGACTTTAAAAAATGTTTCGAATACTGGAAAAAACGTTGGCGTAGGTGTATTCTACCCGAAAGAGATTACTTTGAAGAGGATGAAATATATTTGAGAGAATAATGAGCCGTTTGTGTTTTATTTAAAAATCTTACTACTTTTGTCCCGACGTAAAAATATTACTATTGTTATTTGGTACAAATTGGAATTAAAATATTGAATAAAAATTGTGTTACCTATTTTACCCGTGTTACCGGTAATATTACCGGTAACATTAATAAATTTAGAAATATCGGAAATTTTACAACAGTAGGGGTAACCCAATTTCTACGGGAAAATCACTACACCTACAACGTGGTTTCCGTTTCAATAGCCAACGAACGGTGGTAATATTTTACTCTTCTAATATTTACTCTTCTGTAGTCAGCAACGTGGTTGCTGTTTCAATAGCTAAGCAACGGTGATAGCATTGTGATGCGACTGCCTCATATATGCAGTTAGTCGTTGCCGTTACTAAGACTATTGTTGTAACATCGTTACCATCGTCCAATTAAAAAGGTTCGAGATATTTCTACACGTTCGTTAACAGTTTCTGTGCTGAGTCATAACGCATATAAGTGAACAGTATAGTTAACTATTGAAGAAGTCGAGTGCTATAGATAGTGATAATCGGACAAGTATTTAGTTAGTTGCTATTATATTCATTATTAATATTTACACCACGAGTAGACAATCGTAACAAATACTTGCACATGCAAAAACAAAGTGAATCAATTTAATAACAAAGTGCAAACCAATCTGTGACTAAAGCATTTCAAATCAATATTGTGATAATAGTGGCAGGCCCTAAGAAACAGCGTTCATCAAACAAAGGTAAGCTGACAAAAATTGTCAACTTTATAAATCAGGAGCATGACGGCACTCATTTAGAAGAATTTCGAACTCGTCTGATGCATGTCGAGAAACTAATGGCTGAATTCACAGAGATCGCAGGCAACATTTTTCGCATCAACCTAGAAGAGGAAACCGACCGCCAATACGAAGAATGTTACTAATGTTACTATAAGGCTGTTACCGGCTTAAATAATTTGATTCGATGCAAATCAGAAACAGTAGGATCAGGCATTAATTTTGACACAACCTTAAATGGCCCTCACACAGATGGTGGGCATGCACTAAAATTGTCCAAAATTAACATTAGTAAGGAACCTCAAGTATTACCGAATCTTGTGTCAAAAGAAAATCCCTTGTCCCCAACAAACATCTTTTCCGAAGTAGGCCAGTTACCACAATGGGCAAAACGAAAACCATTAGCCGGTGAGATATTATCACAAGATAATGCAGCACAAATTTTAGTTACAAGCCCTAGTCAAATGGAAATGTATGGAGAGAAGGAGAAGCCAAAGGAGCGATGGGCACAAAGAACACAACTTGAGCTGGATACTTTAAATCCGAGGAATACTGTGGATAATACAACCGAAATTCTAATCGATAATAATGTTTCATCTGAATACAACAGTTCCAGATCTAGAAATGTTTACAGCAATATTCAATATCCGAGTGAGAATAGTTCAATCGAAAGTGGAAAGGAAAATCGTCGGGACTTATTCCTGTCAGTTAGTTGCAAATGAGTTTAAACGGTCTAAATTCAGAATCAAACACTGAACACGACACTGATGTTGAAGATATAGTATATCAGACGGCGAACGCACTAATTCAGAACATGGTGTTTTATTTTATCCTACTGTCTCTTTCGGTACGCCAACTGATTTCAATGTAAACGAAATGAACGAAACAGCACTACGTAAATCTGTCAAGAAGCAAAAATTAGAAAAACATGGTTTCACACCAACCGGAATTAGTACTTTGTATAATAATAGTGATGGGAGTAAAGTTCTTCTAACCATATCGAAATCTTTTACCAGGACAAAAAAATCTAGTCAAAGTACATTCGACTTAAGTTATGCTGCAAGTTTGGAATTAATCTATCGGGGAAGTAGTCGAATCGTTCGAAAAGGAAACCAAGCAAATAGTGGTTAGAACATGACGTTGGTGACTTATCTATTAGGCGTGCTTGTTCGCTTTGTGATTTGACTATGGGAAAAGATTTTAAAACATCATCCATGTTAACAAGTCATCAGCAAACTTTAAATAATAACAATATTCGATCGTCTGTCCCAAATCGTGCGACAGATAAAATAATGACTGGTGGACCCAAATTATCCGTAAGTGAGATGGGAATAAGAAGTGTTTCTATTGGAATGTTAGATCAAGCTAGCGATTCGAAACCGGAGCTGAGTAGTTCGCGAGATGGAATTTTACGATCAACTATTTCTTTACAAAATAAGACATCTAATAGCAGTTACACAGTAATATAAAAAATTCAGCTGGGATTATTAATCGGCGAATGGGTTCGGAATCAGGGTTTCGAACCGAACCCGAACGCGAACCTCGAAACCGCTCCGGATCAAAGATTTTTAGTAATTTTTTCGAACCCAAACCTGAACCCGAACCCAACATTTCGAGGGTTCGAAACAACCGGGTTCCGGTTTGACAAAAAAACAATCGCATATATTATTTATCATAATCCAACAATTTATACAGCTGGGCTAACTTTCAACTAAACTATAACAGGAGTTTATTGTTTATGAATCCTTTTTACTGGTCCAAAAGGGGAAAAATATTATGGAATAGTGGGAAAACCATAATATTAAAATTCCATTTTTATACAAAGCTGCAAAAGTTGTGTTAGCGATTCCTGCAACGCAAGTCAGTGTGGAATAGGCATTTTCGGCTTTAAAGTTTATTTTAGCACCACAAAGGGTACACCTTCAAGAAGAATCATTAAGAGATATCCTATTCGTCAAACTAAACCTGAACCCGAACCCACAATTTTGCGGGTTCGAAACCCTGGTTCTAATAGGAATAGTATTATGCTAAAAGAATCAGAAAATGCAGTTATTATGACACAAAATATGCTAACAAAGATTACTCATAAGAATTCCAATGACATATCTCTTTTTATTTCCAGGCATATTATTACCTGGAATTTTAGACCAGCTAGGGCACCTAATTTCGGAGAAATTCGGGAAATGACAATCAAGTCTACCAAATTCCCCTTGAAGCGAGTGATAGGAGACTCAATTCTAGCAATGGAAGAAATAATGGCACTACTTGCCGAGATCGAGAGTATCGTCCCACTTAGGGTGCGCATCACGTGAGCTGTTCTGGTCTTGTCATTAGGCAGCTGCGTGATGGGTACAATTGTGTAAGGGGTAACCTGTGCACAATTCGCAAGTGTACGTACTGCCTCCTCGTGGCAACCACTGGTAACTAAGGCCACATGGCACATTTTAGGCCATTTGGCACAGGCCAAAGTACGGCGCTAAAGGAGAAAACCTTGACAAAAAACCCGAATCTAAGGTGGAACAGCATATGCCGAAAGATGAATGGCTGATAGGTTAATCAGCCCAAAATATGCGGACTCTGGATACCAGGCACCCTCCAGTTCTATTTTTAGCCTTCCTGTAGTAAAGCTGGGTGACCTACAGGTGATTTGCAATTCCCAGCAACTCGTAAGAGTAAAATCAAACGGAATACGGGACAGGAGTAGGAATATACGGGAGTGGCACAACCCTCTCGAGGTCCTTGAGCTCCAATGCTACCGTCTTTCTAGCGGAACTACATGCTGTAGTAAACATCTAGGAGGGAGAGCAATATGCCCAGATAGTATGTATCACGTACCGGGAGGCAGTATTGTCAGGTTCATTAAGAACCTGAATATTGACTGGACGGATAATTAAGCAGGGGCCAGCACAATAGATCTTTTAGGTCGCAGTGCGAAGTGGCTGATCGCCCGCATGGCCCCCCCAATAATAATAATTAAAAAAAATCGTCCCACTTCCTCATTGGCCAACCCGCCACAAAGCTTCCTGAACCTGACATCACACAACTAAAACCATCGTATTTATCACGTTGGCAAATGGTTCAACAAGAGGCTCAACATTTGTGGAAAAGATGGGCCGTCGAATATTTAACGTCTCTCCAAGAAAAATACAAATGGCAAAATAAAAATCGTTCAAATATCGACATCAACGACATTGTTCGTCGTAAAAGATGACAATTTACCATCAAATCAATGGCTATTGGCAAGGGTTATGAAAACTCATTCCGGATCTGATGGAATAGTCAGGGTTGTTACTCTGAAATCAAAGTTCGGCGAAATGAAACGACAGGTAAACAAATTATGCATCCTGCCAGTCGCTCCATCAAGTGGTCAGATATCTGTTGAACCGATTGGTTCATGAGCGGCGGTATGTTCGGTACTAAAATAATGTCAAAGCTGAAAACATAGATATCCATACATTCATAAGCGACCGCTTTCGTCTTGTCATCACTAATCCATAGACGCTGAAACAACATAAAATTGTATTATCATTTTTATATATTCTGTATTTGTAAAATTTGTTATACTAAATCTTAAAGTGGTAGTCGAATTCTACTATTTAATTTATATTAGCAGAATTGTAATACAACTGGTAATGTTGCGTGGTGCAGCGCAGTGTCGAAAATTATAAACATCGACGCGACATCTGTGATGAATACATCATATTAAATGTTCGAACATAATTTTCGACTCCGTACAGCTTTTTTTGTCTTGTAAAATCAGTAACCTAACCACAGCTGAACAAAAAGAATAAAATAAAAAACACATCCCGTTAAAACAAAGTTTTTGACTATATATCCTTTATATATAAGACTCGATCGATTGCAATTCAGTTTCGACCTTCTTCACCATGACTAAAATTTAAAATTCAATGAGTAAGGGTCATTCAAAAAACAAATTTGAATTTTAAACTTACTTGAAGAAACATTTGGAACACTACTAAATTGAATTTTTTAAATTGAAAATTAAAGAAAAAACTTAGTTATAGTATGTTGATCGAACTGAAATTTTGCCAAAAAGTATTGTTAGGTGACAAAAGTCGATGTGCAAAATTTCAGGGCGAGAGGATCACGGGAAGTGGGTCAATTTTGAACTTGAAGATCGTAAGGACACTCAAGCAAGCAATTAGGCAGGTGAAGTTAATATAAAGGATATAAAAAGTCATACGGTGAATAGTAAAAAATAGAGTTTTTTTGTCCAAGAAATCCATGATACAGTTCACGTCGTTCATCTTGGGGAAAGTGAACACAGTCTTGCTAAATCATAGCACATAATTTGAATTGTGCCCCAACAATAGGAGTATTACATCACCAGAACCTGCATAACATTCCTCTACATCCTTCATACTTTATTTGCATTATTTAGAATCAATCTTTAAATCAGAATTATTTTATACTTCAACCTTAAAACATCATACATAACTTCAAACGTATAACAAATAAATTTATTACGTTTATTATGAAATAATAAAAATCAATTTAATTAATAAAAATTTATAACTAATATAAAACTTGATTATTAAATAAAGTGATTTTATTTTATCGACCACAACTTGCAAAACGTAATTCGCGCCCAAATTGATATTGTTGAAGTCGATTCAAGCGACACGATGGCAATTAAGAAAATTATGTACAAATTTTTGACAATATTTGTGCAGGAATAAATGAGGACAGACGACAATTGGGGTGTAAATTATTGCAATCTCTCTACTCTCTATGATGGTGACATACAATTAAAAACAACTAGCAAATAAGTCGACATGCCATCCGTGCGGGTCATAATACCAACTTGTTAAAGAAAATCAACATGTCACTGGGAACCATCTGCATCACGATGGGAAGCAGGGCCCCTATTTGTGAATTCGAATTCGAAAAAACGAAAGACGTTTTCGAACGATTGGTATTTGTGAATTCGAAAACGTATAATAAATCAACGAATACGTATAATGATGAAACGAACGAAAATTGCCCTTATCTGGCAATTCGTTTTCGACCACAAATTGTACGATCATGAACGAATATTTTACGTTGTCAGTTTTGTTGACGAATTCATAGAAAAAGGATATACAATTTTAAAATGTAAAAAATAGCAATCGACGCTATATAAATAAAAAAATAATATATACATATGGTATAGCTATATGTATGTATATATCTAAAAATATTTTTTTTTATGTAAATCTTAATTATATATTTTATATTATATTATTTATGTACATATATAGTATAGTAAAACAATTTTTAGACAACAAATAAATGTACATAAATATTACACCGGGATAAAATTTAACTAAATGTACAAAACATTTCTTTATGCCTTATGTAATTAAACAATTAATTCGAATTTTAGGGTATCAAAAAGTACACTTCAGCAATACGATATTTTAGCGACATTTATGGAGGAACATTGCGATTTCGGAAGAGGGTACAATTTGACAGGAGATGCACGGGTATCTGCTAAATGGCTATGGGATGAGATTGGAAATCGTCTCAATAGCCATGGATCACCCGTCAGATCACCAGATGGCTGGAAAAAAGTGTGGGCCGATTTTAAATATAATATAAAAAAAAAGTTGAAACAAAATCAACTTAGTATTACAGGAACCGGCGGTGGTCCTGTAAAACTACACACATTCTATGCAGTTGAAGAAACTGTTATACGCACAATTAATTTAAGAGAAGCAGTGCAAGGTACATCTGGTACTATTTCACTAGGAAACACTGCGTTAAATGTTCCGACCGTTAGTGGGATAACGACACCAACCGAATTGGTTCAAAATAGTACAAATATGTCGGAAGATATCATTGAATCGGATGACAATACTCGCCAAATAATTCAGCCACCCCACCACCACAAAATAATATAACAAATAACAGACCGAAACAAAACGTATCCAAAAATCAACTTTTAGAGGAACAAATAGCACATCAAAAAAAATTTCATGTCACAATTACCTCAAATCTTGCGGGAATCAGCGAAACCTTAATGGGCACCAATGAAATGCTTAAACGTATTTTACAAGTAAAGGAAAATCAATACGTTTTGCAAAAAAAAAGTTATTATTAAAGCAAAGGAAAATAAAAGTAATGGAGAATAATTTTGAATTTAACAGGAACAACTAGGCCACGAAGGCAGGTTGAGGATTTGAAATTATGTAGAAAAAGGTTAGAAATTACCTACATAAGTATGTAAATAGTTGTAATGAAAAATTACTAATAATATTGTGATACAAATAAAAAAATTGAGGTGTGGCCAACACACGACTTTCTTTTACGAACATAGAATTTTGGGAAATTTTATTTTTTTCTTAATTTTTTTTTAAATTTTTAAATTTTTAAATTTTTTTTTTTAATTTTTTATTTTTATTTGTTTTTAATTTTTGGAAACATTTTTTTGTAAACCTTATACTTTTTAAGATATTTGCAAAATACATTTTCTGGACCAAGGCAGTGGCCACTTCCGGTTAGCCGATTTGGAATAAAATTCACTGGGACCTCCCAATTTATCAAAAAAGCTTAAATCTGAAGTTTCAGTTCGATTGGTTAAACCATCTGGGCTGTACAGAGAACACAGACATACAGACAGACACCATTTCGAAACCCACTTTTTCGGACTCAGGGGACCTCAAAACAAATAAATCTCTAAAAATCTCAAGGTCCAAAATTTTCATGATTACTATACTTTATTTTACTAGAGTATATAAGAAAGTAATATTTATGTACATGTAAGAATGTTTGTAAGTCAAACTGAAAATGAATTTAATGAAAAACAAAATTTTAGTTTTATAAGAACATTTTTTATTCATAGCTACTTAATTGATGTGAAAATTGAAATTGAAATGAAATTAAATTGAAATGAATTAAATAAAATATTTTATTTTGAAACAACTGTCTTTATTATTTCTTATAAAGCTTATGTTAAAGCATTCAATACCCTAGTTCTTATTTGCCTTGCCAAACTACTTTCATCATTTTCATTTGAAGCTTGGCTTTCATGTTGCATGACATCATCGTCATTAACGTTTACTTCAGAACTTTCGTCAAACGGAACTCTGAAGTGAAGGCAAATATTGTGGAGAGCTGCGCAAACATTTATTATTTGGGTGGCCTTTTTTGGCGTGTAATGTAATTGTCTGGCGCTTGATAAACACCGAAAACGTGGTTTTAAAATCCCAATTGTACGTTCTATGATATTTCTGGTTTTCGAATGGATTGTGTTATATTTTGCTTCTCTGCTGCCTTCACTTGTGGCTCTGGATGGTGTTAGGAGCCACGGTTCCAATGGATATCCAGAGTCGCCTAATAATAAAAGTTAATAAAAATTAAAAATAGTATATCGAATTGTTTAATTTTATATTTACCGAGCAACCAATAATTTTCATTATTGCGATGCATCCGTTGTAAATATTGCCGATAGTAATAATAGTAATAGTAATATTTTATTAAAATGTTAAATAAGCCGAAGCTTTTGAATAACAATCATATTTACAAATATTATCGATGTTCAGTTATCAATTTAAACAGACCCTTTTTAAATAAGCCTAGAGAGCTGATGAATTTCAGCTCCAAAGGCAAGCTGTTCCAGGTGATAATTGCATCTATCAATGCTGAATTATTCCTAACATTAGTTCTGTTAACAGGCAAGTTAACATTCTTTGTGCGCAGTGACTGGGAAAAATTTAATTTTTCATGCAAATACAATGGCATGCCCGAATTAAGTATACGAAACATAAAAACGGCAGTCCTATAGCAGTAAAATTGAAACAAGTCGCATCCAAGAATTATATCTTTATACTCAGAGATATGATCAAACTTTCTAAGATCATAAATATATCGAGTACAATTATTAAATGTAACCTCAAGTATACGTCTTTAGGAACTATCACATTTGTTATAAATTACATCACAATAGCTGAAAATGGGTACAACCAAGCTTTTAATTAAATAAATTCTTAAGTTAACAGGGCAAAACTTTTTTATCAACCTAAGCGTGTACAAGCTATAATTAATACGCTGTTCCAAGTAAGATTTGAGTTCAGTATTACCCCTAAATTGTTTAATGTTTGAACAAATGAGATGATATCACTGTCCAAATAAAGCACAGGTCTAATATTAAGAGAAGTATTTCTAGAAAGAAACAATGCTTTACTTTTACCTGGATTAATTGAAAGTGAATTATTCTTGGCCCATAAAGAAATATTTCTAAGATCAGAATTAAGTCGCAAAACAATTTCATTCAATTCAGATAAGTTACCACCAATATACAGTTGCAAATCGTCGGCATACAGATGAAACCGACAATTTAGGATTCGCCATGATAGATCATTTATATAAATAGAAAATAACAAAGGACCCAATATGGATCCCTGAGACACTCCAGCAAGTATCCCCGCAATACAATAATGATCATCACCACACCTCACAAACTGCTTACGATTACATAAATACGAATGCATCAACATAATAGCAGAATTGGAAAACTTATAATACAAATATAGCTTCTGTAACAACTGGATATGATTAACACAATCAAATGCCTTAGAAAAATCCAAGAGCACCAAAATAGCCATCGAATTTCTACTGTCTAAGGTAGACGACAGATCATTAACAATATGTACAAGGGCTGTAGTAGTGCTACAGCCGGATTTGTACCCGGATTGATATTTACAAAGAAAATCAAATTTATTAAGGTGCTCCTGGATCTGCAATTGCATAACTTTTTCCAAGACCTTAGATAGAGCAGACAAAATACTAATTGGACGTATACCACCAATACCAGAAATAACATCCTTTTTAGGTAGTGGTGTGATAGAAGCTATCTTCCATAAATCAGGAAACACAGACTTTGTCAAACATTGATTTATAATGAATGTTATAAGAGGCAGGAACAGATCAATAAATAATTTTAGTACCTTGAAGTCTACCATATCATAAGCTTTCGAATCTGATTTAATTGCACGAATCGCATTCAACACTATAAGTTCATCAACGTTATCAAATATAAAGGCATCATTTTCAGAACTACAGAAATCAATATCAGGTAAAGGCAAAACCCCAGTAGAATCACAAATATTACAAATCCCAGACAAGATTTGTTAAGCAGAAAATTCAATGGCTGCATCACCTGTAGAGCTTGAAACACCTAGTTTTTTTAAATTATTCCACGTTGTCTTAGAGTTATGAGCATTCTCAAAATAAAATTTTTGTTTAGCTTGATTGATGCCTTTAACAGTTTTATTCCTAAAAAATTTAAAAGCTGTCAAATCAGCATCCAACCCATACAATTTATATTTTTTATGAGCCAAATCCCTACATTTCATTAAATTTAATATATATGAATTTAACCACGGTGCAGTAGGGCATTTATTAATGATACTTTTCCGGGGTACACAAGCTAAATCTAAATGTAAGAAATTTGAATTAAATATATCAAGGATGTCATTCACATCGGAATAGTTGTACATATTAAACCAATCTAACGAAAAGAAATTATTTACAAAATGCTCGTGATTGATAGCTTTATAATCAGGAACAACAGTATAAGAAATTTGATCCCTAGTACGAGAAAACTTATAAGATGCAAAAATCAAATCATGGTCAGAAATAGCAGGAACAGCAGCCTGGCCAAATGAAATAATATTATGTCTATCAGGTACGTACAAAATTATCAGATCCAAAAGACTGTTGATCCTAGTGGGTCTATAAGGTAAATAACATAAATTATGCAAATTCAAACAAGCTTCTAGTTGATTATTAACCATCATATTGAAGTTAAAATCACCACAGCAGAAAATCTTTTCATAGCTTATTAGGTATTCAGCAAAAATTGTTTGTAAACTGTTAATATCATTACTACAAGCAGGAGGTGGGTTGTAAATAACCAAAATTAAAATTTTACCAAAACTCCCAGTAAGTTCAGATGCTAGATATTCTACTTTACCCAAAGAACCAGAGAATATTTTTTTAACCTTAAAAGTGGCCCGAAAATAAAGACCAACTCCACCCCAATTATTATTTATTCGATCAGATCGTAGCAGTTTATAATTATTAATTTGAAGCGACTTGTTAAAAATCTTACTACTAAGCAAAGTCTCAGTCAAGGCAAGAATATCAAATTGATATGTTTGTAAAATAATAGTTATGTCATCAAAATGTTTTACCAAGCTGCGCACATTCAAATGACCAAACTTTAAACAAGAATTGTTATGTACCTGCAAATTATCACCTGGAACAGCTTGATTAGCTTCATCGATTGAGCCTGTATACATATTATAATTATGTAAAAAAATGTTGTCATCTAAACAAGTGGTGTGTCGATTACAGCTGGTATCCGAAATTTCACAATTGGAGTTAGAGATGCCCGAAAATTTTTTTTGTCAAATTTTCTAGCCAAAATACCAATTGGCCAAGTAGCAGGATCCAGAGCCTTACCACGCAATTCTTCCTTAAACCCCAATTTGAAGCACACATATTCCAAATCATTCAGATTGTGATTCTTTGGGACTAATTAAGAAATTTTACAGTTATCTGTATCTAAAAAAGTTTTTGCCATAGCCAGGATGTCGTTCTCAGGAGTATTAGAAGCAAATCTTGAAATATGTATCCAAAACATTGGAGTAACCGTTTGTATACCAAAATTATTCGGAACATTTTTAGTACCACAAATAGATTTAGTGACTACGCGCTGTGGAGTTTTAACTCTAACTTCACTAGCATTCATACATTTGCTTGGTTGATCCGGAGCACCACTGCGAGAAGCAAGTGCATTCGATGCTGCAACAGGCACAACTACTGGATTTTTACCACTTCAGCAAATGTCGTACAAGAAGCACCGAAATTATTAGGACTGGAAAATACTGGATTTTGATCGTCGTCATTAGTTAAAGGCGATGTAACCACAGCTAAATCTTCATTCACACCTACAGAGGAATTTAAAGGCTTAGATGTAATAACATTAGTTGATCTCAACTGAGGTAAACAATCCAAATCTTTTGTTTAAGCGAGGAAACTTCATCAAGCAACTTTTCAATGAAGGAATGCTGAGCATTATCATCACTCAAATTATGTTTAATTAATTTAAGAAATGCTTTATTTCTTAAAAGGTCACGGCAATCGCAGCAGAACCACATGATATTTGGGCATTTCAAAGTTAGATTATATGCAACACGATCAACCTCAGCGCATCCATAGTGGAAAGTGTTACTACAAAATCGAGAGCAGCTAATCATTTGATTATTAGTAAACGCCAAGCTGCATTTACCGCATTCCATATTATGATATTAACACAATAACAGAACAAGAGAAAGAAATAGAAATGGCAATGTCAAATTAATATTTACACTATTGTCAAATTAATATTTACACTGTTTAAAAACTTATTCACCAAACACTAATATTTACACAACACATAGTACATAGTTAATAATATTAAATATTAAATTATAATATTTATTTCACAAAATCGAATTCAAATTATTTTTTAAAATTTTCAAATCAGAGAAAAATAAACAAACGTCTGATCACTTGGAAAACTCGATTCGCTTTCAATCGAGTGACTTAAGACATTGCCACATGCAAAACGGAAAACCGGCATTTTAAACCGTCAAACCCAATTTATAGCTAAGTTGCTTCGCTTTGCAAAATGAAAAATATTAATAAATAGTTCAAATCTATAAGTTCCACCTTAATCTAAGAAAATTTTATTAAAATGAATTTAATTTCATTCAAAACACCCCAATTTT
Organism: Tipula vernalis; assembly: GCA_958295665.1. Taxonomy (NCBI): domain Eukaryota; kingdom Metazoa; phylum Arthropoda; class Insecta; order Diptera; family Tipulidae; genus Tipula; species Tipula vernalis. The sequence goes on from OY282558.1 coordinate 159,083,813, forward strand.
ATGTCTTGTCGGCCGTCAAGCAAAAATCCGTCCGTCAAAATATAAAATTGGGGTTTTTTTAAATGAAATTAAATCAATTTTAATAAAGTTTTCTACGAAGAAGGTAGAATTTATACATTCGAACTATTTTTTAAAAATTTTGATATAGAAAATCAAACAATTTTGTCAATAATTGGATTTGACGGTTTGAAATGCCGGTTTGCCGTTTGTGCATGTGGCAATGCCTTTATGATAGTCACATAAACTCCAAACAAGCGAATCATGGGAAGCACCTCCATATCGCGGATCTACTGCCATAATACGTGTATCGTGGTCACACACCTAAAAAAAATAGTTTTACAAAAATATGTGTTAGTAAATATATTTATTATATTAGTATGTATATAAGTATAATACAATCATTGTGTTTAAGCTGTGGTGTCCTTTCCTGTTAAAATAAAGATGTTCGTTTTCTGCTGGTCGTACGATGTTGATGTGTGTTCCGTCAACACAACCGATTACGCCAGGAAACCCGGTTCGGCTATAAAAATAATTGGCAGCCGCTTCCTTATCACGGTTTGTCTGTCGGAACGAAACCCATTTGGGGCAAACTTTTGCTTCTAACACCATCAGCACCTCACTTAATGTAACGGATATCGATGATTGTGACAATCCCACGAAAAATCTTGCCCAACGCTTTGTTGGTAGCTCCCTCGAGCACAGAATCTGATAGCTCCAGCCAATTTAAAAATGTTTGGGGTACTCGATGATCGAGCCACCACAGGTAGATGGTCGTTAATTTCGTCGATGAGGTATTTGAACGCTTCCTTCGACAGTCTGAATAACTTTATAAACCTGAAATATAATTATATAAAATAATGAAAATTCGTTAACTGTGATCATGATAAATTAGTTTAACTCACTGAATATCTGGTAAAACAAATATATTTGACTTGTCACGAATCGATCGTAGTCGCAAATGCGGTGAAACATCATTATTTTCTTCATGATCACTATCGTCCGAAAAATAAACCGCAATCGAAACCATTACAAATTAATATTAAAAAAAAATTTGATTAAATTTAATTTAAACAAATTTTATTAATTTTCAAATTTAATAAACCGCGATAATTATTAAATTAAAAATAAACTTCAAAAAACACACGAAATACACGAAAATACACTCAAATCACCAACAAAACAAAACGTTAAACGTCAAAAATCAACGAGGTTTGTTTTTTTCTTAAAGGTATAACCATTAAAAATAAATTTCCCTTTTCATTTTGTGCCAGTGTACATTTTTATGTTCGATCGAATTCACAAATATCAATTCAAATTCGAAACGAATTTATCATTCGAAACGAATAACAATTCGAAACGGATTCACAAATAGGGGCCCAGTACTTGCAAAATAATAATAGAAGTTCCCGCTTTTTGTACAATCTGACGATCCAAAAGTTTGCATATAGGTCAAACCGTATTAAAGGAATTGTTAGTTAAAAGATACGAATGGATTGAAAAATGGTTTCAAAAATACTTCAAAAAATTAGGTTTTGCCTAGAACGGCGACTATCTATGGGAAGAGAACACATTAAAATTTAATAGTAGAGAGATTTAGAGTAGATCACTAGGACGACAATAACCGGGGTCACCAAAAGTTTATTATTGTTATATATTATTTTAAAATGTGGATAATAAATAATTACGGAATAATTTTTTGATGTAGTAGAGTCGTTTAAGCTGGATATATGATTATATCAGGCGGGCAGGTTAGCTTAAGTGAAGAATATTGCTTGTACTGATTCCCAAGTGAAATTACCTTATCCCATCTTTTGACGGCAATAAAAGATCATTCTAAACATATTTCAACTACTGACTCTTAGCCAAGCTACCTCTCCAAGAAATCTTTATCAATCATTAATGGATCAGGTCAAAAAATATTTTTTTTTGCAAATTCTTTAAAACTCAACCCGTTCAATTTCATGCTATAATTAGCAACAAAAAAAAACTCCCGTGTTAAAATAAACACGCCAAAAAAAAAAAAAAGAAATTCGCTTCTAATTAATAAAAATATCCTCAAGACATTATACAGTTTCCGCAGAGATTATACAAAAAATAAAAAACAAAAGTCTGCTGTAGTGGAAAATAATTCCGAAAATTAATTAGAAAAAAATATATTTTCTATTTGTAAAAATATTTTAATTAATTTAATAAAAAAAAACAACAACAAAAGAATAAAGTAAAAGTCTTATTTCTTTAAGATTAATTAATAATTATTTTAATTATTATTAAAATTATATCTCAAGACAAATGATTTATTTATCTATAATACATACGTATGTATAAACAATCCAGCCTTTTCATCTCAATATTTTAAAAAATTGGAATTATTATTTAAATTTTTTTTCTGTTTTATTTTTAATATAATTAATAAAAAATATACGTATGTACTATATATGTGCTAATGTATATAAAGAAAAAAAAAATTTAATCCTTTCATTCTGTGCAGAAGAAATCAAAAAAAACGACAAAAAAAATAAAATTAAGAAGTTTGAAAGAAAATATGAAAAAATAAAATATTAAGTTGGATGGGGTGGGGGTGGTAAAAAGAATAGAATTTTCCGTGAAAGATTATTTTCTAGATTTGGTTGATGTATTTTCTTATTGTTGTTGTCATTGTTATATAATATGTATAATGTATATATTTACTTTTAATTTAAGGAATTTTGTTGCTTCATTTCTCTTATAATACAAACAGTATTGTACATATTATATTTGTCTAATAACAAATAAGATGTTATTTTACATTTTATTGTTGATATGTTGATTTTAAAAATTATCTTAGAGATGGAAAATAAAATTTGTTTATGTATGTGTGCTTGTGTTTTTAAAGGAAGGATTTGTCATCTCTTCATCGTCTAATTAACTATGGATATGTATGTATGTAGTATTGTTTATATGGTATTTGTGTGGTTGATGAGAACGATATGTTTAAAAAGCTTTAAGCTCATTCTGTAGTTTTTTTGAACAAAATCATACGTCTGTACAAAGTATAAAGTTAGAACTCGGGCTTTTATTTTAAAGAGAAAAAATACTTGGCATAGTTTATTATTATGGTATCTTAAATCGTAGTACTCTACTAAGCAGCTACGTAAACGATACTCAACTTGAGCAACTCAATAAAAAATCACCGTCATACTTGTGTAACACCACCAAATTTTTAGATTAGTTTTATTGTTCGTTTTGTATACTGTAATAAGCGGATTAATATAATTACCACCTTAATTCAGCGATTCTATACGAAAACGATCAACGATTGGATTTTGAGCAAAATCTGTTCTTTGGAGTGGCCCGTTTGCCGTTTTTTGGATTTTTTTCATTATTCATTTTTATTTTTATTTTTTTCAAAAACTCAGATTTTCTAAGTAATGGTTCTCAAAAACTACTTAACCCATATAAATGGTAGATGATTCTTATAAACGGGAATAGACTGTTTATTTATATAACGGTATCATTTTTGGTAGTAATGGTATTAAAAGTGTGTTTTTATGAAACATTTAGTTTTTGGTGACCCTTAATAGAAGGGGTCACCAATTTTTTTTTTCTCAAAATTTATTTACCTTAAAGTCACATAAAAACAAATCGGTTTGTAGGATACCATGTACATATTTGTAAGATGTGTCAACGGTGGCACGTGATTGTAGGGACAGCAAAAATATTGTGATTCTAGGTTTTTAACATCACGGCGTGCAATTTGTCAGCTGCGCTAGCCAGGCCATCGAGATGTCGAGACTCAGGCTGTACCAACAGCGCTATCCTGATGATTTCAGGCATTCTTCGCACCAACAATAATTTAATAACTTTTCTTTCGTCCAGTGCTTCGGACGGCCGTCTATCTCCTAAATCTTGATCGTCAAGACTCGAGTTTTGATTCGTCTGATAGTGTTTAACGATCGAGCAGAGCTGATTTAAGGGTTTCGAATAAATTCTCGTTTGGTGGTCTTACCAGAATATCTGGCACTACTTCGCAGTCTTGTGGAGATATTGCGGACACAAAGCTAACGAATTTTTCATTTTCCTCTTTGATTCCGGTGATTTGGAATTGTAGTTCCACCATATTGAACCAATTTTTTGAATTTTCCAACTAGAATTGTTTGAGCTTCATTGTGCAAGAGGGGACCTCAACCTCGCCTTTGATTTGTCGGGAGGCCATGCCCTCATCGTTGTTGAATACTAGCTAGTTGAAAATGATATAAATGCGAATGTAGACTCGGAATGAGTACTGTTTAAATACAACAAAAAAATAATGGAAACTAAAATACTTTGTACCTGTTGGACAATGCGACGCCCCCAAGTACGGGAAGAGTCGTTACATCGTATTGGGGTCAATACTCGTCGGATTTTAGGGTAAAGTGGAAATTTAATTAATAATTAAAACAAATGAGATTCGACTTAGGTTGCGGAGCGATAATTAAACCAAACAAAACAATTTCGATATAAATTATTTCGATATAAATTATTTCGATATAAATTATAAATATAAATTAATTTAATTTTGGCACACTGTATATTGAGCATTGGCTCATTCATAATACGTGTCCCAGATGAGGTCAAATATATAAATAAAAAAAATAAAAAAAATAAAACTAACGCCAAAATTACATCGTGACCGCACAACTCCTGTTCTCCCTGTTTTCACTCTCTATTTGTTTTATTTTGATCTAATCTTCTTGTGCTGGACATGCGGTTTTTTCAGCATATCTTGAAGCATCACTTCGGCAAATCTTGAAGCAGCACTAGTCATTATATCTGAACGAGTATTTTTTAATAATTCCATATGCTTTTAAAGCGCCACAAGAGGCCAGACAATCGCCACAGTCCAATTTTTTCTGCAATATTGCAATTTTGTTTAGACCTTAGTGCTCCCAAACCAAAAGGACAGTTAACGAATTTCCAGACCAATTCGCAAATTTTAAAAATAATATAGAAAATAAAAAATATAATTAAATTTTTGAAAAAACTTAAAAACAAACAGGCCCAATTGACTCAAAAGTCAAAGCTCTAATGCAGTGCATGTGCTAGCGGAGAAAACAAAAAATATTATCGATATTTGGAGAACAAAAAAAAAATATTTTGACCGTTTCTCTGAATTTAAATTATTTTGAATTTTAAGTTTAATTATAATATTTGATGAGAAAATTTTTTTTATTTAAAATTATTAAATTTTGATAACAAAATGAAAACTTAGCTGCTGATATTGCTGAATGCTGACGCTGCGCTACGTGTGTAGGTGTTTGGTCTGTTGCTGGATATCGCCTGTATACAGCTCGTTTGTGTAACACAACGTTTTCGTTCAATAAAAGTAATAAATTGCAACACAAATTGACAGTAAAATCCACGGAAAATAAGTAATTTGATGTACCCATAAATTTAGTGATATTTGCTGCGCGATAGCTGGTTCGACATTGGTTTGTTTCTATATGAAAATGTTCATAAAACATGTAATTTTATTTGATTGGAAAATCGAGTCTTGAAAATATTTATTTCTTAGTGAAAATCGTCTTGAAATATAAGGTATTTTTGAACTTTAAAATGTTGTGGTTTTTGTAATATGTATACGTCATAAACTCATAACTCGAAATTTATAAACAATACAAGCCGCGTTTTTTTATTAGCTCCGGATTAGCTCTCATTCAACATTTTAACTAAAAATCTATAAACAAATATTTAGCTCTACCTATTTATCTGGAGCTCCTATTCGGAGCTGCTATCGGGAACAAAGGGAAATTTTTTTTGTTTTTTGAACAACCCTAAATATGGCAAACTTCAGTTTGGTTTACAAATTTTGATGAATGCCAAATATAAATGTCATATGATTGTATGACGTTTCTTCAAAATAAAAATCATCTGGAGATTGTTGAGGAATATTTTAAAGTAAAAGGGGCAAAAAGGTTTTTAAAAGCTGGAAAGCAAAAGGATAATCGAGATGCATCATTGTCGGAAAGTGACAAAGATGAAAAATTTAAAATTTTTTTTTATGGAGTAGACGTGCCTGGTACAAAAGTCTATTCATAACAAAGAATTACTGTGCGTATTATACGTATACTTGAAGACACAGCTTCATATCTCAGAAATTTGGACTTGAATTCGGCATATTATGATCCAAAAACACGTTCTATGAGGGATAATCCTGATCCAAAATCAAATCCTGAAGAGGAAATGATGTTTGTTCACTAAGTTTAGAATTAAATAAATAAATTAATTTTATTATTTTAGGGTTGAGTTGTGTACTAGAGACATGAAAAAATATTCTGAAGCAAAACTATTTGCTTGGGAAGCTTATGGTAAAATATTCTTGAAGTGGGAAAATCATTAAAGGACAAGAGAAACAAATCATTCGAAGCCGATATGAGTGACAAGATGTATATTTGAAATTATTTAATATATTAAAACTTATCTAACTATGTATTTATGCTTCTTAAAATTTGTTTATCTTCCACGATTTCCAGTAAGGCTAATTTATTTTATTCAAAGATTCAGTTTTATTAATTTACAATTTGTATACTCTTGCGAACATAACTTACCAACTTAAATCGTTTGTTTGTTGTTCGTTAAACAATTTCGACATGTTACATAACCGCAACTTAAAATTTTGTACAAGGTAATTCCGCTGCCGCTAGGTAGTAAACATTTTATGGCAATCCGAGTAACAACCTTCGCCCATTCCCCATTTCATAAACTCTAGACTTTTTAATATTTTTCATGGCATTTAATACTAATAATTTAAGCAATGGATACGTTAAGTAATCCTCGACAATCTCCCGATGACTTTTAGATATTTTTATTCTCCCTATAAATGCCTGTATGAAGTTAGGTAAAATTTTAGTTTTTTTGTTTAATAGCGACACATGTGTATAATAGCAAAACTTCAATAGAAATTTTTATTTTAAATTTGCGAAGCATGCTTGGTTTTTTTGATTTTTTGTTTTCTTTGCGTTCATTGTTTTGATTTAATTTTTTCTGTTTGGCTCTTTTTGCTTTATTTTAAATTCGATTGTTGAGCGAAGACGGTGCCGCCTTTTCTCTTTCCATTGGTTTTAGATAAGGTTAATATGATGACGTCATTAAATTGAATTATATCATTTTAATACACATTGTTATTGTTGTAGAATGTTTGTTGATTTAATTTCCCTTATTTTCTTCTGATTATTGCTGGAAAATAGGGAAATTTGGGAATATGTGTTTAACTTTTAATTCATGTTTTTTCATCAGTCGAAATCGCGTTTTTTCATGAAAACTCGGTTTGATTTGATGGATTTTATTTTTTGTGGCGAAGTACTCGTTCTGCATCCAGGTACAAATTTTCGTTTGGCTTCTAAAAAATAGATGCGCCCGCTGTCAGCGCTGATTTTATCGCATTAACATTACGTTTCGCTCTGTCGTAGCTTCTGCATACCCCCATGAAATTCTAATGAGCAGCTGGCTTAATATCTCATTATCGAGAGTTGCTGTTGCATCTAATATCGTCGGTTTAATGGTGCGCTCTTCTTTTGATAATTCCCAATCATCAACTCTCCATTTTTGATTAGTCCATTCTTCCTGAGATTTACTTAACCAACATGGGCCATGGCACCACAGTTTAAATTCATTTAGTTTATGGTATTAGTCCTCTGGACGCAAAATCTGCGGTATTACTCTGCAAGTCGACGTAATTCCAACATCCTCTGGAAGTTTTTGACAATATATTAGCTGTGCGGTTATAAAGGTTTTCCACCTCCTCGGAGGAGAGGATAACCATCCTAAAACAATGGTCGTTTTAACTTCGGGAATTCGCAACGCCGTCTTTACACTTACTATTAATGTAGCTAGTAACGCAGCAGCACATAGTTCAAGCCTTGGAATACATACTTTGTTGATTGGGACGACCTTCGTTTTGGAACCGATGAGACTGATTCAACACATTTGCAATAAACAACAGCCGCATATGCCTTTTCCGAAGCGTCACTAAATCCGTGTAGCTCAAATGTCTCGCCGCTGGTTTCATGCCATCTCGAAATATTTATTTTTTCTATTTCTGGAAGTTCGTCCCTTATGTTTCGCCATATCTCTGATTCATTTGAAGGTAGTTCATCATCCCAATCTATGTAGGTTTAGCAATCATGAATTTTGGAACAAAATTTTAATGTTAATGATTACTGGTACTACTTTGCCATCCCAATGGATCAAAAATGCGAGCCGATTGTACCAGAATTTCTCGCTTAGATCCGGTTGATTTATCCTTAAGTGATATCTTGATTTGAAATTCGTCTCTGGCATTCAGTGTTGTGCACGTAAATTACATTACGTAATTTACACTATTATTTACGTGTAAATAATTGTATTTTTTACCTGAAATTTTTTACGTTACAAAGTAAAAAATTGTAAATAATTAGCGACATCTGTGCGAAATGTGACATTTAAATGAAAAGAGCAGAACTAAAAAATTGTATGTCGTTATTACAACCATTTCACAGCTCTATCTATTGAAATTAATTTGAATGTAGATTGTACTATGTGTTTTAAATAAAATTTTTAAAATATGCTGACCAAACGCATTTTATTTAACAAAAAACGTAATAATTTATTCTGTTTTTTATGTTTTAAAATTGTATCTATTCGAAAATGTTATTAAAAAAATAATTTCTCTATTTACATACATGGTTTAAATAATAATAATTTATTCTGCGCCATCTCACACGTAGGTACCATACTATTTGATTTATAAAATTTGACTGTGTATGTTTTACTTTTAACTTTCACCACCGCAATTATGTTAGATTGTCAAAAAAAATTTATTTTGTAAAATATTAAAACTATCTATCTATAGCATTCACTGTTGGTAATACTTACGGTAACTACTCCAAGTCCAAGCGAGCTTGCCAGAAGTAATCGATTCCTAATGCCTATAAATATATGGCCACCATTTTGCAATTGGTATTCTAACAGCTATACGTTCTCGAAAGCGATAAGTAATTTAATTGGATCACGCATCATTCTTTATCAAGGCTCAACTTTGTTACAATAATATCATGACAGGGGCAGCGGAAGGCAATCATAACTGTGGTAACCAGTTGATTTTTGGTAGGGTTCTTTGAAAACAATCGCACAAATTAATTCGGTCACATTTATGAAATATCCGATGGTGATAAGTTTAGCTTGTCTAGAAATTAAATTAACGTGCACGTGCGCGTCTAATTTCCGTCCATTTAATTGTTTCATCTGGTTTACCTGTTTCGGTTTCGTTTCGTATTTTAGGAGGTCTTTTCAAGATGTTTGAGATAAATCCAATTTTTTCATCATCCAGTATAATTCTATGTTTGATCCAAGTTTTACAGTTTCAATTCTATGTTTGATTTCTAGCATTACACATTTTCTCGCCCGCATCGCAAAGCACGCACTGGGGAATGATATCGCAGGCACTTATGTTCCATCATGTGTGAAAATATTTAATTATGTTGAAATCCGATTTAGTGATTTTTCGGGTTTACCTGTAGTGTGGCAGGTGGCAGCATCAGGTTAAGCTAATCGCGTTTTTGTGCATAGAGTACTTGAACGAGTTTAGCTAAATCGGATTTATTCCACATACCTTCGACTTCGAGTAATATTCGAGATAATGTCGCCGAATTCGTTTCATCTCATATTTTGGAGGTGCAGATTTATTTCAGGAACACTGGAGTTTTGTAAGAATGAGTTCAACCCGATTTACCTCCAAACAGAGACATTTAAACAATAAAGATGCTCGAAAATCCTTATTTAGGGTCGAAAACTGCAAAAAAGGTTTTAAAAGATTCACAAAATAGAAAAACTTCTAAAAAGGTTCTAACAAATGAAATAGGTGCTAACAAACCGATGCCAAATGAAAGGAAATCTTATGAACTGATAAAATTGGATCTAGCACGAAAAGTTTTTACCTAGGAGGTGTTCGTTTTCATCCTCCAAAATAAAAATTTACGAAGGGGCAATCTGATATTTTTTTTCTGTCGATCAGCCAATCAATTCATAAAATACCCCTCTTCCATCGTTTCCACCGATAATTTTTTAAATTTTTTTTCCTTTTTACTATTACATATTATTATTATTTTCTTTTTTTTTTTAATTTTCTTATATACGAGTATTATTTTATTTTATGTACAACCAAAAACCCATATTTTGTCCTAAATTTAATTTTTTTATGTTTTATTGTTGTATTACTCTACTTTATCTTTAACCACTAATGCTTTAATATTTAATATAGGGAGGATAAAAGGATTTTCCCTATTTTTGTGATACAAATTGTTTTGAGATCGAAGGTCTCGCGTACTACGCATATCTTTATTTAAATTTTTCTGTTTGCTAATTACTGTTTGTTGAAATGCAGGTAATAAAAACATTTTTAATTTTTTTATCTTTTTTTAGTTTAAAAATAATAAAACAATTGTATGAGTGTTCTAAGGCTAACAAAATACTTTCCTTTGTTTTTTTTTTACTTCTTCAAATTCCCTGGTTTACCCAAAAACAAAACAAATAAATAAAAAAATGTGGACACTGAGTGCGCTTGCACTGAAACGGCATGCTTACGACGTTTCAAGATTAAGCATCCCTCAAAAAACTGTAAATAGTTCATACTATCGAGAATATTCAAAGGAGTTAGCATACATAATCTTAATTTGAGACATGAAGCCTGGATCAAAATTACAATATACCTGAAGCGGTCGGTCCGAATGAACACAGCATGGAATATATAGAAACATTTCCTGCAACCAAATTTGATTCCGATTCTCGTTCCGACTGAAGAAATTCATTAAGAAAATTTACGTTTTTCAATAAACTGTTCTGTAATATTTGAAAATTTAAAATATGTTGCCGAAACGATCGATATTTTTTATGATTTAGTGGGCCACCAGTAACCCATTGGTATCGTAGACTACCAATTTTCCTCATGGGTTTTTATAGTCGGAACGAGAATCCGTAACAAATTTGATTCCAACAAGTGTCTCTATTTTGCATATCCTGGGATAGTTTGGAATTTAGATCGACAGTCTATTGTAATTTTGATCCAATTGGAAAAAACCAATATAGGTAGTAATTTTGATCCTATGTCGTATGTGTTACAAGAATGGAGTGATCTAGGGCACAAATAGGGCACAAATAATATGCTCGACTATCTTGCAAGAAAATTAGAAGACGAAATGCAGAATTTATTTTTATATACCAACAAAGAGCAAACAAAGTGAAAATATAAAAATGTAACCAAAATAAAGTTATTTTGATGCACAGTGCATCAAAACAAATTTATTAAATTATTAGAATTAAACTAAAAGAAAACATTACAAATTTTGTATTAAAAATAAAACTTTATTTATTTACTTCAAATTCAAAACGATAAAATATAAATTATATATATATATATATATATATATATATATATATATATATATATATATATATATATATATATAATATATATATATATGTATATATGCATATATATATATATATATATTATATATATATATATTATATATATATATATATATATATATATATATATATATATATATATATATATATATATATATATATATATATATATATATGTATATATATATATATATATATATATATATACTTTTAATCAAAATTAAAATAAACGTTATTTCATTTATTATATTAATTTTTATAAAATAAAATAGGTAGATATGTACTATACGAACGTCATAAATTAATTTAATCTTCTTCCTCACTATCTACTGAATTGATTGACAATACTTCTTCATTATTCAATGCAAAATAAACATGAAGCAGTTTTTCTGAACGCTCGAAAGTTAGGCGGTTTCTAATTGAGGTGTGTATTACACCCCATTTAGAGAAAACCCTCTCAATTTGTGCCGATGAGGCTGGTAGATTAAGAACCTTCAAAGCTAACTTAGCCAACTCAGAGCAATCCATTTCCGCTGTTCTCCAAAATGTAGTCGGTTTTTTAATGTCTTTTTGGTACAACATTTCAAAGATTCCTGTTTTCATTTTAAACTGATCTAGTTCATCAAGTCCATTACCACTCAAATTTCGTAATAAAAAATGATTAATTTGCTTGATGTGTTCCCTATCTAATTTCTCGTTCTAATATTTTGGATGCAAATAGTAAGCAGTCAATGCATAAACGTTCAGTGCCATATTACGACGATGATTTAATTTGGAACGTTCAGATTCGATATCTAGCGATAGCCACAAATTAACTGCATCTTCAAGTGAGGCATCCGATTTTTGACAAAAATTGATTAGCTCGCAAACTGGGTCTAATACTAATTTAGCTGCTTTCACTTTCTCAATAAATTGTTCTTCAAAGACTAAGTTTGATACATTCGCTTTAACTTTTCTGGGTTGTTCAGCAATAATAATTTGCTTCATAAATTGCAAATTTGATATTAAACTTTGGTAGGCATTCCGACACAAGCACCACCTAGCATCACAAGCTAGTTTAATTTTACAGCCTCCTTTATTCACAATCTGTATCTCGAAATCTGCATTTTTGAATTCTTTCAGGACTGTATTAACGTTTTCCGTAAGCTGTACATCTATCACATCTTTAATTAACAAATTTCCAATGTGGCTATGACACGTAGAGTGCCATAAGATATGTTTTACATTTTTCCCCATTTTAATCATTGTAGCCGCATTGTCAGTCACCACTGCATAGATCTGGGTATTGTAAAGTTCCTTTGCAATTTTGGTTGATTCTATCACAATTTCAGTTAGTCGGTCTGCTGTTTCACATTCTCCACTTAAATCCCACGCGCTGATCAATTCTTTAGAACCATCTGAATTATGAACCATGCTTACTACAGTTTTGGAGTTGGATGAGGAATTTTTCCATCCATCGACCATAAGTACTGAATTGGTGGGAAGTTTTTGCTTCGCGTTTAATAGGCACTGTTTGTATGTTTCTTCTAAAATACTGGTCGATAAAACACGTCGATTTGGTATTAGTTTTGTGTATGACGGTCGCAATATATTTATCAAATTTTTGAAATGTCTTGATTCTATAATCCTCAGCGGAATATTACAACCAAAGATGAATTTGCCGATTGCAGTGTTGATTTCGATTTTCTCGTCATTAGTTACCACATCAACAAATGTTGGCATAGTACGTCGCTTTGATAGTGCTGTTGATGATCTTGTTTTTTCAGAGTTCGTTGAGCTCTCACTACATACACTGGAGATTGATGTAAGCGGTATTCCAGTACTAGATGTAGTTGTAGGATCTTGGGATGCTGATTTTGACGTTTCCGAATTAGAGGAGCTTTTACAATATATATCGGAAATTGATGTAAGTAGTGTTCCAGCACTAGATGAACACGATAAAATTAGAGGCTCATCATTTGTATCTGATTGCACGTGTACTTCGTCTATAAATTGGATATCCACATCATTTAGAGTATATAAACTGGTGCCAGCAGTAACGTTGGATTCCCGACAAATTTTCCTAATTAATTAAATATTATTAGCAGTATATGTATATGAGCTGTTATTTTTGAAAGTGGTATAAGTCCATTTTTCAAAAAAATTAGTTAATGATAAGAATAGACAAATGGCGGTATAATCTTTCTAACGGCAAGAAATTTATAGCCAAAATAAAAACAAATTCATCTCTAATACTTTTGCAAAACATAAGAAAATTCAAAATCCCGTATATTTTTGCATTTATTGTTTCTCTATTCTTTCATTATCTCGTTTCAACAAAATTGGACTTATACCACTTTCAAAAATAACAGCTCATATAGTACCTAAATATTATATTAATTATAATTAATTCAACTTAACAATCAACTTAGCCTGAAGAAATTTTATGAGTGTAGCGAGCCAAAAAGAATTGTTTGTTTAAAATTGTTTGATTTGTGTTTATAGGCAATGCAAGCCAAAAAATCTGGCAAATTGCTACATTGCAGAGGAGATATTTGAGCTCTTTTCCAAAAATTGTGTGTCTTTAAATTACTTTCTTGATCCGATTTTGTGTCTATAATTTTTAAAAAATGCAAGCAAAAACCATGCTAATATTGCTACATTTTCAAGAATATTTCAAGTTTCTGGAGAAAAATTGTCTAGCATGCTGCAATAATTTTTAACATTATGTTGAATCGCGTTACATCGTAAATTTAATAAAGTAGTAAAATGTTTGGAGGGCATTTTAATTACTTGTATATCTTAGATCCTGGAGGGAAAACCTCAGGTGGTCAAGATTTCTGGAAATTTAAAATTCAATACTAACATTAAGTTTACCAATATATATAATAAAATTATTTTTTAACAATAAATATATTCAAAAATTGTTGAAGTTAATATGACGTAATTTGCAGTACAATGCTTCGTTTCGTACTGATAAGTATGTGAAAAAAATTTTGTTCCAACTTCTCATCAGACCCAAGTTACGGAACATGTACGATACAAATATAAGTTAACATTTTCTGTATATATACAGAATATTAATGTTCACGAGTACAATCACAAATTATAGAAAATTCGCTACGAAATTTCAAACTACTTCATTCAATTTACACAGTCACTGTGCTGTGTAAGAAAATAATTGTTATATCATTGTTTATCCATACCAACTCTAATGAATTCATTTTACAATTAATTCAATGTAATTATCACTAATATATCGGCCGATATATCAGCAAAAATTACGTTGAATTCATTATAAAATTAATTCATTAGAGTTGATATGGTATAAACAATGATACAAAAATAAATATTTCCATCATTGCAATGAAATGATAGAGAATTAAATCTGTACTGTACCTCGGAGGCACACGACACGACACAATGCCCAATTTTTTCAGAAAATGATTTGTACACTTGGTGGTTAACTATACGTTTAAATTTCCTCAACAATATTTAAACCTCAAGGTCATTACGAAAACTTCGAAACTTACGTGGTGTTCTATTCCATTAGAAGGATATTTAAACGTAAAGCTGACCACGAAGTGTACAAATCATTTTCCGAAAAAATTTTACATCATGTCGTATGTCTCCGAGGCAAAGAAATATGTATATGTTTACATTGCGATGAAGGAAATAGTTGTTATTAAAAATTAGTTTGATTAATTCTATTTAAAAAATGCACATTTTGATACTAGACATTTTACAGAAAAAAAATATTCAAATTTTCACCGAAATGTGGCAACTTTATAGGGATTTTTTGACTTCCACATGTTAACACTAAAACACAAACCTATAAAAAGAACCTTTCTGTTCACGCTACACTCAAAAACTTCGTTTTAGCCATACTTACCGATGGGCCATCAACCTCGAATATGCTGTATTTTGCAATGTACGTTTACAATTTGTACAAGTTGCAACCTGTTTCCTGTTAGTTTTTAGCACTGTAAATCCTAGTTCATTATAATTATTTTTTTTCGGCCTGCCCGCCATTATCCTCAACAAAAAATATTCGTATATTACCAGCTCAAATCACTTGTGTATTAATGTAATATATGTGATTATATTTAAAATTGAAATGATTAATGTTTATAAAATAAATTAATTAAATTTACAAAATTTTTGATTTTAATATGATAAATATATGATTAGCGATCATAGAGTGTGCGTACATATCTAAAATGATTGAAATGCATATTATATGTAGGCATATAGTTGTTTTTTTGCATTAAAATAGTTTTTTGTCGTATAAATACGTGAAAAACAAATTAAAGTTCAAACTCTAGTATCGCTTAATAGATGTCGCTGTAAAATATAAAACGCGCGGTTAATTTTGCATGTTTTTTCTTAAATAAAATAAAATTATTAAATATTCCATAAATCTAATTACAACAATATTAAAACTATACGAAAATATAATTTTCCGAGTATGTCTTTAATAATTATCTTAGAATTCATAAATTTTAAAAGATATTCTTTTGTATGCCATTATCCACTCACATCCCAGTAGGAAACTTGTCAACATTCATATGAATTAATTTTTCATACAGAAATACGTTTACAAAGTTTTCTAATGTGTGTGAAAGAGAAAAATAACATTTTTATTTCGGAAATTGATGGCTTGTTGATTAATAGATCGATTTATGACGTGTCATTGATTTATCTGGTATGACAAATCAACTAATTTTACAATTCCTGAGACTTCCTTTAAGAATCATATATGACACGTTCATGCTCGAACTCCTTTTCAATATGACATAAGGGCTCGTCACGAGCATTTCGTATTTGCGTATTTTGTATTTCATAAATTGGACGTCTCTTGTGATTGGTTTAAATTATTTCTCCTAAATAAGCAAGAAACGTCAAAAATAAACATGCTCACAGGCTACTTATTTTTGTAATTTCTTCAGCATATATGGTTATTGCTGGATTTAAAATTTTTTCTGTGATTACTAGTGATTTTTTGAGTAAATTAAATTAATTTATGGTTTATATTTACTTAACTTTACTGTTGATTGCTTTCAGTATTATTTTTTTTGGTGTGCAGTATAAATTACATGAAAATGAGCTGTCGACAATCTCGGCCATTTTCCAAAATTTCCATTCTTATTTATTTCTATTTATTAAAAATCACAATCACAGAAGATACATTGTTTAACAGCTAAAATGTGTTAGATTTAACTGAGAATTAAGAAAAAACAATACCTAGTTTACATGAAACTATCTTAAAACGTACGAAAATAATCTAATTTTAATAAATAAATAAATCTAAAGAAAAAACTCAAACGACGAAATATCTTACCTAAATATTACGAATTTTCTTAACAATATACGAACAATATACCGGCTTAGCGTAGCCGGAAGACATTTCAATTAAATTTTTAATAAAAATCATTTAATAAATATTTGTAGTAATCACAACCAACAATTGTATTTGTACCTCTTCATACAAAATATAGTTTGTTTTTCAACAAAGCATAGGGAATTTGTCTAATTTCAATCTATAATTTTAAATTTTTAACTCATGCTGAAAAACATTCTTACGAAAATATTTACGCAAATAAGTAGCCTGTGAGCGTGTTTATTTTTGACGTTTCTTGCTTATTTAGGAGAAATAATTTAAACCAATCAGAAGAGACGTCAATTTTACGAAATACGAAATACGCAAATAAGAAATGCTCGTGACGAGCCCTATAATTCAAACTAATCAAAGCCAAAGGTTTCGTTTTACGATACTTAACAGAAACGTACAGTATTCGGGGACTTGTTTATAATTAACTATTCGCAAACGTAACGAGCTTACATAATGGAAAGCGTTGCCATTGGGACGATATTATCGTCATTTTGACGTTTTTAGATCCAAAATACCATGAGACGATTTTTATTTCTCGTAGAACAAAATAGACTATACTATTATTATTAGATTAAACTATTATTCCTTGTCGGTTTTCCATCGCACGCGATGAAGTTAGCACCAATTATAGTTTTTTTATGTGAACGTAGGTATAATTCCTATTTTAAAAATTTTGACGTTGATATTATTTAATTCCATCATTTTTAGAAAAAAATGCCGATTTTCACAATGTTAATTTCAAAAAAATAATTGCAAATTCCATTATAATATTTAGACGAGTTATGCAGGTACCACAAAAAAAATCGAATGCTAATTTTGCGAATTGTTAATATAATACACTGTCAGATAAATTTACAATGTTAAAAACACAATTTGCTACTATTATTTTTTTGATAGCTAGCATAACGAAATATTATATTTATACTATTATACTATGAACGTCGGATTCCCATCGTCATAGTATAATAGTATAATAATATTATACTATGACGATGGAAAATCGGTATTAATCAGGTTAAAGTACTTTTCACACCAGGCGCCTCGGCTTTGAGCTTCAAAAATAAAAATTCTTTATTTCCTTTTTGAATAATGTAAATTAGTTTGATTTGATTGACAACGTTTAATTTTATATAAATAAATTCAATTTGTTGAAAAATAATTTATTTTTAAGTGGTACTTTTAAAAAAATCAAAATATATTGCAATGAAGTTATCTATAAAGCCAAAGCAATGCATTCCACACTCGATTGCGAGATTTTAAAGTAGTACAAAGTGAAGTGCTTTGTCAATATAACCTACAAATCATATTTTTTGCACAATTGTTTCATACTTACCAAAAAATCTAGCTCATATGTACGTTACAAATTTAGAATATCTCAGTTCTTGCTATAATTCACGTGTAAAATAGACCTAAATAAAATATTTGATAGCAACCGAATGTTCAAAGCCAACGCCACCGGTATGAAAGGGTCTCAGCTTCGCATTTGCGGTAACTAAATATTTCGAGGCGAAGCGCCTGGTATGAAAAGTACTTACAAGACCTCTAATATTCCTTCGCGTTAAAAACAAGTTTCAATTGAAAGAAAAGGTATATTTTTATTAAAAGATTATTTTTCTTTGTTAAGTATGAAACACACCGAGCAGCAGATTTAAATATTAACTAATTTACCTATTTAATGATTTCAAATCATAGTTTGAGCATAAATTTAGGGATTTTTAAGAAAATAACCAATTATTTTATATTTTTAATAGAAAAATTTCTATTAAAAGAGAAATGATTTGAATGAAATTGGTTTTACCGTCGCTTCAACAGATTCCACACCCAGCAGCAAAAAAGAATGCTCTTTGCAGCTAATTATAACCTCAATAAATATGACATATTGTTTAGTTTCTGTTATTTTCGTGTGTACATATTTTTTTTGCAATAAAATATTTTGAAAAATAAACCTCTTTCACAAAACACAGTATTAAAGTTTCGAATAACACAAAACACAAGTTTGGTGTGAACGGATGCAAGCAGCCGATAGTGTGGATTGTTTGGGACATGTCGCGCTGCTCATAGTGTGTTTTAGCGTTAAAGGCTGAAATATACCGAGCAGCAGATTTAAATATTAACCTATTTACCTGTTTAATGGATTCAAATCCCTGTTTAAGCATAAATAAAGGCATTGTTTTAAGAAAATAATGAATTATTTTATATTTCTAATATAAAAATTTCAATTAAAACATAATGTATCGAATGAAGTTCGTTCTGCCGTCGCGTCAATAGGATCCACACCCTGCAGCAAAAAAATAATGCTGTTTCCTGCTAAACATAACCTCAATAAATCTGACGCATTACTTATTTTTTTATTTTCTTGTGTACCTATTTGTTTTCAATTAAAATATTTTAAAAAATAAACGTTCTTCATAAAACATAGTATTACAGTCTCAAATAATGCAAAAAACAATTTTGATAACAGTAAAAAATAAAATCTCGGCGCTGCTAGGTCTGAATGAAAACAAGGAGCTAATAGTCACGCCGATGTCATACGGCTCTTGGTGTGTTTCACACTTAAATAAAATAGCATCATTTTTTGTAAGTCGCTGTTTCCTAATAAACATTTTTCTGCTGCTTGGGTTTTCATTGAATGACGTTTTTGACGTTTTTTTCCTCTGACAAAATACGATTTCATTTTATTTTTTCTGGCAACACCTTCTACACACTTATGCCACAAGAGAAATAAAACAAATAAATTATACATTTTGTTTTCGTTTAAACGTGACATAATTGAACAATTCTTGCGTAACGTTTACTACGTAATAAATGTAAGGTTATGTAACTCCAATTCAATATAATATTTTAAATGAAAAGATAAATCTATTAAAAATAAAATTCATTTTATTAGGATGATAATTATTTTAATGTTATTAAAAACTTTTTTTCTATATCTACATACAACTCTAGCGTTAAATTGCTTGATTGTTCAAATCAAATTGTTACACTATGCAAAATCGCTGAGATTTCTGTTCTCATGAAATTAAATTTATCAATATATGTATGTACATATGCATATTATAATACCAATTTTGACCATGCAATATTTACTTTAAATTTAAAGTACATACTTTTCATACCAGATGCCTCAGCTTTGAGCTTCAAAAATACAAATTCTTCATATAAGTTTTGAGTTATGTAAATTAGTTTTATTTGACTAAACATGTTTGACTTTATAGAAATAATATCAATTTGTTATAAACTAATTTATTTTTAAGTGATAATTTAACAAAAATAAAAATATATTTGCAGTGAAGTTATCAATAAAGCAAAGGCAATACGTAACCGAATTATACCTACGTTCACATAAAAAAAACTATAATTGGTGCTAACTTCATCGCGTGCGATGGAAAACCGACAAGGAATAATAGTTTAATCTAATAATAATAGTATAGTCTATTTTGTTCTACGAGAAATAAAAAAACGTCTCATGGTATTTTGGATCTAAAAGCGTCAAAATGACGATAATATCGTCCCAATGGCAACGCTTTCCATTATGTAAGCTCGTTACGTTTGCGAATAGTTAATTATAAACAAGTCTCCGAATACTGTACGTTTCTGTTAAGTATCGTAAAACGAAACCTTTGGCTTTGATTAGTTTGAATTATGTCATATTGAAAAGGAGTTCGACCATGAACGTGTCATATATGATTCTTAAAGGAAGTCTCAGGAATTGTAAAATTAGTTGATTTGTCATACCAGATAAATCAATGACACGTCATAAATCGATCTATTAATCAACATGCCATCAATTTCCGAAATACAAATATTATTTTTCTCTTTCACACACATTAGAAAACAGAAAAAACTTTGTAAACGTATTTCTGTATGAAAATTTAATTCATATGAATGTTGACAAGTTTCCTACTGGGATGTGAGTGGATAATGGCATACAAAAGAATATCTTTTAAAATTTATGAATTCTAAGATAATTATTAAAGACATACTCGGAAAATTATATTTTCGTATAGTTTTAATATTGTTGTAATTAGATTTATGGAATATTTAATAATTTTATTTTATTTAAGAAAAAACATGCAAAATTAACTGCGCGTTTTATATTTTACAGCGACATCTATTAAGCGATACTGGAGTTTGAATTTTAATTTGTAATTCACGTATTTATACGACAAAAAACTATTTTAGTGTAAAAAACAACTATATGCCTACTTAGCCTATATAAATGCATTTTAATCAAATAATGTAAGTATACAATTTTTGTTTATCTTTTCAATATTATTCGTTAAAATGTTGACAAAAATTTCCGTTAAAATCAAATAAACGATTAGCGCGACGCCTTTAGATTTAGTTCCAACTATTTTTTAACGCAAATATGGCAGTGCGCAACTTTACTATGAAAACATAACCTAGCTTCCTTTATATGATTATAAGTTATTTGATTTCAAACATTTTAGAATTTTAGATATGTACGCACAACTCTACGATCGCTAATCATTTACATATTTATCAATTTATCATATAATCAAAAATTATGTAAATTTAATTAAAACATTAATAATTTAAAATTCTAAATATAATCACATATACATATATAATTAAAACACAAGTGATTTGGGCGTATTTGAGTGATTTGAGTAATATACGAATATTTCTTGTTGGTTGTTGAGGATAATGGCGGGCATGCCGAAAAATCTAATTACAACGAAATAGGATTTTCAGTGGTAAAACATAACAGGAAACAGGTTGCAATTTGCACAAATTGTAAACGAACATTGCAAAACACAGCATATTCGAGGTTGCTGGCTCATCGGTAAGTATGGCTAAAACGAAATTTTATGAAAAGTTCTTTTTATAGGTTTGTGTGTTAGTGCAAGTGGAAATCAAAAAATCCCTGTAAAATTGCCAAATTGTACAATATATATATATATAATATAAATATATATATATATATATATATATATATATATATATATATATATATATATATTTATATATATATATATATATATATATATATATACAGTGATGTTCAGTATTATTGTGCAAAGCGAACATTTTTTATTTCGCAAATTCAATTGCTTCGGAAATGAGATCTGAACCATATTTTGTAATGAAGTTAATTATATTAGTTAGGCCATAGTGATTACTTCAAAACCCACATAATTTTTTTTTAAATACTTAATTAAAATAAAGAAAAGTAAAATTTTGTTTGGTGCAAAATTATTTGTGCATTTATTATGTGTCCAAAACTATTTGTGCAGTACGAAAAAATTAAAAAAAAATTAGTAAATTAATTAAATTTAAAATTATTTTTGGCTAATTAAATAGTGATTTAACCATTAATATTTTTTATGGCCATGGTCAGTTTTCATTACGTCTCTATGACATCTCGGTAATGGTTCAAAAATTTGGTCATAAAATCGCATCGAATCTTATCCCACGCGGTTTTATTAGCACTCCACTAGACATTTTTGGTCTTGCTAGATTGAAAAAATGTTCCGCTTTCATTTAAACTCCCGCGAGAATAAATCGAAACTCTGCCTTGACCCAGGTAACTAATTTTGTTCAATATTTTTGTATAATTTCGAGGCAATGTTACTTCTTGTGTACGGGAGCGTTATTGCGCTGAAGAGCAAATTGAGGGCCGACTGATTATTGGACAACTGGGAATGCTGCCTCATTTAGTAAACCGAAATTGAAGATTGTCCTTAAAGTGTTGTAATTTACACAGCCGCATAACCTTTTATTTCTTCCGCAAGAGATACCAATTGAAGAAGTAACCACCATATTTGATATTCTCTGCTAATGTAATAACAAAAATCTCTTCCATATTTTCTAATTAACGCCAAAACACACTAAATTGGATATAACACAGTTCTCCAAAGTTCAATTTTCAATCCAATACAATGACGATCACATTTTGTTGTCATACGGTAAATCATATTCCGTTTGGCTATGTGTTCTATAAACTACAACACTTCAAGGTCAATGCACATTTTCGTTTTATTGAATGAGGTAGCATTCCTAGTTGTTGAAAAATCAGTCGGTCCTCAATTTGCTCTTCAACGCAATAACGCTCCCATACACAAGAAGTATCATTGCCTCAAAATTTTACAACATTTTTTGACATAATTAGTTACCTGAGCCAAAGCATTGTTTCGATTTATCTTTGCAGGGGTTTAAATGAAAGCGGTAGAGATTTGTAATCTAGCAAGACCAAAACTTTGTAATGGGGTGCTATTAAAACCGCGTGGGGTAAGATTTGATCCGATTTTATGAGCTTATATTTGGACCACTTCACAGAAGTCATAGAGACGTAATAAAAACTGACAATGGATATACAAAATATTAGTGGCTAAATCACTATTTAATTAGCCAAAAATAATTTTAAATTTAATTAATTTACTAATTTTTTCTTAATTTTTTCCAACTGCACAAATAATTTTGGACACATAATAAATGCACAAATAATTTTAAACCAAACAAAATTTAACTGTTCTTTAATTTTTAATTAAAAATTTAAAAAAAATTATGTGGGGTTAAAGTAATTGGTCTAACTATATAATTAACTTCATTACAAAATATGGTCCACATTTTATTTCCGAAGCAATTGAATTTGCGAAATAAAAAATTTTCGCTTTGCACAAATAATATTGAACATCACTGCATATATATATATATATATATATATATATATATATATATATATATATATATATATTATATGTATGTACTTAACATTTTAAATGAATAAATTTAAATGTGAATTAGGTCGTTTATTCGATTTGTATGGCATATGGTATACTTAACGTTAGTATTGAATTTTAAATTTCCAGAAATCTTAACCACCTGAGGTTTTGGGCAGCCTCCAGGATCTACAATATACAAGTAATTAAAATACCCTTCAAACATTTTACTACTTTGTTAAATTTACGATGTAACGTGATTCAATAAATCGATTCAAATAATGTTAAAAATTATTGCAGCATGCAAGACAATTTTTCTCCAGAAACTTGAAATATTCTTGTAAATGTAGCAATATTAGCATGGTTTTTGCTTGCATTTTTTAAAAATTATAAACACAAAGTCGGATCAAGAAAGTAATTTAAAGACACACAATTTTTGGAAAAGAGCTTAAATATCTCCTCTGCAATATAGCAATTTGCCAGAATTTTTGACTTGCATTGCCTATAAACATATCAAACAATTTCAAACAAACAATTCTTTTTGGCTCGCCATATTCATAAAATTTCTTCAGGCTAAGTTGATTGTTAAATTGAATTGACAATATAATATTTAGGTACTATATATATATACTACTAATAATATTTAATTAATTAGGAAAATTTGTCGGGAATCCAACGTTACTGCTGGCACCAGTTTATATACTCTAAATGATGTGGATATCCAATTTATAGACGAAGTACACGTGCAATCAGATACAAATGATGAGCCTCTAATTTTATCGTGTTCATCTAGTGCTGGAACACTACTTACATCAATTTCCGATATATATTGTAAAAGCTCCTCTAATTCGGAAACGTCAAAATCAGCATCCCAAGATCCTACAACTACATCTAGTACTGGAATACCGCTTACATCAATCTCCAGTGTATGTAGTGAGAGCTCAACGAACTCTGAAAAAACAAGATCATCAACAGCACAATCAAAGCGACGTACTATGCCCACATTTGTTGATGTGGTAACTAATGACGAGAAAAACGAAATCAACATTGCAATCGGCAAATTCATCTTTGGTTGTAATATTCCGTTGAGGATTATAGAATCAAGACATTACAAAAATTTGATAAATACATATATTGCGACCGTCATACACAAAATTAATACCAAATCAACGTGTTTTATCGACCTGTATTTTAGAAGAAACATACAAACAGTGCCTACTAAACGCGAAGCAAAAACTTCCCACCAATTCAGTACTTATGGTATATGGATGGAAAAATTTATATGGATGGAAAAATTTCTCATCCAACTCCAAAACTGTAGTAAGCATGTGTAATAGTAATGTAGTATATATAGTATATATACATATATATATATATATATATATATATATATATATATATATATATTTATATATTTATATATATATATATATATATATATATATATATATATATATATATATATATATATATATATATATATATCTACTGAATTGTTTGACAAAACTTCTTCATTATTCACTGCAAAATAAACATAAAGCAGTTTTTCTGAACGTTCGAAAGTTAGGCGGTTTCTAATTGAGGTGTGTATTACACCCCATTTAGAGAAAACCCCCTCAATTTGTGCCGATGAGGCTGGTGGATTGAGTACCTTATTAGCCAACTCAGAATATATACATATATATATATATATATATATATATATATATATATATATATATATATATATATACGAGTATATATATATATATATATATATATATATATATATATATATATATATATATATATATATATATATATATATATATATATATATATATATATATATATATATATATATATATATATATATATATATATATATATACATATAATATATATATATATACCTGTATATATATATATATATAAATATATATATATATATATATATATATATATATATATATATATATATATATATATATATATAATTTATAGTTTTGAATTTTTAGTAAATAAATAAAATTTTATTTTTAATACAAAATTTGTAATGTTTTCTTTTAGTTTAATTCTAATAATTTAATAAATTTACTTTGATGCACTGTGCATCAAAGTAACTTTATTTTGGTATCATTTTTCTATTTATTCATACATTTGGTTTTTCAAATCCATGAAACCCGGAACCCGGAAAATTTTGTCGGTCCCTTGAAACTACGTCTTTGCGAGATTTTACTGATCTATTCGTTTCTTCATGGAAATTATATAAATATTATTTTTATTACTAGCGATCATCACAAAATGTGACAACTATGTAGCTTCTTTACTGAAGCGGAGTACAAATTTTAAGACAAACTGAAATTTTATCAATTTTTCGAAAAATCTATTTTCATAAAAAATTGATAAATGTTTCAACTCCACCAATAGGACAAATAATCATCCCGCACAAATATCAGCCCGTTTACCAATTTGTCTGATTAATTTGAATTTCGATCACTTTGAAATTTATACAGCCAGTGATCTAGTTGAAAGGGCAAAATATTCAAAACCCAAAAAAAAAATCTTAACTTTATTTTTTTGTATGGAGGGCCCTTGACCCCGGCGTCCTATCTCTGTGAAAATTTAATAGAAGGTGTTGTCATCGAACCTAGGAAGGTGTGCACATTTTCAAGCCCCTAGCTCTAGCCTAAGTGAACGTCTCTTTTGGAAGAATCTTTTGGGGAGAATTCTTTTTGAGAGAATGCTAATTCCGATTTAAATTCTCTTTCGGCACAAAATTTTTATTTATGTACAATAGGTAATTCCAATTTCAATCACTTCCATCCATATTATCACTGCTACATCGTTTCTTATTTACGGTCACCAGAGTGTCAGTAATAATGATTATGTATTTTATGCAGTTTAATGATTCTAGGAAATCATGTATCCGGTCAAATCAAGCAAAAATTCACAAAACAATTGCAATCGTACAATTGCATAAGATCGTTATGCCATGCGGCCAACATAATATAATGCCCGTATTTATGTGAAATAATTTACATTATTCGAAATACTTTTGAGCAGAAACGAGCGAATTTCTGTCAATATACACCAAAAATTGCGGCGGGTTTAGTAAACAGCAATTGATTGCACTCTTAAAAATATTTTTTTAATAATTTGCTAAAACTAACCACAGATGGCATTGCGATAAATTCTAGCGTGAATATATTATACCTACCTACTACAAAAATTATTATTTGGTAAAGCATAATTAACTAATCAAATCAATAATCAATGATTTTATGTGCATATATCTATTAAAGGAATCTTATTTTTCATTTGAAAAATGATAAAAATGGAATTGTACACGAATATGCCCAACTGTAGTGAAATTAGTTTAATCAATATGACTGATTATTCAAGTTGGTTTGTTGAACATATGCAATATTCATTATGATAATTTAATTAATTAATAATTATAAATTTTGCATTGTTATTTTATTTTGATTATAATTTTCGTTAAAATCGATTGAAAATTTTTAGAGAGGTTTGAGTATGTGAGTGGTACTAGTATATCTTAATTCTTTTAGATGGCATCACTTTTAATATTTTTTACATTTATTACAATATTTTACATTAATTACAATTTTTACCGTATTTTACAATTTTTTACGTAATGTATGTAAAAAATTATTTTTTACGCGTAATTGCACAACACTGCTGGCATTGGTCATCTATAATGCATGGATTGGGTTCCTTACTTTCGGGAGCAATTTTTTCGCGTAAGGGATTATAATTGGGTGACCACTTCCGTAAATTGAAACCATACGATTTAAGTACATCTGTGATGGTTTCTTTTATTTTATGTGCTTCGTCTGCTGTATGGCATCCGAAAATAAAGTCATCGACATAGAAGTCGTGTAATATTTTTTCTGCAATCATCGGTTGATTCTCCATCATGCTATTTTTGATCATTTGCAGTGATTTTGTTGCTAGGTATGGTGCCGAGCCTGTTCCGTAACTAACTGTGGTAAGACGATAATGTGTCTGTGGTTTCGTATTATCGGAGCGCCATAAGATTTGGTGATAATCCCTGTCATTAGGTTAAAGGTATATTTGGCGAAACATTTTCTCAATGTCCGCTGTAAAAACGATTTGGTATAAGCGGAGACGCATCAAAATTGAGTTGAGTGGTTCATATACGGTAGGTCAAACCATCAGAGTATCGTTGAGTGAAGTTCCGTTGGATGACTTCAACGATGCGTCATACACCACACGTCATTTTATTGTCGAGCTGGACTCTTTCATCACGCCATAATGAGGGAGATAGTTAACTCCGTCGTGTCGATTCCTTGGTTGGCACTTCTTCCATGTGGTTAAGAGCTAGATTTTGAATCTTGCATCCTTCGCAAACCGCCGCTCCATCGCTTTAACTCTCTGTAATGCCCCGCGTGTTGTTTTCCCTAGCTTTATTGGTGGTTTTGGTTTAAAGGGTTGTCTTTCTACAAACCTTCCATTCTCCATTCGATCCGTGGTCTTCTCAAAAAACTCTTCACAACATTATTCTTTTGCTGAATAATTTGATTATTTACTTGGTAAAGTAACCTCCTCCAACTCCCAGAACTTCTGTAATAGTTGATCAACATTTACCTCATAATGGTGACTAGTAAGATTTGATAAGGAATGTTGGTTTGCGTACGATAGGCCGGTAATAACCCATTCGAAGATGGTATTTTGTGCCATTAATCCGCCGGTATCTAGTTTCAGTGTTCCAAATCCCAACGGACTGAAAAATTGATTGCTCCCCAAGAGTATATCGATTTTATATGGTTGGTCAAACGATGGATCGGCCAATGGTAGATTTTGGAGATTCAACAATTTTGACTTTTTAACAAAGGTAGCTGGTTGGTATGATATAATCAAACATTCAATTTGCCAATTGTTGTCTTCAATATGGGAGGAAACTGAAATCGTTGCCTTGCCTTTGATGATTCCAGCGGTTGAGTGTCTAATTCAATTACTGTTGGTAGCAATGATTGGTTGATCACATTGGGTTTTTGGTTTAGATTCGCATTGTGGCTGGTATGGTATATTACTGCAAGTGCGATGATGATTCCTCAATTTCTCGATGATGCAAACTAGTGGTTGCTGATGTTTTGTATGTGGGAACTTTGTCACTCGAAGTAACCAACGTATGTAGGAGCGAATGAAAATTTTTGTTGCAAATACGGCATCTTTTATTGGATCTACAGTCATCGATTCCATGATTATCGTTTAAGCAATTGAACAATGTCCATTTGTCTTGATAAGATTCTACGGGTTAGTATATCCATAGACTTTAATTTGGAACATTGAAAAAGCTGGTGGCCATTAGTTTGGCAGGCGAAACCCTTACTAGTGCCAACTGATCTGGATGATTGGCCTTTATTGCTAAAATTTTTTCCTTTTAGTTCATCTGCACGGCTCGCCTGGAAATCATAAAAGGTTTATACAGCTGGAAAATCTTCATCACTGGTATGCCTCATCCATAATTGTTTCGATTCGTCGTCTAACTTATTGAAGAAGATATAAAGCAACCACGGATCTTTGGACTCAGCTTGAGCTCCCAGTGCTTTCAAGCCGCGTGTGGCCTCATAAGGTTTATATCAAGAAGCTTTCTTATTAAAAATGAATTCGCTTGACGATTATGATAGAATAGGCGGTCAAGCTTTTCCTATCGTATCTTTTACAAAGTTTTTGGAAAGCGTCGATATAGTTTGCTTCCGCCACTGCCAATTGCTTTAATACATTGCTTGCTTTGCCTTTCAACAGGACCTTCAGGTCTTGGAATTTTTGTGCTACTGAAAGCGTCTGATTCTCGTGCACTATTTTGTTGAATAAGTCGAAGAAGCTTGGGCACTCCCGATAATCGCTGGTTCTCATGTATTTATTAACGCGTCTACAAATCTTGCCCCATTTTACATAATCTCCTAGAAGTGTGATTTGTCTATTCTTGGTAGACAAATGTCAATATTTTCGATTTCCACGGTGATAGTGTCGACCATGTTGTCGTATTCTTAAATGTTTTCGTAATATGCTTCCAAGAAGTATTTGAACGATGCATCTTCTTCTTCCGATGTTTCCATACATATGCCCTTCGTGCAGTTCTGTAATTTTATCAATCATTTTCTTCACATGCTTGAGTACCTGCGGATTTGTGATTTTCAACCAATGCCTTTGCTGACTTTATATCTTTATAGAGATTTCCGATATAATAGTTTGGATTAGCTGATTCGGTTGGAGGATTTAGCCGATGTCGCTAGTGTTCGATGAATTTATTGTAGTTCATCGTAAGATTCGGTAATATCCATAGCTAGTTTGTAAGGCTGTGCCATATTTTTGTATAAAAATTTTAGACCTGCGATTTTTTTCCCTATATAGGTTTTAGTTTTCCTGTCGGCTTCGTCCTTTCTATACAGTTCGTGTAGAGATCTGCTATTGAGCTAGCTAACAATTGTTGTTTGAGAAGGCTATTAAGTGATAAAACATCATATAAATCACCGTTTCAGTAGACCATTAAGCATTGACTAATGGGTACCGTAGCAGATGATTAGCTGGAACTGAAAGTTATGGTTAAAACCGGGTTAATTTTTGAACTCCTTTTGAACTCCCCGACCAAGCATAGAGAATAAAAATATTTGTTTGTGCACCGATGAGATCTCCACCAAGTGAACTATTACTGATAGTGATGAGTTTAAACAGGAAATTCTACAACATTACCGAATATTAGAAGTTGACATCGTATCTTGCAAGACCTGAGATCTTCAGAAAATCTCTCTATGTTCATAATCCGGGGATGCCCTTGAATGGTTCCAAAATACCACTTTTTAATCAAATTAGCGATAACATTCAACATTAATGGATTCCTCTGAGATTTTCCCAGAATATAATTCCAGAATATCGTTTAGGTTTGCTCAGTTTATCAACCAAATTGTTCTAAATGCGTCGTAATAAGTACATACTATATTCGGAAAGCTTAAAGTGATAGTAATCAACGTATTAGTGTTCTCATATTTTTAGTATGTCAGTCATCGTTAAAGTGAAATTTATATTCGCCCAAAAATCACAACTTATAAGATTAAACTCAATAACTTAAACTAAAGAGTATGATAAATGTAAATAGTGTATACAGCCATAAACTAGTTACTTTCTTGCGGGACAGATTAAATCGCCCACTTTTGATTTCTAATGCATACTTGTAGGAACCTAGACATTGTTTATTAAAATGTAAATTATGAACGAATTTACAGTTGACACTAATAACAATCAATGGCGCAAATTAAATTTTTGTTTGTTTTGCAAATTTTTTATTGAATTTATTTAATTTAATTCTTTAAATAATCGGCGGAAATTTATTTTACTTAAATTCCAGATTGTGTTCGAATCCAATTTCTGAACGAAGCAACACGTGTATAGACTCCTGGATATGGTGGAACCGTACACGGTTTAACACTCCATGAAACAACACCAACTACACGATTACCATGTGCCAATGGGCCACCCGAATCTCCCTAAAATATGTGAAATTTAATTTAAATTGTTTTTAATCAATAGCTACAGGTTTACACTCCATATACGTACATTACACTGTCCTTGATAGCCTGATGGCACACCAGCACAAATATTTGTTACTCTTACATTACCACGGTGTATACTATTGCACGATTCATAATTATAAATTTGTAAAGTAACTTTTTGTAAATGATCCGGGATAATACCACCGGTCTGCAAATATAAATAGTACAAATTATTATTAAAATATATAACTACTCATAAAACGTATAAATTTACAGCATTACGTCCCCATCCAGCTAAAATTGCGGCAGCCCCTTCGGGAACAACTTCATCCTGCTCTGGAAGTGCGATCGGCTGAGCACTTGCACTAAATGGTATGTCTGATGCCAACACCAATATAGCAATATCATTTTCAATTGTATTCGTATTATAATTTTCGTGTCTAATCGTACTTGTAATATCAATCACATTATCTGTATTTTCTGATAACATTGTAGTACCATATTGGATACTTTGGCCTGCCTCGTACGATAGACAATGTGCAGCAGTTAGAATGTGTCTTGACCCGATTATGGTGCCGCCACACTTTAAACTTCCACTTCCACCGCGGAACGAAACGATATATGGGAATTCATCTATATCGGCATCGGTCCCATTGACGACACGGCCATTAAATGCGAATGCTAAAATTAAAAACAAACAATATTTGTTTAATTAATTACAAAACACAATATAACGGTGAACCGAGCAAATACCTGATGAAGACAGCAAAATAACACTAAGCAGTAGCAACATTTTTTACACAATAGCTGAACAAGACTAGTTTATAATAAGTCCAGTTTACAGCTTAAATACCCACTTCACCAAATATATGGCTCCACTATAAAGTACGAGTACACAATCAAATCACAAAAAAACCCTGACGTCTTCACGGTAGTAAATTTTTTTGCAATTAATGGTCTATTATCAGTTAATATTTTGATTTATGATTTGTTGCTAATTATAGCAATTTTATTAATTGCTCTTATCATATTACTACTGGTATAAACAATAACCTAAATTAATAAAATTAAAACAAAAACAATTCATGTTATCGCGCATTCAAAATCAAAATAATTCGTTTGAACTGGATACTTTACCAAAAATGGATTACGGATTACCATAAACTGCAATAATAATTAATCAAAATATCCATTTAACGATTTTCTGAAAACTATAAGAGTACATGTCTCTGTATGTATCTTCATATAAAACGATTCTATGGAAGTATGTGCATTAAAGAAAATTCGAATAAATTTTACAATTGCTAAATTGTATTTCAGAAAAATTATATCCAGAAATATCCTGGAAAAACCTGACTTTTTATCTTGGCAAAAAAAAAAAATTTTTTATACACTAAAGAATTCCATTATAAAATGTATTTTAAAGCAAAAACTAACACATTCTACATAAAGAACAGAGGTTGTTAACATTTTTCAGATTAATTTTTTTTATTGAACAGAATTTCGATTAAATTTTATTAAATCATGTTCAAATTGTTTTTTATTTTAAATTAAAGTGACAAAATAGTGACGAGAATTTGATTTAAAATTTTTGGATGTAAATCATCCAAACGGGTTGCCAATTTCTAGAAGTTCTACTTTTTTATTTTTTGTTGAATGTTAATTAATTCATGTAATTTCTAATATGCTACCGGTGATTATACCATTTTAATTGTGTTTCGATTAACACGAGAATTATATTAGTATATACGAACAGTAATTCAACGAAACCGACTAATAGACAGAATTCTATTTCTTTAATTATATGATTTTTAATATGTTCTGAATATTGTAAGATAATTCAATCCAGTTTCGAACTGATGAGCTTATATGATTATGAAAAAATCAATCTTCTCATCAGACCGCGGCGACTGGACTGATTATATCACAATTTACATTCTATATATACAGAATGTGCTGTGCGTTAAGTACTAGCGAATCATAACTAATAACTGTAAAAACGAAACTGGATTGAATGCTCTTACAATCTTCGGAACATATTAAAAATCATATAATTAAATTAATAGAATTCTGTCTATTAGTCGGTTTCGTTAAATTACTGTTCGTAAATACTAATATACTTCTCGTGTTAATCGAAACACAATTAAAATGATCTAATCAGCGGTAGCATATTAGAAATAACATGAATTAATTAACATTCAACAAAAAATTAATAAAGTAAAAATTTTCGTACACAGAAATAGAGCTGTGTGAATATCGTGAAAAATTGTAAGAAAATTCATCTGTATTAGTTATGATTCGCTAGTACTTAACGCACAGCACATTATGTATGTACATATAGAATGTAAATTGTGGTATAATCAGTCCAGTCGCCGCGGCCTGATGAGAAGATTGATTTTTTCATTATCATATAAGCTCATCAGTTCGAAACTGGATTGAATTCTCTTACAACCTTCGGAACATATCTAGAAGTTCCTTTAACTTTTTTATCTTGTTTTGGGATTTTGTATAGTACATAAGAAATTTGCAATATTATTTATTTAATATAAAGATAAATCTTAGAATAAAATTCGTAGAAATAAGAATTTTAACTTAAAAATTAAAAATAGTCGAAAAAATTATAAAAACTATGATAAATAATAAAAATAAAATAATAAAATATTAAATTGAAAGCAAAATATAAAATACACAAGGCTGAGCCCAATAATACCCTACTCAACCCCAACTCAAGCTCCAAGAGAGAATGAAACCGGAACCGAACCGTAAAGCGAAAACCGTAAAATACCAAAATTTTTTATCAACCGAAAACTGGAACCGAAACGAAATAAATTATATGTAGTGAACCGTAACCGTAATCGAAGCAACATTGCCATGCGGTTGACCTATTTCGCTCTTTTTCGTTACGGTTCAAGTATTTTTTGCACGAAAATTTCCCATATCTCATAAAAAAAGAAAAACATTTAAAAGTTTCTAGTTAAATTCGGAACAAAAATACACATTTTAGATTTGCCTATAAAAAGTGCTAAACAGTTCGATATATGAACATATCTGCAGCTTGATTATTTGAATTAAAATTACATGATATCACGCAATAAACAATAAGAAAGATCCGTTCTCCATGAGAAAGGCCAATAGATGCGTAATAAATCGGAAGGTATGTTGTGTTGTCCATATATATTGATCTTTATTTGGATATTTTGCGCCCCTCTGATTGGAGGTACTCACATAACTCGTAAAATCACTCCCCGAACGATTATGATAGCATTAGAATTCCACTACAGTAACCACTAACTGTCCTAGAAGCGACTAAACGGTTGGATCGCTGGGATAACGACCCGCATCCGTAAAAAAAAATAACTGTTAAAAATGCCAACAAAAAAAAATTGGATACCGCCAAAACAACACCGAACTCATAACCGAATGTGAGATTTAGGATCGGCACATGGAACATGCCGTCATTATGAAAATTAGGCCTTATCACAAGCATTAGAGCGCCTTAAAACAAGCATGAACGAGTGTCGGTTAGAACTCTTTGCTCTCCAAGTAACTCGATGGCCTAAAAGTGGAGACGATGTGTCCCAAGGCTACTTGCATTTCTTCTTGGGTCGCAGGTGAAAAAGGCTGTCTTGGGCTTCAAGTTAGTCGATAATCGAATATGTAAGCACCTCTTATGAAATTAGACAAATTAATTATTATTATTTACTGTTAATTTAATATTAAATATTGTTAATTAAACCTGAGCACGTCATCGGAGGATCATATTTGTGGACACTCTTCGGTTTATAGGACAGCTGTTCTCAAACGCTGAGGTATTCTAACCGCTCTGGCGACATTATGTTCCCCATAATCGAGGGAATATGTGATCCAAGAATACCTGTTATAAGCTACAGTCCGTCAGTTTCGGAGCTGTATTTTGCTGCTCCTGCATATAGCTCTAATGTGCCTAGGATAAAACACAGCTATTACCTAAAAATTCTGAAGTGTGTGCAAATAGTTAGCTCGAAACTTCCTTAAGTCGTTATACAATAATTCTGATTATATTCCTTAACGTTTTACTATTTGTTAGTATCGAGCAGCGTGCTGAAACCTATTTAACAATTAAACGAACTCTTCGGAACATGTTAAAAATCGTATAATTGTCCTAATAGTATTATCTACAGTATTACCGACAATGTGCGCAAAATATTCAGTTGCCGTTACATGATGGGCCAACATGGGAACAATTAAAAAAGAGATAACAGTACAATTCGAAGATTCTCGTTCAGTCGACCAATTGCAAATTGAATTGATTAAACTCTGTCAATGTGCAAACGAAGATGTTTTTGCGGTGCCCCAAAAAATCGAAAAAAAGGTTTACCACCAACTGACAAAATGAAGAACTGACAAAATCGAGTACTGTAAACAGACTAAATGGCAGATCGCGCTCGAACTTTACATAATAAGAGAGGACAGTTGTGCCAACTTAGCGATAATAAAAAATGTGCAATCCCTTTCAGCGGGCTTTTTAAATCATCATTTCCCGGTACTTTTTTGATAGAATATACACCTAATCCATATCAAAAGTAAAACGAGTACGTTTATCAGTCAAGTTACAATTTCAGTAAGTTTAGTGAATACCAACGATTATCCAGTTAATATCGGTAAAATAAAACTGAGCTTTTAGCAAGTTCCTTAGAAGCAAGATTAACCAAGCTTACTGAAAATCTAAATCTCAGTCACTTGAACGAAAAAGAAAAATCTTCCATATTAAAAATTAGCCGTGATTTCAACGTTGTTTTCTACCTTGGAAAGCGATACTCTGACTTACTACAACAAACGCGTGTTGTCATTAGATTCCAACATTTCAAAATTCGCAACCTGTTCACGTCAAATAATATCGTTTCCCCGAATCACTTAAAGACGAGGTTGCTAAACAAGTTCATAGGATGCTAAACGAAAACATTATCGAACCAATTAATAGTCCTTGGAACTTTCCTTTATTGATCGTTCGCAAGAAATCTTCAGCTGATGAACGAAAATGGCGTTTAGTTGTAGGATTTAATTGGTTAAACATCATTACTAGTGATCAATTCTTCCCTCTGCCGAACATAACAGAGATATTAGACCAACTGGGCAAAGCAATGTATTTCACGACACTCGATTTTTCAAATGGGTATCATCAAGTTAAACTGCATGCTGATGATAAAGAAAAGACAGTGTTTAATACCCAAGCCGATCGTTGCCATTTCTTGCGAATGCCATTTGGTCTGAAGGAAAGCTCCCAATTACATTTCAGCGGCTCATGAACACGATATTATTGGGGTTAAATGGTTTAATATGTTTTGTATATCTTGATGATTATTCCAAGACCTCGGAACCTTAAAGTCGATTGTTACGAAAAATGTAGAATTTTAATAGAATGCTCATTGAGTCGTTACTTCATCTCCTATACTTCAACGTCCTAATTTCAATGATATCTTCATTCTAACTACAGACGCGAATGATTACGCAATCGGAGCGATTCTATCACAAGATGTCGAAGGAAAACATCTACTAATCTTATTTGCGAGTAGATTGCCAAACGATGTGGAACGAAACTACCATTCCGTGGAAAAGGATCTAGTTTGGCCTACTCAACGACTAATCATCGTCCTTTAATCTGGCTGAAAACAAACCCGAAAGCTTCTTCTCAGAGAATTTTAATCATGCACTTAGTTTTTTAATCATGCACTTAGTCGTTTAAAAAATCAAAGGCTCAATATATCTGAATCCGATAAAATAATTGCAGCTGTAACCAGAGCACATTCGAAACGAAATGCTTAAGATGACACCGGTGATATATCTGAGGATATTTATTTATTTATTTATTACCAGCACTAATAAATAGCATAGGTTACAATACCAATAATTTTGTATATAAAAAAGTGTTACAAATTATTATTTCGAATACGACTCTTAAAAAGATCCCTTGAAATGTTAAAATCGAAAAGTTCTGAATATTGGTTAAAATATTTTGACGTACGCGCGACCTATTCATCAATTCCATAATTCGTACGATGAAAAGCAATACTCAGTCTTAACTGTCGTGGACGAAGAATTCTTTTAGGAATCCGGGCAATCAATCTTAGCACAAATTACATCCCGAGCAAATACTGCATGAATCATCTCTCTTCTGAATTCAAAACTAGGAATGTTTAAAAGTGTACAACGACCGGCATAAGAAAGTAAACCAAATCAAATACTATAACACAAACTCCCAATAGTTCCATTTTTGGTAGTCCGTTACCGTCCACCCAACAAATTATATCCCGAACAACAATGCACCAAATCGAAAAAGACATAAATGAAGTTATAAAGGAATTCCATATTACTCCTCTTGGTAGACATCAGGGATATTCAAGAACAATCAAGCGACTTAAACAATATTACGAGTTAATGATCGTGTCAAGTCATTCATTAAAAAATGTTCTTTATATCAAAAAAATAAAGTATCTTATCTAAATAAATGTGTCATGCAGATTAATGTTGATGTTAAGAGGAACCATGATGTAGCCGAAGGTAATAGTAATTAAATTTTGAAAGCTGTTGCTAATTTTGTCGGTCCTGCTCTTGCTCATATTTTCAATTTTTCCTTGGAGCATGGAGTGGTTAGATGCTCATAGTGATAAGGGAAACTAAAAACCACTTGCAATCTAACCAGTTGTCCTCAAAGTTCTCGAAAAGGCAAGTAAAAATAGAGTCACCATATTCCTAAATCACTGTGAAACACTAAGAGTTCATCAGAATGAATCACCTATGTTGGGATTTTTGGATGTTATTCAAACCGGTTTCAAGAATGTTAATATTTGTGCAGGTTTATTTATTGACGCTTGGGTTGGTGCAATCCAGGCCATATTTGAGGGTGTTTAATTCATTAGAACTTTATGAAGCGGCCTAATTATAAATTAAAATCGCCTAAATGTTTGAATTCACCAATACATTCGCATTTTTTTGAATTTTGAAAGATTTAGTATAAACTTCACATCTCTATGCAGACGTGTGAAGTTTTTCCTAAAATAATACTAAACGCCATTTTTTTTTATTTAGGAGAGATTTAGGATAAATTTCACATGCATACATATGAGTGCTTTATTATTATATTGTAAGAATCAAACGCTGTTAGTCAAAAATGACCAGGTACTTTGTAAAAAATTTTAGAGTTATCATAAATAAAATATTAAAACAAAAAAAATTAAAAAAAAATTATTGTTACGTTTTTGCCTTGTCAATTAAGGTTCGTATCATATAAAATCAATTTAATTTATCACCAACGAATTTATTTAGTTTGTAACGTGGTACAATATTTTTGTAACGTGGTACAACATTTTTGGTAAACCAGTTAACATAAAGATATCAATGGGTCATGGAAGGTGATGTCATC
This sequence comes from Tipula vernalis, assembly GCA_958295665.1. Taxonomy (NCBI): domain Eukaryota; kingdom Metazoa; phylum Arthropoda; class Insecta; order Diptera; family Tipulidae; genus Tipula; species Tipula vernalis. The sequence goes on from OY282558.1 coordinate 159,122,201, forward strand.
TTTTCCTGTAGCTCAAATCGTAGAGGTTCATTATTGGTCGTGGTATTATTTGTTTCCATGATAGACCATTGCTGGTATGATGACAAAGTCACTATGAATTTAATAGATTTAGGTACACTGCAACCCCTCACACATACTTACCATTCCATAGTCCACCCGAAGAAAGTAAAAATTAATTCATGTTATTAATTCTCAAAAATTTAGAAAAATGGCAATAAATTATAAACATTTGAACCGTTATGTGTAAATACCAAAGAAATATTTTATTTCTTTGGTCTCTTTAAAGTGAAAATTCTTGATTTGAATTTATAAATCTTAAGAGAAAAAAAAAAATAATAATAATTATAACCAAAAACAAATTAATAATTAATCAATTAAAACTAGTTTAAATTCCCCCAAAAATAATTAACTAAGTACATACTACTATACTACTTAATAATGGTTTTATATAATATTATAGATATTAAGATACTCGTATAAGTATTAAACTTCAAATACAAATATAATAGTAAAAAAAAATGTATATAATAAATTAAATATCTAATTTACAAACATATAATTAATTATTTACCGCGATATGAGGTCGATGGCCTTTATGTTATATCCTTTGAAGGCAATATCGTTGATACAGTACTGTATACGTAGCGAAGCGAAGGTAATAATGAACGCCGTTTGAATTACGTTACGCCGTATGTAGGTAGTTCAGTTTTTAGTTATAGATATTAAATTTCGTTTTTATTATATCTAGTTTAAATGCAAGTATTATTATTTCAGGCTAATTAGTTTAATTATTAGGTATCTATTAGTAGTATTAAAACTAGGAGTAGGTATTTTCAGAATGTTTTTAAGTTACCCTGTTCATCCGGTAATGTTTATGAACGAAATTAACTATTACACTATACACTTCGGTTATTATTTCCGAAATCGCCAACCTTAAGGGCGACAAATTCACTTTTAGTTTTTTTAAATATTACTTTTATTATAAATTTAATAATTATGGTTCTTATACGGTATTATGCCGACCTTGCACATGTAGCGAGCAATTCGACCATTGTACGATACTATGATTATTATAACGTTTTTTTTGTTTTTATGCACTTTTTATAAGGAAATTCATCACGTTTAATATTCTTAACACTATTTAAGTTCAAAATACCATTAATACTTAAAATTAAGAACTATTTTGACAACTGCACTATTTATAAATTCAAATTAAGTCACGAACTGTTTGTGAAAATAATTATTCGGTATCACCAAAACTGTATCAAATCATACAATATATTATGGAAAAAAAACAAAAGGTTCAAATTGTTTATCACAATACTATCCAAAAATGTTCGATATATTTGCAGAACCAGCAAAAATAAATTTAAACTTTTTCAAGTTCACTTAGAACTTTTAGAAATATAAGATATTGAATTCACACAAAATTAATTTATTTAACTTTTTTAGATCGATAAAATTTAAGTGTTTCACCATCGATCGCAAAAACACAAGTCTTCCTCTTTTTTTAATTTTTAATTTTTCATCATATCCAAAATCTAATTATCTCAATCATTTTATGGTATTGAGTACCGATAAGAGAGCTTAAAAAAAACCAGCTTTGCATATTACATGATATTTAATATGTAATTTTACAGTCGCGATCCAAATTATTGGAATAGGTCACAGTCGTAATAGAAAAAAAAATATTGTAACACTATAGCATAGGTTACAAGTTAACACAAGAATTATTACAACACAGTTTATTAATAAAAATTCACAAAATCGCTTTATATAAATTATTCCCTAATTTTGCTGTACACTTATAATTTTTATTTCCACTAAAACACTGTTTAAATCACTTTTAAATTCCTGTTTAATCTTCACACTATCGCTTACCAAATACTTCTAATCCAATTCGACTTCGTGCGCCTTTTTATATACACAAACCAAAGTTCTAGAAAGCTCATGACTTTTCCAGTTAGAATAGCGTAGAAACATTTAGAACAATTCTATCATGGAAAATTCCATTTTAGTACAGTAAAAATATTGAGCTATTAATTTTAACTTATTCTATTACACACTAGGTGTCACCATCACAATATAAATAATGTAACACACTAGGTGTCACCATTACATTATTTATATTGTGTGTTCTATTACACACTAGGTGTCACCATTACATTATTTGTATTGTGATGGTGACACCTAGTGTATAATAGAATAAGTTAAATTAATAGCTCGATGTCTAACTGTACTAAAATGGAATTGCTCATGATAAAATTTGTTCTAAATGTTTATTTAGAACAATTTTGAGCTACGCTATTCTAACTGGAAAAGTCATGAGCTTTCTAGAAGTTTGGTTTGTGTATACAAAAAGGCGAACGAGATCGATTTGGATTAGTAATATTTGGTAAGCGATAGTATGAAGGATAAAAAGTGATTTAAAACGTGTTTTAGTGGAAATCAAAAATTATAAGTGTACATAAAATTTACGAATAATTTATATAAAGTGATTTTGTAAATTTTTATTAATAAACTGTGTTGTAATAATTCTTGTGTTAAATAAATAAATTCGTTGTTGATAAATTAAATTGATTTTATATTATTTACAATCCAGTGATACGGACCTTAATTGACAAGGCAAAAACGTAACAATATCAATAAAAGTTATCATTCGATAATCTTAACACTTTCGTTGACCGTATGAGAGAATCAAAATGGTTTTTATTTGTATTTCTACTACCGCAAGGCAACTTGTTCACTGATACACTCCAAACGTTATTTTACCAAACGCTTTTCACTTATTTTACTTTTATAATTTGTTTTTATAATTTAATTGTTGGGTAGTATACACTCATTTTTATTAAATTTAAGTTTAACTATAACTATTAATTAACTGATTTTATGTATAAAATAGTTTATTTATTTAACTTATTTAGTAACTATTTGTATTATTTATTTCACTATAGCCTATTTATCAATTATTTATTGATTACATTCACTATCAATTGAACTTATTTATTGACTTTATTATTACGTGTATGCAAGGCACGCGCTACAGTCTTTGCTCCTTTTAAGTTGCCATTTCTTTTAAAAATTCCTCCATTTTGTTATTTTTTGCTTTCTTTTCGGTCAAAAATCTCTCACGCACTGACTTCCTCACATGTTTTTTGGTGCGAAAGTTTCTTCAGAGCCTGTGGAAATATCCGAATCAGTCGATAAATCAGGTTCAAAATTTATTGATGTTGCTGGTGGTTCTGCTTGCATTGGTGTTGTTCTTAATTCTGAATAATAATCTGAATGTGATGTAGATGGTTGTGGGATTTTGGACCTGAATTTTCCGGTTTTTTATGGATTAACGATTTCTCGCTCGTTGTATTGTTGTCAATGATTTTTTTGCTTCGGTTCATCACACATCTATAACGCGTTTCGACTTGTAATGGAGAAACAGACAATTTTTATTGTTTATTTATCTTTTGAGCTAAAAATAAACACAAGTCTTTTTTTTTAAATTTTTTCTTTGGCCCAACATTTGTAGCAAAGAGCGAGTTTGCCCATCAGTCCATTTTACTAAAATGAAAAAACAAATCAGTAATTTTTGAAATTTCTAAGTGGAATTTACTGTACAATTCTTTTGAGGCGACTGTTTCTCCACCGGGCCGTCATTTTGATGCTGGCACGTTAATTCGCCCAGATCCTCTTCAATAAATGATTTGTAGTCCAGTTCCATGAGTTCTGGTTGCTGCCCGACAGGATTTCATCCAACCGCTTCAATTTGGACTTCAACCGGAGGCTGTGTCATTTTGACATTGTCTGGGGCTGCAATAACAATTTAAATTTTATCAAGGATTTCATTAGGATATTTCATGTTTACCTTTTTGATAGACAATTTCTGCTGCACCGCCTATGCGATAATAACCTGAAACTTGCGCGAAATCGCCTTTCAAGGTTACGCCAGCTCAAATAAAAATTAAAATTATATGGGCATTGTCCCATATAACTTCATATAACAAATTTTTGTTACATGAAATCTTCACTTTTGTCCACTAGAGAACATCCTCCATTCACCAATGAATTGATATATTTATATTTAAAAATAAACAAAAATATTACTTGTTAAGTTTTCTAATAAAACCATGCCATCCTATATAACATAGTGACATTGTTGCTATCCTTGACTACTCAGTAGTCACAAAGATTTATTGTTGTCATCATATTAATTCACAAAATAATTACTAAACTTATCACTTGCATTTTACTTTTAAACATAAAATCATTAAACACAAAAGACGTTGAAATCTAAATATCAAATCAAAAATATATTGTTTGGTTAAATACAACGATAAAAAACACCAAACAGCCTTGTCGTCCTTTCAGCCACGTTAAAAATTGATGGAATTGATAAACCTGAAAGAACTCCACATAAGTTATGAATAATCAAATTCAGTATTGTTGTGGCGAAATTTAAACTACCGTAGATTTTGGTAATATTTTAAATGACAATTATTATTTTGCACTAGAATTGGATCAAATTTTGCAAATATTCTATAGTTACTTATACGAACTGTTAATGATTACAAATACAAACACATCTATTTGGATTATCTAGGATATTGGAATCTTCATATGTAGAAAAACCAATGAAAACTTTAGAAAGAGGTCAAATGAAAAGTTTCAACTCTTCAGTTTTGCACTAAATTAGAAATATCGTATGTCGTTCAATTTGTATCGTCTATAAATAAAATTTAAACCAAACTAAAGGCCATTTTTGCAAATCTAATTCTTACACGAAACTTTTTTGATATGTTACCATTTTGCCCTAATTCTCACCTTCACCCCCGTCGCTGCAAGAGAAGTGGTCGACTTACAGCGGGAAATCTTAATATACTTAAATAAATATGTCTGGAAACCACCTTCCAATAAAATCTTCTTAGCATGTTTTTAGTGCCTTAAGGGCCGAGATCTCATAGAGTCCAACTTTTTTGCAGTTTACTTAAAAAATCGTACATTCATCTTTCCATGTGTGAGCTAGATGGTCGCCCAGGGTAATAAACTATAATTTAAGAACTGAAAAGCTTACCTTTAAAATAATAAACAACAAGATTTATTAAGCAGCGTATATGTTATTCGGTTCGATTTAGTCAATTTTATATCAATAACGCAAACACGTTCGTGAATTTATAATTCATAAGTATAAAAATTTAAAACCGCTTGATTTAGCGAATTTTATGTGCAGGTTGCTTAAAATGTTTAAAAGTTTTATTAAAAATAACTTTAAATGCAAATGCTACTTTAGAAATCTTCATAATTGCTTTGAAATTCATTTTATTGCAATCATTACTAGTTAAAGTTATTTTTTCAACTGTGCGTAGGAGCCATGTAATGGTATGATTGTATAATTTCAGTTCCAAGTGTATTTCTGTGATTTGACGTTGAACCGGTTTTAAATCGGGTTTGAACCCAAACCGAAACGAAACCAGAAAAAATTAACAAACCGAAACAGATCCGGAATGAAAAACTAAATTCGGGAACGTAACCTTAAACAGGAACGAAAAACATTTCGGTTTTACTCTCTGGCTCCAACTGACTCCCAACGCAATCCCCAAAGGGTGATTTAACTATAATTCAACATTAACTCAAACTTAACTCCAAACCAGCTCAGCCCTCAACGCAACATTAAACTGAATCTTATCTTAACCTTCAACTAAATCTCCAACTCAACCTCTACATAAAAGGAAACTCAACGATCACCTCAAGAACTAAATTCAGAAACTACAAGCGTGCATAGACTCAACTTAATCTAACGACCAACTCAACCCTCGACTCAACTCTAAATAAATCCCCGACTGAAGCGGCCGAATACTTCGTTCAACATTAAGCTCAAGACCCGCCCAACTCAATCCTAAAATCATCCGAAACACTAAATTATATGAACTCAATTGAGAACAACGCAAGATAATTTTAAACTCAACCTGCAAGTAAATCCCCAACTGAACGACTGAATCAACCCCAACTCAACTTGGTCTGAAAAATATATGCATACATGAACTCAATTTAAGCTAACTTTCAGCTCAACCCTCAACTCTTTTCCAATAATATAACTGAACCCTGCACTCAACCCCAACTCAACTCTAACTCAAACTTTACTTAAAGCTAACTCAACTCCAACGAAATTCCTAACTCAACCCTCAACTCAATTTTAAACTCAATACTCAGCATAATCCCTACATAGACACCGTCCGAAAACTGCAATTCTTTCTAAACTAACTCCAAACTCAACGTCCAACTCAATCCTGTCCGAAAAGCTTCATGTGTACATGCACTCAATTAAAAATAAAGTATTAAATTCGTGCTAGTAATAATGTGCCTTAGGTAAGGTCCGAAATGTTAGAATTGTCTAACTGGGAAACTGTAAAACGGTGAAATTTTATAGTGTTGATTTATGTGTCCGCATTGATTCATATTTAACTGACACCATTGAATATATTATGTGGATAGGCATTTGTCTTTTAATGTAGATGACATGGTGTGATTATCTCCGTGCAACTATTTTGTAAGGTGCCTGAGACCGAAAGGACCAGCAACTACTTGGAACTCTACAACGTTGCTTGCAATATCAATCAAATACAGTGCATAACCTTTAAATGTTAACAGCTTTATTAATTTATCAGATTATCATAGGCATTAGAAACGTTCCTATATACATTTTAATTTTTTTATTTGAATGTTAATTAATTCATGTAATTTCTAAGAGCCTAACACACATAATAAAAACGCCTACGAAGTTGTAAATTTTATTGACGACTTTGATCATCCGCCTTCACCAAGGGCCATATCACAAAAGGGAGAAGGGATAATGAAAATCCTCTTGCGTCATGCAATGTTAAGGTTAACCGATATACATATCTAAATTTGTTGTGGTCAAACCGAGTTATTTATTTATTTATAGTTTACAATACTTTGGGCACAACATATATTAAAAAAGAAATTCCTTCAAAGTCTCCAAAAAACATTTTTACAACGATTTATTCCTTAGCTTGGTGGTTTGGCGTCTATTGGAGGGGGGGATCAAAGTTGAGTAGATTAATCTACCAGCTCCGTAACCTTCCAGTAGGGTGCGCATCACGTGGGCTGTTCTGGTCTTGTCATTAGGCAGCTACGTGATGGGTACAATTGTGTAAGGGGTAACCTGTTCACAATTCGCAAGTGTACGTACTGCCTCCTCGTGGCAACCACTGGTAACTAAGGCCACTTGGCACATTTTAGGCCATTTGGCACAGGCTAAAGTACGGCGCTAAAGAGAAAACCTTGACAAAAACCCTAATCTAAGGTGGAACAGCATATGCCGAAAGATGAATGACTGATAGGTTAATCAGCCCAAAATATGCGGACTCTGGATACCAGGCACCCTCCAGTTTTATTTACCCTTCCTGTAGTATAGCTGGGTGACCTACAGGTGATTTGCAATTCCCAGCAACTCGTAAGAGTAAAATCAAACGGAATACGGGGCAGGAGTAGGAATATACGGGAGTGGGACAACCCTCTCGAGGTCCTTGAGCTCCAATGCTACCGTCTTTCTAGCGGAACTACATGCTGTAGTAAACATCTAGGAGGGAGAGCAATAAGCCCAGATAGTATGTATCACGTACCGGGAGGCAATATTTTCAGGTTCATTAAGAACCTGAATATTGACTGGACGGATAATTAAGCAGGGGCCAGCACAATAGATCTTTTAGGTCGCAGTGCGAAGTGGCTGATCGCCCGCATGGCCCCCCCAATAATAATAATAATAATAATTCCTTAGCTTGCACAGCTTCAACTACGTTATCCTTCTTTTGGAAAATATCCTGCTGGGGTTAAGTACGTTGCTTCCATTCCACTCTTCAAAATTCTCGGTCTTAATTATTATGTTACAATAAAACGATTTTAATGTTACAATATAACGGTGAGTACAGACGTACCATGGCCGGGCCATTTTGGCTTTATAACCAAGCGGAATTTATTAAGATCTTTAGGAAAAAGCTAGTAAAGTTGTCGAATGACAGATGTTCAAATAGTGCCTTATGTGCAATAATCCCGCAGATCTGCTGCTCCCGCAGAGCTGATATCACTTTAGGATGATCAGGTCAGGATGATTGTCGAAGTGATTGCAGGGCACTGCATACAAGTAGACTTGGCTTCTTCTCACATGAATACTGTAGCAGTTGTAAAGACGAAGAGGAGAAAGAGTCATACTAAATTTGGGCAAACGGAATGATATGGACCACCAGAGCCGTGGTGAATATTTCGCCGATATTATCGTTCACACATAATTGTTATCGATCTATAAGCATGATTCAATAAAGAAATCAAAATCATTCAAGCACAATAATTTATTATTTACTCTTCACATGCTGTAACTCTTATTGGCCCACTCTTTATAATATTCTTTAAGTGAGCACAATAACAATATTTAAAAATTCTGTAATGTGATCATATTAGCTTTAAAAGCATTATTTAATCCATTCATATTATATTCATGCATTCCGAAATGTATCAAATATCCATAAGAAAAATACGGAAATACAAAGGCTAAAAATAATTTGCGCCTAAGCTCGGTTGATGCAAAATCAGTAACATTCCACAAGCTATAAATTTTCATAAAAGTATAAAACTAATTGCCCCCCTGACTCCAAAAAATTGGATTTCCAAGTGGTATCTGTTTCTCTGTCTGTATCCTCTCTACAGCCTAGATGGTTTAACCAATAGTACTGAAACTTTATATTTAAGCTTTTTTCATTAATTGGGATGTCCCAGTGAATTTGAGTAAAAGTCGGTCAACCGGAAATGGCCACTCCCTTGGGCCAGAAAATTTATTTTGCAAATATCTCAAAAAGTATAGTAAGGTTTAAAGAAAAACTATTTCCCCAAAAATATAAAAATACAAAAGAAATAATAAATAAATAATTAATTTGTATAAGAAATTTGCATAATAAGTTTTTCAAATTTCTCTCCTCGTAAAAGAATGTCGTGAGTTTTAGCCACACCTCCATTTTGATTATAATTGCGGTTGGGAACTTATTCTGTAGCTACAGTCTATTGAACTAATCCGCACAAAAATTTATCGTAAAAGAAATTCAAATAAACCGATTACGTTCCATAGTGAATAATAAATTAGATCAATACATATGAAAATTGTTTTAAGGGTAATTGGCATAAATGTTGTTGTAACCTTTTATTTAAACCACAAAAACCTTTGAAATTTAAATCACACTTCTTTTATATACACATGTACATATAGAACACATAAATTATTTTTTGAATACCAAACTGATAACTAAATAAAATCAATTATTTTGTTAAATTTGTCTAATAATGTTGTTGTCGTTTCTAAAATGGAATAATTTTGTAAAAACGAGTACCATGTACTAATACACGTTTATACAGACAGATAATTACATAACAATAATATGTCCTGTCTTGAATTGAATTTAAATGAAAAATTGAAATTTTATCGTAATGCATTTTTCGGTTTCTGTCTGTTTGTAATTTGATATAATACAATAAAACAACTTTGCTTAGAAAATGCATTAATTTTGAAGTGTTTACTTTTTTTTGATGATTTAAAATGGACGAACCGAGTTAATGATTATAAAAATTAGATTTTTTACTTTTAATTCTAATTAAGGTTTTGTGCAAGTTTTGATCGATTGCATTTCATTAAACAAATTTCACAGTGATTTCATAAAGATTAGACCTTCCATATGCTTTCCTTTCCAAAATAGTTTTAATAATCTCTTTAATCAACAATTTCAGTTTCATTATTCGCAATTATACTAATGAACACTTTGTGGCTGTTCCTGGTTTAAAATGTACACAAATAAAGTATTGTGCCGGTGACACCTAGTGTGTAATAGAATAAGTTAAAGTAATAGCTCAATGTTTAACTGTACTAAAATGGAATTTTCCATGATAAAATTGTTCTAAATGTTTCTATGTTATTCTAACTGGACAAAACATGAGCTTTCTAGAAGTTTGGTTTGTGTATATAAAAAGGCGAACGAAGTCGAATTGGATCAGTAGTATTTGGAAAGCGACAGTGTGAAGATTAAAAAGGAATTAAAAAGTGATTTAAAAAGTGTTTTACTGGAAATAAACATTATAAGTGTACAGTAAAATTTGAGAATAATTTATATAAAGTGATTTTGTGAATTTTTATTAATAAATTGTATTGTAATAATTCTTGTGCTAAATATATAAATAAGTTGGTGGAAAATTGAATTGATTTTGTTTTATTCACAATCCAGTGATACGAACCTTGATTGACAAGGCAAAATCGTAACAGTATTGTCACAATAGTAGCACGTTATGACACTTTTTGAAGACGATATAACAATTGTTAAAGACGATGTGAAGGAAGGGGGCACTTACGCTCTTGAATTTTGCAAATATTTAAAGGGCTTTGGCTACCCTTCAATAGTTATTTCTTAAGTGTAGTAAACAGTAATTCTAAAGTTGGATATCATAATTCCAATGATGGAATGACAACTAAAAACAGTATTAATTTTAATTTTGTGCTATGTTTAAAATGGATACAGGTGATGAGTCACGGTTGTACAAGGGATTCCAAAATTTGTACTACGCTATGATAAGTGAATTCGAAAAGATCAAGATAAGTTCACAAAAGATTGGCCCAATTTATGCATCTTATACTGTCCAACACTTATACAAAATTTCGTTTTTCAGTAAGTTGCTCATTTTTACTTTAAATTTAGCGTCTAAATATTGACGAATTTACATCGGATATCGGCTTCAATTTAGGATAAATATTAATGAGTTTTTGGCTTGGGATGTTTGAACATCTTTGTGGAGTAACAAAATATTTAAAACAAAAATTTTTATAGTTCCATGCAAATGAAGTTTATCCTAAATTAATATTAGATGTTACAACTATCACATAATTGCGTTTGTATGTTTTAAAAAAGCCTACATTCGAGCAAGTAAAATTCATTCAAATCAAATATTTGAAATATTTTATTTTCTTCTATCGGCAAACATCTCACTATGATTTTTCGATTGGCCTATGGGTGTAGTTTAATCATGCATATCCGCTAAAATTTCATATTGGGTTAACCTATTGAAATACCGATCAACCGAAAACTTGAAAAATTGTATCTTATACTCTATCTAGACACACTCCGATTTAGTGAATATTTCGAGATTAGCCGCAGTGTGTCTAATTCGATTTTAGCTAATCCCTTTGTTTTTGCATAGAATACCTAAACTGGTTTAGGTACATCGGATTTATCAAACCACAGTCTGTCTAGGGTATTAGGCATGTATAAGAAAATCCGAAAAAAAAAAAGTTTTTCAAGTTTTCGATTAATCGTTTTTTCAGTAGGTAAACCCAATATGAAATTTAAGTGGATGAGCATGATTAAGCTACATGATATAATTTTTAATTGTCAAACATTATCGATTAATAGGTTAACGCTCTGATCCGTTATTATGTTTAAGGAGATTAGCTTTGAGAAATCCCAAATACCTATTTCGATTTTTTTTAATTTAGCATTAAGTTCAAATATTTGATTTGAATGAATTTTTCTTTGTACGTATAATAAATTCTGTATATATAAATTCTTTTCTTTGTACGTATAATATGCTTCTTTAAACACATTTAAACGCAATTTTGTTGTTGTTGTAAAATCTAGGATAAACTACATTCGCATAAATTTCCATATAATTTCCTACGATCAATCAATTCGTTTCGCACTTACTAAAGGTTACTATGTCGGATAAGAATATTTTAGAAAAATTATGCTGCTATACTTCCCTCGGTTTCTACGAGGTAGGTAATTTGTAGTATAAGGGCGTAAAATTGAAATGTATCGTAACTAAATCATTCCAAACCCTTTCATTATATTTTAGTTTGAATTTATTTAACATATCATTGCTCATGCAATGACTAAGATGATTCTATATCGATTTTTATATTACAATACACTACGTGCTTCTAGAATACTTTCCTTAGTAAATATTCGAATTTAACCAGAAAAACGGGTATTAATTTAATGACGTTAGTTTTGAAATAAAACTCTTTCAATTGATATTAGAATAGAATTTTTTTAAAAAGAGGGTGGGTTGGTAAGAGGAACCCTGTGCATTTCGACCAGCAAGATCTATTGTGCATCCCCGTGTAAGAGTAGAGAAATCAATCTATGTGAAATGTAGGTCCAGGTCCTTGATAAACGCCACAAGGTCATGCTCATTCACAGGGTCGGCGTGAGGCCAATGAACAGAGTAAGCATTGAGTGTTTGAATTCTTCTTAGGGCGATCGCACTGCACTCGAACTGTGTTCGGACGTTTCTCTTCCCAGATTACAGAACCTGCAGTTCTCTGATGGGGTTTTCCCCATTTTGAATAGATGGTAGTTAAAGGGATAATGTCCTGTCAAGTCCCATATGAGGGATTTCAGAGATGATCGATCCATTCTGATTATATTCTGTAAGTGTGTAATCTTGTAATTTAGGAGCTTCTTTGTCTGTCTCATTCCCGCAAATGACTCGCAGAACATCTCTGCTCCCAGAACAGGACTATACTCGCTACATCGCCTTTGGAATAGGCAACGCTAGGGTCGGGGCTGTAGAAGATGCCACCCGCACCCTCTTTTGCACAGATGTCTGCGGCCTCATTTCCTGGTATATTAGAGTGGCCGGGGGACCACAAGAGGGTAACCATGTTGTCCCTACCCAGCCTTCTAAGGTTGCTGTGGCAGCTCCATGTCAGTTTAGAGTTGAACACCGGAGCTGCCAGGGCTAATAAAACAGCCTGGCTATCCGAGATTATGTAGATCTCCGTTCTTATATACTTCTTTTTGAGATACTGAAGCACGCTAGTCTCGATGGCCACGGTTTCTGCCTGGAAAACCGTAGGGGTCTTTTCCAACGGTATAAAGAGCTTGAAACCGGGCCCCACAACCCCCGCGCCCGTGCCCTCGTTTGTTTTTGACCCATCGGCATACCACACCGATGCGTGCTGTGGTAAGGAGGAAATTATGTTACCCACCATGTCCCTTTCGGGTATCCGGATCGTGAAGTTCCTCCGGCAGTCAGTAGTCTTTACCATCATATCTAATAGCTGGGCAATATCGTCTGCCAAGTTTAGTTTATTCAGGATGCTATTGTGTCCCGAACTAGTCAGTCTAACCTGACTTGTTACCTTCAGTTTTATGGCTCTCAAACCTTCCACACTTTTGACGTGTATGTGGAGTGGTGAGAGTCCCAGCAGTCTTTCAATGGCAGCAGTAGGGCAGGTCCTAATTACTCCCGTTGCGCCTAAACATATTAATCTTTGAATTTTGTCTAAAGCTGAACGAGCATTTATTTGCTCTGCCTTTGGCCACCATATAAACGCCGCATAAGATATCATTGGTCTTATGATGGTTTGGTAAAGCCAGATTATCATTTGTGGGCTTAGGCCCCATGTTTTACCAAACATACGTTGGCACCCAAAGTAAGCTTTGTTTGCCTTATTTGCGATGTATTTCAAGTGGGGGTTCCAGGTTAACTTTTGGTCAAAAATCCCTAGATATTTAACCTCAGACGTCATCTTGAGTATTTTCCCGTTCATAGTTATTGGAGGAAAGGAAATTCTCCTACGATTTGTAAATAGAGAACATGTTATTTTTTTGTGATTGACGCTAACGCCCACTTCAACCCACCACTCGTTTACCAATCTTAGAGCATATTGCATACGCTCAGCTATTGTGCTTTCAAATTGGCCCCTGACCATCAGCATAGGCAATGATTGATATTCGAGAGTTGCTAAAAATACCGAGCAAGTGGTCCATTACCAAGAGCCACAGTAACGGCGACAGTACTCCGCCCTGAGGGCAGCCCTTGGTAGGTGCAATTGAGATGCTTGCTTCGCCAATCGAGGCTTTATTTCTCCTGCTTCTGAGCATGTTTACTAATCACCCGATGGTTGAGGAGTCCATACCCCTCGCTACAGCTTGTTCCCGAATCACCTCGAAATTAGTATTATCGAAGGCACCCTGGATGTCAATGAAGGAGCATAATAGTCCCTCCTTGTTGCGGAGTGTATCCTCGATTTCCGATGTTAATTCATGCAGGGCTGTCTCCGTAGATTTGCCCACCTGATAAGCATATTGGCTAGGATTTGGAGTTCATCTTTGGATTGTATTGAGTCTGATATAAAGGCCCAATATTTTTTCCATGGTTTTAAGTATAAATGATGTAAGGCTAATAGGTCTGTAGGACCTAACGTCCTTGGGGGATTTATTCCCATTTTTTGGAATGAATATTACTCTTACCTCCCTCCATCATCTGGGGATGTATAACAGACTAGAGCTGGCTCTATATAATTTGATTAGGTGGGGCTCCAGTACATTCAGGCCTCGTTGAAGAAAAATAGGATAGATTCCATCCCCTCCTGGAGACCTCAAGGGACCAAATGATATGATAGCCCAGCGTAACTCTCCAGGGGTGAAGATTTCCATCGCTCGCTTGTAGGCCCCCCTTGGGACTAGATATGGCACCATGCTCATATCAGGGTCCTCCCTACCCGCAATGGAAAGTGTTTCTTTATCAGACATTCAAAAATCTCTTCCCTTGATGTGGTTAAGGTCCTGTCCAGCCTTCTTGCTGAGCCCAGAGGGTTTTTATGATCTAATGCGAGGGCTTTTGGAATCGGCAAGCTGCTGGAATCTCGTCTATCTTCCCGCAAAAAGTTCTCCAGCTCTCTCTTTTGCTCTTCCTCAGAGTCTCATTATACTGAGTGAGGGCAGTTCGATACGCTGCCCAGTCATCTGTTATTTTTGCTCTGTTAAAGAGCTTACGCACTGTTTTTCTTTCAGTCTCCAGGGCGGAGGTCCACCAAGGAACATCCCTAGTTCCTCTAATACGCACCTCAGGGGAACTTGAGTGATACGCATCAATTATTGCCCTGGTGGGATTATCAGCAACTCAATCAAGCTCTGCAACAGAGCCGATAGAGTTCTGTCAACCCCCTACATTGTATTGTAGTTTATTGGTAAAGACAGACCAATCCGTACCTTTAGGTATTCTTACTGTAGCTTCTGTTATTTGGGGGGTTCTAATATCAAATCTTATATATATATATATATATATATATATATATATATATATATATATATATATATATATATATATATATATATATATATATTTATATATATATATATATATGATCCGACAAAGATGCTTCCCCCGATATATGCCAATTCTGAACTGTGCTGGAGGTACTCATGTCAGACATAGTAAGGTCCAGCACCTCCCTTCTAATGGCATTCACAAAGGTCGGCTCGTTCCCTGTATTATTTATAGCAATATTATTTGATGAACAGTATTCAAAAAGTTGCTCACCTCTTGTATTGGTGTTCGTGCTACCCCAGACTGTGTGGTGTGAATAAGAATCACAACTAATGATGAACTTCTGCCCATGAGCTGTACAGTAATTGATAAAGCTCTGTACTTCTTCCGGAGGTGGGTCGTTACCGTCCCCGGGAAAATAGGCTGATGCCGTATTAATTGTGACCATGCCTCCTCTGGATAAAGGTATCTCTAATGAGACTGCAGTTATATTTCTGGAAATAAATTGGTTAATTGAGAAGATATTGTACGACGAATGACAGAGAATCGCTGTCCTCGTCCTTTCTACTTCTGTGTTGTAAATTAGCTTGCCTGTCTTACATGGCAAACCTTTAATTCTTTCATTGTTGGTCTACGGCTCTTGGATAAGGGCTATGTCCCAGTTGTTTGTGTTGAAGAGGCGACTCAGCATAGATGTGGCGGCTTTGGATCTATGTAGGTTGATTTGTACGCATATTACAGACGCGTGCATAGATCTTTATGTTTTCGGACCCCCCAATGAGCCGCCCTTTGTGCTGCTACTACTACCACGTGGTTGGGTGGAACTCTGTGAGTTCAACCCATGTTTTTATAAGGCTTGTTCCCCAGGCATTTTCCACTCCGCGTTCCTGAGACTTTCAAGCGGCGAAGTATCTTCTCGTTTGCCTCGTTTTTGCAACGAGGAAGATGTACGAAGAATATTTTGGGGCGCGGTAATTCGTCCTCTTCGACTGCTCTCAGGTTGGCATTTTCCCATGGCTTTAGGGAGGCACAGTAACAGTAAGCCACTTGACGGTCAACCATCCATTCCTCGTGCGGCATCCTAAAAATTTCGGGCTAATGCCGTCCATTGTTAGTTCCGCCATTGCATCCATGATGCTATCTTGTATAGCCAGGATCTGGCTGATACCTAGTTTACATTTTTTGAAGCCTTGGTCGGTTTCCAGGCTGATGGCCTTAACTGCGTCCTTGTAGGTTAGCTTCACCTCGTCCGAGCTGCCACCATCTCCTAGCTTTGGACCTGTCATATCTTGTGAGCTACCCTTTCCGTCGGTTGGCAAAGGTTGCTCTTTCTTCTCCCTTTTTGCTGGGGAAACAATCCCAATCGCATTAACGATTAGTATTTTTTACTTTATTCGTCAGTTTCCTAGTATGTTTGCTTTGTTTTTGAAGAGCAGAGCACAAAAAAGGTCTATTCCCAGTCTTTTGTTTAGCGATTACGATATGGTTTAAGAGGTGACCTTTTAATGTTGATGTTAAAAGAGATGCACCTGTGGTCAGAAGTGAGCATATCATTTGTCACCCTCCAATTTAAAATTAAGTCAACAATAGGCAACAACCACAGACTTATACCAATAACTTCCCGCCACGTAGAACTGAATAAAGTTGGCTTACAGCCTTTATTGAGTATTTCTAGCTCTGATGAACTTAAACTTCATAAAATTTAACAGTGCGGAGCCCCTTATTAATATTAGTGCTACCTCAACAACCAATTAAGAGAGGAACATTTTATGCATACTCCACTTTAAGAGTACAGTAAGTTCCTCCGAATGGGGAGGTTCAGAAAAACCAAATGAAAGATAAACTGAGGCAACCATCAGTTCAGTGCAAGCCTTACCATATTCGAAAGTGATCAGAACCGCTGAGAGATCAGCCAAACTGCATTCGTGAGTAGGAAATGCACTGATATTATTGTACCATTAGGAATGTTTAGTCCACAAACAGAACCATCGAGAAGATAAGGTTCCTGAATGAAACATGAATCTGAATGCGATCCAGCAAGCAGGTTCCTTAATTTCAGGAAGGTGACTTGCTGTAGTACAAGTTATTCTGTTTAATTTCAAGCATGAAAGTCATATTAACATACCAGCAACCGAAACGAAAAACGTAGAGCTGGTCCAGAGATAACTTTAAACAAGATCCTCTCAAGAACATATTGTAAACAAAGGCTGAAACCCATAATGTACTCATAGGATTTAAGGTCAACCCTGGTAACAATCTATTGGCGATTGACCTCTCGTTTATACCGGACAACTTCCCAACCCTTGGTCGAGATATTTGGATTCATCAAAAAAAAAAAAAAAAATAAAAGAAAAGGAAGAAAAAGAACAAAAAGGGGAAAGGGAAAAAGGAGAAAGGTAAAAAAGAATGTGTAGTGTAGAATAAAAATAATAATAATTAATTAAGTTCCTCACAGCTTTTCAGAACTTGCGGCTTTAACGGGGAACGTTGTATTAGGAGATTGTGGTTGCCTTCTGCTTTAAAAAATTTTCATATAAAAAAAGAATTACTTATTAACAAATTTACTAACTATCGACATATGCTAATACTTATATTCCTTGCCTATCCTTCGATGTTATTATATATAAATGGGTTTAAGATCGACCCATCTGCTCAGATTTTTAACGCTCTTCGATCGTCCTTATTATTTCAACATCAAATCGGTTTTTGTTTCGATTTCGTATGTTTATTAGTTAAACGAATATGAATATTTTCAAATTTTCTACTCGCTGTTGTTTTTTCCCCCTGGACAGCGATTTTGATCGCAAAATGAGGATTGGGTTGATAATTACTGGATGGCAATAGTATTGAAAATATGTACGTGATCAAACGTACATTAACGATATGCTTTCTCAATGTTTAGATCTTCAATCTCTAACTTAAAAGTTTTGACTTCATTGCCCAATTTGGCAAAAATTTCTTCTATGTTAAATTTGGGTTATTCTTTTGTCTTATTGGTTACGATAGTTTCCAAAAGGTTAGAATGTTCTCTCCGTTCCTTCCTGTGAACCGTCCATATTCAGATCGTTGTATTTCACAAATAAAATCTAGCTCCAAGCGTTAATAATTTCTCTTCTCGTTATAACTTAACATTGTATACAAACAACATCGTATACTAAGCCTAGTAAAGAATATTATAAACAATTTTTTTTTGTACAAAATTATCGAAACTTTGAAAAAACTTTATGATAACAAGTAAATTAAAAATGTAAAATTAATTAATTAATGTTAGACAAAAACAAATAAAAAATCCCAATTTTCATAACAGAAAGTCATAATCATTCATGATGAAACTTCAGGTGAATATTCAAATAAGATAAAAGTTTTATTCAGTCAAGGAAATTATTCGCTTTTAATCGATTTCAACCCTATTGGCCTATAAGATTTCTTTTCGTAAATTCTTAAAATTTAGCTAAAATATTGCTCACACCAACAAAATACCTTTGAGTTTATCTTTAGGGTTTTTTGTTTCACATCTTATATTTTAATGTCTACAACAAATATTTGTTTTAACGTTGATAAGCTGATAAACTGATAAATAATGTTTTTTGTTTATTTATCGGACAATAAATAGTGCCTTAAAATAAAAGTAATAACCGAGTATGTACAATGTACATTGCACCCAAATTAAGTTTGATTTTGATTTGAGCTATATACTTAGAGGTCAATCTTAACCGTTGTAAGCAAGAACAACTAATCATGATAAATTTTCATTATTTGATTTTCGTTCGGGTTTAAGAAACCTTTTGAGTATGGGAATAAATCAATTGTAAAATTAGGGTTTCTTAGGAGGCCCCCTATATATGTAAGTATATCTATAAGAGCCTAAATATAAGTGGTGAGCAATATGTATGTTTTGGGTAAGAGCCATAATAACTGTAGTCTAAACATTACTAAAACAATGAAATTATTTTCGTCGTATACATATTCAAATAATATGTTTGAAAACCTAAACTATATTTTGTTTACATTTCATTTTTGTAATCGGCCAATTAGAACTACTTAACAGCAACTTATTTTCAGTAATATTACTAAATCAATAATAATCATTTTACATATTTTGTTTATGTAAATATGTATAATATGTTTAATGTTTGTTCAGCTTAAAATTTATTGACTGTATTTCGCCCAAACTACTAAAATTGTAACATACTATTAAATCGACACATATTTAACGTAAAATAGTCGTATATGTAAATATATAAACGTAAATATTTGAGCCATAAACATGATAATAAATCGATTATTGATGGGTATAATTTATACTGAATGCTTAATAACACTTACATTAAGGGCCATTGGTTAAACAAACCATTTATAGTACGGTCATGTAGTATATTGCTAAACAAAAAGTTGGTTTATTTTACGTTCATACATACATTTATTTAATTATGTTAATTAGTTTAGTGCATATTTTTTATATAAGCTTTGCTTTATAAAAGCTTGATTTTAAATCGATGTCTTGTACATAACTCTATAATTTATCATCATTTACCTACATATATTTCTCAAATTCATTAATCTAACGTTCCTCAGTTGGACCAGGTATATTTTGAAACTTCATGCGCATATCGTAAATATCTTTTTTGGCACAAAATATCATGTCAAATATTATCCTATGGTACAAGCCATAAATTGTTCAACCATATGCGCTCATATTAAATATTTTCCTGCCTCAAGTCCTTACTTTAAAAACTTTGTAAAGGGTGTTCCAATTTGATGTTAATTTTTAAATTTTTAATAAAAATTTTAATTTGAAATGATAGTACAAAGGTTCCGGTTTAGTAATGGAAAATAATGCCTTATAAGTTTTCGATGACATTCTAGCGCAACTGCGGCTCAATTACGTCGGTCTAAAACGACCAAAGTATTGAAATCCTGTCAAAAATGATCAAAAATTTGGTTGGTCTAAAACCACTTTCTCGACGTGTTGAAAGTCCCTTAGTCTAAAAAAGCAAAAAAAAAAAAAATGTCCGTTCGTCTGGTTGTCTGGATATCTGAATGTCTAGATGTTTGGATGTCTGGATGACTGGATATCTGGATGTCTGTATGTCTGTACCCATGGTATTTCGAGAACGGCTTGTTCGATTTGGAATTTTCTTTTGTCAATCTGTTTCTATGGTCAAGGTCGAGATTTGAAAAACTTTTGGAACCTATGCGTCAAGAGGGTCGGGTACCTGTCCTACGAATTGACCCAAAGTACCTGGTTATAGAAATATTTACCAATTTTTTATATATGCTGGTTTGATTATTGAATTGGGCATTGAATTTGGGGTTGATTTAAAGGTTAAGTTAGGGATCAATTTGCGGGTTGAGTTAAAGGTGAGTTGGAGTTGTGCTGGGGCTGGACAGGATATAGTGAGTTGTTCACAAATTTTTATATGTGCTGAGTTTGCGATTTAGCTGAGGGTTAAGTTAGGTTCCGTTTGCGAGTTGAATTAGGTTAGAGTTGCAGTGTAGTTGAGCAATCTATATACATATATATATATATATATATATATATATATATATATATATATATATATATATATATATATATATATATATATATATATATATATATATATATATATATATATATATATATATATATATATATATATATATATATATATATATATATATATATATATATATATATATATATATATATATATATATATATATATATATATATATATATATATATATATATATATATATATATATATATATATATATATATAATAATAATAATAATGTGTTGGAATATATCTTTGGAATATTGTGGAATTATAACTGAGAATACTATCAATGGATGCTTGAAATATGTTTTTATTTGTAGGAATTGATATAATTCGTGCTCTGAATTTATTTTTATTTTTGTTGTTCCAAATTATCATAAATGAAGTTGCTTTCTTCCTTAGTTAAAAGGTAGTGAGATATGTATCCTTGTTTAGCTAGTTGGATAGAGTCAAGTATTTCGTCTACATGTTGTTGTAGGCTTCGTAGTACATATTCTATTGAATGGAGATTTTGTTCTGTTACTAATGTCATTTCTATTTCATTTAAATGTCGATTTGTCTCGTTTACCTTGTTTGTTAGGCTTTGTACTTCTCCGTTAATATGGTCTTCTATTTGTCGAAATCGGTTTACCATGTTTTTATTTATCTCTATTTGCTCGTTAATTTTCGAAATAATTCTGTTTTCGTTCGTGTTTATTGTTTTTAATGCTTTGTTTATTTGTTCTGAATCGGCTCCTATTATGTCTCCGAAGATTATATGTATTCCTCTTCTGCTCCGTATTTTTGGTTGTATTCTTAGTATTGTTTCTATTAATGTTTTCGTTTCTTTTCTGAGTGTTCTAAGGCTGTTTTCCAAACGAGACTTATTTACTGACTTATTTGTGGAACCTAACTTATTCCATAAGAAATTTCATTGAATAAGTTAGGTTCCACAAATAAGTCAGTAAATAAGTATCGTTTGGAAACCAGCCTAAGTCTTGTTTCGAAAAATTTGTAAAGTTTGGTATTGTTTTGTTTTTTGATTTGTTCGGATATTTTGTCTAAATTATTTGTGCTTTGTATTGCTATTGGTAGGTATGCTGTTGTATTTATAACATGTATGAATTGCAGATTGCTTTCGTATATCCTTGCTTCCCCTAATACTATTGGTATGATGCCTTTATTTTGCGTGTAGTCAGTTATGTCGATTGATCCGGTGACGCTGTAATAATAGAATGTCTTTTAATATTTTTCTTGTGGATTTTTCTTTTGTTGGTGTTTGCTGTAGGACCGGGAGAATTTTGAGTTATCGTGTGTCTCATGTATTTTGGTGCTGTCTTGTCTCTTGTATGTAATTTTTCGTAAAGTATGTCACTGGTTTGTAATTGAGGTGATGGTTCTTTATTTTTATTTATTTTTGTTATTTTTGCTTGTCCGCAGTTGCTTCAATGCGTTGGCTGTATTCTGATTGTAGAGTTTTGGCAAAGTTTTCTGTCGCTAAATTTGCTGGGAATTTTTGAAGTATTATGTGGGCTCTATGCAGTTCCATTGGTGTAAAGCTTGTTGCTGAATGAATAGAGTTGTTGTATGCTATTATAGCTTCTGTCATAAGGTCGTCCGTTTTTATTTTTCTGTTCTCGTCAAATTTTACTCGTATTATTTCGGTTAGCATTTCCTGTACTTGCTTTTGGTGTAGTTTTGTGGTGTATGAAATTAAATCTGTCAGTAAATTGTTTAAATGTTTCTGAGGTAAATTCTGTCGCGCAATCTGAGATGATTGTTTTGGGAATTCCTTCTTGAGAGAAATGTTTTTTTAACGTATTTATTATTTTTATTGATTCGCGGTTTGGTAGTTCATAAGCTGATGCGAACCTTGAGAATCCGTCAATTATTGTCAAGAATTGTTTTGACCTAAGTGAGAAAGTATCGATGTGTACTCGTTCGTTTGGTTTCGTTGCTGTTTCTGTTAACTGTTGTTCCATTTGAATTGGGTTTCTGTCGTATTTTGTTCTGTTGCATACGTCACAGTTATTTATATATTTTTGGATCATTTCTTTGGTGTTACCGAACTTATATTTCTTTCGTATTTGAGCATAGTTTTCGTTTGCTCCTCTGTGGTCCTTTATATGTGTTTCAAATATTATTCTTAATTGCTCTGTTGGGCTATTGATTTCCTGTACACTTGGGTTTATGGTGGACGATACTAGTGTTATGATTTCTTCTTGCGTTTTTGATAAATCTTGGTTTTTTTGAACTTGTGTCGCATCTTCTTTCTGGGATGTTGATGGTACCTGACGTAGTAGTTCCCGTGTGAGTGTTTTTTGTAATTTTAGATTATCTATTGCAATATTGTTCTCTCTTTGTTGTTGTATTCGACATAGATTTATCTGGTTGTTATTTTTTGAAGTTTTTATCCATTTTGCTAGTATTTCTGCTATGTTATCGTCGCAATCTATCGCTATGTTTCCTTTATTTTTTGACACTACACTGGTTATTATTGATCGCACTGTTGCTTCAGGATATTGCTGTTTTTGATATGTAATCCTTGTGTTATTGTTTATGGTTTGTATTGTACGGTTTGGTCTATCTGGCCTATCTTGAGGTCCTAATTTGAATATTAATTGGGTTTTGAAGTCGTGTATTGGAGTTTGTGTTGTGGGAATTGTGCCAGTTTCGTTGCAATTTATTTCCAGACGGGATAATGCGTCTGCATTGTTGTTCTTGGTCCCTTTCTTATAATTTATTTTGAAATCGAATTCCGATAGCTTCAGTCGCCATCGTACTAACTTGGATGAGGGGTCTTTTAAAGACATCAGTCATTCTAGTCGTCGGTGATCTGTATGAATTTCAAATTTTGCCCCATATAAATATGGTCTGAAATGTTTAGTGGCCCATACGATTGCCAATAGTTCCTTGTTAGTGGCATCATACTTTGTTTCCGCTTCATTTAGTGTACGGCTTGCGCATGCTATGGGCTTGTCCGTGTCGTTATGAGACAGAATTGCTCCTATTGCGTAATCCGTCGCGTCCGTTGTTAACCTAAACGTGTTATTAAAGTCCGGATATTCCAAGATGGGTTTTGTTGTTAGAAGAGTCTTGCATTCTTCGAAACATTTTAAGTACTCACCATCTTTGGGGTTTATTTTTGCTCCTTTCTTCAATAGTTTTGATATTGGTTTTGTTTTTTCCACGAAATTCTTTATGAATTTGCGGTAGTAACGTATTAAGCCTAGAAATTGTTTGATTTGTTTCGGGGTTTTGGGTATGGTTACTTTTGTGATTGTGTCAATCTTGTCTGGGTCTGGTTGGATCCCTTCAGTATTGACGATATGTCCGAGGAACTTTATTTGTTTTTCCATGAACTTGCACTTGTCTAGCTGTATCCTCATGTTTGCCTTGTTTAGTGTTTTGAAGATTGCATTTAAGTGTTGTATGTGTTCGTTGCTAGACTTGCTATAGACAATGATATCGTCCATATAACAGAGACATATGTTTCCTATATATCAGTTTAGTGTTCGGTTCATTAGTCTCAGAAATGTAGATGGCGCATTTTTCAGGCCAAATGGCATTCTTTTGAACTCGTAGTGATTTCCGAGTTTAGAGAATGCTGTTTTTGGAATATCAACCGGGTTCATTTTAACCTGGTGAAATCCGGATTTCAAGTCGATTACTGAGAAGTACTTGCAATCATTGAGTTGGTCCAGTAGTTCCTCAATATTTGGGATAGGAAATTTATCGTCTATCGTTTTAGCGTTTAGCTCTTGATAGTCTATTACCATCCGGAATTTTTTCTTTCCGGATTCATCGTCTTTCTTGTTGACGATGATTATTGGACTGTTCCAAGGGCTCTTGCTCGCTTGGATAAGATCGTTTGCCAATAATTCTTTTATCTGCCTTTTGATCTCTGGGATCTGGGCATTGGGGTACCTGTACTGTTTTTTATGTATAGGTTTCTCGTTAAGCAATTCTACTGAATGTGTTATATCTCCCGTATAGCTAATGCTTTAAACGATTTAATTTTCATTGTATGAGTAGGAAAGATTAAGTTTTTATTTTTTAGGTCTATTACTATGCCTAATTGTGTCATTAGATTTGTTCCTATTAGTCCGTCGAATGTATCGTGAAATTTGAGAAGGTGAAATTTGAGTTTTTCTTTAGTTTTTAACTCTTGGATTTCGTTTAAGATTACTATTCGGTCTACTGTTAGTGGCTGACTGACCGTTTTGATTGTTACTGGTTTAATTTGTATAGATTTTTCAGGTTTGAGAAGATCGGGGTTAAGATATGATTCATCGGCACCTGTATCGATAAGGAGGTGAATTGGTCGGTTTTTAATATGTATCGTAATGTATGGTAATTCTTGTTTTCCGTGTGTATTTATTCGCTGGTTTTCGAGGCATTTTCTTGAAAAAAATCTTCTGTATCTTCCAAGTTTTCTTTGTCGTCTTCTTCGCTTTCTACTTCCGTTTCCTCGGTTTCCGTTATGTTTACGTTCCTTTCCTGTTTTATTGCCGGGAAACGATTCTTGTTGTTATTATACTCTTGATTTGGTACCCAGTTGGGTTTTGAGTAATAGCCTGATGGTCCTGGTTTAGGTTGATATGGTATGATTTGCTTGCTATCCAGTGGTTTGAAAGTTACCGTTGGTCTTAGCTCGGTATTTCGGAAAGTTGGGAATTTCCGTATAGGTGGCTGATATTTAATGTAATACATCTTTTCTTCACTTATACATGCTTCGAGTGCGTCTGTCATGTTCTGAGGGTTTCGGCTTCTAATATTAGAACCAAGCGGTTCTCTGAGGTTTGCTATGAACTGTGCGAGGCACATTTCTTTAAATAACACGCGTTTGCTACTATTTCCACCGTGTAGGTTAGAATGTGGTATTAACGCCGTTTGAATTTCGATAACTTTAGTATAGAATTGTTTAGAAGTTAGGGTTCCTTGTCGCGTTCGATGTAAGTCTCTGATGAGAGCGACTTCCGATCTAGGGTCGGAATAGTGTGTGATTAGAGCGTTTTTGATCTCGTCCCAATCTGAAGATGATATATCGTTTGCTATTAATATTTCATTAGCTTCTTCTTTAATTTTGTTTCGAATAGCCTTTATAAATGTCACTTTCACGGCGGGTCTGTGTCTTCTGGTAATATATCTTGACACATTATGAATATATCTTCTACGTCATTTATGAACTGGTGTAACGTCCGTATGTCTCCTTTGAATTCATTCATTTCTCGAATTATGTCGGGGGTTTTAAATGTTTTAAATAGGTGGTCTAAAATTGTTGTTTGCATCATGGTTTTGTTTAGTTCGTCCGTAGTTGGTTTTTCAGTTGCAGAATTTGTTGGTGGGTCGTTTTCTTTACCCATTTGTAAGTTTATTTTGACTAATGTTTCACTAATATTTCAACTTTATTTATGATATTTAGAATAATATTTCACTAATATTTCAATAATATTCTAATTTTATTTATTGGGGCCCTATTCGCTAATTTTCTTGCAAATAATGGTAGTATTCTCCGATAAGCACAGGTATCGAGATTATTGGGAACTTTATTAAGGTAAATTGCAAAAATATGACTTACCCTGCAAAGATCGAACAGACAATCGTAAATATCATATTTCGAAAGTTCGAAACTGTTGTGGTCTCTTCAAACGGGTGATTTAATACCGGTCGTTCGTTGATAGATCTTGCACTAGTTATTTTTACACAAAAACTTGTAGATAGCACTTTTGATTCACTTCAGTATTCTCTATGAGAATGGTCTTTGAGTTGCACAGTTTAACTATTCACTTGTTTTAATTTTTTTTTTAACTTTAGTCGAGTACTTTGTTTTAACTCGCAATATAAAATTAACAAATTTTAACACTTTTGTTGAAATAAACTATTTATGTTAGAACTGAAATTCTAACTCCAACGGCTGCGCCAGTTATGGGATTGTCTTATAGACTTGCGAAGGTAAACTCACTTAAAAAATACTCCGTAACAATTTTATTTGTTTTCTTGGATATTTATTTTCAACGTGTTAACATGTAAAGATTACTTATAATAATGAACATTGATATTTTGTTAATTTGGTTATTTATACTCATTTTATGAACAGTTGAGATTGTATTGATCATTATTCGATTCGCAAAAGGCGATAAGAATAATGCTTATTTGAATCAATTTGGCATAGGGTTAATTTATAGTGTTTAAGTTAGTTTCATTTCCTGTTATTATGAACAGTGAAATGATATCCGTTTTATTACTTTGTTTTTGGGTTAATGTTTATGATCATTGATCGATTCGCAAAAGTTGATAAGAGTAAAGCTTATTTGAATAAATTTGATATAGGGTTAGTTTTATGTATTTATGTTAGTTTCATTTCCTGTTATTATGAACAGTGAAATGAGATCAGTTTTATTAATTATAGTTATTTGGTTAGTTTTTAATTACATATTTGTTTCTTGTTTATTATATGCTTTCAGATCTGGGAATATCTTAGCATGTAACTCGCTGAAAATGAAGTCAGATTATCTCGGCACAATTATTATTATTTTGTTGATATGCGCCGGATGAGTCATCATTTTGGGAAAGGTAAACTGATTTTATTATTTTTATATTTTATGGTCAGACTCATTGATTGTGTTGTTTTTATTGCATTGGGAAAAATGAAGAGGAAAAAAAAAGTATTTACATGTTTTATGGCCGCCAACACAATTAAAGGGTTTTATTCAATGAATTTATTTGTTTGTTTTCATTTTTTTGAGCAGTATTGGCTCCATCTAATTAAAATTGAATTTTTTTTTATATACATATAATTTGTTTTTGTTTTTTTGATTTTTTGAGCAATTGTTTCCTTAGTTCCAAAATTTTCCAATGGATGAAGCTAGAAGTGATACATTTTTGTGGTAACGACAAGTTGGGTTCAGTGGAGTGAACCGGGAAAAAAAAGAAAACTTATATAAGTCATGGACGTGACATGTGAAATTCTCTTTTTGCCTTTGGGATTTTGATGGTAACAACTGGTCATCGGACCGCCATCACAACTTAATTTTTTTTCGACTGCGGATCATATTTTTTTTTGATATTTGGATTGATCAACGAAGCAGGAAACATCCATTGGCATTTTGGACTAAATGGAGGGTCATCAATTTTGAGGAATGGTTTCCCACATCGTTTTTTTTATAATTTTTTTGGACAAACAAAAATTGTTTTCTACGAAAAGGTATACCTAGTGTTTTTTTTTTATTATAACAAACAAGTGAAGTGTGGGAATTATAACCAGTGCTCCGATTATCGATTTAAAAAAAATGCAGAGCGATGCATATTTGTTTATTATTTTTTTTATCTATGCACAGCACGTGCAATAGAAACGCAACTTTAGCTGTGTATAAAACAAAACATTTTTTTTTAAGAAAGCGGTGGACAATTTCTAGATGTTGAGTCTAGGTGAGTCACCGATCATAAATGTGTGTGTTTTTCTTAGTTTCATCCTCCTAGATTTCCAACCCTGTGAAATCCACACCCGGGTTAATTGCTCAGAAGTTATAGTCGGGGCAAAAATTCAGCGTGTCGATATCATGGCGCCAAAAAAAAAGGAAAAACAAATAATAAATTCTAGTATGACATTTAATAGGGTTTGGAAAAGATGAAAATTAAGACAATGTTAATTTTTTTTGTGTTGTTTAATCGGTGTAAAAAGGATTTAAATATTTTTTTTTTGTGTTAATTTCTTTTTCTTATTTCTATTTTTTTTACCAGTACGATTTGGCTGTTGGATGGATGCCTTCCCAGAAATGGATCATTCGGTTTATCAACGCATATCAGCAATCGGATTTTATTATTAATAATTTTTGATTTGACAAATTCGTTTTCGTTATATAACTGTTAAATTCATTTTTTTTTTCTTAAAGAAATTGATTAAAAAGAAAATTGTAAAAACTGTAGTTAAATAAATAATTTTGGTTATTTGGTTTATAACGTTCTACAGAAGATAATTATTAGATTTTTTTTTATTTTATTTAATTTTTAGAGGGTGATTTCAGGTTTTCTGCTCCTCTAAACTTTTCACGTGTTCTGAGTTTTGGTTTTTTTTTTTAGACACGCTACAAGCATATTGTGAGGTTGTTGTTGGTATACTGCTAAGTGGTGTTGGATGTAACTATATATATATATATATATATTAGTGGCAGCAAAAACCGAAAAATGAGCTACCTCGGGAGCCTTTTGTTTTTTTTGTTTCATTATTATGTTGAAATAACCCCTTTAAAAAATTAGCCAAATCCGATGAAGTTTAAAGGTACCGCCCGGCAGATTTCTGATTTTTCGTCCAATTTTGGACATTGTGCTGGTTTATAGTTAGAACAATAATCTATATGGCGTGGGAAATCTTATGAAATTTCCAATAATATAATGTATATTACTATTATTTTTATTTTTAATAATATGTATTTAAACGAACATTACAGTGTGAATTTTCAAATTTGCTGAACAAAACTACACCAAAAATCATAGCAGATCATCTGGAAAAGAAAAGAGCAACCTAGTCTTAAGCCAAATTGAATTACAAAACTTTTTGGTTTTACATTTTTTTTTTGGTTTTCGAACAAATTTTTGAGAAAACTGCTAAATCATAATTTCAAAATCGACATGGTTTCCATCATTAAAATTAATCTAATTAAAAGTGGATAAATTTAGTTGTTATTTTAATCGCTTTCTTATTAAACATTGTAAAGTCACCTCCATATCAATTTGCACGGTCCAGCGTTAGAATACATATTTGTATAACAGCCAGTGACGGAAAACATTACGTTTAACACACTACATAACGTTATGTGTAACGTTACCATAACGTTATGTGTAACGTTATAAATTTTTAATATTTTTGTGTAGCCGACGAATTATGTAACGTTTTGACACAAAAACGTTAAGACATGAAAAAATAAAAAATATAAAAAATTATAATAAATTATTATAATTATAACATAACGTTACATGTGTAACGTTACACAAATAACGTTTTCCATCACTGGTAACAGCAGAATATTTTATCAAGATTATAATTATACACTTGTTATTTCTCAGTGGAATTTCGACGCAAAATGGTATATTTTTTGGTTATATTTAAATGGAGAAACTTTAAAAGTGTAATAAAATTTGTTTTACCTAGCTTTTACACCAAATAAACTTTTTATTTGATAATCATTTTTACTATTCAGAAATCATATTTAAGCTACTTATAGAATATATCTAGAATTTTTTTTTGAAAACTTTGATCTAAATCAAACCATATAAAATTAACAAAAATTAAAATCGATGCAATTTGAGAATTTTGCTTCGAGTTTATTTTACTTCAATAACTTCGATAAAGAATTAACTAATCGATCAAAAAGTTTATTAAACAATCAACATTTTAAATCTTTTTTCATTGTGACGTTTGGCGTTTTTTTAAACTAGATACTGTTGTACAGCAAGAATAAACACATATTCACAATACAAAGTAGGTGGTACAAAAATCGAAAAACTGTCAAAGTTTATCGAATATATTTGCTCTATATTTATTTGGTGTGGAAGCCGGGTTAATGTTAAGTTTTCATTTACATATTTTGTCTTCTTCTATTCGCTCAAGGCTCTTTCGATTGGATTTAAGAAAATGCCATTTAAAAATAGTTTTACAGAACCTAAAAAACTTGATGTTTTTTAACGTTTTTTGTACTTGCATATTAATCAAGCTACTGCAATCAAGCAAAGCGCCTCAGAAGTTGCCACAGAGTTATTGGTAGCCGGAAAAAGACCGAAGCAATTAATATTAAAAAAACATTTAATAATTCGTATTAAAAAATTGCACCAAAACTGGCGAAATATTAAAAAAAGTGCAAATAAAACAACATTTGTGAAACAAAAAAACAAAATTTATTAAAAATTTAAATACAACGTTTAACATTTATTACATTAAAAAATATAAAAATACATCGAATATAAAAAACAATTTGAGTGTAACAAAGTTATCGTATAGTGAGATTAGTGATGGTGAGAAAGAAGAAAATGAAAATGAACCACTGAAAGATTCGACCGTTAAATACATCGAAAGAAATAAACCGAAAAGGCAAAAATTGTTGATTACACCTGAATTAACATTTGCATTGGACAGAACAAAAACTAGCAATAGAAACGCTGTCCATATCCTTGCTACGACTACAAAGGCTGCAGCAGCTTTGTGTTAAATCGGGAATCATTTAGAAAAGCTCGTACAAATTGCAGAAAATAATTTTTGTATGACAGCGAAAATTCATTCTGTCTAAATTCTAATAGTGTTTTAACAATCCATTTGGATTCAAAATACATAGAAGACATAAACTCAAAAAAAAAATTGTTAATCGTTTAGCAGTATATGTTACGGGAGCAACCGAAAACTATACGAAACTTTTAGGAATACCCAAAATAGCAAATGGAACAGGAAAGACCCAATCCGAAGCAATATTTGCGTTAATTGAAAAATGGAAGCTGCAAAGTAACATTCAATTAATATGCTTTGATACCACAGCTAGCAATAGTGGTGTCCGTTTTGGAGCTTGCCAACTTTTTCGAAATCTAATGGGAAACCCGTTGTTTCAATTAGCCTGCCGACATTACATAGCAGAATTAGTATTATCCAATAAAGCGCAACATCAAGTCCGGATATAACCCTGTTTAAAAAATTCCGATCGTCGTGGGAAAATTTAAAAAAAGACGAATTTAAAAGTGGTTGGGAAGATGAAACAATTTCAATCCTTAAAAGTGATGTCGTTGAATTCGTAAATCTTCAGTTACTACAAATACACCCACGTGACGATTATAAAGAACTCCTACAGCTGTGCCTTATATTTTTTGGGAGAAAAAATTGATAACTGGAGATTCAACATACCCGAAGCGTCCCATCGTACGAGATCGACGAAGTTCTGGAATATGGCCAAGTAGGATGGAACTGGGCTATTCCTTAACCAATTATGATGAAATTGGCTTGTGCAATGGAAAAGGGATTCTAAAATGCTTTTTGGATAAAGTTCTGGAATATGGCCAATTAGGATAGAACTTAGCTAATCCTTAACCGATTATGATGAAATTTGACATGTGCGTTTTAAATGGGATTCTAAAATTATTCTGGGATAAAGTTAAAGAATACGCCCAATGGTGACTAAACTTGGTTATTTCTTTACCGATTCTGATGAAATTTGATGTGTATGATGGAAATTCGATTCTAAAATGATTTTTAGATGAAGCTCTGGAATATGGCCAGGTAAAATGGAACTTGGCTGTTCCTGAACCGATTATGATAAAATTTGACATGTGCGTTTAAAAAGTAAAAATAATGTTAAACTAAGATGGATGGAGTTAGGTAGTTTCCGTGATCATAAACGATCAGTATTGGAAACCCCCTATCATAAACTTAGATAATAGTTAATGTTTGTTTGTTGGGTACAACAAATAAAAGAAGGGGAAAAACGACCACTGCGCGTTCTGACTTCTCCATGATTATTTGGAGCTTGAATGGCAGGTTGAGGAGCTACCTCACTATCACTACCCGAACTTGCTTCTGAATTTTAACCATCAGCTGTATCATATTCCGATGCGGAGTTATTTTTGATGTTCACTGAAACTCACTGATTTTCATCGTTATTGACTGTTTCTTGTGTCGGTATTACAATTTGGATTTCTGGCAAATTAACTATTTGACCCGATTTAACATTATCTTCGAATAACAATTCACTAGCACTAAAATCTTCATTCTTTGTTTTAGCCATAAATCTACGGTTACGTCTAAAATAATTGTTAAATGCATCTTCAATAATGTATGAACGTTCATTAACTATTCCAATTATTTTTCCATAATGCCATTTTTTTCCATTTTTCTTAAATAGCACCAAGTCACCCAAGATCAACGATGGTAATGACCTCACGTTTCGATTATAGTAATATTTTGGCCGTTCTTTCTTATTTTGAATTCTTTTCTGAATATCTTCCTCTTTCATGTTGTTTCTGACAAGAAGTTGTTCCAATACCGGCAATCTTGGTTTGATCAACCTGCCAAAGAATAGCTCTGATGGTGTGAGACTCATACTTGCCACCGGAGTCGTGTTGTACTCCATGATTCTGTATTGGAATTGGTTTACTTTATTTGCTTCGTAGCAACGCTTCAAAATATTTTTCGCGATTGCTACACCCTTTTCGGCCAACCCATTACTTTGCGGATATCTCGGGCTCGAGTATCTGAATTGGACGTTGAAATCTCTTGAAAATTTCTTGAATTCAGACGAGTTGAATGGATCATTATCACTTTTAATTATCGACGGATATCTAATTTTACTGAATATCGAACCAAATTGTTGGCAAGTGTTTTCTCAATTCGCAAGTGTGTTTCGTGTAGGCATTTTGCCATTTTATTTTGCAATTTCGTTGGGATTACGAGTCGATGGTTTCGGAATAATAACCCATTTTCAAAACCGAGCAAACGGCGCAGTGGTTAAAGCTGCGGCGGTTGGATCGGGAGGTACCGGGTTCGAATCCCTATAGGGGCGGGATGCAAAAGGGATTTTTCATCATCTGATTACGATTGGTGATGAAGATGAACACATCTATGACCCCCTGTTGAGAGTGCAGAATCCATGGGCCGACCCACCTTTCATGTCAGCACTACAGGTTGGCATGAAGCAATGCAATGTGCAGGTGGTTTTTCAAAGACGGATCTGTAGCCGCCCGTCCTCGATTTGGCTACTCCAGGCGTAAAGTAGAACGGTAAAAAATAAATCAAGAACAAACAACAACAACCCATTTTCGAAATGCAGTTCGAATTTTAGTTTGTGAAATACCCTGGCAAAATCATTCAGAGATCGATAGTCGGGCCAACCACTTCTTATGTAGTCACATATGCGCTTAAGATCCTCATCCGACGCTATTATCCGTCTATAATAATCATAATTATCGCTCGACACACAAAAGGATCGTGTGACGCTGTGAATGACTGTGTTCAATTCTGTGTATTCTTCAGTTGTGTCCAATTGTGCACGAGAGAGACAATCAGCCAACAACATACGTTTGCCCGGTTTATAAACAATTTCCAATCCCGGATACTTCAAAAGCCTCATAAACATGCGCTGCAATCTTGGTGTGACACCATCAATGTCGCGCAAATTTAATGATTTAAGTGGCTTATGATCACTTTCAACTATATAATTCGACGTCCATAGAAAAAGTTATGAAAACGATTACATGCAAACACCACAGCCAAAAGTTCATT
This sequence comes from Tipula vernalis, assembly GCA_958295665.1. Classification (NCBI taxonomy): domain Eukaryota; kingdom Metazoa; phylum Arthropoda; class Insecta; order Diptera; family Tipulidae; genus Tipula; species Tipula vernalis. The sequence continues at coordinate 159,156,074 of OY282558.1, forward strand.
TTCAATATGCGTCCATCTCTTTTCAGCTTTACTAAGCGTTCTAGACGCAAATGCAACCGGATGCTCTTCTTGAATCAAACCCGAACCAAGTCCATCTTTTGATGCATCTGTTTGAATGACGATTGGATTTTCCGGATTATATGGTTTGAACACCGGGTCGGATGTGATTATTTTCTTCATATTGTCAAGTTCAATATCGAGTTTTTCGTTCTATTCAAATGGAGTTTCTTTCCCCGATAATAAACGCAGGTCCGCTGTCATCTTTGACAGATTTGGAATGAACTTTGCCAAGTATTTACAAAGACCCAATAAACGTGACACGGCGTGTTTGTCGGTTGGATTTTTCATATTTAAAATGGCATCAGTATGTTTTTGGGCCGGTCTAATTTGTCCATCCGACAAAATTAGACCAATGAATTTAACCTCTGATTTGCAGTCTTGCCCGGGTTGAACTTGACATTGTTCGAGCGAGCACGCTCAAGAACGATTTTCAAGATTCTGTCATGTTCCTCTTCGTTACAGGTCTCTATTGCAATATCATCAAAATACACAAAAAACACCCGGTGTATAACCGAAAATCTGTACCATGCGTCTCTTGAAAAATCTCTGGCGAAATATTTAAGCCAAACGCAAGTCTATTGAATTTATACCGACCAAAGGGTGTCATGAATGTTGTCAATTCTGAACTCGTTTCATCCAATTCCAATTGCCAAAATCCATTTGAGCAGTCTAATATACTGTGAATACTTTCTTATCAACCAATTCTGAGGTCAATTCATCAACAGTGGGTATCAAATAATGTTCACGCCTGAAGCACTTACTGAGAGGTTTGGGATCCAAACCAACTCGCAAATCACCGCTTGATTTCTCAACCACTTGCAAATTATTCACTTAATCTGTTGGATGAGTCACTGGCGTTATGATTCCCGACTCTACCATGTCATCAAATTTTTGCTTAAGCTTCTTAACGATTGTTTCCGGAAATCGCTTTCTATAATGCACGACTGGTTTGGTATTTTCTTGTAGATGTATGGTGATTTTTCCGGGAATCTTTCCAAGACCAGAGAAAACATCGATATTTGCACCTTCAAATCTTTCTCCAGCATTTGAGCATATAATCGAATCAATATTGATTGGCTCAATCAATCCAAAGTCTGTGCAGGTTTCAAGCCCAAGTATCGGTTGGAATGTGTCGTCAACAACAATGAATTCTGTTATTTGTTCAATATTTAATTTAGAATCCCATAATTTAATCTCGGCAACACCATAAACTTTAATTTTATTGTTACTATAGTCAAATACAGGAAAGTCATTTTGCTCATGTTTTAATTATTTTTAATTTTTGAATGATTCTATACGGTATACAATTGACGTCTGCTCCAGTATCGATTTTGAACTTAACTAGTTTATTTCCTACTCGGTATGCCTTGGTCCATCGTTGTCTTTTTGATCCGATTGAATTTATTCTAAAAATAAAATTTTTGTCACTAAGAATTGTTTCCAATTTCCGCTTTTCATTCGTTGAATTACCTGATGATGATACATCGTCCCAATGGAGATTGTCAACACGTTGTTTTCCATTTGATTTCGGTTGCAATGCGCTGGCGTTGGATTTGCTCTTCTTCTTGCGACACATCTGGCGAAAATGTCCCTTTCTTCCGCATTCGCACGTGTCATCCTTCGCTGGGCACTTGCTTCTGTGCTCTCGGTTCCATTCGTCACCACAATTGAAACAGATGTTTTTCTTGTTGTTTGTTTTAATCGCATTAATTGAGTCGGTGTCTGTGTTTTCCGACAATGCTACCGTTGCAATCGATTGTTTTGATGCCAAAATTCCTTTGTTGACATTTGCTGCTTCGAATGTCTTGCAAATTTCAACCACGCGATCCAATTTTTCATCACGACCATCGAACAACTTTAACTGAAACTTCTTGTCAAACACCCTAGTAATGATTCGATCACGCATCATTCGGTTTCCATACGACAATCCGCACGAACAATTAAATTCACAACGTTCAATTTGCGCACGGAGCTCGGTCAAAAATTCGCTGAATGGCTGACGTTCCTTTTGGTTCAGATTGTTGAATTTGAATGACTCCATAGTCACGTGTTTATGTGGCAGACAATGATTATCAAATGCCTTCAACACATCAGCCAATAATCTACGCTGTATTGTTACCGTTTCGGTGCGTACTGCTGCCGTTGAAGTCGCTGGAATTTCTTGTGTTGTGATTGCTGTTCCAAGCAGTGACTGTTCGGATCCATCATTTGGAAACAAAGTATTGTATATATTGGCGCCCTTTGTTTCAATTAACCATAGTAAAATAGCGATTTTCGTTGCCTCCGTCCGAACATTTTTATCGTTCGCGATCATGTTCACCAAAAAATCACGTTTCCAATTCTTCCAGTCGGTCGCCAAGTTTGCGCAATCCAGTTCTCGCAATTGTTTTCGTGTGTCGGCCATTTCGCTTAATTTCCAATGATTATGACTTTGATTTTCAAAAATATGACCGAAAAACGTGTTGTTTAGGCTTCAAATTAGTCCGATGATTACTTTCTGCTGCCCGATGATTCGATTTTATTGATGATATTTCCCGATGAACATGTGTTTGATTTCGTACATATTACTTATGCAATTACATAGTTCTATACGAGACGTCTTAGTACAGATGGTCTTAGCCTCAAGTCTTATAAGTTTTCGATAAGATTCTAGCGCAACTGCGGCTCAATTTCTTAAATACAATTAATAATATTAATATGAACTGGTCTTCTGAGTTCGTCTGGATTTTACAATTAAAACACTGTGTACCTTTTATGTCATTTGACTTTATTTCTTTTGTGACAACAGATTTATTTCACTTGTTACACGATTTAAAGTAAACCAAAAACTGTTTCCTGCTTGCCATCGGTCGTGTTTATATAGGTTTGATGCTGCTCCTGAAATTTTTTTTATTGGGTGTCATAAATCATCTTCATTCTTGGGTATTCCTTTTATGTCGCCTAATCACATCTGGAAATATCGGTTATTGCTGATCATAATCAACATCACTCATTATTGTTGACGGGCCGTATGTATGTATTTGTGTTGTTATTCATCAATCACTAAACCACGACTTCCTTTGTACGCCATATCTCAAACGTTCTTGTTTTTACTGGATCATTATGCATTTGCGCGTTGGTTTACAAACATGTTTCGATGTCCACAATAAATAATTTTAATAAAAACAAGGGCTACGACGAGCATCGAACCATCGACCTTAATGTTCGCACTATGCGCTAACTGTCTGAGCTGTCGCTGTTCATAACGTGAACTTGTTGTAAGATGGCCATAATCGTCACAGCACCTCCTCCTCAATTATGTTCGTACCGAACATAAACATTATTCGGGTCTCCTTGGTACCGTGCCAGCCCCTCGACGTGTACTACTTTCATCTTTGCTCGTTGATCCCGCTGAATCCTGTACACGACATCGTTTATCCTCTTTATAATTGTATATGGTGCCTCCCAATTACTTTGTAGCTTTGGCAACTTACCTTTCTCTCTTTGTGTGTTGTAGAGCCATACTTAATCGCCTTCGTTATATCCGTTATCGTTTGCTCTTAAATTGTACTGGGCCTTTGATCGGTTGCTGTTGAGTTTGACATTTCCTTCGAACGTGCTCATGGATCTCAGTCATTCTGTTTCTGAAGTCGCTTACGTAGTTGTCGGCTCCTCTGGGAATTAATTCTGGTACTCCAAACTCAATGTCCCACGGCAGCCGTATTTCCTTTGCAAAGAGTACTGTTGATGGTGATCTCCTGATTTGATCCAACTGCTATTGCCAACGTACGGTTGAATCGCTCGACTATTCCATCGGATTTGACTCAAAATTACGACCTTGATCCGAATGAAGCTCCAACGGTACTCCATATTTGCTGATCCAGTTGTTTACGAATTTTCCGTTCACTGTTTGTGCTTCCTGGTTCGGTATTGGATAGGGTTCTGACCGCTTACTGAAGTAGTCGATACATACGGACGTATTGATTCCCATCAACTGTTCACAGAAACCGCCCAGCGGTATCCATAGCCACTCGTTCAAATAGAGTTCCTACATTGTATTGCTGCCTTCTGCCTCGGGTTCACCTTGCTGGACCTTTGCTAGCTGCGCAAGTGTGATATTTTTTGCACCAATCTTCAACATCATTGCGGCTTTTGACCCAGTAGAAGTGTTCATTCATTTTGGGCAAAGTTTTATTAATGCCAAGATATCCGCCGCTTGATCCATTGTGGACTTCATTTTTTATTTGGATAGTTTTTCCATCCACACTTTCCCAAGCCCGTTTTAGCACACCGTTCTCCATCTTCAATGAGTCCCACTGCGCCCAATAGCCTGTTAGCGTTGAAGAAGTCTCGGATATCTTGTGCCATGCAGGTTTCTGTCCTTTCCTAATCCAAGCTCTTACTGGGACGAGCGTTGGATCCTTCTCCTGCTCTTCGACGACATCCTTCGTTGTCCACCTTTCTGGCACCTACACGTCAATCCGGTTAGGCCTACTGATGCCTTACTTTTCCTCAATTTTGCTGCATTTTCAATATCTGGTGCACAAGGCCTTCTTGATAGATTATCTGCATTACCGTGCACTCTACCTTTCCTGTGTTCGATGTTGAAGGTGTAGTTCTGCAGTCGTTCTTTAATTAGCGCCACCTGTCCTTCTGGTTCTTTAAACTGCATTAGCCATATAGCAGCGTGGTCCGTTCGAATTAGAAATGGTTGTCCATACAGGTATTTGTGGAAATGTTTAACGCATTCCACAAGAGCCAGTAATTCTCGTCGGGTTACACAATAATTACTTTCTGACGTGGATAAGATGCTGCTGAAGTAGCAAATTACTCGCTCTTCCGCTCCATGTTTTGAACATTGTTGAGGCAAAACACCTCCAATTCCAATGTTGCTGGCACCCGTGTCCAAATTAAATCTTTGACCTGGCCGAGATATCGCAGCTACATACGAAAAGTTTTCGACAAATTTCCGGTAGTATGTGCAGATCCCTAGGAAGCTTTTAACCTAATGCACATTGCTCGGCACTCGCCAACTTCGTACTGCTCTATTTTCTCTGGATCAGTGCGAATTCCTTTCTCCGACACAATATGGTTCAAGAAGAGTGCACACTTGTCCGCGCTCACTTTCATGAGGGACATGTCTTCCAGTGCAACCCTCTCAAAATTTGCTCCATCAGTCTCTCGAACGTAGCTGGTGCATTGCCATATGGCATAACGGTGAATTTGCATAGGCTGGTACCCGTAGAAAATGCTGTTTTCTCTCGGTCTTCTTCTTGAATAGCAACTTGCTAATATCCACTCTTCAAGTCCGGGGTGTTCAATAACTTTGATTCTGAAAGTATGTTCAGAACCTCATTGACCCGTATTTCTTTTGCACTGGAACTACCGGTGAACTCCGCATGAACTGTTTGATGGCTCAATGATTTTATCCCGGCACATCTATTGTATCATTCGGCCCGCCTCCTCTTCTTTAGCCAATGGCAGTCTTCTGGGTGCCTGTCGCATTGGTTGTATACTTCCCGTTTTAATTCTGTACTGTACCACCTCCGTTCGGCCGAATTCATCCTTGCTGCTTGGAAATACCTCGGCGTACTCTGACAACATTCGTACTGCCATTGCGAGCTGCTCGCATTTCAAATGCTGGCACAATCGTTGAATTGATTTCTTCGCCTTGCTATTATTTTTGCACTTATCAGTACTCGTCTCGATACTGCTTAGGGCGATACTAACAACGAGCTGGATTTTCCCGAGGACGACACCGGACTTTAAATGTTTAGCTGGCTCCGTTTTGTTCATTATTCGGACAGGAATGCTTGCTTCGAGTAATGTTAGTGTTTCTCCATCCTGGTAATCTTGTTTTGTATATCCCTGTTGTTGACACTAATATTCTTATTTTCATGCTCCCAGGATCCCCATCCATGCATGCTTAATCTAAGACTTCGCACATTGATTCAATATCCAGAGGATCCCTTAGAATAACTCTGACTTCATTTCCTGCATCAGTAAGACCCAGAGGGATTTCAATATTCTGCCATCGTAGTAAGCTAGCCACAATGAACTTATTACGAAAATTGAGGCTTGCTATCTTTACAGAAATATTGCACCGGTGTTAAGAGTAATCGTACTCGGCCTACTGTCTATTTTGCTTTCGACGACGAGACTGTGATTGTTTCGCATTAGCTGTGCAACTATTATGGTGGTCCTGGTGCTTTTTATTTCTCCGGCCAACTTTTTCACCGAAAAACTGGCGGAGTTTAACGACTCAATGTCATTGCTACTCAAAGAGTCCCCTTCACAGTTGATAACCCTTATTGGCGCTTGTTTGCTCGACTGGTATGATGGACGAGGATTTTTCTCTGTTGGTTTTACTTTTAGAACTCGCACCTGTAGCACTTTGGTCGGGATACTACTGCTGTGGTCCTCAAACTTTCCTCCTTAAATGCTTTTAAGGACTCCCTCATCATATTTTGAATTTGACTCACGTCTTTCGCTTCTAATTTCTTTAATCTAGCAGTTTTCGGATAGAGCGCCTGCTATGCGGATCTTATCATAGCGTCTGCTATGATAAGACCTTCATTTGGCGAAGCTCGCTTAGCCGTTGTCCGGTGATGTAACTTCAATGTATCATCTCGTACTGCATTGATGAATACATCCACAGCCAAACTGTTTAAAATATTCGCGGGAGCTGTGCCATATGCTAGCGTGGCAAGCCGTGTGATTTCTGCTTCCAGTTGTTGTAGACTTTCACCTTTCGCTCGCCTGCGGTTTTGTAGTTGTATCGTGTGAAGCTCCTGCATATGGGAGTCTCCGTATCGTAATTCCAATGCGTTTATCAGCTGTTCGTAGTTTCTTTGCGATTCCGGCACACTCTTGATAGTATATGCTGCTTTAACCTTTAACGCCAAAATTAACCCACTTGATAACTGCTTCGCGTCCCATTTATTAGTTTTGACCGCTACCGTAAATTGCACTTTGAAATTTGGCTAAGAAGACTCGCCGTCGAATACTGGTGGTTGCATGTCGTTGGAGCTGCCGTTTCGGTGGTGATCTGATCAGTTCGACTGTAAGCTCTGTTCTTAATGTTGCACAAGGGGGGTATCCTTACCTTTTTTTTAGCTCCAGTACTTTATTTTGAAGTTTTTCAAGTTTTTCTTAAACGTTGCTCATAACTGTGTCTTGAAGTCGTTCCAATTTCTTGTCGACATCGTCCGTTATTTTTGCTTGTACTCCTTCGATTGATTGTTGAAGCTCTTCTACCCTTTGCAATTTTAGAGACTGCTTCAGGTAAGATAGCTGCTATAGCAATACATAGTTTGATTGCTTTATTTTTTGAGTTATCTGATTGCCTTCAAATGAAGATCTCTGCGCAAAATTCTGAATAAAATGGTTGGTGAAATATGTAATTGCTGTGAATCGTGACGAATTGATGTTTTATACTATGAAAAAATCTAACATCTTACTGTGGAATGTCCAAGTCAACTGCGATGTAAAGTAACATATAGTAACTGTAGCAATTAAACATTTTTACAGACGTGGGTTGCCCTACAACAAGCAGTGGCTATACTGTGGTGGAACTAAATAGCTGCCATCCTACTGATTTAATTAATCTAGCAATTATTTACACTGTCTGATTTCACACTGTCTGATTTATTTACACTGTCTGATTTCAGAATAATAAAATTAACTTTTTAGAAGACTAACGAATAAGGAATGATTAACTGTGTTGACCTTTCGGAGGCGTATATGTAAGAACTTATTAATTAGCATAAATCTAAAAGGGAAAACGTAATTTTTTAAATGTTCTTAAAGTCACCACATACATTTGAAATTATCGCAAAATGTTTTTTTAATATTAGTACATTTTTATGGTTATGTCTAGCAGGTATTTATGCCAGAGAATTAAAACAATTCTATTATTTTTTATATGTAGCATAAAACAATTCTGAAAAGCAATCCAATTATAGTATGTTGAATACTCAGAATTTTCGAGAACAAACGAATCTTTCTTAAATTAATTAAATTAAATTTCTCAACATTATAGCGTATACAATATACGAGTACGTAGGTACATATGTTGATGAATTAAATTATAATTAAGCTTATTTTGAGGATGGCACATCAGATGAGAATACGATGAATATATTAAACATACAGATATACATAAGCATGCTTTAAAGAAAACATACATAATACTCTAAAGAAGTAAAAATTAATCTTACCTTCCAAATTTATACAGGTAATCATCTAATTACATTAGTGCAAATACACAGCATAATTTAAAGGAATTTGATCAGTTGTTACCATGGAACGGTCCAACCATTTCCGCCGGTGCAAGATGTGGTGTGTGATCGTTCAAATACTGAAACCCACAACGCAGCTAGATTGTTTAGTCAATATGCATCCTGTGACGATTGCTAGGTTGTTCCAGAATCCTTCGGCAAGCGAAGGAAATTGTCGGTGATAAAGAGGATTTCATTCGAATCAAGTCGTCAGTGGTCAAGTTTTTTCATTGCGAATAATTCTTTCTAAATATTACGAGAAATTACGTGATGTTTCTGGATTTCAAATAAGCATTTAACTTGATCACCAGAGGGTCTATTTTTGGACGCTGAAATACACAGTGGACAATAAGTTAACGGGAATTTTTGCAATTAGCTCCGATGACGGACAAGAGTTGCTCTAAAATATAGCAGCGTCGGTGGATCATTCTGTGATCCGAACTATCGAGAATTAAGAAGTGAATTTTGTGAAATCCATGGTAAGTGTGAGGTGAAGTTGGTAAGACAAAAGCTCGTACACTTAAATTGAAATTAATTCACGGATGCAACGTAAATCGAGAATCATCTGTGTATGACGAACGTAATTTTCTGCTTTTCTGTTGTGCACATTTATTCGAAGATGAGCTGTGTTTACCTAATATAGAATAAAACCCATACACATAAGAAGTCTTTTAATTTTAATTATTTAAAATAAAAAAATTAGTTTCCTTAATAATAATAAAAAAAAACTTAAACAAAACCAAAAAAAAAACTTCGTCATTTGCATTACACAAAATATGCACTCTGCAAATATCATTCACATAAAAATTTCCATATTTGTATTTTATTTTATTAGTTTCTGAAAAATGGGAAATTTGCAAAGAAAACTGAAACGTGGAAATTAGTTTTTCTTTTGGAGTAATCTCTCGTATTCCTATTGCATACATTATAACTAAAAAAACACTTGCTAAATCAACTTTAACTTAAAGAGTGCTTGATGATGATGATGTCGCTGTATGTTTTTTTTTTTTTTTTTTTTACAAACTTCATGTTCGTTTTTATTTTCTCGCAATTTTCTCGTAGTAACATTTTATTAACAAGTTGGGAGTTTGGTTTACGATTTTTTATTTAAAATATTTCTTGCAGTTTTTGTAAAAAACAATTATTGCATATTATTTCTGATGTACGAAGAAATTTCATTATTTGAATATAATGAGTAATGTTTGCAATTTATAAGTATTTAATACTAACCCCTTGGCAATCTGATTGTTAAACATTGTATTTCTATGAAGCAATTCAGTTTTCATAAAATTAAATTTTAAAATTCATGCTAAAAGAGAATAATTAAAAACAAGGCTTAAATGTAACTTGAGTGAAGACTTGAGTGAACTTTTAGTGAAGTTTTCAATAAATAACAAAACATTGTTTTGGAAATCATAAAATAGAAGTATTTAATGCATACAATAATTTAGAGAACATTAACGTATTGATTGACATTAACGTCGGAGACGATCTAACAATTATATATAGCTAGCGGATACCCAAGTGCCATTCAACGCTCGATGGCTTGGTGTACGAGTTGTCCAGCGCTTTTAATGAAGCGATACTTGGCTCTAGTCCCCTTAGCAGCCCTACGGGTAAATCTCGGCCACCCTGGTCGTCCAAGGAGATTCAACAAACACGTTGAAAATGCAAAAGACTCTTCAAAACAGCACGGAAAACAAAAGCTGCTGTAGACTGGAACTCCTATAAGGATGTCCTCAAAATTTACAAATATCAATTCGAATCGTCGAAGATGTCTAGGCTACGCAAATTACTAGCAACAGGCCCTTCCATCCCAAGTTATCTTCAACGGCCGGATGCGATATGGACCATTAAAAGGCGGAATCGCTGGAACTTCTGATGGAGACTCATTTTCCTTGTTGTTCCGAATCTGTATCTAGCACATCAGTAGGCAAAAGGGCTAGTAGCCTTATAGGCTAAATTATTAGCAGAAAAAAGATCCTGTGTGCGATAAACAGTTTTAAACCATATAAGTCACCTGGACTCGATGGTATTATCCCTGCGGATTTTCAAAAAACTACTGATCTAACAATTTCCTTGTTAGAGGTAATTTTCAAAGGCAGCATATCATGTCACATTCCTAGTAAATGGAAACAAGTGAAGGTTGTTTTCATACTAACATGGGTTAGTCCTGAGGAAACTATATATGCAGTACATTAGGCAATCCATTACCTATAATTTCGTCGACATATGCACGGGATAGTGTATCGGGAACAATATTTTGTGACCCTTTCCGATGCTCAATGTGAAAATTAAAGGGCTGAAGCTTCAAGCTCCACCTCGCTAATCGACCATAGTTAAATCTTTTTGGCTCATGAGCCATTTTAAGCTTGCATGATCCGACAAGATTGTGAATTCGCAACCCTCTACGTAAGCCCGAAACTTTTTCACGCTAAGTACGGCCGCATAGCATTCAAGCTCCGTTATGGAGTAATTTGGTTGGGCTGGATTGAGTTTTTTCGACATATAGGCGATTGGATGCTCGCCTCTGTCTTTGCCAACCTGGAAGAGGACACTGCCTACTCCTGAACGACAAGCATCGCATTGAATGAAAAATGGATTTCTAAAATTTGGGTATACCAGAACGGGCGCTATTGTTAAAGCATTTTTCAACCGATCAAATGAAATCTGACACTTTTCATTCCATCTAAATTTTGTATTCTTCTTAAGTAGGTCTGTTAACGGTGAAGATAAAACTGCATATTTTGAGATCAAGCGCCGGTACCACCCCGTCATCCCCAAGAAACTACGCAACTTCTTTACACTGGTTGGAACTGGAAACTCTTTGATAGCTTGAACTTTTTCTGGGTCCACTCGAAGAGTACCATCGCCAACGATATACCCGACATAGCGTTTATTTTTCTGAAGGAACCTGCTTTTCTCCAGATTTACTGTTGAACCCGCGGAAGTCAGGTGTTTAGCAACAGTTTTAAGTAACTCAATATGTGCCTGGAACGTACCACTTGTAACCAAGAGATCGTCCAAGTATACAAAAACCTGTTCCTGGAGCTGGTGTGGAATTACCCGGTGCATTAGTCGACACATTGTCTGCGGGGCGTTGCAGAGCCCTAACGGCATCACGGTAAACTGGTACAAAGGACGACCAGGGACGGTAAACGCTGTTTTATCGCCGGACTCCTGAGCCAGCGGGATCTTCCAAAATGCATCCTTAAGATCGATGCTCGAGATAAATTTGGTTTTATCCAACCGACTCAGAAGCCCATCGATTATTGGCAGCGGATACGCGTCCCTAACCATAATCTCGTTCAACCGTCGGGCATCAAGACATAAACGTCGAACTAAGTCTTCCTCAGGTTTAGTATTTTGCGAAGTCTGTACCAGTTCTGAGATCATCGTGAGTAGGATTCCAAACAGCTTCCAAAAGTCTATACCTAAGTATAGCTTTTGTTTAAGTCCTGGTATTAGGTATATACGCATGTCACGTTGTATCCCATTGAATGACACCTTAAACCAAATGTATCCAAATACACGCTGCTGCTGGCCACTAGCGGTTTTAACCAATGATGGAAAGTTTCGTACCTCATATTTAGTATGGTTGAGAAATTTTGAACTTTCACTACCGAAAGCAGTAATTGACGCGCCACTATCAATCAATCCGCGATATTTAATACCATCAATAATTACATCGGCGGATGGTCGGTTATCCAACTCATCAGTGATAAACGTTTCTGCAATATTGAATCGTAACTGCTTGCGGTTGTTCCAGTATTCTTTCGCCCGATTAAAATTTCGATTTTGTTTTGGTGCGATTGGTAATTCAGACTTGGCTTTGATAGAAGAGAATGAATTTTGAGTTACAGACATATCTGGGTTAGGTTTGGCGATACTGGTTGAACGAAAATCCTTAAAGTTTGTCGTGCAGTTTAAGTGTTTGGTTGAATTCTCCATCAAAGTTCGGGGTCGGTATTCGCCGCTGCTTCGACTGTAGTTGTCTTGGGCTGGAATTTCCTCCGAGGAAACGGATTTTCAGTAGTCTGTAACCTCGGTAGGTCGTTTCCCTGGCATCTAAAACAATTTGGTTTTAGAATGTCCGGTCTTCCGCATCCGAAACAAAAGATTTTTGTCACTGGTTTATTACATTCGAAATAACCATGTCCTATATCATGGCAGTTTTAACAGATCAATAAGGAATCATTCTTATTCCGTTGCCTGGAGTCATTAGCTTGATTTGCAGAAACTTTTTGGTTCAACGACAAGGCAGCTATATTATTATTGAGATTGCCTTGTTCATTTTCAAAACATTTAACCTGTTTGAGAAGGCTCATAATTAAATCTATCATTACCACCATCAGCTTCCACTTCATTAACAAACCGTCGAGTGCAAAACATTTCTGGTTCATAATGGGTTCTTTTCCACGAGTCTTCTAAAGCGACACATTGCCTCACTAAATCACTTATGGTATGAATAACTCTGTCAGCCAAGGCATTTTGCAAACCAGGCCTCATGTTTCTTCGTAGTATGAGAAGAACGTCAGCATCCGGCGGTGGACTACGATACTGTACTGTAATGGCTTGAATGTCATTATAGAAGACCATAAAAGGCTCTTTGGGTTTTTGTTTTCGAGCGTCTATCATTTGCCTAACATCTAGGTCGGTTCTACGGTCTTGGAACCTTTCAAGCAAACCTTCTTTTAATTTATCCCAGGTCATATCTGGATTTAACTTCAAAAAACACCAAAACCAATTTGATGCAGTTCCGCTTAGTATAGTTGCCAGTTCGTTACACCGATTTGATGTGGGCACGTTGTGAAATCGGGCGAGATGCTCAAAACGGAAAAGAAATCCTTCGATAGTCAAACCATCTGGAGTACCCTCGAATGAGATGTTCCATTTCGTGGCTGCTGAATACCGTGATACTTGTGTTTCACACGGTCTGTTATAATTAGCATCAAGATGAAATGATTCAGGTATATGTTGATGATCTGGTTGAGATTTAGAAGGCTTCGTATTGTACCTTGTCATGGCTGCAAGGTTCGGAATTTCATCATTTTGCTTGTTCGATTCTTTAATTGTAGCTGGGTTTCCATTTGGCGTACCGTCAAAACGTGAAGGGTTGAAATTTGACCGTTTAATGCTAGCTGTTTCTTCGATATCTTCCTCTTCATCCGTTGGTACTTCGTTCGCCGATAAATCAATACTACCATTTATTTCGGATATTGTTTTGTCAAAATCTTGTTTCCTCAGAAATAGTTTTGAAACTGTCTCTTAGTTGAATTGCCGTGTCAATTAAGTCAAGGCATTTTTTGTTGTATTGTTCCGAACCATTCAAAACACGCAAGTGTTTTATGTTTGCGGTTGCGGCGAGATTTTTTTTCTTGCCAACCGTAACAACCAGGAGTTATAAACTTTTTCACTGATGGTTCAAAACGGGCCGGGAAAGTCGGGGCTGGAGTGTTCTGCGAGGAACTTCTGTTAAATGTCTCCTTCCGTCTCCCCGACTACTATAGCATTTTTCAAGCTTAAGTAACTGCCATAAAGGAAGTCGTAGACTGGTTGAGGTATAATGTAATATCGGTTTGTGATATTCGCATATATACGGACCGTATGGCTGCCATTAAAACACTTCAATCACACCTTCTCACGTCGAAAGTACTCCAGAACTGTCTCTCATCTCTTAACGTGATGGCAGATCAGTTCAACATCCATATTTTATGGGTGCCAGGACATTTCATAAGTACAGGGAATATAAACGCCGATGAACTGGCTTGACGTGGTAAAACAAACCACTTCTCAGAAAGCAGAAAGGATATTGAAATGCCTTTTGCGGTATGCAAACTGATGCTTCAGGAAGAAGCTAGTAAGCTGACGAATGACAGATGGTCAAGTATCACCGCGTAATAACTCGGCAGGTCTGGACTTTAGCCAGAGTTGGACTTGGTGAGATCCAAACAGCTGATCTCACTTCAGCAAAGTCAGATCAGTGTGGTTGTTGGAGTGATTACGGGGCACTGTCTCATAGGGAGGCATGCGAATAGACTTGGTGTTTTCTAACATGACTACTGTCGTATTTGCGAGGACGAAGAGGAGGAAAAGACTGTACTTTCTCTTCTTTGCACCTGCCCTTGTCTGGCAAGAAACAGACTAAAGTTTCTAGGCACCCCTCTTCAAAGACCTGACGGATCTCTGTAGGATGAACGTCAGGAGTATTCAGCGCTTTGTTAACAGCTCAAAATGGTTCCAATGAGTTGGAGGAAATAATTATTCGTGGTATGGCTACGGACCATTTTTGTGCCTATGCCTGGTCCTAGTGGACCGCCATCCAAACCTAACCTAACCTTGTGGTGTCATCGATTGGCATCTTTCTGTTTCTAAGATCTAAAAGTTGTTTGGCGAATCGAGCAGCGGATTCGTCTTGTTGCAGTTGGACACGCATGTTGATAGCCACTATAATATTCTGAACATTATGCCAAAGAACAGAAGATTTGAGACATGCGTTTAGTTCATCGGTTGGCGTGGAACGTGGTATAACTGGTAGCGCCTGACGGAAATCACCAGCCAGCAAAATGAGTGCACCTCCGGATGGCTCTGTATTAGTTCTTGAATCTTGTAGCGTCCGATTGCGTGCTATCAATGATTTTTGTGGGCCATTATGCATTCATCCCATACTATTAGTTTACACGTTTGCAAAACTTTTCCCATTCCTGAATTCTTTTTTATGTTGCTTGTGGGTGTCTCAGTAAATTGCATGTTCAAAGGTAATTTGAATGCAGAATGCGCTGTTCTACCTCTATCCAAAAGAGTTGCTGCAACGCCAGAAGATACGACGGCCAATGCAATTTTATTTTGTCAACGAATGGTCGCCAAAATCAATGATAAGAGAAATATTTTGCCTATTTCACAGGATGCATCGAGGAAAACAAATCACCGATTTGTTGTGAAATTGCATTCATAATACGGTTATATGCGTTGTGTTGTTGTATCGTCAGTTTTGGCAGATTTGTTTGAATTAATGTTTGCAGGTCATTAACATTGAATTGTTGGTCTCTGCGCAAATCTCGATCGTATACATCGTCTGCTAATCAATTCGATGCAACCATTCCTAATTGAATGAGCGTTTTGTTGACGATTGACAAACATTTGTCCTCAATCATGATTAGCGCTTTGTTATATTATTCCTGGCTTGGCGCACTCGATGTAAAATATCTTCACTCATTTGATCTTTGTATTTTACGGGAAGCAAGTTGTCAAAATGATGAAAATAATGTGAGAATCTGGTGCTGTTGGCAACTGAGTGGTGCGTCCGCTAGTGATGTATCCCAAGGTGTATCATTTTCCAGTAATTTTAATTTCTGGCATGCTTCACGCTAAGTTAGGCATAATTGTGCATCAACTGTTCTCAATTGTTGAAACGATACAGGTCCGCGTACATTAACCAACAATAATCGCAATTAAAAGCATTTTGCATTGTTGGGATGAACGGTATACAATCCACTCAATGCATCGGTTGAATATAAATTGTTGTATCATTCTACAGTTTTTCCTTGTTTGCGTCTTTGAAATTTTTTTGATGTAGCATTCCATGTGAAGTACGTTGGTACCTCTGAGTATAGCAAGGTCCTAGCGAATTCATCTTCTTAGCTTAATGTTAAGAATGCTGTCAATGTTGTGGCTGGTGGTGTATCTGATCGATGACGTGAATTCTCTTCAGTGAATACACGCGCTGTCCATTTTCTAGATGAACAGCCAAATGAACAACTATTGGATGGCGTTCGTGTATGCGGGGAAAGCTAAAATTCGCCAAATTGCCTCATTACTACTTATGTATATAGCGCCCCATTTGGTATCTCGCTATTTCATCGTTTCTGTTAGTCACTGCAAAGACCGCCATGTCCGATCCTTTATTGAAATATTTCCAGATATATTTAATCGATTTGACCGAATTGCAATATTCCACATTAATATGCGCTTTGTTTGTTTTAAAGAGCAATGGCGAATACGGTACCACCCAGCGATTATCAATGTCGAGTGGATAACCATCGTTGCCAGTGATGTTTTCTTTAAATAATTCCGATGGGTATTTTTTGCTGCATTTTCCATCTACTATGGACGGAGACGTTGGATTGATGATTCCGCATGTTCCATGGATTATATTTTTGGTGACTACTTCAAATAAGTCTGGATCGAGTTGTTGATCGGGTATTTCAGCTACAATCACTTGATCTATTTGATTTGGTGTCATTTTGTGCATTAACCAAATCAAAATGTGTGCATGTGGTAATCCACGTTTTTGCCATTCTATTGAGTACATCCAGCAACATGTCTCTTCAAATACGCGATATTTTACTAAGAAATCTACCAGTGATTTCAACTTTTGTTTAAAGACACGTGGGATGAGATCGTGTCGAGTAGAAGATGATTGGCCAAATAATAATTATTCTTTAATCTCATCCCGTGTGGGATTACATGTGAACGTTATGAACATATCGGGGCGACCATATGTACGTATATATATCATGGAGTCTTGCGCATACTCATGCATGTGGCGGGGGCTGCCTGTAAATGTTGCTGGTAGTATGACCATCACTCCCAAATCATTGGCATTACCTTCATTCTCTATGGCATCACGAAGAAGAATATAGTCATCTGATCGCAGTTTAGCTTGATTCAATCGTATAATTAAAAGTCGTTTTGATTCAATTTTGGCATATATTGACAAATCAAAATGTAGTTTTCGGAATTTTGGCGTATCATTAAGCGATATGCATAAAAATCCATCTCACTCACTTTTTTTTTTGTTGGCTCATCTGTGAAATGGAAACAATTCTCGATTATTATTTTATTGTGATTGTTATTTTGGCTGTCGAAGTACTTGTTGTTTGTTTTTTTTTTATTTAATATTAATGTGATATGCATCTTGTCCATCGCAGTAGATAATTGGGTATTGTAATGCATCATAGGAGGGATGAATTTCTGAAATTCGTTGAAGTTGATCGGTGCGGCGATTTAGGAAATATCACATGAGTTAAATTCCTCACCAACAATTCCAATTGCCACTTCATCGATGTGCATTGAATCGTCTTTGATGTTGGCCAAATGGTGTTTTGTCGGCTTTAATTACAATGGTGTGATTATCCGATATCATCATGTCTTTGGCTATCTTAAACAGTAGAATCAATTCGTTTGTATTATGGAAGAATGTTTCGTAGGGATGCGACAATGTCACGTCTTGTGCCGTTATTGAATGAAATGTGTTGATTTACTTGTTGTACATCGTCTGATTGCTGTCCCATAAAGTAGATTTGTAAATATTTGTGCTGTTCATCTGGAACAGGCAATAGAGATTCTTCGCGATGGTAAACCTGTCCTAGCACTTTATACGTTGAGATATAATTATTTCTGATGACATTGGTAGCACCAAAAGATGTCATTTGGAAACATGCATTGTATTTAAAGAAGGTTTGCCAAGAAATGTTTTGATGTTTCTGTGTCACCTTTATGAGCAGTAAAACAATAAACAATTATTTAAGTAATTAATCATCTAAATTGTGTGTGTTACCGTTTAGCAATGATTTTAATGGGTCTGGTAGTAATTCGAAATGAGGGAACGAAACTTTTCCGTTCGAACAGCACATGCCAGGCGTTTCGTTGTTGTATTAAATTTCATTGCTTTGCAATAGAAACACACTTTGTTTATTGGTACAATTTCAACGAATGGATGTGAATGGTATAATAAACTTTCGAATCGTATTGAAATGGAATGCGTTCAAACGAAACGATTTGTTGTTCTGTGTTCTGAATAACTCGTGTACGATCACTTGCACGTCGTTGTTGCTGGTGTTCGACTGTTTCTCTGGATCGTGATTGTGCAGTTTGCACTCGATTAGTTTGCCGACGTTAGCCGAGCGGCACTTAAATGTAGTTCACGCCCATCATCCGTTTGCAGTGCTCGTGATCGCGCTAAATTTAAGCGATTGCTTTGAATTCGTTGTGAGCGTTGTTCTTGGGTTTCAGTTGCTTGCGCGGCTCTAACTCAGAGCGATTTACGTGTATTTTGCCCAATAATTTCTTCAGTATTTCTTTGGATGCTGTACTAAACTATAGTGGAAAGTATATTTTTAAACAAAAATGTATATTCTATTGAAACAATATTTAATATGTACATACCTGAAAAATAGTCAGCAACACTTATTTTATTTCATTGTACCTACCTAAGTAATTGGGAATAACGGGCATTCGGATATAAACAAATCAGTATTAATTTACACAAAATGATTAAAGTATTTGTTAAAATAATCGACGACGGTATAGTCGTGTCGTGAAAATTACATTACGAAAAACAAAAGATATTTTTCAAACTAAACCAATTTTACCAGAGCCTTCTAGAGTATAGAGCCATCATCTTAATGACGTATTTTTTAGAAGCTTTTTTAGTGGTACAACTTTTCACTGATTTCCATAGGAAGCCATAGTAAAAATGGTGTTTTTAGCTTTAAGTTTATCAATGAAAAAAGCAAAAATATTATAAAATGTTTGTATAAAAGTGTTCTATATATCTTTAAGAACAATATACAAGAAGGCCATATTGGTATTAAGTAAATATTAATAGCAGAAATATTAAAATTAAATTATTTCTAAAATATATTTTTTCGAACTTTCATTTTGAAAAATACATCAAAGTTGGCTCTGACAAACTAAAATAATACTTGCTAAATTTATCTTTAGTTTTACTAGTGTACGTAAGATGTCTAAAATGGTAACAGAAAAATACGAAAAAAAATTATTTCATCGCAAAATTATCACACGTTCCTATATTTTGTGAATTTGTTTTGCTTTTACTACAATTTTTGAACTTGAAATTTCCCCAGGTGGTAATTTTTGGTACGATTTTTCCAAATTTTTACGGCCATCACTGCCATCTATGTAATGTATATTGACTTAATGACCAAACGAATCGTAGTAAGCTTTTATTTTAATTTGACCAGAATGCTGTTGTTATGAATTTTTTTTAATATTTTGGTTTAAATAAATCAATTATTACAAGCAATTGAAAACGATTTGCTTAAACGATATTCATATATGTTGAAATTCAAACATTTATGAAAGTATTTCAGAAATCATAATTGTTCAGAAATGCAACCTGAAATTTAAAAACGAACCTGAAAATAAACCACCTACATACATCTCATTTGCTGGGCGGATTCAATCCACACCTGAACATCATAAAGCAGCCGCTAAAACATAAATATTAAATCATTTAACTTTATAATAATTTTTAGAATAATTTGTATACAAACTCATATTGAATCCCAATTATAATCCATAATTTTTCCCATACAGTTTGTATTGTAATCCATAATTTTTCCATCACGTAACTTGACATCCAGTATTATAACCTAAAAACAAAAGAGAACACAGAGAATCATTTGATCACTAAAATAATTACCATTTATACTTATCTGAATTATTTGTCCATCAGACGCTTCTCTTGTTCCTATAATTTGTTGGCTGAAATTGTTAAAATAATATTTAGTTTAACTTTAGTTTTATATAGAATCATTTAACTTACCAATTTAATTGTTTACCTTTGTTTTGACAGTTCCAATTTGGGTACAAGCCGTGGAATATTATATTAGGTATGATGTTACACGTTCAAAATTTGTACTAAAATTGTAATTGCTCAAATAAGTTTATAATGTCTATCAACAGATGACACTTTGTATATAAATTGGAAATTTTCCGTAAAATATTGCATTGTATAATTTACCTTTCAAAGTGACAGTCGTGTCAAAGAAACCGTGTAGAGTGAACATTAACCTAAAAGAAAATTATAATTTATTAAATAAAAAATTGTTATTAAATTCACTATATTTACTCGAAGTATTTTCCGTAAAAATATTGTTTCTATTTAATCGTAAGAGTGAAGCCAGCGTGAATTTCTTACCCTAAGGAATTCATCATCACATTTACAAAATTTTCAACATTGTGTTTGATCCAGTGAAACCGGATTATTTATCCAAAATAAAATAATTAATATTTTTTTTTGATCTACACGGATTCCGGTGTGTATTTATTGATCCAAAATAAATCACCATCATACATTTCCGACATTTTTAATGGTCCTTCGAGCCGGATGCGACACGAGGCGAATCTAACCTAAAAAGAAGAGAGACACGTGATTATCAACCAAGAAGCTTGTGGGAGTTTTATCGATTCACCATCCAAAGAAGAAAGCATCTACCAATATTCAGGTAACCGTTTTACATCCATTCATTTTTTTTTCCATTCCTTCCGAATTTAATCCAGGCTTTTCGTGATTTGAGTGAAGTTTTCTTTTTTAATTTTTTTTTTTCGATAAAATGCCTCTCGATGACGGTTTAGATCGTCGTAGTGCGCTAATAAAACGTAAGTCCGTGATTAAAGGCCAATTAACTAAAATCTTTAATTTCGTTGATAGTAAGGGTGTGAATTGCAGTTATGACGAATTAAATACCCGCTTGTCCAAGGTAAACGAATTATACAACCAATTTATTTCGGTCGAAGAAATATTATTCCAATTAAAGCCCGAGACGGAATCAGAAATGGAGGAGTTGGATGACCAGTTCTTTCCGCTTGTTTCGAAAATCCAATCATTGATCCGTTCAATTAACCTTCAGCCAGTTCCCAAATTGGATGATAGCGTCGACCATTCTGTGCACGGCAACAATTTTAAATCCGATTTCAAATTACCAAGACTATCGCTCCCGATATTTGACGGCAATTATAAGTATTGGCAATCATTCCATGACATTTTCATTTCAACGGTCCATGAAAACACATCGTTGTCACCCGCGCAAAAGTTTAAATATCTGTTGGGTCAGTTACGGGGACCAGCGTACGAGTCTGTCTGTCATTTCCGTATAGATGATGCGAACTACGTCGAAGCGTTGAAACGTCTCATAAAGAAATACGACAGAAAGAAAGCAATTGTCGAAACCTATATACGAGAATTTTTGTCGCAACCCAAAATCGGTACGAATCCTTCTTCTGCAAACGTATTGAAACTTTTTGACAAAATAGATGAGACCGTCCGAGGATTGAAGTCGCTTGGCCCGAAGGCAGTTGAACGGGATCCTTGGATCATTTATTTGGCTACAGAGAAACTCGACGAAGAATCAAAACGGATCTGGAAATACGAGACATCAGAAAACGAATTTCCTACCACTGACGAACTGTTAGCATTCTTATCCAAAAGAAGTGATGCAATAGGAGAATCTGGTGCGAAACGTAGCTACAATCCGCCGAGCTTACCCAGCACGTCCAGATCATTCTATGTAAATCCGCAACCACGTTGTCCGTTATGCACTAACGAACACCATAAATTATTTACTTGCTCTAAATTCCGCAACCAAGACATTGACGCCCGACGAGAACTGATTAAAAGGTTGAATCGGTGCTTTAATTGCCTGAGCGATGAACATATCGTATCCCAATGCAAGAACACTAAAAGCTGCCAAAAATGTAATAAGAGGCATAATTCGCTATTACACATTCCTCAAACCAGTACTACATCATGTATGGTTTCGCAACCCGCCTATTCCGAATCGGGCACTTCACACCGAACTAAATTGTCGTTACCAGAAATTTCGGTTGAGCCGACCAATTCCCAAACCATGGTAGCCAATTACGTTGAGCAAAACCGACGCGTAGTACCCATTCTTCCGACAGCCGAAATCGAAATTGAAGATAGTTTCGGGAATTGGACGAAATTTAGAGCCTTGCTTGATTCGGGGTCAACCCATTCATTTGTGACGGAATCGTGTGTTAACCATTTAAAGGTGCCAAGATCAAAGGCGAACGTGTCAATTGATACATTAAATAATTCACAGGCTGGATCATCAAAGGGAGTATCAATTTTGAAAATCCGTTCATGCGTAGATCACGACTACATTGTCAGTACCAGAGCATATATCCTTCCTTCAATTTGCCCTAGGGTGCCAGTAGAGTATATCGACGAAATTAAGTCCCATTTCAGACATCTCAAACCATTAGCTGACCCCAATTTTACTGCGCCGACTCACATCGATATTTTGCTTGGCTGTGAACACTTGTTCCACGCATTGACTGACGGCAGAGTAGCCCATAAGGACACTTTGATAGCACGAAACAGCCGATTTGGCTGGATTATTGGCGGAAGTTTTAGGTCAGATGAGCCAACTACCCCGAATAAGGGTCAGTTAAGTGTATTGCATATTCAGTTAAAGGACGACTCCTTGGAATGGTCCGGTATAGAGAAATTACTTCAAAGGTTTTGGGAAACGGAGGAGGTCAACACCAAGCCAAGCTTAACCGAAGAAGAGTTTAAATCTGTGAAATTTTTTAATGAGCATGTCAAATTTGAGGGAAATCGTGTATCATTACCGCTGCCGTTCATTCAACGACCACCAAACCTTGGTGACAGTCTTATGCAAGCACAACGAAGATTCGACTTGCTTGAGAAAAAATTGAATTCGGATCCGCCGCTCAGAGAAGCCTACGTTTGCTTTATGAAAGAATACCTAGCTTTGGGACATATGGAAGTTATACCAGATAATGAAATCGCGAAAAAATCTCACCAACTATTCTACCTTCCACACCATGCAGTAATCAGAACCACTAGCAGCACTACCAAGGTCCGAGTAGTGTTCGATGCGTCCGCCAAGTCCACCTCCGGCGAGTCATTGAACAATAATCTAATAGTAGGCCCTACTATCCAGGATAATCTATCTGACTTACTCATCCGATTCCGTAAGCATAAATTTGTTGTGTCAGCTGACATCGAAAAGATGTTCAGGCAAATTCGTATCCATCCAAATGATCGAGATTACCAGAGAATCATTTGGCGTGAAAATCCGCAGTCAGCAATCCAACACTACCGCTTATCCACAGTCACTTATGGTACTAGTCCAGCGCCGTTTCTGGCCACTCAAACACTCCATTATCTTGCAGATAAATTCAGTGCCGAATATCCAATTGGCTCCGATATTCTAAAGCAAGACTTTTACATGGACGACCTAATGTCTGGCGGAGAAACTTTAGAAGCAACATTACAACTGCAAGGGGAAATAATAAACTTGCTCAATCAAGGAGGCTTTAAATTACGAAAGTGGTCCGCAAACCATCCCACCTTATTGGAATCCATTCCAATTGAAAACCGAGAACTTACCTCTTGGGAAATATCCGATGAATGCAAAACCATATCAGTACTCGGCATAAATTATGACCCTATCCACGATAATTTCTTTTTCCGATTGTCTTTACCAAATACAATCAAATTCACCAAGAGGTCATTTTTATCGGAGACCGCTCGAATCTTTGACCCGTTAGGTCTATTGTCACCTGTAACAATCCGGTTAAAGATTATGTTCCAGTCGCTGTGGGTGAAGGGCATTGGCTGGGACGATGAGCTCCCTCGAGATATTTCAGAGGAATGGTGTTTCATTCGAGATCAACTTACCGAATTAACCAATTTAAAGTTTCCACGATACATACATGCAACTAAAGGGCTAGAATTCCATGGATTCGCGGACGCCTCGAAGGAGGCATATGCAGCGTTAATATACGCACGAGTAATAGAGGGTACGACTGTGCACACCAATTTAATTGCAGCCAAAACTAAGGTAGCCCCAGTTAAGGTTGTTTCGATCCCACGTCTGGAGCTAAACGCTGCTGCTTTATTAGTTCGTCTTTTAGAATCTGTCCAAAAATCATTGCGCTTGTCCAATCATCCCAAAATCTATTTGTACACAGATTCCACAATCACGCTGGATTGGTTATCTAAGCCTCCTAACACATGGAAAACATTCATAGCAAATCGCACATCCAAAATTCTTACATGTACGAACCGAAACCAATGGCATCATGTCTCGTCCAAGGAAAATCCTGCGGATTGCGCGACGAGAGGTATGTTACCGAAAGAATTCCGTCACCAGAAGTCCTGGTTTAAGGGTCCCGAATTCCTACTTAATCACTCCTTTAGTCCTCCGGGTGAAAAGATAAGGCTTCAACTACCTTCTTACAACAATCGAGAATTCAGCTGCAAGCTCTCCGCGACACCGAAACGTGAATCCATTATTGAGGAGATAATGGAAGGGAGAGCAAACTATCGAAAACTAACAAGAATAATATCATTACTGTTAAGATTCAGCAGAAACTTAAAACTAAGCCCTCATCGCCGCGCATTAGATTCATTGAGAGTATCCGAGATACGCGAGGCAGAGTTTACAATATTTCGCGATATCCAGGAAGGGATTTATACTAACGAAATCCGATCCTTAAAAACGTCAAAACCATTACCAATTAATTCTAATCTGATTTCTTTTTTTCCATTTTTGGACGGCCACGGGCTGCTACGAGTTGGCGGCAGATTGGATCACTCAAATGTATCATATGATATGAAACACCCTGTGATATTACCAGCATGTCATGCAATAGTCGAGCAAATGGTAAGGGAATTACACATCAAGCATCTGCATAGCGGACCGAAGTTACTTATGAGCAGCATTGCCCAAAGATTCATGATTCCCCGCGCCAGGAATCTAATAAGGCGCATAATCCACCAATGCATAATTTGTCGGCGACATCGGGCTGAAATTCAACAGCAACTCATGGGTCAACTGCCATCTTGCAGAGTAAATCCTACCGCAAGAGCGTTCGTGCAAACTGGCATCGATTTGGCTGGCCCCTTCACCCTAAAAACACATCGTTCCCGAGGAAGTAAAACGTACAAGTCATACGTAGTTATCTTCGTTTGTATGGCAACTAAGGCCACAACTCTAGATTTAGTAACAGACATGAGCACTGACAGTTTCCTGGCAGCCTTAAGACGATTTTGTGCCGTTCGTGGAATACCTACCGATTTGTATTGTGACAACGGCACAAACCTAGTTGGAGCAAAAAGGGAATTAACCAGATTCTATACGGAGTACCTAACCCAAGCAGCAAAATCAAACATACTTAGTTGGTGCACCGATCAAAAAATACAATGGCATTTTATTCCCCCAGCGGCTCCTACATTTGGTGGATTGTGGGAAGCCGCAGTAAAAGCTACCAAGTTCCATCTACGTCGCGTGATTGGAGAATCCATACTCACCTACGAAGAGTACATTACTTTTCTTAAGAAGATTGAGGCCCTTCTTAATTCCCGGCCTCTAGAGGATCTTCATGATGGCGATTACAACCCTTTAACTCCCAGCCACTTCCTAATTGGTCAACCAATGACTCTATTACCAGAACCAGATGTCTCAACAATAAAAATCAATCGGTTAAGCAGATGGCAATTACTTCAGTCCCTATTACAGGGCTTTTGGAACCGATGGTCATTGGAATATATGACTTCGTTAAACAAATTAAATAAATGGCACACACCGAACCACCAAATAAAAATTGGAAATCTAGTGCTTCTCCGTGATCAACACGTAACCCCATCAAAATGGCCATTAGCACGGATTTATGATGTACATCCTGGAAAGGATAACCTAATTCGGGTTATTACCGTCAAACTTCCAAATGGCAAACTACTGAAACGACCAATAACCAAAATTAGTCTTCTACCAAGTTTTGACTCTAAGGAGTCAACCGCGGCGATATGTTCAGAAATGCAACCTGAAATTTAAAAACGAACCTGAAAATAAACCACCTACATACATCTCATTTGCTGGGCGGATTCAATCCACACCTGAACATCATAAAGCAGCCGCTAAAACATAAATATTAAATCATTTAACTTTATAATAATTTTTAGAATAATTTGTATACAAACTCATATTGAATCCCAATTATAATCCATAATTTTTCCCATACAGTTTGTATTGTAATCCATAATTTTTCCATCACGTAACTTGACATCCAGTATTATAACCTAAAAACAAAAGAGAACACAGAGAATCATTTGATCACTAAAATAATTACCATTTATACTTATCTGAATTATTTGTCCATCAGACGCTTCTCTTGTTCCTATAATTTGTTGGCTGAAATTGTTAAAATAATATTTAGTTTAACTTTAGTTTTATATAGAATCATTTAACTTACCAATTTAATTGTTTACCTTTGTTTTGACAGTTCCAATTTGGGTACAAGCCGTGGAATATTATATTAGGTATGATGTTACACGTTCAAAATTTGTACTAAAATTGTAATTGCTCAAATAAGTTTATAATGTCTATCAACAGATGACACTTTGTATATAAATTGGAAATTTTCCGTAAAATATTGCATTGTATAATTTACCTTTCAAAGTGACAGTCGTGTCAAAGAAACCGTGTAGAGTGAACATTAACCTAAAAGAAAATTATAATTTATTAAATAAAAAATTGTTATTAAATTCACTATATTTACTCGAAGTATTTTCCGTAAAAATATTGTTTCTATTTAATCGTAAGAGTGAAGCCAGCGTGAATTTCTTACCCTAAGGAATTCATCATCACATTTACAAAATTTTCAACATTGTGTTTGATCCAGTGAAACCGGATTATTTATCCAAAATAAAATAATTAATATTTTTTTTTGATCTACACGGATTCCGGTGTGTATTTATTGATCCAAAATAAATCACCATCATACATTTCCGACAATAATTAAGAATTTGTAACGTTTTCATTTAAAAATTTGTCTTAGGAAAAAAGTGATTTCTCATATGTTTTGTGTGTTTTACTATGAAAAGTTTCGTTTTTTCCTCGTTTCTAATTCCCTTATAAAAGCTCAGATTTTTTGATTATGGCTCTATAAAATACAGGGTGCTCTGATTTTACACGTACAACTCAGGGGTCCGATCACCTCTAAAATATTGCGAAACCCTGCTCGTTGGTATAAAATCAGTATCCAAAGTTTGAAACCTATTGGATGAACGGTGTGGAAACTTAAGGAGGGTCCCCTAAATCCAGGGGCCGCCCCTTTCGGATTCAAGCATGTCACTAATTTTATAAAAGCTGTTTCCTAGACTCATTCCCGTCAAAGAATTTTAAAAAAAATTTTAATTTTAGGTAAATTTGTACCGGGCTCCCTAGACACCGCGGTCCAACCCCTTCAATGCCATATGGTCTTTGAGATTTTTGCGAACAAACATACTGACAGAAATTGATTTTTATATATGTACAAATATATAGATAGATAGATAGAATAGATTAGCATTTCGATTTTCATTTACATAATTCTGTTCACATTCATTGAATCAAAATTTAGCAGGTATAAATAAATACGTCATTATGTGTTGCAAACCGAGTCTCAATTCAACTCAAAATTAATATTTCCATATTAGTATTTTATTCATATAATTTAGTTAATTTATAATCTTTTAATAATAATTAAACTAATTTAATATAATTAATATAATTTAATGCAGTTTATAATACCATGTAAAAAAATTAATCATATCTAAATAAACAATTAGCAATTTCCGATTCGACTCAAACTTACTTGACTAAACGAAGTATAAGAATCCTATTTGAGTCGAATCCACTAAAATTTTCGTTGTGTTTGTGTAGTTCATATTTTATCCAGATGTAGTTGCCTCTTAAATACAAAAAATACAAAGAGATAAAACAACACCAAAATAACAATAACAGAAATATTCCTGTTCTATGTATGTGACGATTATACCAAAACCAACAAAAATGTCTCTCTGTTTTTGTTGTTGTTCAAATATTATATGACAAAAAATAATAATATAGAGTACATTTTCTTGATAGGATCTGTGTAAAGGGCGAACGAGACGTCCTGTATAAACATTTTTGTTAGTTTATCAAGCTTCAAGAATATATTGTGTCAGTTGTACATAAAATAAAATACCAAAATATGTTTAATTATTAGTAAAAATAAAATAAGACATGAAAATTAACCGCGTATATAAATTTGAGTCAATTTTAATTTTAATTCTAATTCAATCTAAAATATGAAACATTTGTATTTAGATTTTATGTACAATTACACAAACATTAAAATCAAAATCATGCAGTTAATCAAGAAATCAAGAAATTTGATTTCTTTCACTATAAATTCAACACAATGCCTGATAAATACCAATATTCCTATTCTATGTATCAATACTCAGTCATATATTCTGTCGATTGTACATAAAATAAAACACAAGAACACATTGAAGTATGTGTAAAACTAAAATAAGGTATGAAATTAACTACGTATATCAAATTAAGCTAAAATAAATTTTAATACGATCCCATTAAAAAATTTTAGTAATTAAATTCCATGTACAACCACACAAAAGTTAAAATCATGCACTTTATCAAGAAATCAAGAATTTTGATGTCTTTATCTATAAATATAAAACATTGCCTGATAAATACATCCCGGTGGTTTGTATTTTCCAAAATTACACTTTAATTATTATTTCAATAAAATTGAATTGAATTAGAATTAAAATTAAAATTAAAATGTATGTATATACATAAATAAAACAACACATAAATAAAAAATAAAAAATAAAAATAAAATAAAATTAAATTTTGAAGAGGAAAGACAAAACACATTTAATGTTAGCGTACCAGTCAAATTATAGTATCACGCGAAAGTGTTACGAATCTTGAAAGTTAAGTAACAAACTAAATTAAAAATGAAAAATTAAATATAATGGATACAATTCAAATAATAAATAAGAAAGATTCAATGTTGTGTTTTTGTTACTGGAATATATTTACGATGATTTATCTGGAACCGTGCTAAAGTTAGCATCGACTATTGGCAATGGGGTTAATTTTACAGATGGCCTTTACATAACACCTCTAGTTGTTTTGACTGTTGCATCTCGAACTTGGCCATCTTTACCGTAGTGAAGGAATTCTGTGTGATTGTGGAATGTTATATCATCATTGCATAGATTCCTGGTTTTGTGTTGCCATGTTTGACGCTCATTGAGTGTGTTTAAATAATCTCTCGACCAAAATCTCCTGAATGATTGAACCCTGTTTTGAATATTCTGCCATTTTGATGGTCGATTGGAATGGATGTGACTTAGATCTGGTTCAGGGATGCTGATCAATGGTCCTCGAATCAAGAAATGTGCCGGTGTTAGCACATCAAACGAAGTAACGTCATTGGATAATTGGCCTTTAATTCAAAACTGCTTCTATTTGGATTAGTAGAATATTTGCTTCTTCGTATGTAAATGATGTTGATTCGGCTACTCTGTAAAATCGCGACTAGACCGACTTTATGTTTGATTCGCACAAACCACCGAATTGTGGCGCATTTGGAGGGTTGAATTTAAATCGTTATTTCTGTAGAGATAAAAATTCCGAGATTAGTTTTCTGTGATTATCGGATTTGAATAACTCATAGAGGACACGTAATTCATTGAAAGCTCCAATAAGATTACTACCATTATCACAGTGTATTTGACAAGGTACTCTGCGACGTGATATAAACCGCTTCAGAGCGGCAATAAATGCTTTTGTCGTCATGTCAATTACGACCTCTATATACACAGCTTTTACAGATAAGCAAATGAACAATGCTATGTATACTTTGGTGGTTTTAAATTTGCCTCTTCCTTGTCGATCTCTTAAGTATAAAGGACCTGCATAGTCGACACCAGTATTTAGAAATGGTCGTACAGTACTAACACGTTCTTCGGTAGGTCGGCCATAAGCTGTTGGTTCTTAATTTTTCTTCTCATGAAACATAAGATGAATTTTTGCACGTGCACCATCTTGTGACTTTACTACATCCAATTACCCAAAATCATTGACGGATAAGACTGGTAAGTAATGACGGTCCTGGATGGAAATTTTCCCGATGATATTTTTCTATTAAAAGCTTCGTGTAGTTATGGTTTTGTGGCAAAATAATTGGGTGTTTTGTATCAAAACTGGAACTTGCATTGGAAATTCTCCCTCCTACTCGCATTAATGCTTTATCATCAAGAAATGGCGTTAATGACGATAGCTTGCTTCCTTGTTTAATCTAACCATGCCGTATGATATAATGAATGTCGTCTGGAAAGGCTTCTGCTTGGACCCAATTGATGCAATAGTTTTCAGCTAGTATGAATTCATCAACGGTAGGCGGCAGGATACAAATTTTAGTCGATTCTTGTTCTACTCCATACAATCATCTCGTTTTTAAAGTAAATCTGAAAATATAGTATTTTGTAGATTTTATTTAATGAAGAAAATTTCGTGAAAAGTTGTTGACAAATATGATCAAGATTTACTGCGACGTGGTAACTATATTTCAGTAAACGGCAGAGAAGTACAGCAGCACATAGCTCGAGATGCTTGTATGTCTCATTTTGCTCCATTTTGCTTTAATATCTGATAGTAGTTCATCATCCCAGTTTAACTTACGCAGCCAGAGCTGTTCAAATAAAATTTTAATTAGTACTGGGTGACAACCAACCAAGAGGATCGAAAATTCGAGACGCTTCCGATAATAAAGTCCTTTTTGATAATTTTTCGGTATCTTCTATCGTCACCCTGAACATAAAATTGTCATCTTGTGGATTCCATAACAAGCCAAAAGTTTTTACCATTGTCATAACAAATTTCATCGGATATTTATAAGTGCTTGATCAAGTTTGGATCATTTGTCATCCATTTTCGTAATTTGAATCTGCCGTTAGTTAATAGTGATGTCTTATCTTTATATATAGTACTCGCCGTTTTTACATAATCATAACCTGTCAGCATGTCGTCAACATAAAAATCAGATTTCTACCGATTAGCAGCATCTGGCTGGGTACGTCTCACGATAATAATTAGCCAATTTATGTAACGTGCCGCAAGCCAAAAACGGAGCGCTAAAACTTCCGTATGTTACTGTAGTTAGACGGAATTGTTGAATATGATGGCTAGGTGAATCACGCTAGAGGATGCAGCAATGGCAATTTTGTGTGTACGGAATCGTAGTAATATCATCATGAGGTCATCTTGAGTTTTTGGTCCAATTAAAAGCGTATCATTTAGAGAATGACCAGTTGTTGATTTACATGAACCGTCGAAAACAACTCTCAACTTGGTAGTACTCCTAGTTTCTTTTATTACACAATGGTGAGGCAGGTGGTAGCTCTGCAGAAGCTGATTTGTTGAATTCTCTGCGCATTCTATTTTCTCCATGTGGCCGAGCGTCTCATACTCCTTCATGAATTCCTTATACTCGGTTTGTATTTGAGGATGATTGGTGAACTTCCTTTCTAGTGCGAAAAATCTTCTGTTCGCCTGATTATAAGAGGAATCCAACTTTGCTGGTTGCAGCTTAAATGGAAGTTTGTGGTGTTTTGACGATAATGTCTGACTTGAAGTAATATTAAACTCCTCAATTTCCCAAAACCGCTGAATTAAATCATTTTCGTTTTCATTGTACGAGGCTGTTGTGTGGAAATTTGTTGAATTTGTGGTCGCGATAATAATTTGACCACTAAGTACCCAACCAAATATCGTCGATTGAGCAAATAAAGGATCCGCAACTGTGATTTTCTGCGGTAGCAAAATTTCATAAAACATATCATTCCCTAATATAACGTCAATGATTCCTGGATTATTATACGATGGATCAGCTAAATTCAGATTTTTCACAACAGGCTAATATTGGAGTCGTTTAATTTGTTGGTAGGTAACTTGAAAGTTAAATGGTTGAATATGACTGCTCGTACACTAACGTGATTTTCGGGGTTTAATCTGGATACTATATTTAGTCTAACTTCTCCTTTCGTTATTCCAGCCTTTTGCGAAGCTAGACCGTTGATAGTAACGTATGATCGGGTTCTACGAAGTTCAACCCTTTTGACACAATTATCACTAATTGAGGAGGTACCAGGCAAAACCAACTTTATCACATTAATCAAAATGTTGGATAATTATAAAAAACGTTTTTTGAAAATAGTTTTATCATTGTAATAATATTTGTATTTCAGACTACTGAAACACTTCACCTCACTCGAATAAGATTTAGTAGGTTAAATAAATCAAATATTTAATATTTTGTGGGATAACTGATGTCTTTGTTTGGATAAAGTTGGGTTTGCTCAAATTTTACTGGATAAAGCTGGTTTTGCATCGTCCTTTGCTGCAATCTTTACGATTTTCAATTTTATTTTTAAAGCACGTCACAAACAAAAGTAAAAAATTATAAATAATCCTTTATTTAAAAAAACAACAATACAACATAAAACAATACAACACCAACAACACAGTTCAAACAAATTTAAATAAAAAGAAAATTTTTTTCATTAAAAATTAAAAATTAAAATAAAATAAGTCTAGATGTGAACAGCAGTTTCTTCACATAAACAGTCGCAGAGTTCGTCCTCACTTTCTTGTAGAATCTCTGTCTCAATACTTAAAACGCTGCGGTACCACTCAAGGAAATCTTCATTCATGGTCTCCCATTCTTCCCCAAAATTTAAACTCATGAGTTTTTTAACATCTCGAATTTTTTCCCTAGAAATCGGATGTGACAAAGGGAGTTCTTTCATTGTGAAGTTCATAGCATTTTTCGAATTATTCCCACGTTTAAACGGGCTAGTAAACTTCTCATTATCATCCTCATATCGGAAGTTCAGCAACCCTTTATATGAGACTGAGCAATGCCCAGCTTTTGTCTTAATTTTTTTTAATATAATTCTCTTTATCGAGCTGATATTTTGCAGTGGTTTATAAAGATTCTTCAAGGATTTGGTGTCATAGAAATACTAATCCACATCGACTTGGTTAACTACCCCAAATTGTTTGTATACATTAATGTATTCATACTGCGAAAATATTGTCACTCTTTTCCTAAGGGTTTTTTCTACCCATCGAAATATTCGGTCCGCTGGAAGGAAGCTGTGTCCCCGCACAGGGAAAAACATTGTGATGAACTTCAATCCTGTCTGATTTTGTAGCAGAAATTGTAATAACATCTGTACATTGATATTATTTTTATTTTGCGAAACGCATCCATCTGAAAATAATCGCAAGTTCTTCTTGTTGCGATGGGCTTCTGAATGATTGAAAAAATGAAGCAATGCGTTGGAGATCTCGGTGCTACCTTTTCCGGCAAAATTATCAGTCCACACATAAAAATAAGGATGCTGGCCTTTCTGGTCGACGATACACAAACTATAAAATTTAAGTTGTCTTGAATAGAAAGCTTCCTGAATAGGCAACTTTGGAAGTGGTTGAATTTGTTGCAGGTCAAAAACGTACGTTATCGTTTCATTATCATCTGGTTGACGAAGCAGTTCGTAGAAAGCACGTGCTCTTAGCTTATGGATACGTTTTTCTATCATCAAGGATTTTTCTTCAGTAGAACCGCGAACAACTTTCTTTAATTTTTGTCCAAGAAGCGCACATTGGGTACATACATCTGAGGCTGGAGATTTAAAACCGAGATTGAATTCGTTGTTGAAAATACGTCGGAACATGGTACGTTTAACACGAAGGGTTTCATCAACAGATGAGTTATATAATTTTTAAAGTTTATCAATATTCAAATCCGCATGCAGATAGAGTCTTTTGGATTTGTTTCTCCCATAGTGGCTCTCACATCCTCTTAATTTCTTTATGAATTCCCTTATACTATCTTTTTTCCCTGTACTCTTCCAACTCACCTTATCGCCACCTCTATTTTCTTTTATTGGTACGGATGAATTGACTTTCTTTAGGATTGATTTTAGGCGGTAAGCTCCGATTTTTGCAACGGTAAGGAAAAGTTTTTGG
This sequence comes from Tipula vernalis, assembly GCA_958295665.1. Lineage (NCBI taxonomy): Eukaryota > Metazoa > Arthropoda > Insecta > Diptera > Tipulidae > Tipula > Tipula vernalis. The sequence continues at coordinate 159,190,062 of OY282558.1, forward strand.
CATAGGTACTAGCATTCTTTTGCCGTGAATATTATTTAGAAAATATGACCCACTGCATTCATGCGGCTTTCCTTTTATTTTTGTATCAAGTTTAATACTGGGTCTTCTTCTTTTTACCGCGCTTGGTTGCACATGCAAGGCAATAAAATTGTCTTTAACAATCTTACCTGGTACTAAATATGTATAATTTTTCACGAAACAGTTTTACGTCTGCCAGTCTAATTTCAGAACATTTAAATTTATTCGAATTATGTTTAATAGCACACGGTATAAATATTCCTAACCCCGATGCAGTGTACCGATTTTTCTTCGCTAAATCTCTTTTTGTCTGTTTTTTTGACTTTTTCCTAGATCCAACATTACCTTCACTCACTGATACGGAATCGTCAAGATTATAATTTTCCATTTAAAACAAATAATTTAAAAGCAACCATAAAATCACACTAATTACTTACGATTCTAAAATAATTAAAAAAAAAACAAACAAAAAACTACACTAATCACTTACACCTCTAAAACTCAAATGATACATGAGACGAATATTTCACAATTTACCAACATAGAACGGTTAAAATTACCGTTAATTGTGTAACAATCAAAAAAAAAAATTCGTTTTATTCTTGCTTTTTCATTACTTCGTTTTAAATATTATGAGGTTACGTGATCCTAATATGATTGGCTGAATGGAGAAAGTTGATTTTGCTTGGCCGTATACATTTTGACACGATATCTCAAAGGGATAAATCAGGTTTTGCACTACTTTTTAATGGTTTTCTAATAGCTTTGAAGATAAGAATTGATAATCAAGTGATATTATCGATTTTAAAAAAATGTGATAAAGTTGGTTTTGCGTGACACCTCCTCAATTAGGGTGGTTGAGACCCCGAATCAAGCAGCCCTCTAGCCGTATGTATTATTCCAAAATCATCTACAATGTGAAATACGACGGTGGACAGTAATGTATTGATCGTATTGCCAGTAGAAGTCGTGTTTTGCGAACTCGAGTTGATAGCAGAAGAATGATAACAGAACAAATTTTGTGGATTGGAAATTGCTGAACTAGTCTTTAAATCTCGGGTTGTTGATGGCGCGTAAAATGTTGTTTCAACACAGGTTGTGAAAAAGTTGGATGATGTTGCCCTGGCTATTGCTTGGATGAAGTAAGGTATGATGTTTATTTCCACAAGTGAATCATCGATTTAAGCTTTGGCAGTTGTTAAAGTCATGACTTAAACTTAAACAGTTCTGGCATAAATTGTTAGTTTCAGTGAATTTCGTTTTTTCTCATTGATTTAGTTTTTTGAACCTGAAACACTTGAAAAGCGGATGATTATTTGAATTGCACATTAAACATTTCACAAAAATTTGTTGTAGCTGCATGGACTTTAGTATGTGTGTTTTGTCGAGTTGAAGGTAGCAAAAATTGAGTATAATTTAATTGAGAAGTATGTTATCGTAATAGTGTAATACAAATTTGGAGTTCGACTTTTTTTTTTTTTTTGATATCAAACATTTTCCAAAATTAAAAGCTTATAAAGTTTTTGTTGAACTGAAATTGGTGCCCAGAGTGTCGGTGAAAATTGTCCCAAGTAAAATAATGTAATAAACTAATCTAAAAATGTGTAATTATAGTATAAGCTCTAAAATGAAAAGATTTTCAAAGTTAGGTACATTAAAATACTTATAAATACAATTTTTTATAATACTTGGATTTTAACTGTTTCGAAAGTCGTACTCGTATATATTCCCAACCTACATACTTACTTAATATACTTCAATATTATAGTTTTTCGTTAGCCAATAATTCGCCTCGAGAGATAAATCGTTTAAGTCTTTATATACTCGTATGTGGAATATACATTTTCAATATCATCAATACATTTTGCAATTATTGCTTGTTCACAGCCACAAAGCACAGTTCAACAAGTTGTTTTAAATCATGATATCATTTTCCACCACTTTCCTTTGTACAATATACGTACATGTTATGTACATACATATGTATTCAGCCAGAATTTCGTTTTGTTTTCGCTCTAGTGTACATCTGTATACTGTACATAATATATGTACATTAATATTATTTATTAATACTATATAGTACATCAGCAAACACTAAATTTTCCACCGATTTGAATGGCACTATACCACTCATGAAAGCTTTATTTAATTTTTTTTTATCCCCTGCAACCGTAATAATTCATAAAAATTCCACTATATATTTGTGTTATTATTATTGTTATTACTATTATGTATTTTGGCATATAATTTATCAAATAGCTAAAATTTATATGTATATACGTAAATATGTATGTAACATGTAACTTTAGAAATATGCTAAAAATTAAACAAATAGAAAAATATTGTTGGTTGTGTTTGGTTAGAAATATTTTTATTTTATTTTTTTGTTTACTAAATTTATTTATGTTTATGTATACATTTTTATTTTATTTTTAAATTACATTTATTATTTTGAAATTGCATTATTGCATTTTATTATTCCAAAAAATAAAATAATGCATATTAAAAAAAAACGAATACAACTAGCTATAACAAAAACATTAAAATATTTGTCTTCTTTTTTACACGGTGTTTGGTTGGTCAATATTGGTTTGGTTTGGATTGTGACCGCCAGTCGAAATATTGTTTCGATCAGTGGTTTCAATAAAGTGTGATCAGTATAGATAAGTTCCACACGTTTAGCATTTTGCTTTATTTCTTTATTAAATCAGTTTTTACATCCTTGCTCTCTTAGCAAGTGAAAATTACAAAAATTGTAAACAATATTTCAGATTTAAACTAATTTCTGTTTGTTCTATTGAGATTCAGAGTAACTTTTAAAGTACAGATATAAATTAATTTATTTATAGGTTTTCTAAGGTCCATCTAAGGACTGGCACTCCTGAAAAGAATTCAAGTGGAGGCAAAGATGCAGCCAACTCTAAAAAGGGCTGTGACGAGTGGCCTAGTAGAAATGGAGGAGTTATTGGATGCGATAGTCTCATGTCGCACCAACTGGAAGAAGAGTGAGGAGCAGTTCCAAGAATCAGGTCGGGGAGCGAGACCCAAACTTAACCAAGAGATGTTGGAGGTATAGTTGATCAACCTGAAGAGAGGCAGAGGCACGGCCTCTAGCTCGGAGGAGCCTGATCAAGGTGCCAGATCCCGAAGAGTGACCGAGGTAGAAATGGCCGCAATACCTTCTTGGAAAACGGTGAATAAACGGCAGAAAACGGATCCACGAGGCGATGCTAAAAGCACCACTTTACCACCTCGAGGGGGCGATGCTGTCATAATTGCATCCGGTGCACCTTTGGTAGAAGGAAAGAGTGGAAGACGGAGACCGAGAAGAAGGAGGCGGCCAAGAAAGGGAACGCAAAATAACGCGGTGGTCGTCAAACCGGTCGGCGAGAAAACTTACGCTGAGGTCCTTGGTGCCATCCGACGAAACGTGTGTCCGGATGACCCTGAACTCGTAATTAGGGCCATAAGAACGACCAACGATGGAGGAGTGCTCTTCGAGCTAGACCGCCGTGTAAATCTCGATAAGCTGAAGGGCATTGTACAAGAGGCGGTAGGAAACGATGGAGTGGTACACGGCCTGATACCTCGGCTGAAAATTTAAGTCCTTGACTTGGATAGCCTTACCACCGAACAAGAGGTGATGACGGCAGTTAAGCGCGATTCTGGTGATGTGGCTACAGGTGACGTCAAGGTATCGCTATTCAAAGCTGATAAGCGGGAGCAAAGGAAAGTGGTCATTGAACTAGATGATCTAGCCGCTATAAAACTGCTTTCTCGAGGGCATATTTAGATTAGCTGGATCTTTGGACGCATTAGGATGAGAGCCGAGGTTTCATTGGAAAACCTGGTGGTAACAACCATGGACATGAATCAGGCAGCTGTGAGACCTTCCAAAGGTTAGGTTCCTGTGGCGAGCAAAGGGAGGTAATAATCGCTCATGAAGGTCGTTCAAGGAAATTTGAACGGATGTAGAGCTGCGCAAGACCTATTGACTAGCTTGCCTGTGAGGCAAAAGTCCAGTTAGCAGTCGTTTGCAAGCAATACCAGAACAGAGTCCGCACAAACTGGTTTTCAGATCCCTCAGGAACTGCAGCAATATGGGTGGTCGATAACCATAAAGTACGCATCGATGCCCATGGCTCTCTAAATGGCTACGTCTCGATAAGAAATCGAAATGTTTCATTAATTAGTGTGTATCTTTCACCGAACGATACGATCTCGGAGTTTCAATCCAAATGGAATGAACTGGAAGACTCTGCTCGTGATGTATCAGGAGAATTGGTGCTAGCCGAAGATTTCAATGCCCCTGCATTAGAATGGGGCATGCCACACCAAGATACCAGGGAGACATATACTGAAGATGGTCTCAAGACTGGATCTATGCGTGTTAAACGAGAGATCTACACCAACATACCGAAGGCCAGGTTTCGGCAACTCCATACCGGACATAACGTTGGTACCCGCACGACTAGCATCATGGGCGAAAGACTGGAAAGCGATGGATGATTATACCGTTAGCGGTCATAATTACATCAGCTTCAAATTGCACGACGATAAGCGAGAAGTACAGCGAGCGATGTATCGAAATCCATTGAGCTGGAACACTACCAAGTTAGATGGCGAAAAGCTCGTTGCGTCTGTTGAGGTTAGTCTTGCGAGCAATCCACTGGCTTTGCAAGATATTACGAATAGAATCGAGATTGAGGCGGCTGTTGACAGCATTACACGGCTAGTTCAACAAGCTTGCGATTCTTCTATGCCACGAAGAAAACAGTGGATCCGCAGGGCGCAACGAGCACAAGGTAGAGGAGAAGCAATTGCCACGTCAGCTTAGCACAAAGAGGCAAAGAAAGAGCTCGGCATGGCTATCCGTGTGACCAAAGCGCAATGCTAGAGAAACATGTGCAGCGAGGTGGATAGCGATCCATGGAGCAGAGGATATAAGCTTGCTACTCGTAAGCTGGGTCTATTGAGTAAGCGTTGGATGCAGAAACAATGTCAAATATTGTTGATGCTCTTTTCCCAACACATTCGCTGACAGTAGAAGACGATAGTGAAAATGAAGTCGGAGAAATTCTTACATTTACCGAGTTGGCATATGCGGTGACCAGGCACCTAGGCATGGCGGCATTCCAACGGAGGTGTTGAAAGTGGTTGCTGGTAGATATCCGCAATTACTACTCAAATTGTACAATGGATGTTTAACAAAAGGAGTACTTCCTTCACGGTGGAAGATGGCCCGTCTGTTTGGGAATGGGGAAATTGTTGGAAAAAGTACTAAAGCATAGGCTAGAAGATGCCATATCGGTTGCCGGTGACTTGTCTCCAAGGCAATATGGTTTTCGGAAGGGACGATCAACTATAAACGCAATAGAGAAAGTAATTAACGCTGTTAAAAGAACCGAAAGTGCTTGTCACGCAGCGAGGCCTTTGGTGCTTCTAGCGACATTGGATGTGCGAAACATACGAGGAACTACAACGATCTTTCGCTATCCCGAATTATCTTCTGCTAATGGTTCGGGACTATTTGAGGAACGAAGATTGGTATATGAGACGTCTGGCAGCAAAAAAGTGAAGGAAATTACTGCTGGAGTGGCCCAGGGCTCGATTCTTGGTACCGATCTATGGAACGCTATATACGACCGCCTGTTGCGAGTAGATATGCCTGACGAAGTATTCCTGGTTGGGTATGCAGACGATGTGGCTATTGTGACAACATCTAGAAGCGCAGTTTTGGCTCAGTACAGGTTAAATCAAGTGATGAGGAGGGTAAACGATTGGATGGATAAGCATGGGCTACAGTTGGCCATCTCAAAAACGGAGATCGTCATGCTCACTAGGCAGATAATTCCAACCATTATCCCTGTGAAGGTTGGGACAGAAGAGGTAATGTCGAAGGGAATGACGAAATATCTGGGGATGTCAACGGTACAGTCAATCCTGTTGTATAGAGCTAAGATTTGAGCCGGCGCGATGGAGGTCGAAAAATACCAGACGAGGATGATATCGATTCACAGACGCGGGGCACTAAGAATCGCATGCGCTTATCGCACAGTATCCTAGCTCGATTTCTTCACATGCCAGTTTTTTACTGGGCATGGTTATTTTGGGGCCTATTTGCATAAGATCGGAAAACTGATGTCACCTCAATGTCGATACTGCCCAGAAGAGTGTGATGACGTTTGTCATACATTCTTTCGGTGCGGTAGGTTCATTGAAGAAAGAAGACGGCTCACTTTAGTATTGGACGGGGTCACACCTGTCACCATTGTTGAAGCGATTCTGCTTTCTGATGTAGCGTGGCGAGGTTTCGCAGACTACGTTGGGTCAATACTGCGGCAGAAGATTAGCGATGGCTCTCTGGCGGACCCCTAACAAAGTAAGATGTAGAATGTAAATGAAGGCCACAAAATGGGTAGCAGCGCGGACCAGACCGAAGTAATGCAAAAGCGGTTCCAGTCTGGGCTCTCCATGGCATGTAGGAGACTTTTTGGTGGGTAAAACCTCACACTGTCAAGTGAGGTCCCTCACACTGTCGAAACAATTATTTGCTTTTTGGTTCTATATTTAAATTTTTTAAATAATTTTTTGTTAAGTAACCTGACATTTCGATATTTCTATACTTTAAGACAATTCTACCAAAGCACTCGAGTGCTCGAGTTGCTAAACAGTGAGGCATTCTAAATCGTCATTTCGGTGCACAGTATAGGGTTACATTGATCAAATCGCTATTCAACCAGAGATTGCAATTTCCCAACAAACCGAGAATATTATTTCCTGACGAATTTCATTTGTCGAGGTTTCGAATGTTTTGAAATTTTTTCTCGAGCAATCTTGCGAAATCTCGGAAATTTTTATATTTTTTAAATTACTAAAATTTATTTATTTATGTTATATATAGCCTACAGTGATAACAATCGGCATATACAAACATCTTAAAAAAAACAATAGGAATAAAAGATGACAAGTAACAGTCCATCGGGTGGACGCATTTGACGTACTGGAGCGTAAAGATTTAAGCGTGAAAGCAGCTCAATATCCCAAATGAACAATGCCGGTACTACAACACGTCGACAATCTAACCGGTGCAGGTTCAACAGCTCACAGCGATCTTGAATGTATGCCTTAGGTATAATGGTGTTAATATGTCTGGTTAAGGTGGCATCAGCTGAAAAAATTATACCCAGATCGGATATAAACTCCACTCTGTCAACATCCTCATTATACAGATAATATTAATGAAACAGAGGTAACCGGATACAATAAAATCGTACACTTACTCACGTTGAGACCCAGTCTATTGGTAATAAACGAATTACAAATTCTGTCCAAATGATCTTGGAGCTTCACGCAATTGAACACGCTGTGGAACCGGGCCAAAATTTTCATATCATCCGCAAACTGAAGGCAGCTGGCCAACTCAAAGCTATCAACAATATCATTGATAAACAATGTAAATAATAAACGGCCGACATGATTTGCTTGAGGTACGCCAGATGCAGTGGCGTAACTAGGTTCCCACAGCACCCGAGGCGCGGGTGGGTCCGCGGTTGATGGGGCCCAACAGATTTCCGAAAGGCACAAAATCACCGAGAAAGTATAAATAAATTATCAAGCTTAAAGCTCATTGAGAACAAATACTCTAAATTAATCCCAAAATAACACCTTCCTTTATAATATCAAATTTGAAAGTCAAATGATTTGGTTTGAAAAGCTCTTAAAAACTAAAAGCTCTTAATAGTTGAGATTGAGCACAAATATTCTAAATCCTAATCAAAATTCCGTCACCTCTTGCAATATCAAATTTTGAAGTAAAATGGTTGGTTTAAAAAGACTCGATAAGTGAAAGCTTTTAAAACTATAGCTCTTGAAATTTTTTCAAATACATAATTTAAACTTATCAAACACTTGATTAAAAACCTGAAATTAATAAAAAGCTCAAAAATGTTAAGTTCAAACCCAAAAGTATGAATTAGCTATCAAGCTTAAATCTCATTGTTAACAAATATTCTAAATTTATACCAAATTTCCGTCGCCCTATTCAATACCGAATTTCGGGATAAAATGATTCGATTAAAAAATTTCCTAGTAACATGGTTTGGTTTGACTAAAAGCTCTTGATAATCTACATTAAGAACAAATATATTAAATTCTCCCTAAATTTCGATACTCTTTATAAAACCGAATTTCTCAGTCAAATGGTTTGGCTTAGAAAGCTTTTCTAATTGAAAGCTCTTGAAACTAATAGTTCTTGATATTTTTTGGAAGACATAATTTTTTCTCATAAAACATTTTAACAGAAACCTGAAATTATGAAAAGCCTCACAAATGTTAAGTTCTTACCCAAAAGGTATTATTTAATTATGAAGCTTAAAGCTCATTGAACACAAACATTCTAAATTTATCCTAAAATACCACCTTTCTTTATATTATCAAATTTCAGAGTTAAATGGTTTGGTTTGAAAACCTCTTAAAACTAAAAGCTTTTGATTATTGATGATTAACTTTGAGAACAAATATTCTAAATTTTAGCCAAAATTTCGTCATCCTATGTAAAATCATATTTCTGAGTAAAATGGTTCGTATACATAAAACATTTTAACAAACACCTAAAAATATGGAAAAGGTTCAACGTTAAAGTTAAGCTAAAACCCAAACTTAAGACTAATTTACAATGTTTTACAAATACGTACATATTTTATGCTTATACAATTTTTTAACAAAACTTACGAATATTTCGGTATTTGAAAACTTTTAAGAATATTCAAGATACATTGAAAATTCGACATTTTTGGGATTATTTCGAAATTCTTGGTATGTTTCAAATTAAATTCGAAATTTGTGTAGCTTTAACGATATATTTAGAAATCTTCAGAGCATGTAGTTGCAAGATGTTTCGTGCCATCTATTCGCAACATCAAATATTTTTAGTTAATGCGAGACTAGACGAAGATAAACTGCTAAATAATTTACCACAAAAATAAATCAGATTAGTCACTGTGGATCTGCCTGGATAAAACCAACCATAGGTTCAAATAGCTTGGGTACGACTGAAAGAATGGCAGTCCCCCAATAGTTACTTAATTCGTTTCTTCTACTCGCCTTGGAATGAAATTTAGGCAGGAAATTTGCCAAAGCTCTGGAAAAAACCCACTACGTAGACTTTCATTAAACATGAAGGTAATTGGGCGGGACAAACTCTCAGCATAATCGTCACCAACTTCCTGTTCAGTAAATTTAAAATAATTAAAATTCACGGAACTATGAGCGCTTGAAGACATGGTAGGGGACATCGTGGCTGGTTCAAAAGGCTGGAGGCAAAAAGCGAGCAAATAAATTACAGATCTCTGAGGAGAAGACATAGCAGAAGGAAAACCAACCACTTTTCTCTTACTATTCATAAAACTCTACAACTCCTTTGGATTTGATGTCAATTCCTCCTCAATTCGCACAACGTATTGGTTATATAAAAAGCCATTTAAACTTTTAAACTCTTTGCGAGCTTTATCAAAATAGAAATATTGCGGCGTTTCTCCAGATTTGACAACCTATTGTTGTACCATGTCTTCCGATAGCCGGGTTGTTTTTTAACAAACGGAACGTGTCTTCAATACCACTACTGAGAAGGTCGTTAAATATCAAAACAATGTCATGATTTAAATTACCGCCACGTTGCAAAAAGTCCAAATCAGAGTAGCTGAGGAACTCGTTTATGGAAGCGTTGTCGGCATTTCTGAAATTAAAATAAAACTTGTTAGAAAAAGAATCAGTTGTACAATTTACATGAAAAATATTTATCATAATCGGTTTGTGGTAGATGCTCTGACAGCCGGAGTGAAATTCAGATATAATGAAACACATGTTTGACATGATGACATGTTTTTCTCCTGACTGTTGCTAGTACGGTTTAGCTGATTGGTTGAGATGCTAGCAAAGTAGTCGATAATGTGTAATCTCCCTTCGTCAATGGAAAGCTGGTCACATTGACACGAACAGGCAACCAACTCATTAGGAATAGAAACTTTAAACGCAATCAATACCCCACCCCCTCTAAGCCTGGTATCAAAAGCATATCTGTCCTTCCTGTGAACGACATAGTCCGGTGGGAAATATCCTCCAGAATACATATTGACAGTAAGCCAGGTTCACAGATTATTATGATATTATAATCATTGTCCAGAACGGCTAGGCGAAAAGATTTTGCTTTATCTCGGATGCTAGAGGCATTGTGGTAATAAATTGAGGTGAAGCTAGAACGATCGAAGCTTACTTGCCGGATTCCAGCACAGTTGGTTGCGTAATAACGGCTGGAGAATTCAGGGTCGATATTTGCTGGTTCTGAGAGACACCTTGTCCCGTTGCTTGCATACGGTGTGATTTACGATGCCAAAAATTAAGTATTATTGAAAGGTCTAATAAACACATCATTAGGCCAATTTATCGTGGACATAACTTTTGCCGTTAAATCGGTATCAAGCACTTTAAAACAGACATACTCCATGTCGGTAAGTTTCCGCCATTTTGTTATTAACTTGGTAGTCACAGCATTAGAAATAGCAAAGTTGGTGTTCATGAAATTTTATCAACATTTTATTTCAAGTTTCTTGACGAAGAAACTTTTCTTTAATTTTAGTTAAAAAGTAAAGGCCGAAGAGTAAATAGAGCATTTTTATTACACTAACGCTGTTGATAAAATCGCAATATTTCGAAATTCACAAAAGATACAAAATTATGATCCAAAGCCTTCATATGTAGCAATACATATTATGTATTCTATCATGACGGACACAAGGGAGATCGGCAAATGTGAGGGACTGATGGGATCTCGAGTAATTTGATAAGCTAAGAAAAACCGTGGTTTGCACACGGGTTTACAGCTGTGAACATTTGAAAAATTATACATAAAAATTGACATTAGGATCTATTCAGCATGCCGGTGCTATACTCTCTATGGGGTTAGTGGGGTTAGGAAAAACCATTTACACTGCTTTTTCTGTTTTCAGATTGCAAAAACTTTTTTAAAAGATCCTCAGATTTTACTCGAACTATTCAACTTTAAATGATCGATGGAAGTGGCGCATTGCAACACTATCAGTTGGAGCCCAAATAAAATCGAACAGTATAGGGTCCACTAGCTCGGCGAGTGAGAGCATTCTGGTTTTCCATTTCTCAATTTTTCGGACTCCTTCCCAAAATGACTTGCCCCAAATTTTCCATATTATACACGTTACCCTAGGAAATAGATGAAGATAATATGCACTATTCGCACTTGCGAAAGAAATTGTTATAGAGAAGTGGTTTAGTATCTTTTTCCTGGAAGCAAACGACGGCCAAATATTCTGATTCCAATAGGCGGATCAATATTCTGGTGCTGGAAAAATTACCGAGCAGGAAGAAGTATTTTATGATTCGATTCCTGTCATATAGATGTCAGACACTGTCCAATACAACCAGCTTGCACCATCAGGTACTCATAAAAACACCGTTTAATACTTGAGGCAGCCGTTTATAATAGAAAAGTTTATCGTTTTGTAGTTATCTTTAATTTTGTTAAAATCCATATTTACTTTAATTCAACCAGAAGCGACTTTTAATTTATGATTAGCTAGTCCCTCTTTATTGGCGCATAACAAGATCAACCAGTTTATGGTCGTTTATAATGCAGGCAGATTTATACCATGGTATCGTGATGTTTTCTTTTTTGTATAAATTGTTTAAATGGTTGTAAGGCGGGAGATCAAATATGGTTTCCGTAATCCTTTTAGAATATGGAAGATGCTCTTGGAAAATTATTCATAAAATCAGGTTTTAAAAATTTGTGTTATATAACTAAATCCATCTTTAATTTCGTAGTAAACGAGAATCTTGGGCAAATTGTGGCCAAAATAACTAACAAAGGCTTGAAAATGGAGGTTTAAGGGACTGAAGGGCAAGAGAATGGTGAACCTATAACTGTAAATGAAAGTATGAGTTACATTAACAGACAACTGTTTTTAAATGATAAAGCAGTAAAGAAAGTTAAAGAATACACATATTTATGGTTCCGTGACGGCAAATTACTGATGAAGAAAATTGATGGTGGAAAGGTGTTTTTAGTAAATGATGATATATGGTATGATTCATTGTTCTCACACTTTTTTGCATATAATATCCTGCCAGTTGTCATATTCTTTTCTGAGATTTGGATAACGAGTAATGAGTAATTTCGACGTGAGAAGGTGTGATTGAAGCGCTTTAATGGCAGCCTGACTGTCCATATATATGCGAATATCACAAACTTATATTACATTATACCTCAACCAGACCAGACTACGACTTTCTTTATGGCAGTTACTTCAGCTTGAAAAATGCTACAGTAGTCGGGGAGATGGAAGGAGCGATTTAACAGAAGTTTCTCGGATAACACTCCAGCCCCGACTTTCCCCTCCCGTTTTGAACCATCAGTGAAGAAGTTTACAACTCCTGGTTCCAAAACTGCACCCATCATCCAGCCCTCCCTGGATGGGATCCTAGTTCGGAACTTTGTGTCAAAAGATAATGACGGGACAGTATTGTCGGTGGTCTTGGGAATTTGTTTGTTGCACAAAATAAATGAGTGTCCTGTATTGTTGCATGTCCACATTAAAATGGATGTTAGCCGTATGGCAGTACAAGCTGCCAACTGTTTTCCCAAGATATCTAGAGGAGTCAATAATCGCAGAGTCTCTAGTGCCTGAGTGGATGTGCGCCTCAGTGCACCACTGATCCACAGAGAGATTGTTCTCTGAACTTTTGTCAACAGCTTTTGGTTGACAGTTTTGTCCATAGTAGGCCACCAGACTATTACCCCATACAAGAGTATGGGTCTGACTACTGCGGTATAAAGCCAATGTACGATGCGAGACTCCAGCCCCCATCCTTTTCTAATGGCATTTTTGCAAGAGTATGGCGCTACCGTAGCTTCCTTTACCCTGTCCAGAATATTAGGTTTCCAATTTAATTTGCTATCCAAAACGAGACCCAGATACTTCGCTTCAACTGTAAAAGTCAATCTGAACCCATTTAAAGTGGAAGGATCGATGTGAGGAAGTTTATATTTCCTAGAGAAGCGAACGAATTCGGTTTTGTGTGGGTTCACATTCAACCCACAGCCATTGGCCCATAATGAAAGAGTGTTCAGGGCATTTTGCATAAGCTCACTAAGGGTGCCGGGATATTTACCACGGACACCAATAGCAACATCATCCGCGTAGGCAACCACCTAGAAGCCACCGTCCTCCAGTCTCAGCAACAGGTCATTTATGACCAAGTTCCAAAGTAGGGGGGACAGTACGCCACCTTGTGGTGTACCTCTGCTTGCAAATCTTCTGACGGAGGATTCCCCAAAACTATGTAGCATTTATGATCCTGCCTCTTAGCATTTGATCTATCTAGTCCTGAATTGATTCATCCACTCCCAGATCTGAAAGTTCCGGAGTTATAGCCCTGGAAGCACATTGTTAAAGGCCCCCTCAATATCCAAGAAGGTTACCATTGCATAGTCTCTATATTTGAAAGCTTTTTTAATGAAATATACAAGAGAATGAAGAGCAGTCTCTACAGATCTCGCCTTTGCAATAGGCATGTTGATATTTAGACAGCTTTTCCGACACAATCGTGCCTCTAATATGAGGTTCTATTTGTCTTTGAAGAAGAATGAACAGAAATTCTCAACAAGACCGATAAATATTTCTATCTGACTATGTAAGATATTGCAAATCCGGACAATCTGGTCAGCCAATCCAAAACACTCCAAAAATAAAGAAACTTTTAGTCTGACCCATTTTCAATGCACGTATCAAATTTCATTATAATTGGTTGAGAAATATACAAGTTCCCTCATATTGGCCATATTCCAGAACTTCATCCAAAAATCATTTTAGCGTCACGTCAGACATACAGACTCCAGACATACAGACATCTAGACAGACGCACGGAAATTTTTTGTCTTGCTTTTTTAGACTCTGGAACTTTCAAAACGTCGATAAAAGTGGTTTTGGATCTACCAAATTTTTGATCATTTTTGACAGAATTTCAATACTTTGGTCTTTTTAGACCGAAAAAAATTCATAGACGATTTATATTTAAAAATTTAACAGTTTTTAATTGAATCTGAAATCATTCAGAGGAAGAAAAAAAACATTAAGCCATGGATGAGCTACGACTTATTGAAATTAATTTAACTCAAAAATCGGATTGTTGAATAATTTGCATGAAAACTCAAACCACACCAAATTACAGAAAAGAGTAAAACCAATCCAAATTAAAATTAATAATTTAATTTTAAGCACAAAAGAACACTATTACCTTAGAAAATTTGAGGATTCTAATAAAAATCCGAGTGTTCAATGGCGTCTAGTACATTGTCGGTAAATTAAAGCCAAAACCTGTTATCGCTGAGATTATAGATAATAATGGTAATTTGGTTTCTGTTCTGTCGAATATTGTAGGGGTACTCAGTGCCCACTTCATTAGTGTAGCAGGTAGGTTGAATTGCACCATTGGCAACAACGATTTCTTTTTCTACTATTTCTCAATGTGAAATCTTGTTTGGTATTACAAGTTTAGATAATTCTAATTCTAGCGGGGTTGATAATATAATCAATTATTTTTAGAATTGCCTACTCTATTTTGTATATTTTAGCGCATATTTCCAATCTCGCCTGGAACAAGGAATTTTTCCTAATTATCTGAAAACTGCCACAGTCATTTTCATATTTAAAAACGGCGATAAAAATGATCCGTCTAATTAGAAAGAGAAGTGTGTCAAAACTGGGTTGATTTTCTTTTTAAATGACATTTCCTTTCTTTCCGATCGGCTCGCACCTAATGATTTTGTTAATAACATTGGCAGCTCTTTAAATGAAAGTAAGAGAGTACCGCATCCAATTTCATTGACCTTACTAAGATCTTTGGTACCATTGATCAGACATTGTGCTGGTATACGTGGCGTTGCTTGTAAGTGGTCCCAATCGTACCTCAGCAAAAGAACGCAAACTGTGAAAATTGGAGATATATAAAACACTCTATCAGACACTCGGTGTGAAGTTCCACAGGGATCGGTTTTAGGTCCCATTTTATTTATAATTTATCTTAACTCAATCTTCCACTTGAAGCTAAAAGGAAATGTTGTAGGATTTGCTGATGATATTGCAAGTGCATATAGAGGCCGGTCGAATAACTTTACTGCACACCAAATAAACTATGATCGTATAATTCTACGCAAATGGTTGGATTTACACTTCATGATCCTTAGTAAAAAATCGAAAGTAATAGCTAAAATTTGATAGCTGCTCTTTTCTTGCTTTAATAGACAATTTCAAATATTTGGGTATAGTTTTGGACTCTAAACTTACTTTCAGGACTCCCCCGTCCCGTTTCTATTTTATTAAAATTTTATTATGGTCTGGTACAGTCCAAGCTGCAGTATGCTTTAGTTATTTGCGGGAGGTGTCTATGCTAGTTCGTTGCGACCATTGGTCGTTGCGCCAAACACGTCAATTCGAATTATCATGAAACGGAATCGTCTGACCTCGACCCTATCGCTGTTTTGGGTTGTTGAGAATTTTACCATTTAGATATTTGTAGGAAGTTTTATGCATTTATTACCCCTGTTATCTTTAACAGGCTGCCGAATAACATTAAGAAACTTCCTATAGTCCGAGAATTTCCGACTTGTACCCCCTTAAACCTTTTTTTTTTTTTTTTAATTTTTTTAATTTTTTTCAATTCATTGTGAGGCTTTTCTTCGTTTGTAGAACGAGTGTTGTGGCTACTGGCCCCAATGGAGGGACTACCGCCTCTTATTGGAGAATACGTCACTTTATTATTACTTTGGAAGGGATGTGAATTATCCTTTTCTGATTCACTCAATTGAGCATGTTTATTCACCAACATGTCTTGGGATTGGTTAAAATAATTGTAGTATAGTAATGACTGGTCTCCCTCAGAATCCATGAGACTGACCTCCGAAGTGGGTGGATTTACCTAAGCAACAGGTGTACCACCTGGGGTATTAGTTTCCATATTTGTTCTGCTCATTGCTCATTTATAGTGTACTGCACTCGCCTCTAGTATTTCGCCGATGCTTCACATCGTTGCCCGGGTGTTACCACGTGGAGGTACACTATACACATTTGTTGATTTCTACATAGTTGCAGCGTTGGAATATAGACCACGAGATACATGGCTATAGACGGTCAACCCCTGCCCTATTGAGACGCACCCAACACCATTTTTTTAAATATAAAGAATAAAATTTATATCGAGTTTTTTTCCCCTCTAAAATGTGCGCTTGGTTCCAATACAGGAAATTAATTTTTTCATCCAAAAATTGATTTGAATTTTTCTGAAAACATAGGTTGATGTGTAGAAATAAGTTGACAAATTAATTATGCTGAAGGAATATTGGTTGACCCCGATATTATTCTATTACTTATTTATATATCGGGATATATAGGTATTCACATAAACTTTTGATAGGTTAAGAGATTTCTTTTAATATTTCCCCTGAAGCCGTGCTTTATTTAAAGGATTTAGACCGTGGTGGGTTAAAATACCTTACGGAAGCAATAAATACCTTACCTCACAACACATTTCCGATCAAATATTACGCCTATTTAAATTTTTATTGAAACAATTTTCTTGCATATACTGACCGTAAATAGCCAACCAACCATACCAAAAATACTTTAAATTATTACTGTGTGAGCTGTATTATAAAATAAACGATTTTTTTTTAGTTCGCAGCTAGCTTGTCGTCGGTATCCGTTTTTTTTTAGTTTTCAAAGTGTTTTGTTTATAACTTTATTGAAATAATTTATAGTTATTTGAAATAATTTTAGATTATCTATTGTTATACAAATTGCATTAAATGTTTAATAAAATTTACATCAATGAGTATAATAGTTAACCCACGTTCAGATATATAGCTTTTGCTGAATGTATCATCACATTGTACCTAGACATGCTATGAAAATGAATGATAATGTGATAATTTATTTGTATAATGCGGCATTTTACAGTATTAGTATACTAGACCACTTTATATACACTATAAATGTATGTACATCATCATTCATTGCCCAGAATAGTGTAGAACATTAACAAAATGTATATTTGTGTTGTACCCAAAATGATTATTATAAGTGTATCCAATATTTTAAAGCACCCTGAAATTTTTTACATACATCTGTCACATTTCTCTTGTATCTTCGAAAATAATGCTTTTTTGGTTCTATAGGAAGCTTAAAAATTTGAACACATAAAAAGCTTAATCACACATGTATTCCATGTTATAATAGATTTTTGTGGTACTGAGACATATTCATACGCCTAGGAAAATTGAGAAAATGAGATAGAGCGAGAGAGTATTGAATAAATTATTTATAAACAATTTTTTTTTTTTTTTTGTGAATATTTCGTATGTTATATTTATATATACGAGTATGTATGTACATTATACTATCGTCTAGAACTAGACTAGACATTTTAACATAAAATAACTTAAATACATTTTATGTATTCATATTCAACAATGTATATCTACATGTATGTGGTGATGAGAAAGAAAAGCAAATTTATTATTCATTCATTAAACTTTATTTCGTGTCAAAATTTTGAAAGCATCTTGCCACCCCATATGTAGACTTTGGCTAATAGTCGTCTGCTGCTTATGTATATGTATAGCAAATAATTATGTTAAAACCGATAATTTGAAATAATTACTGTCGACTTGTTATGTTGTTAATCAGCTTTAAAAATTTCGGAACTTCAAGGGAAGGTTTTTTAAAAGGGCGTGGGCTAAAGTTTACTACCCTCCTTAATTATTTTTGTTGTTGACGTGTTCCTTACTTAATTCTGGACGTATTGTGTATTCTTCTCAATGTTAAACTCAGAGTTTTTATAAATATATTTAAAATTCGTTTTGGTAGGGCACCAATAAATACAAAACTAATTTTACGGTAAAGTTTTAAACTCGATAGGTGGATTAAAACCCGAATATCGTAGGAAAAGACAAACGTTTTTTTAAACATTCGATTTTAAGACATTCTTTTGTGATATTGATTAAATATCATTTAAAATTAGTTTGCTTTGTCAACTAGAACTCGAATAAATCTGAAAACAAGTCCACTTTCCCACACAACTTAGGGTTTTTAGGAAAATTGGCACAATGAAATTAGCATAAAAATATTTTAATAGAACAAGTTAAATTAATAGCTCCAGGATTTATTGTACTAAAATGGAATTTTCCATGTTAAAATTGTTCTAAAAATTCTACACTATTCTTACTGGAAAAGTCATGAAGTTTCTAGAAGTTTGGTTTGTGTGTATAAAAAGGCGAACGAGATCGAATTGGATTATTAGTATTTGGTAAGCGAAAGTGTGAAGATTAAAAAAAATTAAAAAGTGATTTAAAAAGTGAAAAGTGTTTTAGTGCATAAAAAGTAAAAGCGATCAGTAAAATTGTGCGAATAGTTTATATGAAGTGATTTTGTGAATTATCGTTAGTAAATTGTGTTGTTATAATTTTTGTGTTAAATAAATAAATTCGTTTTTATTCACAATCCAGTGATTCGAACCTTGATTGACAAGGCAAAATAGTAACAATATTGTTAAGTTTTTGCCTTGTCAATCAAGGATCGAATCACTGGATTGTTAATAAAACAAAATCAATTCAATTTGTCACAAACGAATTTATTTATTGAACACAAAATTTAATACAACACAATTTATTAACAAAAATTTACAAAATCATTTATTATAATTTTCGCACAATTTTACTGTTCACTTATAATTTCTATATCGCACTAATTCACGTTTTAATTTTTACACTAAAGGTTTCCAAATACTAATGATCCAATACGAACTCGTTCGCTCCTTATATACTCAAACCAAAACTTATAGAAATGTTAAGACTTTTCTAGTAAGAATAGTGGTACGGTGACACCTAGGGTGTAATAGAATAAATTAAATTAATAGCTTAATGTTTTACTGTACTAAAATGGAATTTTCCATGATAAAACTGTTCTAAATGTTTCTAAACTATTCTTACTAGAACTCAGACTTGGTTTTGAAATTTCTAGAAGTTTGGTTTGTGTATATATCAAGGCGAATGAAGTCGAATTAAATCATTAGTTTGTGGTAAGCGAAAGTATAAGGATTAAAGGTGAATAAAATTATAAAATTTGTGCGAAAATTAAATAAAGTGATTTTGTGAATTATTATTGTTACGTGTTGAATTTATTTTTGGTGTTAAATAAATAAATTCGTTTGTGTTAAACTGAAGTGTTTTGTTTTATTCACAATCCAGTGATACGAACCTTGATTGACAAGGTAAAAATGTAACAATAGTGTTACGTTTTTGCCTTGTCAATCAAGGTTCGAATCACTGGATTGTGAATAAAACAAAACAGTTCAATTTATTACCAACGAATATTTATTCACACACAAATTATGACAACACAATTTACTAACGATAATTCATAAAATCACTTTATTTCAGTATTCCCACAATTTTACTTAGTACTTTTACTTTTTATCTCGCACCAAAACATTTTTTAAAAGGATGCAATTCGGCTTGTGCATTGGAATTTTAAAATGGTTTTTTGATAAAGTTCGGGAATATGACCAAGTAGTATGGAACTTGCTTATTTACTTACGTACTTTGGAAATGGGATTCTAAAATAATTTTAAAGCTCTGGAATATGGCCAAGTTTAATGGAGTTTGCCTATTTCTCAACCTCCTAAAATGATTTTTGGATAAAGTTCTGGAATATGGCCAAGTATAATGGAACTTGCCTATTTCTCATCCAATTATGATAAATTTCGGCTTGTGCGTTGGAAATGGAATTTTAAAATGATTTCCTGATGAAGTTTTGGAATATGGCCAAGTATGATGGAGCTTGTCTATTTCTCAACAAATTATGGTCAAAGTCGGCTTGTACATTGGAAATTGGATTTTAAAATGATTTTTGGATGAAGTTCTGGAATATGGCCAAGTATGCTTGAACTTGCGTATTTATCAACCAATTATGATGAAATTCGGCTTGCGCATTCGAAACGGGATTATAAAATGATTTTTGGAGGAACTTCTGGAAGATGGATAAGGATGATGGAATTTACCTATTTCTCAACCGATTGAAATGAAATTCAGCTTGTGCATTGAAAATGGGATTCTAAAATGGTTTTCTAGTGAAATTCCGGAAAATAGATAAGTATAATAGAATTTGGCTATTTCTCAACTAATTATGATGATGTTCGATAGGTAGACTAGTATTGGGATTCTAAAATTATTTGTAGAGGAAATTCTTGAATATGGCCAGTTAGGATAGAACTTGTCCATTCTTTAAAGGATTTTGGACAGTTGGACAGAATAGGACAGTTTGTTATTCCTTAACCGGGTTTAAAGAAATTCCAGATTGAGAATGAGGATTTTAAATAATATTTCTAATTCCGAAACTCTGCACTACCGTTATTTGTTTCAATACTGAGATGCGTGTCCGCTACAAACTTTATTTTTCCTAGTAGGCCAAACTTAACGCTCTGACAGCAAATATTTAGAGAACATAACCCAAAACTTGCAACTCTTCTTTTCCAAAGCGATGGATTGGCAAGAAAAGTTTCTAATGAAACTTGAATACTGTTACTGAGATAACCTTGACCGTTTTGAATTGAAATAGTCTATTTAGGTTGTCTTAAAGAACAGAATTCACAGAAACCTAAATAGACAACATCACAAAAGCCATATTGACATATTTCTCATAACCTCGTCTAAAAATAATTTTTGGGTTACTTTTTGTTCTATTTGTTGGAAACGTCAAAATTCATCTTAATCAGTTAATAGCTAGGTTATATTCTTATTGACCATATTACAGAACTTTATTCAAAAACCATTTTAGAATCACATTTCCAACGCATATGTCAATTTTCATCATAATCAGTTAAGCAATAGCCAAGCTCCATCTTGTTTGGCCATTCGTATAATTTGTTAAGGGTTCAATTTGAATAATGTAAAAGGCTCAATTTGGAACGTAAAAGGTCCTATTTGAAATGTAAAAAGTTAAATTTGAAGTGTAAAACTTGTATGATGGTAAAATGGTATGTTGGTATGATGGTATGATGGTACGGTGGTATAATGGTATGATGGTATAACAGTATGATGGTATTATTGTATCGTAATAAAATGGTATATAAGATAGTATGATTGTGTGATGTTATGATGCTATAGTGGTTTGATCGATTAATATTATTGTATGATGGTGTGATGGTATGATACAACGTACGATGGTTTGACGGTATTTATTCTAGAATGATGGTGTGATGCTATATGAGGGTATTATGGTATGACGGTTGGATGGTATGATGCTATAATGGCCTGAGAGTGTTATGGTATGATTATATGGTGGTATGATGGTATGATGGTATGATTATAGGGACGGTATGATAGTATGATGGTATAGTGTTTTTTTTTTATTTTTTATTTTTTTTTTGTGATGAGGTGAAAATCCATCATGGACGAAGTGGGTGCATAACACCCGCAACAGTGTAAGACTCCTACTCATCAAAACCACCTCCTAAATCCTTTCCATCCGGGACCACCGCAAGGTATTACTTCGGATGGAAGCAGTCTATACGTATGTACTATGCTATGTATGTTCTACACAACTATCATGTTTGGCGGCGATCACGCTCCAAGCAACGTAACATCCTTATTATAGCCGCTGCAAAATCAGCTATGGCCCTCCTAGGCGCACATAATGTGTTCCCACTTTGCTGAATTGAACGCGTTTTTAATGTCCATGTAATTACTGCGCAGTATTTTTTGTGGCCTCCCTTTCATCTCCTGCCGCTTATGGCATCCTCAGCAAGGCTGGTAACCAGCTAAATAACATCTAACGTTGAGCGCGCCTTACGAAAATTGGTTTTGAGAAAGAGCTCCATCTCTTTCAATGGCTTCTTCTAGTCGGTTGTAGAGTAATCTTTCTAAGACTTTTCCCGCTCCATCCAAAAGACAAACCGGACGAAACGATGATGACTCTAGTGGCTGCGTTTTGCCCTTAGGTAGTAGTATCAGCCTTTGCTTCTTCCAGATGTCCGGGAATGTACCTTCTCTAAGACAGGAGTTGAACACCTCCAGAAAGTCCTCACGTTTCTCTTGGATTGCAGCCTTTAGGGCGACATTGGGTATATAGTCTGGTCCCGGCACTTTCTTGCTAGGAATCCTCCTAGTTGTAGACATTAGCTCTTCGATCGTGAATAGCGGTACATTATCAACTTCGATATTTGGACGAAAGGTTGTGGATTGATGCGGGAACAGTGTTGAAACTATATTACTCATCAGTATCGTCCACGTTGGTACAACAACTCTGAACAGTTTCAGCTTGGACATTACCAACAGGTAAGGCCTACCCCACGGATTTCTCTCGACCTCCCTATATGTTTGCTGTAGGCTAGGAGATACGAGTAAGTTGGTATTTCTCCCACGTTGCAAATTTCGTCTAGCTCGATTACACCTTCGTCGGAGCAAGGCAATCTCCTCATTCCACCAGTAGGCCAGCGAACGACGTTCGCTTATTATTCTCCTAGGCATTGTTATATTACAAGCCCTGATAACGCTGTTTATCAACTGAGCTGCCTTAGTGTTGGCGTCACCCGTCAGGTTAGTGTTGCGGAGCATGCATCTGTATATGTTCTCGTCAAAAGCATTTGTCCTCCATCCAGCTTTCCGAAGATCATCCCTACGATATGTTCGTCGAAGTTCACACAGAATAGCCCGATGGTCGCTGTGCGTATAAATGTCGCTGGTAAAGTGGTATGATGGTATGTTGGTATGATTGTATGATGGTATAAAGAGGTGGTGGGTACAATGATACGATTGTGTAATGGTTTAATGGTACAGTGTCATGATGCTATGATGGTATAATGGAATAATTGTATGATGGAATGATTGTTTAAGGTGATGGTACGACGGTACGTATGCCTTGGGCATTGAGATGGATTTGAAAGAGAAGTTCGACTTTAGTGGGAGGTTAGATTGAGTTGAGTTCACACATAGTTAATTTTGGGATTGAGTTGGAAAATAAGTGTAAAGTTGAGCAGAGGGTTGAGACGTAAAATTAGGATTTAGTTAGCTTGCTTTGGGGTGTGAGTTGTTTGGTTGGCGAATTATTTAAGATGTGATTTAATTGATGGATGGATTGACCGTTAATTTGGTGATTGCGTTGAGGATTGTGTTGCGAACGAGATAGAGGTTGAGTTGTAAATTGAGTCGGAGGTTAGGCTGCAAATTGACTTAAGTGGTACATTTCGAGATTGATTTGGGAGTTGAATTAATCATGACAGAAGTTCTGCATAGGAACCAAGCGCAAATTTTAGAGAAAAAAACTCGATATAAAATTTTATTTAAAAAAACAGAAAACTGAATGCAACTAAAACTGCTGTAAAATAATTTTACATATGAAACCAAATTAACAAACTCCAGGAAGATGGAAGTTAAATCTTCCTTTTTCCTGCTACTGCCAAAAGAATCTTCAATGTCGTCGGGCTGGCTACGTGTGCAAAAACTTCGTCGTAATCTCGACCAAATTTTTGTGAAAAACCTTGATCTACCAAACGAGCTTTGAATCGAACGATGTTACCTTCTCGATCGGTTTTCTTCTTATAGACCCATTTGGAACCAATTGCATTTTCTCCTGGTGGTAATTTAGTTATCTTCCAAGTTTCAAAATTATGAAATGAGTCTATCTCCTCATTCATAGCCGTTATCTAATTTTCAGAATTTGGGCCGTTTATTGCTTCTTCTTATGTAACATGATCCGAGTTTTTTCTTTTGTCGCCTTATTAATTTCCATTATTAACCGTTTTGGTGCCACACCCTTATTTAGTCTGTGGAACGTCGTGTAGGCTGCTCTTCTTCCCCTTCTGGATCTAAATCATCTTCATTTTGAGACGCTTCTTCATTGAGTTGGTGTTCATCGCTGTCTGCCGATTTCGTTTGATGGTCGCTCGAGATGTCAATGGTAGTTTAATTATATACATAATTAAAATATTAAATTATATACATAATATATATATATATATATATATATATATATATATATATATATATATATATATATATATATATATATATATATATATATATATATATATATATATATATATATATATATATATATATATATATATATATATATATATATATATATATATATATATATATATATATATATATATATATATATATATATATATGTATATACATATATATCGGTTTCAATAAATTTAACATCACGGCAAATCTTAATTTTGTGTGCGTTAACATCCAAAAGTCGATATCCTTTCGTATCGAACTCATAACCCACGAAGAATTATTTTTAAGCTGTGTCATCCAACATTTTACGCAGTGCTCCACCAGTGCGCTGCACAAGTGCTCCAAAAGTATGAAAATAATTTAAATCTGGTAATTTACCGTGCCACATCTCATACGGAGTAGTTTTTAAGATTCTAGTTGGTAGACGATTGATTATGTTATTCGCCGTAGTCACCGCTTCGCCCCGATGCACCGTGTCATTTCAATTAATGTCCAATTTTTAAGTTCGGCAACTCCGTTTTGTTCTGGCGTGCTAGGTACTGTAAACTGGGATTTAATTCCTTTTGATTTTAGATAGTTCCGCAGTTCATTATCCACATATTCACCACCTCTGTCTGACCTAATTACTTTAGGTGACATGCCGTATTGCTTTTTCATAATTTCGACAAATTCCATCACCTTTCCGCAAATGTCAGATTTTTGTTTTAACAAATATATATATAGGAATATCTCGAATGATCATCAATGAGATCAGTATATATTTATTACCTCTTGCTGTTGGTATTTGTAATGGTCCGCATACGTCGGTGTGTATTAGATATAATTTACCCGCTGACGTAGTGAATGTTTTTTGCGGAAATGAATCTCTGGTTTTCTTACATTGAAGACAGATTTCACACGTATCATTATGGTCGCAATTAGCTATCTTCATGTTTGCTGCAAATTCCACCATTTTCCTTATATCGATTAAATTGCGATGGCCAAGTACCTTATGCCATTCATGAATGCATTTCGATTTTCCTGGTTGAATTACATTGAGCGCTTGTTGATTCAACTTGTAGACATCATTGGTGGATTTAAGGATAAATAATGTTTTTCCGTTCTTGTTGATTTGACATTGTTTTCCTTTAAACGTGATGGTGCAACCGCTTTTAGCTAGTTTGCTAACTGACAGTAAATTACACTTAAGTCCAGGTACAAACTGTACGTCACATATTCTGAACTTTGTGACTGAATCACTGAATTCAATAATGCCGGTTCCTTTAATTGGTAAATTACTACCATCGGCTAATGTCACTGAATTCATCGTGGATTTGTTTAAACATTCGAAAAACGACTCGTCGCTGCTCATGTGTGCGGATGCTCCTGAGTCTATACACCATTCAGATATATTTACTTTATTCTGATGATTAGCAAGTAAGCATACGTACGCTTCCACTGCGTCCCTTTCGTTTTCAGCTATATTTGCCTGTTTCTGGCTTTGGTTTCCCGAATCCTTCTTCCTTTTTTAAATTGCATATTTACGACAATCACTTTTATGTGCTCCTTTTTTCTTGCAAAAATAACAATACATTTGGGAAATGTCAAAACTTGCGCCCTGTTTGTAAACTTTAAGTGCATTTTCTTTACTGGTACTCATATTTTCGATATCTTGTCGACGTTTATATTCTTCCAACAATTTGTTT
Source organism: Tipula vernalis (assembly GCA_958295665.1). Taxonomy (NCBI): domain Eukaryota; kingdom Metazoa; phylum Arthropoda; class Insecta; order Diptera; family Tipulidae; genus Tipula; species Tipula vernalis. Next base: position 159,215,880 of record OY282558.1, read on the forward strand.
TTTACCATACTCTTTGTCAAGTCAGCCTCAGCACGTGATTCGAGAGATGCGAACTTCTTTGCTAATGGCTCACCCAAAGTAATTAACTCGTCGATACATTCGTCCATGGCATTTAGATGTGTGTGCATATTTCCGCCTTCAGGTAGCCTCATCCGACATAACCGTCTTAAATGTCTCACACTCATCCCGTAATGATTCCCACATCGTTTTGGCCGTCACTATATTCCTTACGTGTATGATTTGGTTGTCCTCAATTGAAAGACCAATACTACCTTGATCAACAAGTTCTCGGAATAACCACCGTGTGGCGCTCCCATCGTCGTTCCGATTTGAGTTCTGTTTTTTTTTGTTAAGTTGGTACATCTGTTGTTGATATGCCCTCTAAATCTTAGCGTCATAGCTTGACATTTGCAAAAGTTACGTAGTTAAGAGTACATCTACTCTGTGTGTTGGTGATGTTTTCATTATTTCCTCTCGGCTGCTGAAACGCGTTCCCCATAATGGTTTTTTAACTCGATTGAACATAAAGAAGTCACAGGAAGCCAAATCAGGTGAATTCGGTGGCTGTTGGATGGTATTTGTTGCATTTTTCGTCAAAAATTACGAGTAATGATGGCACTGTGCGACGGTGCGTTATCATGGTGCAAAATCCACGAGTTTTCTGCCCACAATTCTGGTCTCTTTCGGCGAATTGCTTCACGCAAACGTCTCATAACGCCCAAATAATACTCTCTGTTTACGGTCTGGCCTTCTGGCAAAAATTCATGATACACTACACCGTTGTATACCATGAAAACCGTGAGCATTGCCTTCTTTTTTGACTGAAAACGACGTGGTTTTTTTTGGTGAACGCCATTCACTTGCATGATGTCTGGATTGCTTGTCGTACTCATAAACCCACGTTTTGCCTCCAGTAATGATCCTTTTGATGAATATGGGTTCGGATTCAGCCTCGCAAATCATGTCTAAAATTGTAAATAATCGCCAACACACACAGAGATAGATGTACTCTTGACTACGTAACTTTTGCAAATGTCAAGCTATGACGCTAAGATTTAGAGGGAATATCAACAACAGACGTACCAACTTAGCAAAAAAACAGAACCCAAATCGGAACGATGGGAGCGCCACACGGTGGTTATTCCGGGAACTTGTTGATCAAGGTAGTATGTGCACGAGCTTTACCATCACTTTTGTTCCAAACCGCTAATTGAATTGCATCTTCTGGTGCTGCATCAGTAATTGGTCAGTAATTACTATGTAATACTATGTAATACAACACATAGTTTACTGTGAAAAATAGAAATTCTGCAAAATAAAGTTTTAAAAATTATTAAACGCTTGCCTAAAGAGACTACCACTTGTCTGTTATGCACACTCAGAGAAAACTAATGATAAATCGATGGTTATAATTATCATTTATAGATTAGATGAACCATTGTCACAATTTAATGTTAAACGGTACCATTTTATTAGTAATAGGAATTATTTAAAAAAATAGTTTAATAATTTTGATTATCTAATGATATTTTCAATTGTTTTCGATTTTGATGATCATCATAATCATTTTGAACGATTTTTGAAATGATTATCGTTATTCATACATGATTAATTATTATTAAACAAAGTGATGGAATGTACCAACAAATGATCAATATTATAACGGTGTTTTTGACCATATTTTATGATTAGCGTTGTCATAAATATAAACTCCTTAATTATATTTACAAATTAATGTTAATTTTAATCATTACAATCGTATAGTCCTAATCATTGAAAATGATAATTCCAACCAAAAGATTATTGAATATACTACCAGTTGATAATTATATCTGTTCTTTAGAAATTAGTTTTATTTATCTTGTGTACAGTTCTGAGTGTGGTTATTTTTTCTGGTTAATAAAAAATATTTTTTTAAAATAAAATAAATATAATTTTATTATTAAAAATATTTGTGACTAATTGTTATTAATCGGTTATTATTTAAAAAAAATGCTAGTTATAAAAAGTGAACATGTTTTGTGAAATAAATTGAAAAGAACCATCGCATTAAATGAACCGTTATTTTCTCGAAAAGTAAATATTCCATGTGGTTTTGATAAAAAAAAATAATCTAAAAATAGTACACTTGCCGATGTGAATTAGTGTGGTAAAAATCAATCTATTTCATTATAACAATTAAAAAAATATAATAATAGTTCTTCTGGATATCCAATTATTTGTGTTATATACCTAGTGATTTATCAAAAAGTTTTTGAAATGGACAACTTCACAATGGCAATATTGATTTACCATGATAAAAAAAAAATGACGTGCATCATAAATCATGTCGCTCAAGATCTTCAATACGATGACGTTATTGCAAAAGGTAGATATAGTGTTTTAGAGCTAAATTATTTAAATTACATATTATATAGTATAAATACTTATTTATATAGCGGCATCTGAATTTAATTTATTCAGTGTTCCCGTTACATTGTACGACTGTACCTCAGATTGTGAAATTCCCGAGTCAATGTTTCAGTCTTATTGCCTCACCATGTCTAAATTAGGCTTGATTCAATTTAAAGTAAATACGGACGAGGTTTCTTTTGAATTTAATGACTTAAGTATTGGAAGTTATAATTTACTAAGTCAAAATAAATCAGAGCCTTACGCCACTGTACCAAATTTTGGCAGTGAAAAAGTATGAACAACGCTACTTTTATTTACGATATTATTATTATATATACTTTAATATTTCAGGAAATTGAAGATTTACTAGTTCAAAGCTACCCGACCGTAATAAGAAAAATAAAATCTGCCAATGGCAAATTAACATCAAAAGAGAGAAATGACATATCCAAAATAATCATCAAACAGATTGTAAACAAATATCCAAATCAACCGTAATTTAAGATTTACTGATTGTTTTATAAATTTCACTAATGCTTAGATTCGCTTTTGTGATATTTTCAGTATTTTAAAAGAACAGTTTTTAAAATTAACTAAATCTATTAAAGTGCTGTTTCCCAACGAACTGGAGGAAACTTATTACATTCCCGCTTCTGGTGGAATTATTGCAAAAGGTAAAGAAATAATATTTTTTCTAAATTTAAAATGGTATAATTAATGAACATTAAATAATTTGTCTAGGTAAATTATTTAACTCGTACAATAATTATAGAGCTGAGCGTGGGCGAATTGGATTCATACAACGACGTTCCAGATCTTCAAGTAACACCAGCTCGACTGTATCTGGAGGAACCGAAATAACTGACTTAGGTAAAATGTATTTTGTAATATCGATACTTTTAAAATATTATACTACTTTTTAATTGATACGGTTTAAAGTTAAAATTGTAGCGTGAATAGTAAATTTATAATTTTTTAGAAAAGTGTGGTGTGAAAATTTTGAAGTATTCTGATATTTCTTTCAGTTTGTGCGTTATTTTTCGTTCTTTTCGTAGCTGAACTGAACAAAAATTTCTTAAAGATTCGCTTGTCAGTAACATTCACTTCCTGTATATCGCGTTTTAATTAAAATAGTTATTGGTTCGCAGGTTAGGCCTTAATAGGTCAACCAGCGAGTTAATAAGAACTTTAATTAAAAGCGCAATATATATAAAGTGCATGTTATTCTGGCCATCGAATCATTATGAGCTTGTCGTTTAATCGTTGAGTTTACCTGTCATTTAACATAGTGCAAATTGCGCGAACTGAAGTTAGTGTCAGAAAAAATCAAAATTTTCACAGCACTTTTTAAAAATAATAATTTTATAATCGGTAGCTAATTTGTCAAATATTCTTTAAGGTTTCTTATTGATTTGCTTGTTATATTATGTTGTATGTTTTATTTTATTTTAAAGAAATGTTTTTTTTTAATTTTTCATTTAGACGCAATTATAGACACTGATATTGAAGAAGACAATGAATATTTGGGATGTCATACTGACGATATCGTTTTAATTGAATCGAAGTGGAGAGCAACTCATTCCTACCGAATTAATCTATTAAAATCTAACTTATCTACTTATGATTATTTCGAAAAATTTCCAAGTCTAAAAACGCCAGCTATTTCAAAATTGGTAAAATTTTAAAACTATTAATATTTTCGTTTAAATAATTATTACTTAATTTAATTTTGTTTTTCAGTTATTAATCGATACCAAATTGAAATATCCAAGTTTAGAGTCTAGCGAGAACTGGGTAAATATATGCCATATAATTGTTGAAAAAGAAAAACTGAAGAAACATGATACATTTGTGATGAACCTGATTAAACGCATCGAAACAGCTGATGAAAGTACTGTTCTTAGAAAATATACCACGTTAAAATACTTTTATAATTTATAATTTTATTACAGATGAAAAATTGGCGCTATCTTTAGTTTTAATTCCATATATTTTACCAAATAATGGCAAAAGAAGGTCAAACGGTCGATATCGAGCTTCAAAGTCAGAAATTCAAAATTCGTTTATTTCTCTGTACAAGGTACTAATAAACTAGATTCATTTTAATTTTGTAATTACAATATTTTTTTTATTTCAGACGGCAGTAGAATTCAATGAATCGAAAGGCCCACAGGAATTTCCAAAATTAGTATTTATCGGAGAACCTCTAGATCTAATCTACGTTTGTGTACTAGGTGAAAAATGTATATTCAAATCTGCCTTAGAAGCACTTTCTCTGTGTTTTAATATTTACATGGGTATTAATGTTAAATACCCACCTCTGAGCAACCACATATGGACGTTCGTGCAAAGGGCTATATTAAAAGTTAGATTGGAAAATGACGAAATAATCCCAAGTGTTATAACATTAATCAATGACATCGAAAAAAGTAATATGAATTAAGTATGAAAATTAGTTTAATAGTTTTAATATATAACAAACTCAGTTGAGTTTACCTCGAAATTAATTTTAGATAACTTATTTAGATAATAGCTTTAATTGTTTACTTTTAAATTAATAATTGAATTATTTTATTTGCAAAATGTCAACAAAAATTAGTTGCAAAACTTGTAAAATTTGCTTCAGAACAAAACAAGAAGGACTAACCCATATTCAGTTAAATCATCGTAATTTGCATTATTTCCAATGCTTTTATGACGGTTGCGATAGACAATTTAGTGTATATAACTCACTTTATAAGCATCTTAATTTGCATTCGCAAGCAGTAAGAAATTTAAATTTAGAAACCAGTACGTCAGAATCAGTAGATGGCCCTATTGAAAGGAGCTGTTCTTTAAAAGAAGTTGATAATGAAGCAAATTTGAATAGTACAAGCGACATTTACTTTGAAAAAAGCAAGTTATATAATGATTTTGTAAAAATAATTTTAAACATTTATTGTGATGATAGTCTTTCTCGCAAGAAAGCCTTCGAAATTTTAAAAAGTCTGTCGTGCTTTTATAAGACTTATTTTATAAAAATCCTACAATTTTCCAATTGTCTGTTATCACAAACTGAGGATATTGATAAATTTTTTAATTCTAATATGCTTAAATCAGAATATTTATTATCGAAAGAGTTACAAAATTTAAATTATTTTATTCCAAGTCAAAATTTTTCTTTACATTACGAAGATGAAGTATGTACAAGTACTAGCAATAATTCTTCTTTTCGGAAACTTGAATTTAGTATGCAAATAGTACCAATAGATAAGGTATTTGAAGTTCTATTTAACAACGAGATATACATTAGCAAAATGCTTGAATTTATTGATTATTTACAAAATCAAAAGGATAACAATATTCATAATTATTATCACAGTCTAGGCTGGAATAATATTAATAGGGTAATTCCAAAACAAGCTGGTGTTATTACACTGCCGATTTTTTTATTTTATGATGATTTTGAACCTAATAATGCCTTGGGTTCTAGATCAAATTATCGGAAAATAGGCGGAATCTATATTAGAGTTCCTACCTTACCTAATGATTTAATTTCAAAAGTTAGTTCAATTTTTCTTCTTGGTTTAGTTTACTCGGAAGATAGAAAAAGCTTTGGGAATCGACGAATATTTACACCCATAAAAGAAATTTTACAAAAATTACAAAAAAACGGCATTTATATTATGCCCGATTTAGATGAAGAAAATTGTTTGCCTTGCAAAAAATGTTTGCCTTACATAGAGCTGCACGCAATAAAAAAATATCCATTAGTTAAAATGAGAAAGGACTATGTAAACCAAAATGGCGATTCTATAATTTTTTGGCGGCTTATACATAATTGGATGTTATATTTTTTGACATTTATCAGTAATGTGACAAAAATAAAATTTATAACAATAAATAAGATTGTTAGTGACAAAAATAAAACTTAATAAATAAAATTGGGAAGACTGCTTTTGATTTGATTTTTTCTGCTATAACATTTGACTTCTGGTCATCGTATAGGTTTTCATAATATACTTTTTTTGTGTTTGTGTTTGTTTGTTACTATAAAATATCAAAAAATATAGTCGGGTCGAGTATATTTTATAGTATCATATTTATTTTTAATGTTTTTATAGTAACAATTGGTAAAAAAAACGCTAACATAATTTTGCATGTTTATGTTTTGTTCTTGTCATTCAAACGAAAATTGTAATGTACTAATATCTTCTTTTTTTGCAAGGCAAACATTTTTCTTCATCTAAATCGGGCATTAAAGAAAAAAAATTAACTATAAAATTTGTGTTATCTGCCATTTTAGGTGACAATTTAGGTCTTAATACAATATTAGTTTTACGGAAAGTTTTAGTTCAACTCATTATTGTCGATTTTGCAAAATGGCAAAAGAAGAATGTAAAACATCTGTTTTAGATGATGATTTATTAATCCGAACTGTTGAAAATTATGATGAAGATTTGTTGATTAACAATTTACAACTAACAGGCATAAAAGAAAATAGTATTTGGAATACTCTAGAACATTTCCATGTTGTAAGAAATTGGAGCGTGGATATAATGCATGATTTTTTAGAAGGCATTTGCCATTATGACTTAATGGTTATTCTTAAATTATATGTTAATGTAAAGAAACTATTTTCCATTGAACAAATAAACTTCAGAATTCAAAATATGAATTGTGAATTTATGAAATTATGAATTTTACCTAGAGCAGTGATTTATGATTTAGACATGGTGACTTCTATTTTTAAAGCTGTCCATAATTTGATTAAGTGTAATTCCAACTTTCAATCTATCTCATCCGTAAAAATACCAATTACACTAAAATAAAAATTATAAATAAAAAATCGCTGCTATTTACTTTGTGGTGACATGGCATATAGCTAGCATTGTGTTGACATGTCATGTCAACACTCTCTTTTGAAAACACTGAACCTTAAATGGTTAAATAAAGATACGGAGATTAGTTTTAGTATTATATAAAGTAGGCTACTTCTTTTGTTTTTTTTGGTAGTATCTACATTTTCGGAAAAAGCGTTACAACAATTATATGGTTAAAGCTATTAACACAACAAGTCCAAATTATTTTATCCACTTTTGCTAACGATGTTTCATTGACCGTTTTAGCAGAACGAACCGATAAAATGTTGGAGGTTATGCAATATACGCAAATTAGTCAAATTAAACAAACATCTTCTACCAATTCTATTTTCAATGTTATCAAGTCAAATTCTGCGTATTCAAATTCGCAAGGGTCAACTATTTCAAATTCTTATTCCGAGCTGGAAACTAGATTTGATCAATTTAGGACCCAAATTTTAGCTGAATTCTCAGCAGTTTGTCGACCGGGAACAAGATCATCTGCAAGCTCACGTAATGCACCAAGAGAATCCAAGTTTCAACCCAAAATATGATCAGTGTTTTTATTATTATAAATTTCTAAATAAAGCTCGACATTGTTTTCCCGGATGTTAATTTTTTGAGGAATTTTCCAAAAAAAATTATAAGTCAAATTTTTAAATGCTCATCAAAATTCGACGGCAGTTGTTGACGAGCACACTAATAGTCGTCTTTTAATTTTGGATTTAAATACGGCAACTAAATTTTTGATAGACACGGGAGCTGATGTTTCGGTTATAAATTTAAAATTAGCAAATATTTCTAAAGCTGTTTTAAATTGTAAGCTATTTGCGGCGAACGGAACACCAATTCAGGCTTATGGTACCAAAATTGTAATTTTAGATATTGGATTACGTCGAAATTTTAAGTATGGAAATTCATTGTTGCGGATGTATCATTACCAATTATTGGTGCAGATTTTTTGTAAAGTACTGGTCTGGTCGTGGATTTACAAAAGCATAGAATTTGCGATCCTGTAACCTCGTTATATTCAGTCGGTGCTATTTCAGTTTCAGAAAATTTCGCATTATCACAGTTGGATAAGTCGCAAATGGATCCCCAAATTCAAAATTTATTTTCTAAATTTCCGAAAATTTTAAATAGTGCGCTGAATGATAAAGTTATTAAACATCAAATTACACATCGTTTAGAAACAAAAGGACCTCCTGGCTCATGTAAGACAAGACGTTTGGCGCCGGATAAATTTAAAATCGCAAAGCTAGAATTGGAACATCTCATGTCTCAAGGTATTTGCCGACCAAGTAACAATCCATGGTCGAGCCCTTTGCACTTGGTTTTAAAGAAGAATGGTGATTGGAGCCCATGTGGGGATTACCGAAGTTTAAATCGAATTAGTATTCCTGATCGTTACCCAACTCCGCATCTTCAAGATTTTTCTTATCAACTTGAAGATTGCAACATTTTCTCTACTTTTGATTTAGTCCAAGCTTATCATCAAATTCCAATTGAACCATCTGATATTCCTAAAACCGCTATTTCAACTCCCTTTGGTTTATTCGAGTTTACTAAAATGACCTTCGGTCTCAGGAATGCGGCCCAAACTTTCCAAAGATTAATGCATTCCGTTTTATTGAAACTAAATTTTGCTTTCGTTTATTTAGACGATATTCTAATTGCGTCTAAATCTTATAAGGAACATCTAGAACATCTAGAAATAGTACTTAGAAAACTATAAAATAATGGTTTAATTATCAATCCTAGTAAAAGTGTATTCGCCTCACACGAAATCAAATTTCTTGGATATACAGTTAATGTACAAGGCATTTTACTCGTTCAAAGCAGAGTCGACGTTATTAAAAATTTCGCACGTCCCTTAACAGTCAATCATCTCAAACGATTTTTGGGTATGATTAACTTTTATAGATATTTCATTCCAAATGCTGCATCGGATCAAATTTTACTTAACGACTTATTGAAAAGTTACAAGAATAGTAAAACTCCTATTGAATGGTCAACAGCAGTCATTGAAGCCTTCGATAATTGTAAGAAGAAACTTTGTGAAGCAACACTTCCTGCACATCTTCTACTGCGCGAATAGCAATTATGGTGGACGCTTCGGATTCTGTGATTGGGGCAGTGGTTCAGCAGTATGTTGCGGACGCATGGCACCGCTTAGCTTTTTCTCTGTTCGTCTCAATAAAACGCAGCAAAATTATAGTGCTTATGACAGAGAGTTGCTTGCAGCTTACTCTGGCATTAGGCACTTTAAATATCTTTTTGAAGGAAGAGAGTTCACATTCTTCACGGACCATAAACCACTCATCTACGCATTTTATCAGAAACCGGAAAATGCATCTCCACGTTAATTTCGTCATTTGGATTTTATCGGACAATTCACTACCCAAATCCAACATATTTCAGGCTTTAATAATGTTGTGACCGACACCTTATCTCGCATTAATCTAATTTCTATCCCTGAAAGTATAGATTATGCTCAAATAGCAGATGCTCAATCCAATGATGCATATGTCACACAAATTCAAGCAATTCCCAATTAAATTCAACTCTAATAAAATGATTTATTGCGATACTACAACAGCTTTACCAAGACCGTTTATTCCAATTGAATTTCGGAAAAAAGTTTTTGAAACCTTTCATAATTTATCTCATCCAGGGATAAAGGCTTCTTCTAAGTTAAGCATGGTTTCCACGATGGCGAGGCGAAAAATTAGTCAAACTAAAAAGAGAAAGCAAAAATTTACCAATAGTACGATAGAGAGAAAATACCATTTTGACAGAAAAATTCATTTCTTCTTGTATGGCGACCCTATAACACGTCATAGTAAAGAATCAATAGTTCACGGTATCGCCGCCATAAAACGAACCAAAATCTACTACAAAAGAACATTTAAGAAAAAGAAAAAAGGTAGTAGGCAAAGCACACCAATAAATAAAAAATAGTAAATTTTCGTCGCAATTAGATATTCATTGTTTTTCGTCGACACAAGGTCGAAAATAAAAAGCTAAAATAAAAATACATTCCAATAAAGGGCGTAATAATTTTATTTAGTGAACCCCATTGGTTAAAGTGGGTAAAGGGCCTTAAGCAGCAAACGCTGAGCCCGCAACATTCCTCACATTGGTGACCCCGACGTGATCCGAAAGGATCTAAAATAGCCAAATTTTCAAATATTCAACACGATATTCCAGCGTCATACGCGTTATATTGCGGCGCAACTATTACAACCACGTGCCGGCCACAAAACAAAGAACACCAAACACGGGCATAAGCCCGAAGCTCGAGCTTTCAAGCCAAACAACGTCGATACAACAGTGTTTCAAGTCAAGCAACGAGAACGAAGCAGCAGCAAGGCGATACGACATCAACGGACACAACCACCGCGGGAAGTAATGCGCCGTACCCCACTGTACACCGCAATTTGAAATTTTTCTTTTTTTTGCTCGAACGAGGGAGCATTTGCATTATATAAATTTAATTAAAGTTAACTAACGTAAAATTCATTTGGTGTAACAGTGTGCGGGCGCCCGTGGTAAGCGAAATTTTATTATATTTTATTTGTTGGTGTGCGATATTATTCAACATACAACACCTAAGTCAAAAATTCATTTCACTGCCACGTTTTAACTAATTTTATCGGCGCGTGTTAAAATGAGCGAAGGCGAAAACGAACCTTCGACGTTCGGAACGACGCAAGTGTATAAATTGTCGGTGAAATACGCGCTATTCAATCGCGACGATCCAGAAATCTGGTTCACGCAGTTGGAGGCACAGTTCGGAATTGGGGGTATCACGGGCGATGCTACCAAATATGGGCATCTCATCGCAGCGCTGGATCCATATACAGTCAAATGTGTACGGGACCAGATCCTCTCTCCTCCCAAAGCGAATAAATACGAAACTCTAAAAAAAGTGATAATTGAACGGTTATGCGAGTCGGCGAAAATTAAACTCGACCGATTACTGTCCGGACTGCAGCTGGGCGACAAAAAACCTTCACAACTTCTACGAGAAATGGAAACGTTGTCCGTGGATCAAGTAACCGAGCCAGTATTGCGGAATTTATGGTTACAGCGACTCCCAAAACATGCACAGGAAATCTTATCCTGTATGGACGATGCCAACCTACAAAAATTATCCAACGCTGCAGACAAAATAATTGACGTGCAGAAACCAGCCGGTATCTACAATATAAAGGTTACTCCAGACGAAGCACAAGGACCGCAATCAAACAATCTGGCCGCTCAAATCAGCATCCTTTCACAACGCGTAGAGGAATTATTCGGGAGGTTCAACAAAACTGGAGACAAGTTCAATCGTGGACGATCTCCCAGCCCTAAGTTCGCCAATTTCTCTCGTCAGCGCAGTAGTTCACGTTCAAAAGAACAGGTCGAGAAACACCCAAATTGTTGGTATCATCACCAATTCGGCAGCCGAGCACGGAAATGCATAAAACCATGCAACTTCAACAGTACCAGTTCGGAATCCAATAAGCCGGAAAACCAATAGGCACCTCACTTCACGCGGCAAGTGATGGCAGCCATAACACAATAAGCCGTCTAATTATCATCGACTCGCAAAACAAACTGCAATTCCTAATCGACACAGGCGCCGAGGTTTCAGTCATACCACCATCAAATCTCGAAAAATCAAATCCAACTACATTTAAATTGTACGCAGCCAACTCGACAGTCATCGATACATTCGGACACAAAAACTTCACACTCAACATAGGTCTTCGCAGATCCCTAACATGGAAATTCATGGTCGCTGCAGTCGACCGATGCATTTTGGGCGCCGATTTTTTAGCACACTTCGGTTTATTGGTCGACATCAAGAACAAAAAACTCATCGATCCAACCACGAATCTCAACGTCCAAGGAGTATCCATTCAAATCCCGTCGGATGGCATCACCACGATCAAATACGGGTCAGAACAAGCCGAGATACTGGAACTGTTACAAGAATTTAAAACAGTTACCCGCGAGACGACCAGTTTGAACGTAGTAAAGCATAACGTAACCCATTGCATCGAAACAACGGGGCAACCCTATCACGCAAAAGTACGACGCTTAAACGCGGACAAGCTGAAAATAGCGAAGGATGAGATCGAGGCGTGGACAGCACAAGGGGTTTGTCGACCCTCCAAAAGTAATTGGGCGAGTCCACTACATATTGTAAAGAAAAAGGATGGCAACTGGCGGTTATGCGGGGACTACAGAAACCTTAACTCGGTAACAAAACCCGACCGTTATCCAATACCATTCGTGACAGATTTCACGCATCAACTCGAATCGCGCAGAATATTCACAAAGATTGACCTCATTCGCGCCTATCACCAAGTACCTATCGACGAAAAGGACATCGAGAAAACTGCAATCATCACTCCATTCGGATTGTTCGAGTTTCCTCGTATGACATTTGGGCTACGCAACGCCGCCCAAACTTTCCAAAGGTTGATTCATTCGGTGTTCCGAGAATTAGCGTTCGTATTCCCATACATCGACGATCTGTTGATCGCCTCATCAAGCATGGAAGAACACCTCAAACACCTACGTATAGTTTTTCAACGGTTAAAGGATGCGGGTTTAGTAATCAACCTGAACAAATGCGAGTTCGCCAGGGACCAAATATCCTTCCTCGGATTTCACATAACAGCCGACGGTATGTCACCCGACAAACAGCGAGTGGAAGCCATTCAGAATTTTCCACGACCAGCTACAACCGACGGTATTCTCCGTTTCTTGGGGATGATAAACTACTATCGTATTTTCCTACCCAAGGCGGCACACGACCAGGCAATTCTATACGATTTCATCAAAGGAAAGAAGAAAAAGGACAAGTCTCCGATAATTTGGACCGACGAATCCAACAAGGCGTTCGAAACATGTAAAATAAAACTAGCTGAATGCACTCAATTGACTTATCCAGTTCCTAACGCTAAATTCGCTATTCTCGTCGACGCATCAAGCACAGCAATAGGAGCGGTACTGCAACAATTCACAAAACAAGGCTGGCAACCACTTTTCTTTCATTCGCGAAAACTGAGCGACACCGAGACTCGCTACAGCACATACGACAGAGAATTATTAGCTGCTTATTCGGCCATAAAACATTTCAAAAATTTCGTGGAAGGCCGAGAATTCATTCTATTCTCCGACCATAAACCATTAACATACGCACTGCAGCAAAATCCCGAAAAGGCATCACCAAGGCAACGACGCCACTTGGATTTCATAGCACAATACACGTCAGACATTCGGCACATACCTGGAGACAACAATGTGGTAGCAGACACGTTATCACGGATCGACCAAATCCACCTCGGAGGCAGTATCGACTACGCAGCAATCGCTGACGAACAAACAACCGACGCGGAACTCGCATGACTAGTGGAAACAAACACGTCTCTAAAATTCGAGAAAACGCCACTATTCGGGACAGACAAAGAAATCACATGTGACGTTTCAACCGGCACACAGCGTCCGTTCATCCCAAAACCATTTCGGCGACAGGTATATGAATCGTTCCACAATGTGTCACACCCAGGCATACGCGCCACGGCAAAACTAATCAAGAGAAAAGTCATATGGCCAACGATGAATCAGGAAATACGCTTGGGCTAAACAATGCATTCAGTGTCAAAAATGCAAAATTTCGAGACATGTGCACAGCAAAATTGGAAATTATCCTCCAACAAGTAAACGATTCGACGAAATAAGCATCGACATCGTCGGACCTCTACCACCTTCAGAGGGCAAATCATACTGCCTAACAATGATCGATCGCTACACCCGTTGGCCTGAGGCTACCCCAATCGCGGATATTCGAGCGAGCACTATAGCAGAGGCATTAATCAGAACGTTGATCAGCCGATTCGGCATACCATCAACCATTGTGACCGATAGAGGAGCACAATTCGAGTCAAGTCTATTCGACGAGCTCTCAAAATTACTGGGATTCCAGCGCAAACGTAGCACAGCCTATAACCCAGCTTGCAATGGTATTATAGAACGGTGGCATCGAAGTTTTAAAGCCACAATAATGTGCGTAGCAGATAAACAGTGGACAAAATCCCTACCAATAATACTGCTCGGTTTAAGAACAACCGTGCGAGAAGACTCTCAAAGCACTGCAGCCGAACTCGTCTACGGAGAAACCATACGACTACCAGCGGAGTTCATTCAAACAGGAAAATTTAGACCGCAATCCGAATTCGTCAACACTCTACGCAAGCAATTCACAGACATAAAACCCGCTTCGGCGTCTCGAAACGCACAAGAGCAAATTTTTGTCTTTAAAGAATTGGCAACATGTAAACATGTGTTGGTACGAACAGATGCAGTCTGGCAGTCACTCCAACCTCCATACGAGGGACCATTCCCGGTGATCAGACGCAGCGAAAAACACTTTACGGTAACGATCAAGGGCAACGAGTCAACGATCTCCATAAATAGACTGAAGCCATGTTTCGTAGAAGCGCAGGAGCAACCTCCAATTGCATCGAACGAGATACCTTCCAGTTCAGACTGTGCGCAACCACCAATGCAGACAACACTACCCACCAATATCAACCACTCAATACCCAAGGAGAAAAAAAAAAGAGTAACGTTCAATCTCGCGGAGCAACCAAAGTCTAGAGTGGGTCGTTCCATCGTCAAACCGGTTCGGTTCCGCTAACTCGTGTATCGTTCACTAGTTCACTGGGGGTGGAATAGTGTGGCGACCCTATAACACGTCATAGTAAAGAATCAATAGTTCACGGTATCGCCGCCATAATACGCACCAAAATCTACTACAAAAGAATATTTAAGAAAAAGAAAAAAGGTAGTAGGCAAAGCACACCAATAAATAAAAAATAGTAAATTTTCTTCGCAATTAGATATTCATTGTTTTTCGTCGACACAAGGTCGAAAATAAAAAGCTAAAATAAAAATACATTCCAATAAAGGGCGTAATAATTTTATTTAGTGAACCCTATTGGTTAAAGTGGGTAAAGGGCCTTAAGCAGCAAACGCTGAGCCCGCAACATTCCCCACACTTGGACGTCCAAGTTTAAACATTTTAATTTAGCACTCCGAAATAGGACATCTTATCCGAAAAAAAGATTAGATGCATCATCTTTTTTCGGATTAGCCACTGATTTTCGGAATTCATATTGTCAATTTAAAGAAAATTTTATATTTATTTTATTATTAAATATATGTATATATTTTTTTTTGATTTGGGGAACACATTTTTCATCGCCAGAATCACTCTCAGTGCTACTTGAAAACATAACAGCATATATTGCCATTAGTTACTCAATAGTATCTATTTTTAACTAAATTTAATTTTAATAATTGAAACGTCAAAAATAAATAAATAAAAATTCGGAGTAACGACTTGTTGCAGTTTCATTCACTCTTATGTTATTTTTTTTTCCTCCTCTTTTTAATTTGACTAATTTTTTCGCCTCGCCATCGTGGAAACCATGCTTTAGTGACTAAAAATGTCATTTGGCCTTCCATCGCTAATGCCGAGTTTACGACCATTTTCTGAAGAAAAATTTTCAACAGGCAACCAATCGACGTAGTCTATTTTGTAAACAAATTTCCCCTTCCGTACATAATTCTTTTGTTTTCCATTTAAAATATATTGAATCTGCTGAAAATTTTTCTTCAGAAAATGGTCGTAAACTCGCACTAAAGATTCAAGAACTATGGCTCGTAGTTGCTTAGTATGTCAAAAATCAAAAGTTTCAAGGCATACCATCTCAACTCTCGGGTCTCATAAATTAACTTTGCAACGCTTCGCAGAAATTCACTTAGACATCATTAGTCCATTACCGATTTCTGATAATAATCGATAGTGCATGACATTAATAGATCGATACGCGAGATGGGCTGAAGCCGTTCCTGTCCCAGACATAACTGCGGCCACTGTCGCATTCGCCGTATTCTCCACGTAGATTTCTCGTTTCGGCATGCCAAATACTATTGTTACTGATCAGGGGTTCCAATTCGAATCTAATTTTTTTCCATACCACCATACTAATATTCTATGGAGTCAGATTACACAATTAGGAATAATACCTGATATCGAGGCAACACTACCCAGCCACATACAATCCCCAAAACTTAAAGGATTTTAATTTTTCTATAATTGAAATGTTAAAAAACTTAAAACAAAATTGGATTCGTTAAAATTCTAAAACTTTTAACTCTTCTGTTTTTTTTTGCTCTTAGCTCGACCATAGCCTACGTTCAAGATTCGTTTTACTTCAGGTATTTGTCAACATGATAAAGGCGATGCTTCAGCAGTTGACATTCAATTTCATTTTATTTTCGATTCCAACTCTTCAATTTGATTTTCCTTTGATGAATGGTTATGTTGAACAACATTTGTGGCTAATTACATTCATTGTCTCTTGCCCATGATTTACAATTTGTTTCATAGCTGCCATTCGGGATTGGAAAACACTTAATTTTTTAATGTACTATTGTTACTGCTACTATTTTATAGTAGTTTTCAAATTTTTTCTCTTGAAGTTGATGGTATCGTATAACCATCATTGTCGGTTCTTGAGACATTTTAGATAACCTAAATGAGTCGTCTAGCTGATATAGCACCCAAAACAATAAAATCATAAATAATAAATGAAAACTCCTTGTCCATATGAAAAAAAGTAAAATTTGTTTTCTTTTTGTACGAATAGAAAGGCCTACTTTATTGGACGATATTTGTATTTCAAATTTCTCGAGTTATAATGCCGAATCGGCTGTTATACGGTTTTGTTTCTTACATATATTGTAGTAATAGGATTTTTTTTTGTTTTGTCTTTTTGGCTAACCCAATTGAAAATTATTGGAAATGGTCAGCGAGATTTGGTGCGACAAGAGCTAACTGATGCAAAACATTTCTAATCCTCGTACATATTGAATATCTTCTTAATTCTAACAAACTAATTTGTAGAAATATAAGATGGTATATTTGTTATTTGCTTTAAGAACCGTCAAAAGTTTTAACTATATTTGCATTAGTAGTGTTTCAATTCGTTTAAGACAAACATTTTGTCATTCCGGATATTAAAATTATGTCATAGTTTAGACTGCGTCATAATACATCGAATATCCGAAAGCTGTTTTTTTGTTGTTGTAAAGTCTTAACCATAAACTGAAACTCATATATGATTTGAAATGAAGATAAGTTTTTTGTATGTACACCGAAAACAAGGAAAATATCTTCGTTACGATATCAGTAGATTTTTATTTTTATCGCAATAAATTTATAAATTGCATTTTTATCCAAAAACCATTACAAATTTTTGCGGAACAAATTTTTTAATATTTTTTTTTTTGGTGCTGCGATTGTGATAAAAATAAATGTGTCTTTTTCTAGAGATACTTGGTGCAGCTATGTACATGGTTATATCGTTTTGCACCCATTCACTAAAAACTAAAAGTTTATATTATTTTATGCTGTGATTCTGTATTTTGGTATACGTGGTGATGATATAGGGGAAATATTACATTTTTGTTGTGGTTTTTCTGTTAACTTGTTCGACTCTATATTGTTATCATTAATCAACTTAGTATTTTAAAATATTTATGTTTTGTTTTTAGTGTGTGTGTGTGTGTGTGTGTGTGTGTGTGTGTGTGTGTGTGTGTGTGTGTGTGTGTGTGTGTGTGTGTGTGTGTGTGTGTGTGTGTGTGTGTGTGTGGTTAATGGGTGGTTTTGAATTTAATTTTTCGAGAAAATTGGGGGAATAGTTTAAATTATTCTATGTGGTTCTTATTTATTTTAAATTTAGAGGGGTTCATATTGCCTAATTTAGGAAGTTAATCTTCGTGGTTTGAAATAATTCACAAATTTGGTGTAAATAATCCTCAACAAAGGCTGAATTTAAACTAACACTGCATCTTAATATTTTTTAAGCGCTACGTTCTCAACAGAAATTTAAAAAATTTCAAATTTCACCACCAAAGTGGCTACCCATGCCTGTGGACTCTCGGGAAGCGAATGGGCCCATGTCATAAATGGCCATCGTTTACCGTTGAAACTAAATAATTTATCGTGTTAAGGGAAAGTGTAACTGTAAGCGAACATTTCTAAGAGATTGTTTGGATCAGCCACGAATATTATGTCTATGGTTTTATAAGGTAGCAGTCAAATCAAATTTTTCATTTTAGACATCTTTCAAACATTTATTATACAATTTTAAAAAATTCTCAGATCATCATAAATAACTCTAATTGTGTCCAAGAATGAGACAATTTAGTCAGAATGTCCTTTAATATCATTTGGAAGCGATATTACATGTTTGTAGTGGTGCTTTTGTGTAACTTGGCGTAAGAGCTCTAACAATGCAGAAAAATACCTCGAACATTTTTTCTTTGTTGTATTATAGTGATAATTCGCTACTTACCTACTTCTTATTTACCCAATTAATTAGGAGGAAGAAAGATGCACAATATTTTCAGATCCACACACATGTCCAAGGTTCTTATTTATCCGCAATATTGGCCAAACAATCAATTGGGAAAATTAAAGATGCACACGAGAATGTGCACCAAACGACCTTCCAACTTGGGCGAAACTAAAAAAATGTTTTATAGGAAAATCTAGAGTTATGGATATTGTTCAACCATCCAATCCCGTCAAAAAACCTAACTTCATTTCTTCCTCTAAAACCAAGTTTCTAAAAATTCAAAAAATATAAACCCAATTTCAATACTCCGCATCGAAGTTCTGTTTTCGTAAGTTCTCACTAACCTTGTTCAAGCATTGACCATATTCAACAGACATCCAATTCAGTGAATGTTCTAAATTTTTAGAAATGTCTACTAAAGGGAGATACGAAATAGTTAAACAACTCAATTTATGCATAAATTGTTTCAGTTCGAAACACTTTACAACCAAATGTTTAAATCGTGGACGTAAATTATGTTCCCAAAAGCATAATACTCTACTTCAACATAGTAACACATTAAATTCATTGTCCGTTGCTAATCAAAATTTAGTCAATTCCACTACAAAATCAACTCCTGATAATAAACCAATCGACTCATGACAATCAAATCCAAATGGAAATTTCTGTGGTTTTCAAAAAAGTACTCTCAAAGTTACATTTCTATCGACGGCCATTGCACTCATAAAAGACAGATTTGGAAAAACCCATGAAGTGGTTGGTCCAAAACCATTTTTCCCGACGTTTTGAAAGTCCCTGAGTCTAAAAAAGTCTTTATGTCTGTATGTCAGTATGTCTGTACCGATGGTATCTCGAGAACGGCTTTTTCGATTTAGAATTTTTTTTGCCAATCTGTTCCTATGGTCAAGGCCGAGATTTGAAAATCTTTTGAAATCTTTGTGTCAAGAGGGTCATGTACCTGCTATACGAATTGACCCACAAAAACTGATTATAGAAATATTTACAAATTTTTTATATATGCTGGCTTGAATATTGAGTTGGCATTGAGTTCTGGAATATGGCCAAGTATTAGGGAACTTGCCTATTTCTCAACCAATTGTGCATTGGAAATAGGATTCCAAAATGATTTTTGGAAATTCGAGTTGTACATTGGAAATGTGATTCTAAAAATTCTCTTTTTATGATTTCTTGTTTTTATGATTAGTATTGGAATTGAACTAATCAAAAATCCAACGTTTATCAAAAAAGTGATCTCAACGGTAAAAATGAATTGTTTATCCTCATCAGAATAATTTTTATTGTATCCAATTGCGTCAATATTCCCGCGCCCTTGAAATCACTAATTTCAAATATCTAGCTTACATAATTATGTACGTGTTACAATCAAATAAATAAACAATTAATAAATGAAATAATTTAAATAATTAATATTAAAATAATATAAAAACTTAGCTTATCTACTTATTTTATTTTAAATAAATTTATAAATTTATTTAATTAAAAATTACTCAAATAAATTCTGGTGTATGTGTTTCAATCGGTAGAGGACTGATTCTGGTGATAGCTCGTTTAAAAACTGAATTAGCCGTTTTGACAGTTACCACTCGAATATGACCATCGCTTCCCTTTTGCGTATTAATTATCCTACCCAAAGGCCATTGTAAAGGAGGAATATTATCATCGTGCAATAATACCAAGAGGCCCATTTTTATTACTCCGGTAGTCTTTAGCCATTTGTGAAGGTGCTGTAATTCTGTCAGATACTCCCTGTTCCATCGTTTCCAAAATCCTTGCAATGTGGGTTGGATTTGCTGATATCTATATAAGCGATTAAGTTTAAGATCAAGAAGTGAAGGCTCAGGTAATGCAGTGATAGCAGTGCCAATCAGGAAATGTCCCGGCGTAAGAGCATTAAAATCAGAAGGATTATTTAACATTTCAGTAAGAGGGCGTGAATTCAAACAGGCTTCGATCTTCACCATTAATATTTGGAATTCATCAGAATTAAGAGACGCGGTGCCAATTGCCCGTTTCATATGCATCTTTGCACTCTTGATTGCCGCTTCCCACAATCCTCCGAAGTGAGGGGAACGCGGTGGAATTGTTACCCATTGAATGCCGTTCTGCAAATAAAATTCCATTGCTTTAGACTGCCAAGCTTGCGACAAAAATAATTCTCTAAGCTCTTTCAGCTCCCGACGAGCACCGACAAAATTGGTAGCATTATCTGAATATATTTTAGAACATAATCCACGACGAGCTACAAACCGATGAAGACAATCTAAAAACGCCTGTATTGACAAATCCGCTACCATTTCCAGATGCACAGCCTTGACAGCAAAACATATAAATAGACAAAGACAAATATAAACTTTAATATTAAACTTCGTATTGTTCTTTATTAAGAACGGGCCACAAAAAGCGATGCCAACAATTGAGAATGGTCTAGAACTTTTAACCCGGGTTGCTGGTAAATCGGCCATTATTTCATTAATATATTTAGGTCTAACGCGAAAACAACGTATACATTCGTTGTAAATTTTCCTACATAAATTTCTACCGCCATTTATCCAATAGTTTAAACGAATACTGTACAATGAAGCCTGAGGTCCGACAGGTAATTATCGCCTATGGATTTCACGAACGAGCAACCTGGAAAAATGGTGATTTGATAGTAACAAAATTGGATGTTTTTGCTCATTAGGAATGCTGGCATTTGATAGTCGACCCCCAACACGTAATATTCCATCTTAGTCCATAAATGGAGACAATGACTGTAATCGACTTTTATTACAAACGAACTTATATTTTTGTAGAGTTTCAATATCATTTTTAAACTCTTGTTGTTGCACGATTCGGACTAAACATTTCAAAGCAATCTCTACTTAACTGGAATCTAACTCAGTGATATTGTAGAGTCATTTTTCTTGATTTTTTAGTTTGCAGTTTCGCCAAAAACGCAAAATCCAAGCTGTTAAACGTTTCAGGCGAGTAAATGATGAGAATCTCTCAACTAAACCAAATTTGTTTTCCGCTAAATGGTTACGTATTTCTGTTGGTGGACGTTTTTCTAAGTTAATTAGCTCTAAACTTAATTTATTTTTATGGTATTTAGGCCAAACATTTTTATCACTGGTTAAGTACTCCGGACCAGTCCACTAATATTTAGCATCAATAAATTCATCAGGAAATAGACCTCGAGAGACACAATCTGCAGGGTTCTTAGAGGAAGGGACGTAATGCCAATTGTCAACTGAAGAGTTCTCCTAAATTTGTGTAAGTCTATTCGCAACAAACGTTGAATATCAGTGTGGTTCAGATTTTACACGCAACAATGTAATCTTGGAATCCGTCCATAAATATACCGAATCAAACTTCATGTTCAAAATGTTAAGTAATTTGGCAGATACTTCAGCCACAAGCAAAGCTGCACACAATTCTAATCGTGGAATGGTCTATTGTTTCAAAGGTGCTACTCTGGACTTCGAACATACCAATCTTACGCAGTAATGACCGTGTACGTCACTGGATCTTACATAAAACACACAACCATACCCATTCATGCTAGCATCACCGAAGCCGTGGAGTTCGACTCTATGGTAATTAGGTTGCAGTATATATCGATGCACAGCGAAACTCTGAAGCTTCATCAGTTGACATTTAAACTCATTCTACTTGTTGCTGTAGGTTTCAGGTAATTGATCATTTCATTTTAAATTAGGAACTGTCCACAACTTCTGCATGAACAGTTTTGCCGTGAGAATTATAGGTGAACATAAACCTAGAGGGTCAAATAATTGGCATATCTCAGATAATACGTTGCGTTTGGTACAATCAGTATTCACTTTTACTTTATTAAACGTCATCTCAAAGGTGTAATTTTGATTATTCCATTTGAGGCCCAAGATCAAGGAAACTTCTAACGATGAATTATTATCTAATAGACGACTACAATTTGATGAGAATTTTCGCAACTCAAAACCACCGCATTTCAACTGACTGATTAAATCAGACTTTAGTTTAAATGCTTCTTCCACCGTGTCACCTCCGGACAAAACAACGTCCACGTAAAAATCTTTTAATAGTACGGTAGATGCCCTTGGTAAGAATTGATTTCATCCAAAGCTAACTGCTTTAGCGTTCGAGTTGCGAGAAATGGCGCACTAGCCGTACCGTAAGTTACTGTTTGAAGTTTGTAACATTTCAATGGATCATCTGAACTTTCACGCCACCAAATTCGCTGAAGATCAGTTTGTTCATTTTTTATCAAAATCTGTCTATACATTTTGGCAATATCTGCCGAAAATGCTATTCGATGTTTCCTGAACCTAATTACAATAGAGAAGAGGTCTTGTTGAACGACTGGCCCTACCATCATGCAGTTATTTAGTGAAAGTTATATATATATATATATATATATATATATATATATATATGTATATATATATATATATATATATATATATATATATATATATATATATATATATATATCTTCAAAATTCCGCAACAGCCATCGTAAACAAATAAATTTGGTAAAACATCATTAATTTTCATATATTTAATATTTTTAATACAATGCATATATTTAATTTTCGAAAATATGTTAAAACAAAATTAAAATGTACATATTCTAAAATATATGTAAATTACAATATATTCTATTCTTATAAGTTTTTAAACCTTAAGATAAAATTATATCATTTAACAGTCTCAATTCTGTACATATTCTTTAAAATAAATAAACTTAACAAATAAAAACTAATAAAATTAAATAAGTAATTAAAACTCACATAATTCAGTATCATTTACATCATTAGTATATTATTTTGGTATTATATATTTATATATGTATATATAAATATAAATATATATATATATATATATATATATATATATATATATATATATATATATATATATATATATATATATATATATTTATATATATATATATATATATATATATATATATATATATATATATATATATATATATATTTATATATATATATATATATATATATATATATATATATATATATATATATATATACATATATGTATATATATATATATATATATATATATATATATATATATATATATATATATATATATATATATATAAATATATATATATATATATATATATATATATATATATATATATATATATATATATATATATATATATATATATATATATATATATATATATATATATATATATATATATATATATATATATAAAAGTTAAGACAACATAATGACCATCGTCATCAATGTTAACATCATTCAACATATATAGTAAAATCGCAACATTGTATATTTTGCATAGAAGTAAAATTCCTAACACTCAAATTTCATTTGATACTTATCATCTTAGTTAATATAGCAAGTAGAAGAACGAAAGTACTGGTTATGGAGAAATGGAGCTTATCATACAAAGAGCGGACAGCTGAGCTCTTGAAAAATGAAGATACGTCTCTGAGAACGTTATTTGAAGAGTGGCCGTTATATAAACACCCATTTTGACCAGAACTGGTAAGAAAGTGTTCAAATTAAAACAAATAATATTATATTATGTATTATGTAATTATACAGAAAGATGGTCTATATATATATATGTATATATATCTATATATATTATATGTATATATATATATATATATATATATATATATATATATATATATATATATATATATATACATATAATATATATAGATATATATACATATATATATATATAGACCATCTTTCTGTATAATTACATAATACATAATATAATATTATTTGTTTTAATTTGAACACTTTCTTACCAGTTCTGGTCAAAATGGGTGTTTATATAACGGCCACTCTTCAAATAACGTTCTCAGAGACGTATCTTCATTTTTCAAGAGCTCAGCTGTCCGCTCTTTGGATGATAAGCTCCATTTCTCCATAACCAGTACTTTCGTTCTTCTTACATTACGAAGTTCGATTTTTATTATTAGATATGAAGCTGAATTTTCTGTAAAATAAATTGAACCACTTAGCTATTCAGTTTTATAATCATCTGTGGAAATAAATTATTTTTTACCTGTTGATATTGGTGGTTCTGTCCGACGAGTGTTTGGGCTATCAGAATTTGAATTAATACATTTTTGAACTTTTCTCATTTGATATTTAAACTTATTGTATAAAATTCCAAGAGCCGGTTTTCTTCCTCCCCTATGTGAAAAGTATGTGAGCTGAAAATAATTTGTTCCATTTTACAATAAATTATATATATAATTTTCACATTAACTTACGATATTTTCTCCTTTAAAAAGGGTTACAATTTCCTCTGCAACTGTTCGTATCTCACTTGTCGTAGGTCTCAATTGTTTAATTATTAAGTAGTACTCTACTACTAAAGTGCATAAGCTTTCCCGGTGTAATTGTTCCAAAAATCCGTATTTTGAAAAAAACTCTTTTATCATTTTACCACTTTCGCTTTCTCTAAGTATATAAGATACTGATGGCAAAGTTTGAATAGTGTTTTCATTCATTTTCCGAGAAGTTGATGGATGCGGCTCCATAGTATTTGATAACTCGACTGACGGTGAGCGATCGCGAATTTGTCGCGATGTTGAAGGTTGCGAGTCTGAATAATTTGTATAGTTGTAAAATGGCATGCGATGTATAGAATGCAATAGCTCCTCTTTGTATAAAATACCGTCACTCAGTTTCTGCCATGAGAAGAGGCAGTGTTCTAATTTCATGCGTTTTCCAAGTTCCGCTGCCCCAAAACTCTGCGCTATTGAATCTTTTTGCATATATTGCAAACAGTCGATATCAATTCCGCTAGACATACTTGAATAGGTTAGCAAAAATATTAAATTAAATTACATATAGTATATACAATATATTAATTATAAATTTATAAATTAATTTTACAGAAATAAATGCTTAAAATTTTATTATTAACAGTTAATTTGGTAATAGGCAGAGGTACTTCAAAAATTCATGCTACTACGCAGTTCGTGCAGCATTTCAATTCATATTTGATTTTATTTTAATTTTTGTTCTATTTTAATAGTTATGCAAATAATTTTTAGTATTTATTGAATTTTATTTGCAAATGATTTTTTACCTTAAACGAAATAATGTTCTTATTGTTTGGATTTCGAGGATGCCAGAGTGGCGTAATATTAAAAAAATTTATATAACACAAACGCTTGAACAGGAAGCTGGACAAGTGTTTAATTGCAAAAACTTAAACAAAGTATATAGATTTTCAGCGAGATTAAAAAGCTAATCGATTAACACTCAAAGCAAATAAACGTAAACACATAATTTTAAGCATTATATTTGCCACGCGGTATACAACCTAAACTTTTTGTTTAATTTAATAAAAATAAAATACACTTACATTTTATTTTATTATATAGTTCACTTTCAAATTTTGATTTAAATATTTCATGTAATTTATCGACATCCGCCATATTAAAAATAAAAGATTAGCACTAATTTAAATTTAATATTAATTTATTTAAAAATATAAAATCTATATAAGTTCTGATTAAACGAACCACCACACTTTTCACGATTAAACGAACTATGGTGAAATTTTACCAAATCATAATGGCGATCACCTCGTTACTTAATCTTTGGTTAATTTTAATAATCTGCTAGGTTAATTTAGCATAAAATAATAATTTTTACTTATCTGTTAAGTGAATTTGACACATAGATTTGTTAATTTATACTTATCATCTTAGTTAATATAGCAATACATATGTGCAAAAACATAAAATACTAACTTTTACTTATCTCTTAAGAGAATTTAACATATAGATATGTTATTTTACTTAATTGCTAAGTGAATTTAACACATAGATTTATTAGTTTACTTATCATCTTCTTTTGATTTTTCAAAAATCTTAAAGATTAAAACGAACATTCGACAAGGAGCATCACAAATTCACAAACGAGACAATCTATACGAAGATCATCAGGAAGAACTTCGGAAAAACGAATTGTATGACGAACAAAATTAAAATTGTATTACATTTACATTCAAACATGTTTATTTAATAAACTTACATACTTATAAGGAAATGAATATACACAAAGGAAAAGTTTTTATTTTCAAAAGGCGCAATATTTTCGTAGTTATTGACGTAGTTATTCGATAAGCGAGGATGTGCGTTATATAAATATTTTTTAGAGCTAACTCGACTAGACCCACCAAATTTTTTAGGTCGAGTCGAGTTAACTAAAAGATGGCTCGACTCAGATTATAGTAAAAGATAACCTAGGTTATTATTATTATTAACCGGAGGGCCATGTGGGCGATAAGCCACCTCGCACCGCGACCTAAAAGATCTATTGTGCTGGACCCTACTTAATTATCCGTCCAGTCAATATTCAGGCTCTTAATGAATCTGACAATACTACTGGCCGGTACAAGATACATACTATCCGGGCTCATTGTTCTCCCTCCTAGATGTTGCAGTCTTTGCTGGAAAATGGCTGGGCAATGGCACAGAACATGTTCCGCTGATTCCGCTTCCAGACCGCAGAAGCGGCATCCATCTGTCGTACTTAGGCCCATCTTCTTAAGGTGATACCTTAAGGGGACATGACCTGTGAGGAAGCCAGTAAGCAGCCTCAACTCAGGTTTCCTAAGTTCAAGACACTCCTTAACCCTGACAGACGAAGGTGATATAAATTTCTTCGCCTGCCGTAAACCTGGAATTCTGCGCCAGTAGGAGGACTTTTGAACATCCTCCCAGCGTTTTACCGCTGCTCTAAGGTGTCCCTTAGTGACACCGCAGAAGGGTTCTGGTCCAAAAAATGGAGAGGCAGAACCCTCACGGGCGAGGCCATCAGCTGCCTCGTTTCCTTCGATTCCAGTATGACCTGGCACCCACATAAGTGTTACCTTATTTGAGCCTCCCAGATGTTTAATAACCTTCAGACAATCCCATACCAGCCTTGACTCAACGGTACAAGACCTAAGAGCTTTTAAGGCTGATTGGCTGTCTGATACAATATAAATCTTTGCATCGTTTAGGCCTTTTGCTATGCCTATCCTAGCGCAAAGTTCTATAGCATGTACTTCTGCTTTAAAAACGGTAGCATTGGTACCCAAGGACTTCGAGAGGGTAGTGCCACTCCCGTGTATTCCTATCCCCGCCCCATCTTCCGTTTTTGATCCATCTGTAAACCATACCATGGACCCTCGCTCAAATGATGGTCCACCTGCCCTCCACACATCCCGGTCAGGTAACCTAACACAGAATGGTTTGTGGAAGTCCAGTTTAGCTGGCATACAGTCGGAAGGCATTCCTATTGTAGGGTCTGTCTGAAATTCCTTAAGGATTTCCATATGACCCACCATATTGCCTGGCTTGATATTTCCTTCCGCCTGCATTTTCAGGGCCATACTTGCAGCGTCCTTTTTAATATGCAGGTGTAACGGTGTCAGTCCTAGAAGTGTCTCCACCCCCGCGGTTGGACATGACTTCATTGAGCCCGTAACACCGATGCAGGCTACACGCTGAACCTTATTCAATAAGGTTTGCGTTGTCTTCTGCTCAGTTTTAGGCCACCATACAACCGATGCGTAGGTGACCATAGGCCTAATGATTGTAAGAAATGACCAGTAGATCATTTTTGGTTGTAGTCCCCAAGTACGCCCATAGAGTCTTTGACAGGCCCAGAGAGCCTTGATGGCTCTATTTTGAACTTTCAACAAATGTTGGTTCCAGTTCAGTCTTTGATCTAGGATAACCCCTAGATATTTAACCTCGCTGGAAAAAGGAACAGTAGTACCGTTTAACGAGGGAGCTGTAAGCGCAAGCTTTGTCCTCCTCGTAAAAGGAACAATGACAGTTTTGCTTGGATTGACACTGAGCCCTTCCTGGTAACACCACTGCCATATTATATTGAGTGCATTTTGCATGCGATCAGAAATGACCTCATCAAACTTGCCTCTGATTATGATAGCCACATCATCCGCATAGCCCTGGACATCAAACCCATGGCTACTCAGAAGGACCAGTATTCTGTCAATAACCAATGACCACAAAAGAGGAGATAGTACGCCTCCTTGAGGACAGCCCTTTACGGCCTTGATGGTTACTGATTCGCCACCTAGTCTGGCAGTAATCTCACGATGTTCCAGCATGGAACGGATCCACCTAATTGTGCAAAGTGGAACCCTTTTTCCCATTGCTGCCCTCTCTATAGATCCATAGGAGGTATTATCAAACGCCCCCTCAATGTCCACAAAGGCACAAAGGGCAATTTCTTTATATGTCACTGCTTTTTCAATCCTCGTGACTAGCCCGCTAAGGGCCATAACCGTGGATTTACCAGTTTGATACGCAAACTGGTCCCGATGCAGCGGATTCTTTTCAAGGACCTCACTTCTTATTTGATAGTCCAGGATTTTTTCCATCGTCTTCAAAAGAAACGATGTGAGGCTAATTGGCCGATATGCCCTGGCCTGGGTGTCGGGACGACCCCCGCCCTTTGGTATAAAGACCACATTTACTTTCCTCCACAGTTTCGGAATATAATTAAAAGCATAACTTGTCC
The DNA here is from genome assembly GCA_958295665.1 of Tipula vernalis. Lineage (NCBI taxonomy): Eukaryota > Metazoa > Arthropoda > Insecta > Diptera > Tipulidae > Tipula > Tipula vernalis. Next base: position 159,245,119 of record OY282558.1, read on the forward strand.
GAAACATCTGGATCAAGCTGGGGAGTATTTCCTCAATACCTTTTTGAAGTAAAGCTGGAAAGATACCATCCCCTCCAGCGGATTTGAAAGGTTTGAAAGACCCAATAGCCCATCGAACCTTGCTGGGTGTAAAAATTTTCCCAGAGAGACTCCAGATCCTACTGTGAGGCGAATAGGCCACCTCACTCGAAGGATCATATGAGTTCTCTTGGGCTCCTACCACTACTGAATCCGGAAAGTGGGTCTCTAGCAGTACCTCTAAGGTTTCCTTCCGGTTTTCAGTGAACCCCCCATCTTGCTTCTGGAGAAGTCCTAAACCATTTGAATGATCCCTGGAAAGGACTTTCTGGAGACGAGCTGCAGAGGGCAATTCATTGATTCCCTCACAGAAATTCCTCCAGGTAGCCCTTTTGGATCTCCTTAGTTCGAGATTATATTCCGTCAAGGCCATCTTATACTCGCCCCATTCACCGGTGTGTTTAGCCTTGTTAAATAATCTTCTCGATTTTTTCCTCAGTTTACCCAGCGTCCCGTTCCACCAAGGGACCATCTTTGTGGACTCTCTTCGCTTAACTGGACAGCTGTTCTCGTAAGCCAAGTGTATAGAATTATGCAGCTGGTTTGAACAGATCTCCAAACCCTCTGGAGACTCTATGTTCCCCACAACCGAGGGCATTTCTGATTCGAGTGAGACTCTATAAGAGTCCCAGTCGGTCAGTTTTGGAATTCTGATTTCCTGCCGCTGCATGGTCTCAGCCGCCAAATCGAATCTGATGTGCAAGTGATCCGATAATGAGGCCTCTTCAGACACATGCCAGTTTTTGACCAAGTCGCTGAAATGCGGACTAGCAAGTGTCAGATCTAGGACCTCTTGCCTAATCGCATTTATAAAAGTAGGTTTCCTTCCCCTATTGACAATGTCTACATTATTTGAGATCAGAAATTCAAAAAGGTACTCACCCCTGTTATTGATGTCCGTGCTACCCCACACCGTGTGGTGCGCGTTTGCATCGCATCCTATCAGGTAGGCCAGCCCATTGCGTTTGCAATGAGCTATGAGCCGCCTAACTTCAAGTGGAGGTATTAACTCTGAGTCTCCAGGAAAGTAGGCGGAGGCCATTACAGCCTCCTGTTTGCCTCTTTCACCCAGAACCTCCACCATTACTGCAACCAAGTCCCTGGAGATAAACTCTGAAATGGGAATAAAATTAATTTGCGAACTGGCCAACACAGCCGCTCTAGGACTCTGAGTTCCGTTATGATAAATTAACTTACCCACTTGATTTGGTATACCTCTAATCTGGTTACCAATCACCCATGGCTCCTGAATTAGAGCCATGCCAATGTTTTGGCAGATAAACCTGCGACAAAGGACGTCCGAAGACGCCTTTGCATGATGCAGGTTTATCTGCAGGCAGGCGATGTGTGCCTTCACTTCACCGAAGGCCCCTTCTGAAGGCCCTGCTCAGCCTCCTTTTCAGCACCGCCACCACCCGCATGCATTCTTTGTCCGGCCGATGGCTGACCAGTGTCCTCCATCGCCGTTCTGCTGGCCCCCGCTGCCTGAGAGCCTCCAGGCCTAACCAGTGGCTTGCACGGGAGGAGTCCTTGTGAGGCCTTCCCCCGCGGAACCCCTGACGCCTTCCTCTCCCTTTCCCGCCTTCTCCTCACCTGTCTCCTGGAGAGGGCGGTCACCCCGGTGGTCTTAGCTAAAGGTGCCGCTACCGTAGCTTCTACAGGCTTCACCACTTGGGTCCCGCCCACAGAAGCTGGCTTAGCCCCACTCTGACCACCCTTGGGATGCAATTGTACAGTCCCAAACTTGTAGTTGACCTTAAAGCCAACCCGCTTGAGCTTCTCAACTGACGAGTGGTCCATAGAGAACGTGAAAAAGGCCGAAGAGCCTTTCGCCTCTCTCCTGATCACTCTCCAGTTGATCGCCTGCATGCCCTTATTTTGGCTTTTTATAAAACTAAAAAGCTTCTCTGTGGGCAATTCAGCACTATTTGGGAAGGTGCCGAACACAATCCTGGCTCGAGGCAGGTTTTCCGCCTCGGCCACGATCAGCTGCGCACCCTCCCATGGCTTGATATTACCTATGGCCTCCCTGAGCCACTGAACAGTGGCCCGGTCAGCACAGGTTAGTACCAGCCAACCAGGCCGAAGCTGACTGCCAAGGAACTTAGGTTTAAGCTCCTTGGCCTCCTGCTCTAGCACCTTATCTAGGATGCCCTCCTGGACAGCCTTTAACTGCTCTCCAGTGAGGACAACCTCTGGAAAACCAGTGGGCAAGATCCCAACTATCTCCGACTCCGCAGCCTGCCTGAAGGTAAGTCCAGACCGGACCGCAGAACCCGAGACCGTCGGGACAGATTCCTCTCCCCTGGCCTTCTTTTGTGCCGGTGGAGTACCCTAGGTTAAAACCAGGTTGAACCCTAAGCATAAACGTAATAAATGATGAAAAAATAATAATTCTTGAATGTTCGAACGTTCGAATTTTCAATCCAATCACGTTTAAAAAATTCAATTAAAACTGTTTCCAGAAGAAAAACTTAAAAGCGTCCTTTTACAAGAAATATTAAATGATTATTTCAACTCGGTTTCAACCTTATTTGAACTCTACCCTATTTTAACTCTGCAGCATATACACCCAAAAAGATAACTACAAAATGATCCAAAGTTAACTAAAAGATGACACGACCCCGAGCATAAACATACTAACGGCTTGCCTTGGGTATCATTTTTTTTCGTGGCGTCGCATTCGCATATCGATTGTTGAGAGAGTGGAAAAAACCCAATGGTACATTTGAGAAAACAATTTACATTGGTCGTGCTATCGGATTTTTCCACTCTCTATACGCGCTCATTATGATAATAAATAAAAGAAAAGTAAAAATCGAATTTCAGGGTGGGCCAACCGGGATAGGCAAGCTACGCAAACCAGGATAAGCAAATCAGTTTTAAATTAAATTAACGTTTTAAATTAGTCGCCCTTGTTCTTCACGAGTAAGTTATAATTAATAAAAAAAACGATTTTTTTGAAAATTTGTGTTTTACTTTTCCAATATTGTTAAATTGACAATGCTTATTTGCTAATATGACGTGGCACGGTTAGGTTAACTTAACAATAAATTAATGTTAATTTTACTATTTAGCTTTCCATAAATCCGAGGGTTTTTATACTTAGCTACTAAATTAATTTATCATGCCGATAAGTAAATTCTAGATTTAGATGTTGTGACATTATCCTAGCACCATGTTAACTTCACGTAAGTTTATATTAACAAAGAAAAACGATTTTTTTTTCGAAAATTTTAATTTTATTTTTCCAATTTTGTTAAATTGACAATGCTTATGCTAATATGACTTGGAATGATTAGGTTAACTTAACAAAAATTTAAGTTGATTCAACAATTCTAAGTTTACTTAGCGCAAGTACATACATTTTTTTTTTGCGTGTATTGGCTAGAATTAGAACTGATAGATGGTTTAATGGCTTCTAAAAGCTGAACTCTTTTATGTAAAATTTTAATAAACTCTTTAAATTTTAAAACCTTTTGAACATCCGTGGCATTGATTACAGCTACACGGGTGGAACTATCCAATTTATAAAGCAAATGGTGTATGAGTATCAAGTTCCAATTGTCTACATCCACCTTTAAAGATTTTAATGCATTGTAATGTTTTAATATGTGATCCACAAATGACTGAAGAGATTTGGATGAATTTTCTACAGGTGGCTTGACATCGTATAACGCTTTCACATGTATTCTTTGAATAGCTATTTCATTATTGTATTTATTACATAACGTTTGCCAAGCGAGTTCATAGTTATCTGCTGTCACAGGTATGTGTTCTACTAACGAGAATGCCTTTCCTTCACGTATATGCGAAACTAATTAATGGAATTTAACGGAATTATCGATTACTCTTTTGTGAATCAAATCCTGAAACATATCTCTAAACGCCAGCCATTCAGTTTCGAAACCATTAAATTTAGGTAACTTGACCTCGGGAAGTCGAATACCCAATGAAGTAGCACATCCGTTTGATAAATCTATCATAGAATTGTTGACATTTGAATTACGAGTACCTGTAGACTCAGATTTTTTAATATCATGAATTTGGTTGAGAATGATGGTTTCGAATTCCCCGTATGAATCTTCAAGACCATCTCTGTCACTCATGGCACTTGTATCCAGCAACTCAATTTTCGATTGCACATCATAATATTTATCATAAATGCCCTGTATACGATGTAATACCGATTCACAAGCACCTAACGTCATAAGAACACCGTCACCATGTTTATTTTTAAAAGCAGTTAATTGCCCTTTAAACGAGCTTCGTTGTTTCTTTAACAATTCTAACCTTTCAATTTCTTCCGGTTTCAAATTCATTATAATTATTTTATGTTCGGATAATAATTTCAATTTATATGGTCACTAATTTAATAACCGAACACACCTTTCAAAAATATAAATAACACATTTAAGATGGAAGTTCGAGAAGTTACGTTACATACAATATAACGGCGAACCTTGACTAGAAATTTTTGCAATCAATAATAATTGTCACGACGTGACACTATGCGGTTGAAACACATTACCAAAGTAACACAATGCAAAACTTAATGAATATTTTACAAAACAATGAAACTGTTGCACTAACTAACTACTAATTATAAACTATTTGTAACCCCTTATACTCACAAACGTTTCTTATGCTGGGCATATTGACCGACAATGTAGATCAGCATATTTGTTCCGGAACTCTGGTAACGCCAAATTTCTGAATTCAATATGAAGATGATGCTCGAAGAAACTTCTATGTTTATGTTGATATTCGATGTACTTTGGATGTTGACTGCTGCCATATATCGATCCAATATGATTATGCCCAATGATTTAGGAAACTTTCAAGATATTCAGGTTTCCAATCGTTGAATGTTGATCTGTGCTGGTTTATACCGATATTCGAGATTAACCAATGACGTTATAATTGCAGCAAAGCCGATGTGCGGTAATCCAGAAGTGGTTATCAAGAAATTCATAAAATTCTAATTCAAAATTGTAATAAAATTATTAATTATCTTACCTCGTAATGTTGGAATAACAGGTCAACATATATCCTCATTGAAGTAAGCCGCTATCGCTTAAATTATAGTAGTTTCATTTTGGCAAAGTACACACAAGTACTTCTGACTGCCCGCAGCTACTCTTGCTAAATTTTATGAGTATAGTTTGTTTTCGAATTTATGGCGACTTCGTTACCAGAATATTTAGTACAACTAATCCATATTATTTTAATGCAATAATAATGTTTAACAACAAACATTAATGTTTAAAAACCAAAATTTTAATGCAATAATAATGTTACGTAATTAGTTAATTATTTAAAAAATGGAGCCTCAAATATTTTTACAAAAGTATAACACCCGCCCTCTTTTAAGCAGAACCAAATATTTCAGCACTTAGCAGAAACACTGTGTAGTAAATGTAGTACATATGCCCTAACAGAGATGTCACCATATCGACATTTTATAGACACATTTGTTTTGATTGCACAAAACAAACAAATGTATGAGCTGTTATTTTTGAAAGTGGTATAAGTCCACATTTTGTTGAAACGAGATAACGAAAGAATAGAGAACCAATAAATGCAAAAATATACGGGATTTTGAATTTTCTTATTTTTTGCACAAGTATCAGAGATACATTTGTTTTTATTTTGGCTATAAATTTCTTACCGTTAGAAAGATTATACTGTCATTTGTCTATTGTTATCATTAACTTAATTTTTTTGAAACTGGACTTATAGCACTTTCAAAAATAGCAGCTCGTATATTAACTTGTATATGATGAGATAGCCGAGGTAGTAAGGTGATGGAGTGGAGTGAAGAAGGTCTGGAGTTCGAATCTAAGCAAAGTCAACGAAAAAATATGTTTTTAGATGAACATTTTTGAATTGGGGATAATCCGAGAAGATTAATCGGGATCGAGATCGCTACAAAAAAAAAATTGGTAAATTCGTGGAAATAAAAAAAAAAATCAAATTTTTGCTTAAAAAAAATAAGCTGGAAGTTTGAAGAATCGAACTCCAAACCTATCGCACACCACTCCTTCATCTTACCACCCAACCACTCATCTCTATATAATTTCTATTCAGTTTTTTATTTAAATACTGATAAATTCGGACTTGGCCAAAAATCGCATACAAATTTTGGTTATTTTACCAGGCGAACAGAATTTAAAAAACAACATAATTGTCAGCCACGTGACATAATTTTGTATCAAAGCGTGCCACTTAAAGTTATGTGACACTTGAACATACAAAATAAAGTCATATTGCTGACAATTCAGCCTTCTTGTAATTTCTGTTCGCCTGTTAAACTGACAAAATTTTTTTGCGATTTTTGCTGAAAAAAATTTTTTTTTTTTAAATTTCTGCTCACCTGGTAAATAAAAATAAACTTTTTTTAATTAAAAAGGCAATCCTTAACTCTAGCAACCATCCAAATAGAAAATTTGGAGCTTTTTATTACCAAAAATAAATCCTTTAGCCGCGAGGATCGAACTCTTACCATAAGAGAGCAGATTAAAACCATGGAGTTGTCGAGTTCGATTCCCGCACCTGAATGAATTTTTTTTTTTTAATAAAAATCTCCAAATTTTCTATTTCGGTGGTTGCTAGAGTTATGATTGCCTTTTTAATTAAAAAAAAGTTTATTTTTATTTACCAACCAATAGGTAAGCAGAAATTTAAATATTTTTTTTTTTCATCAAAAATCGCAAAAAATTTTTGTCAGTTTAACAGGCGAACCGAAATTACAAGAAGGTAGAATTGTCAGCAATATGACTTTATTTCGTATGTTCAAGTGTCACATAACTTGAAGTGGCACGCTTTGATACAAAATTATGTCACGTGGCTGACAATTATGTTGTTTTTTAAATTCTGTTCGCCTGGTAAAATAACAAAAAATTTTATGCGATTTTTCACCAAGTGCGATTTTATCAGAAACGAGAAAACTGAGTAGAAAGTATATCGAGATGAGTGGTTGGGTAATAAGATGAAGGAGTGATGTGTGTTTGGAGTTCGATTCTTGAAATTTCCGAATTTTCTTTTAGCAAAACTTTGATTTTTTTTTATTTACACGAATGTTTAGTACAACTAAACAGTAAGAAATGGCTTATCAGTTTTCAAATTAATAATTAATTTTCCAACTTTACATGTTGCACGTACATTTTTTTAAATTAAATTTTATTTTCGCAACTAATTTTCTGCGTTCCATTTACCATCCACTCCCAAGTACTTATTTGTACTCTGCCAAGTCAAATGGAACGCAATAATTTATTACGCTTAGAATATTGTTAGCCAACTCCGTTTTAGAAGATTAAAAAAAATGCCCGATCTTATATTTTTCGTTCTTAAAATTACTTTCGAAGTTGCGTCAGTAATTCCTGTTATTTGCTTACAAACTTTATTAAATATATAGGGCAAATTTTGTTGAATAGAACTTATTGAAGGATATTCTCCCGATCCATTAAAAAAATTTCTCTGTAAAGCATATATTTCTTTCATATCAATGATTATGGTTTGCTGGTGATTTTTCATTTCTCTGTTTGAAAGATATACTTTCGCTAAATAGTCCTTCTTTTCGAGACCGGATAAGCCCTCGGTGCTCTCAACAACAGCCGGTTACTAATTTACTACAGATTTTTTTAGCGTATTGGTCGCCCTTCGCGTGTTGTTATTAAAATAATTGTTGCGATTTCGCAACATTGTTACTATGACTTCCGAGAATGAAGAGGTCACAACTAAACTATTTCGCTGCTCAAACGTATCCGGATAGGTTTGTAAAATATTTTCCGCAACTGAAGATCGTCAACGAGATAATTTATGAAGGCATTTAGCCTATTGCCAAATGCTTCCTTTTTTTTCTATGGATTGCACAATATCCTTTGGTAGCATTGATGTTGTTCGTCGAAGATGATGATGACAATGCAGTGCTGCTAATGCTTAAAGTAGTGGCTGACGAAATATCGAAACTGCTTTGAGGTGCTGATACTGTATAACGTAGTCGTAAAACGTGTCAGTACCTAGATTACTTTTGAATGGAATTAATAGCAAAGGTGAATTTTCAATGATGCCACTTATATTAATTTGATCTTGAGAAGAATTTTTGATGCTCTCATTAATGTTAATGTTATTTAGTGAATACATACTATATACTATCAACTTTCGATGTAATAAGTCAATAATACAGTTTGGTTTAATGATATTTCTGGTGTACAAATTATTCGACACTTTTCAATCATACTACAAAAAAGGGGGGGGGGGGACAATAAGTCGGTGCCTCGGTGTAAAAGGGTATACAATTTTATAGTCTTCTGGGTCCGATAAGATCAGATCTTGCATTCTCGCTAAAAATAACTTGAGTATTTTTCTTCTTCCACAATATAGTAGTGGAGACGTAACGGCAGTCGGCCTGGGGACGGGAGACTGCTTACTATGGCTGGTTTTAGCCTATATGGACTGAGAGAAGAAGGTTCCGCCGGATAACTTTTGGGGAACTGATACTCGAAGCGGAACGGGAACAAATCCGAGTAATACTGGGTTTTGATGCAAATGCGCATCATACCATCTGGGGTAGTACCGACATCAATGATGGGGGTGAGTACTTATTTGATTACTTATTTGATACTAACCTTGCAGTGTGTAATCTGGGGCAAGAGCCCACTTTTATTATTACATAGTAACAGGCAGGAGGTACTGGATGTTACCTTTGCATCAGACTCCGTTACACATATGGTCAAAGAATGGAGGGTGGCGAAGGAACACTCCTTCTCGGTAAACACTCCTCCTACGTTTAATATTGACATTCATCCTGTTATCCGGAAAGCCTTCAATAATCCTAGAAGGACTAACTGGAACAAATACTAGGAAGTGTTAGTAGGGTTCTTACCGACCGATGCTCCGAAGCTCCCAGCCACAGAGAAGGAGCTGGATTTCCTAATGGGGGAAATCACAAGCGCCTGCAAGTTGTCCCTGGACACTGCTTGCCCCAAAAGAATACCTAAAGGAAAGCAGAAACCGGTATGGTTTTCCAGAGAGTTTGGAATCCTTCGTTCAGGGTGTAGAAAAGCATTCAATAGAGCAAATGGTTTGAGGGAAGCTCAGGACTGGGACTCCTATAAGGATCACCTTAAAAAGTATAAAAAGGAAATAAGCAGGGCGCGGAGGAGGTCTTGGAGACTATTCTGTGATAAAATGGAAGGTGTTTCGGAGACTTCGCGGCTCAGGAAAATCTTATCTAAGAGTCCTACGAGTCCTAGTTACTTAATTAAATCAGATGGGCTGTGGACAACGTCTAGTGCGGAATCATTGGCGCTTCTGTTGTATACCCATTTCCCAGGTAGTGTGGGTATGTCGACAAAGCTTGGTAGGAATAGGGAAAAATTATCGTCGGTGTGCCCGGAGGAAATCGTGTGCAAAAACCGGATCCTATGGGCATTAAACGGCTTTAAACCCTATAAATCGGCAGGCCCGGACGGTATCATCCCAGCGGAATTGCAAAAACACTCGTCGATCGTCGGCTGGAGTTGATCTTCAGGGGGTGTCTAAAACTGAATTATATTCCTACGAAATGGACGGAGGTTAGGGTGATTTTCATCCCGTAAACGGGAAAGAATTCACAGGCCTACCAAAAGGACCTAAGACCTATAACTCTATCATCCTTTCTGTTGAAAACATTGGAAAGACTGATCGACGTGTACATACGTGCAAAAATAAAACCCAGTAATTGGGCGACTTCTCAGCATGCGTACTGGAAAGGGATATGTGAACAGTCAGGCGGCCATCAAGTCACTGGAATCAGTTTCTCTGACGTCCGTGCTGGCACTGTAGTGCCGCTCATCTCTTAACGAGATGAGTGAGTATTTCAATATCCAGATAGTCTGGGTCCCCGGTCACTCGGACTTACTGGGGAACTGCAGGGCCGACGAACTGGCAAGGCAAGGTACAACTCTTCAATTGAAACCGGAAAGGGCAAATCTGGGGTTCGATACGATGGGGAAGGTATTATATGCAATAAGCTTGATTAATCTATTAGGGAAGTTTTTGGTCTTTCGAAGAAATAGTTTGGCTTTAGGAAGTGCCGGTCTACCATTGATGCGGTGAGCCTTGTCAAAACATTGCACAAAATCCAATCGAGGCAAAGAGAAGGAAGAGCGGCAAGAAAAAATTTTGTGCTGTGGTTACACTCGACGCACTCAAGCTAATTGAGCAATCCCATCCAGTTGCATAAAATGTTGGTCCTATGTTAATTTAAATACATATAACGACAATCTCAACATGCAAATCATCTTGATATTATTAATGAAATTAGATAATGTAACGCCAAACCAAATGGCGTACCGATAGTTTCCGGAAAAGAAACATGCCGACTGAATCCCGGTAGTATTCTATCTTAAAGGCCTTTTTCTTTAAAATTTAGTGTTTTCTTCTATATATATGTAGTATTCCTGTATAATGTCAGATTTTAATTTTTGCGATTTTCTTTAATAAAATAACGGATAACGTTGTAATTTTAGTGTTGCCTGATGATATATATATATATATATATTTTTTCTGGGATGAAAGTCTGGGCTAACTTCACATGCATCTTTCATTCAAGGAGCACATAGAATTTGTCAGTGAGAAGGCAGCAAGTCTGTTTTCATTCTTTCTAGGCTAATACCAAGCGTAGGTGGTCCAACCTACAAGAGCACTCCTGTCGAATGTAATTACTTCCATTATGCTGTATGGAGTATACAATGGTCTCTGATGATGTCGCGGCTGGCGAAACGCCGATTGATCTGTTAGCTATAGAGAGCCGAATGCTGTACGCTTAGAGAAATCTGCTAAACAGATGTTCACTACGTAAAACCACAAGAGCAGAAATACCGGCACGGTGGCAGACAAGATGGGGCAAGTCATCGAAAGGGCGATGGTCGCATCGCCTAATACCGGCGAGGTCGACTTTTGCGGATCCAGATCCTTACAGGTCACGGATGTTTCCGAGCGTATTTGAGTAGGTTTGAAATTGATGGGTATGTCCCAAAATGCCCAAATTTTGTTGGGTTGGCTGAAGACGTTGAGCACATATTTTTCTATTGTCGCAGATTCAACGATCCGAGGAAAAAAATATTGGAAAAGCTGCGAGTGCAAGTAAGTCCGCACAATTGTCTTAAGCTCATCCTGTATTCGGAAAATAATTGAAGCGCTGTTAGGGACGTCGCCGCCCCTGTAATGGGGCGCTTACGGCTGCTCGAGTCGAACCGTAGAAACATACTTCGTAAATGAATTTTTTCCCCACATCCTCATAAAAAAAACACTTAATACACAAACACAGCCAGACTCACACATACACAGAAACCATTGCTGTTTACCAAAATAATTAATAATTGGTTATGCTATATTAACTGGACAGGTTTTCAAAATCTTTGTGTTGAGAAAAATGTTTTTAACAATTCAGTCTTATGAAACCCACCCATTTCTTGGTTTTACCGAAGTTACCGAAGTTTACGGTACCAATTGGCATAAGGAGACACCTTTTTTAAAACTGAATTTATTATTTCCATATTACCAAGAAGACATTGGCCATCGCGGGGTTGGTCATACGATATTCAAAAGAAATGTCTGCGCCATAAACGTATAATTCAGCGTAAGATGGTTGATCATTAAATCTTTGAATATAATCTGGCTGCAAAGTAGTATCGATTTGGATATTTTCTGAAGTATGATGATATACTTCACCGCATATCTTAAAATATTAAGGCTTATTACTTAGAAACTGTTTCAGACTTGACTACCGAAGGTTGTCTCATACATCCGACAAGATTTATTTATCGGCGAGGACCATCTGGTTAGACAATGCGACTTATAATACGGGAATTAATATTTTGTGAAAACGTGTTTTGTGATATGACAACTCAAAAACCAGGTTACCTAATTCGTCGCGAAACGTGAATCTTGAACAAAACCATTTTCGTGATTACAACATTTACCCATTATAATTTCGCTATGGTGAAAAGAGTAAAAATTAACGTTACTGCATACCGGGACAGAAAATAATTAAAATTTATTGATTTCTATTAAAATTTTTGCAGCAGATAAGAACCAACTATGTATCTAAAACACACAAGAATACGTATTTTCATCGAATTTGTTTCACAATAACACAAAACAATACAAAATCAGAATCACAGACACAACCGGCGCCTAACATCTTGCTTGCATATAATAACACTATATAGTTATGATTCGGTAGAAAAACACACAACTAATAATAACAACACTCGTCATATCATTATATACATACATCTCTGAATCGAATTCGAGCACAACAGGACAATAAACTATATATAAGGATATCCATATAAAATATATAAACCGTAGAAAATAAATGTGCGAATATACGATGAAATGACTTAAAAACTATTTCGATTGAATAACCGATCCCCTAACTACCAACCGAACAATGAAACATTAAAAATTTCACATATTGATCATTTTAAAAAGCATAATAGAAAAAGACCCGTAAATTATTTTCCAATGAATCACAATTCACAGTAGCTAGCTAGCTGCAGATTCATGTACGGGTACCACATTGAATATTGTCCAATTTAGTTAGGAAGTAAAAAAAATAAAAAAAATTTGTTTTACTTTCTTTTATGCCAGACAATCATTCAGCATAGTTAAACCACAATTGAGGGAAACTCATTTTTTGTTTTGTATATTTTTCCTCATTTTTCCCAGGTTTATTGTTGTTGCTCTTGTTGTTACTTTTAAATAGATTTGTATTATCGTCTACGGTATAATAATCCATAGAATGAATAAAAGGGCTTAAATTATGCAGTATAACGAGGCGTATAATAGACTTTTCTGTTGTTAAAACTTTTTTTTTTTTGTTTTGTGTGTGTTTTTGGTGTTTTTATCTTGTTTTTCCTGTGTTTTCCAATTTTACTATGCGCTCTATATGCGAACGAGCTTTATTTTTATGTTTGTAAAAGTTAACTGGTGAAAATGATTCTTCTTACTGTATGTGCTTATGTATATATATTATGTATAGTTTGTGTTCGTAATATTTAAGTCAAATATTAGATTAAATGCTGTATACGTTGATTGAAATGTATATACGAAAATTAAGTGATTCAAGAGGATTATGAGCTTAATTGAGGGAGACGCTTTTTAGCTTTTGATACTTAAATGAATGAATCTGATGAGGGTACAGTATTTGGCTGGTTGTTTGAAAATAATTTTATGATGATCTGTGTTGATTTAATAAGACACGTATAAAAACAGTATATGTTAAAGAGGCAATGAACCTTAAAGGACATAGTAAACTGTATCTTTTAAACTGACAATTCCGAAAAAAAGCAAACCTTCTCGCCTTAAAGCCTAAATCATTTTGATGTTGTCAAATATTAAAATCGTGCTTGAAACTGATGTTGCATGCAACTTACAAACGTTATTTTTATTTCAATCCTTTGATTAAGCAGAAGTCACAATCCCCCCATTTTTCTAAAACACACCAAAATAATTCTGGATATAACCTGTAATCTAAATTAATTTGTTCCTTGTATTTTCAATTAATATCTAATCAGGTGCGTATTAGCTAGTGTAATCCCCAAACGGATTATGTTGCCTCGCATCATTCCCAATTTTATTTTATTTATTTATTATTTTCGATTTGTTTTACGTTTGACATCATCCCTGCGCTGTATAACAGTCGTACTGGTTTAGATTTCATTCGATTTTTCATCATTCCTCTCCTCTAAATATATATAGTTAGGTATAAAGTGGATAGACGAGGCAATGAGGTTAAGACGAATTGTGTATCTCTGTAGGTGTAAGTATCTACAACAAGAATTTATGTTCCCCTAGTGAATATATTAACGATAATTATTCTTTTGCTAATTAACATTCATCAATTTAATTTACTCTCATTATGGACGAATTTTTTTTTTATGTCCTACTCAACTTTGTGGTGATTTTAATTATAATTGTTGTTGATAATTTATGATGACTTTCTTATTTTATTTGTTTAGGTTGTGCGCCCACCTCCGCCCCTGTTCTTATTATTTGCAGTTTTGTAATGTTTAGTTGTATAAATAATTAGATGTGATAAAATATTTCTGTTAATGTTAATAGTCTGGAAAGTTTTTTTTTTTTTTTGTGACAATAATTAAACTTGTTGATGTAGCATAATTATTATGATTTAATTAAAATGGCTTAATTAATAAAATAAGCCTTTACAAGTTTTGTAATTAATATTATTACGGTAAACAGTTGTAATTGTTTAAATTGAAAGTCCACCTGAACACTCGTCTCGTTTGGTTGGTTTGTTAAGCCAGTAATTTTTAAATTGGTATTTTTTCCATTTCGTTCGTTTGCAATTATAAATGGGATCCTTTTAGTTGATCCATAAAAAAGCTGTTTTTCTTATTTTTTTTTTTTCGACGAAAGCAAATAAAACGGAAACTTAAAAATAAAAGTTTTGTAAGGAGATAAAATTATAGTTTTTTTTCGTATTATAAACAATTGTTGTTGGTTTTATAAGAAAGCTACCTTTTTATTTAATTTCTTCTATTAGTATAGAATTGTTATAGTAAAATAGTTACGTCCTACGTAAGTTTAAGTTTATGTAAAGAAAATATATTATAATTATAAGAAAACACAGCTTAAACCCCAATTAAAATAATTAAAAATGAAAAGAATACATGAGTCTTATACAAAATAAATAATTAAATATTTATTTTGTGATCCTGAAAAGGTGTATTCGTTTATAAAATCTATATACAGAAAAACTAAAATCTTTCTAATCAGTCTATTCATTAGGCTTTTTGTTCTAATTATATATCAGCAAACCCAATGAAGAGATAACATTTTTGTTTTATTATTTTTGTTTTGAAATACCCGTAGGTTAGGTTAGGTTGGAGTGGCTGCTTATGCACACTTAGACCGGTGACGGTCCATTGTGATACCACCGAATATATCCCCTTTTACCTCTTTTGGAACCATTTCGAGCTACTTATGTAGCGTAAGACGTCCCGCACATTACTGTTTTCGAGATCCGAGAGGCAGTCCATTCTGAACTTACCCAAGTGCTTGTGCCTTCTAAGAGCCAATGCGGACACGAGCAAAGGAAGTGGACCAACGTCTCTTCCTCCTCTTCGTCCAAGCAGTTTCTACAGAAATCATTAGCCTCCAGACCCAGCCTTCTTGCATGTTCTCCAAAAAGCCAGTGTCCCGTGAGAATTCCTACGACCGTTCTTAATTCACCTCTGCGTAGGGATATTAATGCCCTAGTGCGCCCCAATTCCAGCTTTGGCCAAACTTGTCTTGCAACTCTACAAGTGAGGATGTTAGACCACCTTTCCCCCGCTGAGGATAGCGCCTGCTTCGCAAGTGCTTGTCTCAGCGCTGTGATAGGCCTTCTCAGACTTGCCCTTTCCGGTTGCAGCTGGAGAGTCGTACCATGCCTAGCAAGTTCATCCGCCCTGCAGTTCTCCATCACGCCCGAGTGACCTGGGGCCCAGATTACATGGATATTGAAATGCTCACCTATCTCATTTAGAGATGAGTGACAACTCAACGCCACCCGTGACGCCAAGGACACCGATTCAAACGTTCGGATCGCCGCTTGACGGTCCACATAGATTGTGATATCGTCTGAGGATAACATATTATGCTTCAACCACGTCATGACCTCCTCAATCGCTACGACTTCAGCTTGGCATACGCTGCAGTAATCAGGGAGACGAATAGAAATGTTTACATTTAATCTGTCACAGAATACTCCAGCTCCCACTTTGCCGTCTAGCTTGGAGCCATCTGTGAAGAATTACAACGCTTTGGTTTCCGATAACGGTCTATCCCTCCAGGATTCCCCTGAAGGGAAGTAGGTCCGAAATCGCTTCTCGAAGCGTTGAGTAGGTTTAATGTAGTCAAGATTCGCCAGTTCATCCTTTAACAATCTAACAATAGTAGAGTGTCCTATACTACGACACCTTTACTGAGAGCCGGCTGCAAGTGGTACAGCCGTATTTGCCGCCATATGTTTGCCAAAAATATCGACCGGAAGAAGGTGCAACATAACCTCTAAGGCACTTGTCTGTGTCGACCTCAATGCCCCGCTAACAAGCATACATGCCGTTCTTTGCACTCAATCTTACTTTTATAAGTTACCTTGTCCAGAGCTGGCCACCAAACACACACCAGTATATGAGTACAGGTCTCACTATAGCGGTTTAGAACCAGTGTACCAGCTCCGGCTTCAAACCCCATCTATGACCAATGGCGTTCCAACAGGAGTATAAAGCTAAAGTAGCTTTGTTTATTCTCTCCAACATGTTGGGCTTACAACTAAGCTTACTATCCAAGATAATGCCCAGATATCTAGCTCTATCAGTAAAAGCAAGTCTCGTGCCATTTAAGGTAGGAGGGACAACTACCGAGATTTTGTATTTCTTAGTGAAGAGTACCAGTTCTTTCTTGGAAGGTTTAATACCAAGTCCACATTTGCCAGCCCATTTCGTAAAGATGGTAAGCGCATTCTGCATTACGTCTACAATCGTGCCCAGGAATTTCCCGGTAAAAGCTAAAGCTACGTCATCTGCGTACGCGATAACTTCAATACCCTCTCTCTAATATTAGTATTAACCCGTTTACGACTATATTTCAGAGAAGAGGGGACAGAACCCCCTCCCCTGTGGGGTTCCCCTAGTTACTCGCCTCTTGATGGTGGAGTCCCCCAACTTCTAGCTGATAATCCTGCTTCCCAGCATATAATTGATTAACCCTATCAGAGGAACGTCCACCTCCAAAAATGACAATCCCTTCTTGATTGCCTCCGCTTTCACATTATTAAATGCGCCTTCTTTATCTAGGAAGGCCACCAAATAGAATTCCTTCGAATTAATCGATTTCTCAATCGTACACATCAAGGCGTGCAGAGCGGTGTCCACAGATCTACCCTTCGTGTACGCATGCTGAGACGATGCCCACTTCCTGGCACCTATTTTATCTCTGATGTATACATCCAGCAGCCTTTCCAAGGCTTTCAAACGAAATGATGATAGAGTTATTGGTCTTAGGTCCTTAGGATAGTCATGTGAGCTTTTCCCCGCTTCCGATATGAACACCACATTGACCTCCGTCCAGTACCTAGGAATATAGCCTAGCTTCAAACACCCTTTGAATAAAGCTTCCAGGTGGGAAAGAATAATTACTGAGTTGTTTTGAAGTTCCGCTGGTATAATTTGATCCGGACCAGCCGATTTAATTGGTTTAAAACCCCTTAGTGCCCATAGGATCCGTTTCCTGGTTACGATATCCTCTGTGAATACTGACAAAGATTCCTGATGATTGCTACGCACCAACAGGTCTTCAAAGCTCCCTGGGAAGTGTGTCTCGAAAAGAATCTCCAGAGATTCTCCACTAAAAGCTGTCCAAGATCCATCCGGTTTTATCAAAAAACTCAGAATAGCTGTACCTTTGGAAAGAATCTTCCTTATGCGGGAGGTTTCGGATACCTCTTCCATATTATCACAGAAGAATCTCCAAGACCTCCTTTGTGCCTTTCTTAATTCTTTCCTATAAATTCCGAGTTTCTCCTTATAGGAGTCCCAATCCTGAGCCTTCCTTGTATTTTTGGCTCTATTAAAGGTTGTCCTACAAGCCTTACGATAGGTTCTCAGTTCCCTAAACCACCATATCCGGTTTTGCCTACCCCTAGGCTTAGCCAGTGGGCAGGCAGCGCGAAAGGATCGGTTGCATGTGCTAGTAACGCTAGCCACCATGTCCTCCAGCTCCCCAATGGTCGTCGCGGGCTTCTAGGGTTCCTGAAGGCATCCCGGGTAGCAGGGTAAATACCGAGGCTATAGGTTAAATATCGATATCCAAAAAGGAGTGTTCCTTATCCACCCTACAATTTTTAACCATATGAAGAATATTATTTGAGGCAAGGGTCACGTCTAGAACCTCCTGCCTGTTACTAGTAATAAATGTGGGGTCCCGCCTAATATTACACACTGAAAGGTTAGTACTCAACAAATAATTAAAAAGCGGCTCACCCCTTTCATTAATGTCTGTGCTTCCCCAGATAGTGTGATGCGCATTAGCATCAACTCCCAGTACCACAACTGCCTTTGATTGTTCCGCTTTACGGATCAGCTCCTCCAGGTTATACGGAGAAACCTCCTTCTCCCGGTCCATGTAGGCTGAAACTAGCCAGAATCTACAAGTGCCTCCTTTCAGGCTAACTGCAGTAGTGTCACCATTGCTGTATTACGAGAGAAGGAAAAGATTAATATTATTTTTCCCAAGAATACAAGATCTGATCTTCCCAGACTTACTAGAGGATATAATTTTGTACCCCTTGGTTCTGAGGCCACAGATCCTGTTGTTAATAATCCAAGGTTCTTGGAATAGTATCACATCCTCACCGGAACTAGTCAGCCTGAGGAGTAGAGCTGCCGAAGCAGCCTTAGAATGGTGAAGGTTAATTTTTGTTATCTTAATCATAACCATTTAACCTCTACCTACCTCTATCGTATATTCCTGCTGCCGCAGGAACATTATTTCTCGGTATTTTGGGATGCCCCGGATTCGCCCGTCTCGCTAATTCTTATACCCTCTGTAGAGGACTTGTCAGTGCCCCCCGTCTGACCGGGTTGCTGATACCCTTCTCTATCGGTACACCAGCTCCTTCGCTTATGTGCCCCTCCTCATCCTCCAAGTGAATCCTTGTCAGACCGAGGTCGCTGGATTCACTCTTCCCCTACCCTCAGCATCTCCCCCATGCTGCTGGTACCCCCTTCGGGCCTGGGCGGGTCGCCACCATCCTCCGGTTGGCCTCCCGTACGCGCTTCCGCTCCTTTCTTTTTATAAACGTTGACAGTTATTGACCCGAAACCGAAGTTAATTACTCATTCGTTTTGTGAAGGAGGGCAAGGGACTCCTTATTTATTACCATAATTGATAATTTCGAGCCCTCCTTCGCCTCCTCCTTCTTGACGATCTTCCAATTTCCGGTCGGAAGATTTGGGTTACTGGCCTGAATGATTTTCAAAGCCTCGTCAGGGCTAGCCGGTTCGGATGGCAGCCAGACACGTGCCCTCGGCCTGCTGGGAATTTGCTCCAGGCTAACTGCGGCAAGCTTTGCGCCTGGCCACACCTCCCCTACTTTGGCTATAGCCTTTTTATATCGATCCACAGATCTAGAGTAAGAGCTTGTAGTCATCTTCACACGCCCTTGATACCATCCTGCATCTCTGCAGGTTGGGGTGGTCCCCGATTTTCTCCCAGGACCTTTAAAAAGACGAGGTTGAGTGCATTATACACCAACCTCCATTTTTCCGCCATGATGCTGCCATCTTCTTGACTTTCATCAATAACGGCTAGCATCATTACATGCTCCCTCAGGACATCGCTGAACAGCTTTGTCGCTGAGTTGGAGCTCGGCTTCTTGTCAGTCAGCAACTTGGCCCGCTTGCTGTTGACTACTTCCACCTCGTGCTGGGACCGCTGTGTTTTCGACACATGGTCCCTTTCCGAGCCTCCGCAGCTCGCTGTGCTCCTTGCCTAAGCTACTGATGTTATTTTCTCTTCCGTGAGCTGCCCCTCGAGGGTCGCAGCTCACTTCTGGAGAATTCGGAGTGCCGAGCGGCGATTTCCGTATCGCCTTTTCGCCGGAGGAATGTCTCTCATCCCACTCCCCTGTGCTGCGTTAGTACCGCTAACTCCCGGGACTGTTGCCGTAGAGTGAACCACCTTTGCAACCTTAGAGGCCCCACCCGTCTGGTTCGAGGTACCTCCCTTCGCTGATATCGGCTTTTGAGGAGAGCCGGTGTCCTTGGTTTTTTTGTTGTTAGATCCTTCTATTTTGATTCCCACGAGTATCGGAGAATAAAGGTCCGCCTGCGCAGAAATCCGTATACGCAGGTAAGGCTAATTACAACTGGAGGTCGCCTGGTATCCAGAGGGCTCTGTTAGCGACTGGGATTTGTTAAATGGGCCCCCCGCCTTGTTGATCATCAGCACGGGTCGCGTAACAACTTAATCCAGCCCATTCGGCTCGCTAGCACCCCTGCCTCCCAGCACCCCTTTCCCTTTGCCCACATTCCCTCTCCCATTCACCTATTCACATAGAGAACCCAATCCAATGGGATCCATTCCATTCCCAGGGTCACCCGTTTATAGGGTACCCCACTCATCACCCGCGGTAGTCTCCGCGGGTGATGAATGGGGTACTCTATAAACGGGTGCAGAGGACGAGGTGCAGAGAGGACGTGATGCCCAGTCCGCCTTGGTTATTGGTCGATGGTTTTCTGGCGCCATCTTTTCGCCTTATCATGCTGGTCATCATAGGCACTCATAATTTAATGAACTGAGGTTAACCACTCTTTAGTTCCCTGAGACTCTTCCACCAGCTGGACTGCGGTTGGGGCGGCCTATTTAATTCATAGCTTACCTACCTACCGATAGGCCATCCACTATCCACCAACTGTGATCCCCCCGACAGCTGCAGTACGCCACGGGGAAATACCCCGTAGGAATGTATGTTTTTTAAACAAATTACAATACCTACTAGGCTTAATGTTTTAAATAGAGTATCGAAGAATCTGTAAGGGGATCTGTTCATAATAAAAGTGGAGAAATAAACGCCAAAGCTATACTACCAATATTTTCTATTTGTCACAATTGCTACTTAACATTATTTACACACATGTTCCCAAAAAAATAAACGAAATAAATTCAAATAATTAAGAATTTTAAATAAATTTAGCAAATTAAATAAATAATTCGAAGAAAATTTAATAAATTAGAAAAAAAAACAATGAAAACCATAAACAAACTAAATTAACTTCACAAATTAAATAAATTAACCAAGCTAATTTAATTAAATAAATTCACTAATTAATTTAAACTAAATGAAATAAAAAATAAATGGAAAACTTTCACAAGTTAAGTAAGTTGTTAGTAAGCAAATATATAATTAGTTAAATAGTATAAATTAAATAAAATTAATAAATTGAACGAAATATATAAATAAATTTTTAAATAGGTTAAATAAATTAAACAACTATTAGATAAATAAACGAAAAATTTTACACTTCTTTTAGCGAGTACATAGCACTACCAAAAACGAATATAAAGGAAAGGAAAGGGATTATTAAAACGAGGTTTCGGTCTTCGAATGTTCCACTTTTGGTGGTTCGTAAAAAACCGAATTTTTATACTTGTAAGTTTGGGCTAATCTCACTTCAAGGTGACTGACTGGTCGTCTTAGAGTTCTGGAAGGGCTAGCTAAGCAGGGAATTAATTCATAGAGCACAGTTGAGCACGTAGGGTTGAAATACTTGTAGGAGAAAAATGAAGCTTCTATATTTCGCCCGCGTGAGAGAGAGTTATGAGCATAATCGGCATACCCTCGTTTATCGGTGTCTACCAAGTACACCATGTGGGCCTAACAAATGATTTTACACAGGATCGTTTTCATGTGCATTCCAATAGCATAAGCAATTATTAAATTAGTTTGTGGTCAACAGCGAGAACCGATGCTCGGCATTCGAGGACGAGCTAGACAAATAATAAATACGCTAGTGTTTAGTTAGCGAAGTAAGTAAAATAAAATGCATGTGAAGTTTATCCTAATTATTTCTTAAAAAAAAAAAAAAAAAAAAAATTAGGAATATTCTAGGAAAAACTTCATTCGCCTTTTTGACGATATGAAGTTTATACTATAATTTTCCTAAAGCAATCAAAACATTACAATTCTTGCGTGTGATTGTGTAATGAAAACATTTAGGCGGATTCAAGAAAATGCGATCATTATAAACGGGATCTCTCCTTTATCCATCTTTACAAAATAAATTTGGTTAAAATCCGCCTGTTTTTATAAAAAATCCACTTTTGAAGAGTGTTGCATCTTTGTTTTTAGTACGACAAATATTTTTTTAAATTTTGACATTCAGAACGCGTTTTAAAATTCAAATTCCCCTTCTCCAGAATGTATGCTAACTTCGTATACCATAGAAGTACTGACATATGGCATAATACTAAACAGAGTTAGGAACCGTGATCATCGGATTCCCTTACAAGGTAGAAAGGTGCAACCCTAAGTCAACTAATCAGTGATTTTCAGAAATTAATCATTGACCTTGCTTATAGAAACATAATTAGACTTAGAGGTATACCTTACTAACCTGTAAGGGAATCGGATGATCACGGTCTCTAACCCTGTTTAGTATTATGCCATATGTCAGTACTTCTATGGTATACGAAGTTAGCATACAAAAAATTATGTTTCTATATGCAAGGTCAATGATAAATTTCTGAAAATTGCTGGTTATTTGACTTAGGGGTGCACCTTACTACCCTGTAAGGGAATCCGATGACCACGGTCTCTAACCCTGTTTAGTATTATGTCATATGTCAGTACTTCTATGGTGTACGGAGTTAGCACATAAAATATCCTATTTACAAATTTTAATTTATACTTTTGTTAATAATTTTTATCGAAACATTTATATAAATTAGATATTTATTTTGTTAATTATAAATTTAATAATTTACTATTATTAATGTAAACATTATTAAGAAATATTTTTTAATAAATTCAATACTCTATGCCATCGCCTAAATTTATGCATTTTACTAATACACATTAGTTGGTGTTGTTGTTTTAGGAAAACTTTAGGATAAAATTCACAGCGGTAAAATAAATTAAAATAAATAGAGAAATGTATAAAAATTTATAATTTGTATAAATTAAATAAACTCAGTTAACTAAACAAATTGAACTAATTATATAAATTAAATTAAATAAATTGGAGTAAATGAAATATAAGTAAAAGGTTTGGATAAATTCAAAAAATTTGCATAAATAAAAACGAATAAAAAAATAAATTAAATCAATCTAATAAATTAAATAAATTCATAAATTTTGATAAAGCACTAAAATCCATTCAGTAAATTTTATAAATTAAATAAATTTAAAAAAATTAGTAAACGAAATAAATTAAACAAATAAAATTATTCAAACAAAAAAAAAATGAATAAATTGAATAAATTATATCAATTGTATGTATACATTATTTTAAAAATTAGTTGCAAAACAACAAAATATTAAATACCACAAAGAACCCATTCTAAAATATTAGTGTATATTATAAACCGGGTAAATAATAAATATAGTTTCATTGGCTAAATTGAATTAATTAACTAAATTAGTTTAAATACCATATATTAATATAAAAAAGCAAACAAATGAACTGTATAAATTAAATCTATACAATAAATAAATAAAATAAAATATAGGAAAAAAAATGATAAATTTAATACAATAATTATTAAGATTCAATAAATTAGCACAATAAATAATTTTAATGTAGTTGGATTAAATTTAAAAATTTGAAAATTAAATAAACTAAATAAATTGAATTACTTTAACTAAGTATTAAATAATTAGATACATTAATTCAACAATCAAGCAAATTAAATAATTATGTTCAGCAAATTTAATAATTAAACTAAGCAAATTTAATAAAATAAATAAATAAAATAAATTAAGCAGTTCAAATATTGTAGATGAAATATATTGGACAAATTCAATAAATTGAAAAAATTTAAAAAATTAGGTAATTTATTAAAAAAATTAATTAACAAAATGAATAAATTGATTAAATTAAATAAATTAAAGAAGTTACAGAAATTGAAAAACTGAAATTATTTGTTAAATTTAATCAAATAAATAAATTAAATTAATTAAGCCAATTAAACAAGTCCAATCAATACCAAATAAAATAAATTTAATATCTTGAATAAAATAAACAAACTCAATTAAATCAAATCAAGAAATTTCCAAATTAAATAAATCTTAGATGTAGATACTCAACATATTGGTTAAATTGAGTATTTTAAATTAATTAATAAAATAGAAACTTGACTCTGTTTCAGTCTCCTATGGAGTCGACAGTTAAAAAATTTGTTTGTAGCACAAGACAACACAATTTTTAAATTTTTAACTTCAACTTTATTTACTGCTGAAGTTCCTGACAAGTGGTTGCAGATTCTTTAAATATTTCCTAAAATTAAAATTCGCTTTAAGCCTTTATAATAACAATTCAAAAATTAATTAAGTTAAATTTATTTATCTGAAATAAATTAATCTTTATGTACTACAAATAAATGTATATTAATAGTCTGTATAACACCAATTAAACAAACTATTATCCTCTAGAATTGAACTGACGACCTTAGTAATTTAAATAATTTTTAGTTTAATTAAGTAATTAACAAACTAAATAAATTGAAAAAATTAAATAAATTTAATCAATTAAACCAATTATAAGTATAAATTTAATAAATAAAATAAATTCTGTTTATTTAATATACCTAATTAATTGAATTTATTCAAATTGTTTCATTTATTAAATTTATATAAATAGTTTAATTTATTTATTTTGTTAAATTTATTTAAACTACTTAATAAAACTAATAATTATTGGCTTAATTTATATAATTTTTCATTTGTTCTTTCATTTCAACTTTTTCAAACATGTTTATAAATTGAACAAATTTATTTTATTTTGTTAATTTGGTAATTTAAAAAAACCTATATAAATTTAAGAATAAAACAAATTAAATGATTTTAATAAATTCTCAAATTAAATTAATTAACTGATAAATTGAACACAATAAAAATATAAAAATATAACTAATTAAATTAATTAACAAATTAAATGAATTAAGCAAATAAATAAATTAAACAAATTGTTCAAAAATTATTTAGTTACTGAGTAAATTAACAATTTTTGTAGTAAAGTAAATAATTAATTGAATAAATTCGACTTATTACATAAATGATCAAATCAAATAAATTAGTAAAACAAATGGAATAAACTAAATAAATTTGTTTAGTAAAATTATATGAATTAGTCAACAAATTGAAAAACTAAAGCAAATTAAACAAGTTATTAAAATAAATAAATTACTTTTCTTAAGTAAATTAATTTTATAATTTAAACAACATAAACGTAAATAAACAAATAAAATAAAATAAAGAAGTATGTACCATGAAATGAAAATATTAAAGAAGTTAATTGAAACGAACCAGTTAAGAAAATTAAACAAGTTAGTTAAATATATGTTGGTTAATAAATTAAGCATGTTAAAATTGGAAGAATTAATTGTTTGATTATTGTATTAAATATTTTATATAAATTAAATTAAACAAATGACTTTGATTGATTGATTGCGTTGTACGATCAAGCATTGAGCAAGTCTCCCGTATTATAAATGCGAATACCACACCACTATACCCATGTCACGACACCATTCTTCATGAAGCCAAACCCCGTAAAGAAAGGCACATCGATCGATAACCTCATAATAAGTCTAATAGTATGATATCCGCCCCTGGCCAGGCGGCCGTCGTAGTACACCTTTTTACATATAACAAGATCGAGGGCTGGGGAAAGGAATGTTAGCAACAAAGACTCAACCTAGTTCCAGACACCTAAGTAGTTGATAGTTAGTAAATTTGTTAGTAATATTATTTTTTTTTTTTTTTAGTAATTTATTTAGCACACAAGACAATACAATTTTTTTTTTAAAGTTCATCCTACTGCTCCAACCTGTAAGAAGACACAATGACAACACAAATTTTCCTGGTGCCGCAAACTCTTTTTTCTGAAAAGCTGTAAACAAATATTATTATTCCCTCCACCATTTGTTCCATCGGCGGTTGTGAGGGGGGGGGGGCGAGATTTCGTTCCATCATCATGTTGCCATGCGGTCACCCAAATTTGTACTAACTGTAGGTTGTGTTGCTTGACGTTGTTGTTAAAATCGTTGCGTCTCTGCTGTCTCTTCTACTCGCCCCCCCCCCCCCCCCTAAACAAATGAATTAACTTAAGATAAAAAATTAAATGCATTACTCTTATCAAACAATTTTAACAAATAAAGTAAATTAAACAAATTGAATATCCTAAATTAGTTGTATAAATTAAATGAAGTGATGAAATTAAATAAATAAATAAACAGAAAAGTGAAAAATAAAAAATATTGTAAAATTAAAACAACAAAATGACCTTATTTAATCAAAACACAAAACACATTAAATTATTTATACAAATCAAATAAATTGAATAAAATTATTAAATTAAATAAATTAAAAATTTCAAACAAATTGAGTAAATTGAATAAATTAATTAAATTGTATAATCGAATCAAATTAAATATTTATTTCGTTAAAAAAATATTTTAAATAAATTAACTAAATAATAAATAAAAAAAAAATTTTTAAATATTAAATAAGTTAATTCAATCCAATTAGTTAAGTAAATTAATCAAGTTAGTTAAATCTAATAAAATATGTTTATTAAATAAATTAAACAAACCAAAATTGTAAAAAATTATTAATTGATTATATATTAAATATTTTAAATAAATTAAATTGAACAAATGAATTAAATAAATATATGCAGTAATCTCAACCAATTAAGTGAATTAAAAACATTGAATATATCCTAATGTAATTGTATAAATTAAATAAAGTGATGGAATTAAATAAATTAATAATTAGAATAAGTGAAAAATGAAATATATTAAAAAGTTAAAACAAATAAATTGACCTTATTTAATCCAAATCAAAACAAAATAAATTATTAAAACAAATTGAATATATTGAATATGTAAATTAATTAAATTAAATTGGAGTAATAATAAGTAAATTTGGCAAATAAAATACAATAAATAAAATAAAATGAATACCTATGAATATTTAGTAAATTAAACAAATTCAACTAAACCAAATAAATAAATTATTAAACAAATTAATTAATTTCACCTACTAAGGTTAAATTCATTTAATTAATTTACGTAAATAATAATGCAAAAACTAAACCATAAATCAATTTATTAAATAAAATAAATTTAAATGTTCTAAATAAATTTAATACATTAAACCAATTATAAAATTTGAGTAAATTATTGTAAATTAAAAAAACAATTAAATGAGTTCTATTAATAAATTTATTAGATGGATTCATTTAGTTTGCTAAATGTATTTTATTTATTTATTTTAAAAACTAGTGGTTTTTTAATTTGCATAATTTATCTAATATTTAGTTTATAAATTGAATATATTTATTTTATTTAACTTATTTAGTAATATAAATAAATTTAAAACTAAAATAACTTAACTAAATTATAATAATAATTTGATAAATTGAACAAAATGAAAAAATTCAAAAATGAAACTAATTAAATTAACTAAAAAATTAAATAATTCAAAAAGGTAAATAAATTTAGCAATAAATAAATTAAGCGAATTATGTAAAATTATTTAGTTAATGAGTAAATGAACAAAATTAAGTAAGTATATAGTAAGTAATAAACAATTTAATTAGTAAAGTAATTTATTAATTAAATTATGTTAAATACAGTGATGAAATTAAACAACCTAATAAACTTAGTAAATGAAAACATGAAAACAACCAAATGAATTAGCAAATTAGAAAAGTTAAAACAAATTGAATAAATTCAATCGGTTAAATTAATTTAAAGACAAATTAAATAAATTAAGTAAGTAGTGAGTGATTCAATATTTAATTAGTAAATTGAATAAATTATTGTAACTAAATTCAGCAACAAAAATTAATTAATTAAATAGAAAAATATTAATAAAAAAAGTTATAATAATTAAATTAATTAAAAAAATAAACAAAATAAATCGAATTTTATTAAATTTATAAATTAAATTTATTCCATCCACTAAGCCTAAGCTAAGCAAATTAAATTATTTAAATAAATCAAAAAAAAAATTTAAAAATTGTATACAAGTTATATAAATCGATTAAATTAAGTAGTGTTAAATTAAGCAAATTAAATAATTATTGTATTTATTAAGTATTGTAAATAAATTTAGTAAATAAAACAAATTGAAAAATTAAATTAATTATAGATACGTTAAGCAAGTTAGGCAAATTTAGCAAATTGAATTAGTTTAATAAATTAACAAAACTAAATTGGACTGAACTGAAAAACTAAAAAATAAAATAAATTAAATAAACTGAATAAATTAATGTATTTATTAAGAAAAATAATAAAATTAGGCAGGTAAAATAAAATAAAATTAATTAAATACCTATGTATATTGAGAAAATTAAATCAAATAAATAAATAATTAAACAAAGTAAAAATATTAAACAACTAAAGTTAATTAAATTATTTAAATAAATAGGAAAAATTGAATAATATAAATAAATAATAAAAGTAAATAAATTAAATCAATTTATTGAATTAAAAATAAATAATAAATTTGGCAAAATTTAGTAAAAAGTTGGTTTATAAAAAAAAATTTTTAAATAATTAAATTAAACAAAAGTAACATTTAAATAAGTTATATGAATTAAATAAGTTGGATAAATATAATAAATCAAGTAGAATTTATTCATTCCAATAAAATAAACAAATTCAATATGTTGAATAAAATAAATATAAAAACCAATTTTGAAAAGTGAAAAAAAAATGTGACGTAACAAACTACAGGGGAATTTCGTCTCGTTCTCTCAACATGGTTTGTTAAAACGAAGATCAATGATTACTAATTTGACAGAATTTACGAACTATGCTTTTAATGAGATTGAAAGTTGGTGGTATCTATATGATTTCAGTAAGGTCTTCGGCTCTATCAAACAAGATATTATTATTTTTAAACTGGAAGCATTTGGTTTTACGGACTTGATATCAAAATGGTTAAATTTATATGTGATAGAAAGAGTTAAGCATGTGGTTATTGATGATATCTCTTCTAGTCCAGTTATTGTTAAGTCAGGTATTCTGCAGGACTCTTGAGAGATTTTTGAAAATTAAGATTGGATATTTGCAAATGGTAGATCATAACAATCCATAAGAATAGGTCAACAATAATTAGCAATCACCGTTAACAATATTTACCTTTTAATCAGGGCGGTGGAAATTTTGGATTTGTGTGTTTTGTTTAATTCGAATTTCTTGTCATCTAGAAAGGACTCTAAGTAAATCGCTCAATGGGTTTTCGGCGTTTTGTTAGTGTATTGGCGTTGAACGATACCCTTGTACTTTCAGTGCTTGAATATGCCTCTGTGGTTTAGTTTCATGTGTACTTTAAATATATAAATTCGATTAAACGCATCCAGAAGCACTTTATATTTTAACTATTCAGGAAATTGAACCTTGTGAATTAAATATTAAAATTATGAAAACAGTAAATTAATCTTCCACCCTTTTATAACGTTAGGTGTCATTATTTCGATTACGGTAAAAATGAACCTACTACTAATTCGTCCAATTCATTTAATGATGCTTATCATTTATTTGTCGAGTATGGTTCAATTAATTTGTCTATTTCAACTGTTTTGTTATATTAGTGGTAGAACCGTTAAGTTGTTAACTTTGGGTATTTTTTTATTAAATTATGGTTTTAATTTTTTTGGTTAAATTTTTGGTCTACATTTTTTTCCTAGTTGTAAATTATTATGTTTTACGGAAAATAATCATAACCAGTACCGGCCGGTTGTTAATAAATAAATAAAAATTAAGGTAATTTTTATAATTAAATCAAATTAATAACGAAAGCCTTTCCATATACTATATACTCTTCAGCTACTTAATGTGGCACGAAAAGTTAAAGTTGCTAAGCGTTTTAAATATTTGTGGGTTAGGGATTCAACAGTATTAATGCGAAGGGTCAAGGGCGAAGCAGTTATTAAAATAAGAAGAAACGAAGATTTACTATATTAAATCTGTAATTTAATTTCTGAAAAAGTTTTTAAATGATTTCTAATACTAATGATTACAAGTTAAATTGTGATAATTCAAACAACGCTTCTTCTTTGACTTCTTCTCTTAGTATTGTTGCGTCTAACGACAGCTTAGCTAATTTCATTATACTGCTTCAAAACATTCGCAGCATGCGTAGTAACTTTAACTCTTTAGTGGCACATATAAATGCATCAAATAATCTACCAGATTTAATTTTTCTTACAGAAACATGGATTTACGATACTGAATCAAGTGTTTATTCGGTGCCAAATTACAATCTCTTTGTTTGCTGTAACAACTCATATGCCTCAGGTGGTCTAGCTGTGTTTGCTAAAAGTGATTATTCTTGTACGTCGGCTAGTTTTAATCTCTTTAGTGCTTCAATTAATGCTGATATAATAAAACTGGAGGTAACCGTGTATAATGATAGTGTTGGAAATTGAGTACAAATACAGTAAGCTAAAGTAAAATAAAATTGAATTAAGCTCAAGGATTGAATAATAATAATCCTATACGTTATTGCATACTTATCGTTAAATTTGATCAAATAGAATTTTAATTATAATCGCTAGAAATTAAGTCTTACATTAATAATTTACAAATTTAAGTAAACAAATTTTAGCTTTACCTTTTGACAGACACAAAATTTCCAAAATTTGACAAACATTTGTCATAATCGTAATGTCGTTAATACCAACGTAAAAACACTGGATGAAATCGAAGGTAAGTAGTACTAAAAATATTCAACAGGCTTATTAAAAATGTTGGTTTGAGTATTCGATAATCTTTTGAAAATATAAAAAGATTTGTTCCTCCATTTTACATATCGACAGTTGAACAATTAAAACAACCGTCAGCCAATCATTTACTGCCAGCAAAAACATAATTGAAAATGAGGGAAACTTTGTGATTGTCAAAAGTTTTGCAAAATTGGAAAATCTTCTTTTTGGTTTTGGAAAAAATAATTGGGGCAGTCTAAGTTAAACTATTAAACAAATTTGGTGAACAATTATTTAAATTTAATAAAATATTTTGTGTTTACAAATCATTAAATCAATAATATACGGTTCTAATTTAACTCTGAAAAAATTACGAGTTTAATTAATCAAGTGGAATAGTTGTGGGTAAAGGAAAGTTTCAAGTGTTAAGGAATCCATTGAACACGATTAAAACAGTCTGCTCATTAATTTAGTCAATTTTTGTTCAATAGTTATACTATTCTTTGTATTTATAGATTTCACGAATATGATCTCCAAAAAAATGTCTTTTTGAATGAATTTGATGAGATGTGGCAAAGTACTAAAGGTAAAAATTTACTTGTGTTATGTGACATAAACTTGGATATATTAAAAAAGTGTTCGGACACTAATAATTATTTGTTTGTGTTAGCTTCTCATGGGTTGAAACCGTATGTCAATGAGCCTACTCGTATTTTAGGGAGCACAATGATTTGTATTGATCATGTATTCATTCGCCTCCATAGAAATAACAATTCAACAGTTGATTGTTTAATTCTCGATTATAACATTACTGATCATTGTATGATCAATAATAAAATATCACTGAATATATCTGAAGTCAAATCTGATGGTAAATATATTCCATTTATTATTCGTAAAATCGTTGACTTTACAAAACTCACTAAATTACTTAAGTTTGAATTTTGGGAATCGGTCTATTCCGAAAATGATGCTTCTGTAGCATACGACAATTTTGTTAAAATATTTTCGCAACATTTTAGGATGTGTGTGAGCGAAACCACCGTAAACAACAAACAGCTCAAACGCTTACAACCGTGGGTGTCTATTAGATTGCTCAAAAAGGTAAACAAAAAGAATTCGATACGTAAAAAACATACGAAACATCCTTCGAATGTTAAACTTGGAGAATTGTATCAAAAAGTATGTTCTGAAGTCAAGAATGACATTAAATTTACGCGTGAAAATTATTATCCTAGTGAGCTTCATAAATGTTCCGGTAATATAAAGGGTGAGTGGGCAACAGTTAATAAAATTTTGAATAAAACCACTAAATCGAACACGTTTGTTGAACTTGACATGGATGACGGTATAATTCAAAACCGTGTTGATATTGCGAAAAACTTCAATGATTATTTTGTTAATTGTGCTACCAATTCAATACCAACATTGCGTTCTGAAACATGCTCATGTAACAGTTTTGACCTTCTAACTTATGAAATTTGTCAAACCTATTAGTTTCTTCTTTGAATCTTTCACTGCAATAGAAGCTTATAAAATGATTCAATCTCTTGATAATAAACACTTATGTACTTCTGATAATATTACTAATAGTCTAATTAAGCAGAATGCTTATTTCATTGTTGATGTTTTAACATATTTATTTCATTTAAGTGGCATTTTTCCAGCTAGTTTAAAGACTGCGGAAATTATTCCGATATTTAAGAAAGGGAACCGAAAATTGATGTCCAACTATAGGCCGATTTCTTTATTTCCCACGATTGCAAAATTATTTGAAAAACTCATGAAAAAACGAATATTATCGTTTTTAAATAAAAATAATTTTTTTAGCAATTGTCAGTTCGGGTTTAGAGAGAGTAGGTCTACTGAAGTGGCTTTATTGAAATTTTGTGAAGTAGTGTATGATGGTTTAAATGCAAATAAAAGTACTGCTGCTATATTTTTGGACATGACAAAAGCATTTGATACTGAACAGGTTTTAGAGGGAACACTTTTAAATGGTTTTAATAAGTTATTTAATGAAAAGACACCAAAGAGTTAAACTGAATGGTATATTTAGCGATGTACAGTTGGTAGTTTTAGGCGTTATTCAAGGCTCCATTTTAGGTCCCGTTCTATTTTTAATATTCGTTAACTCAATTTTTAAACAAAAATTCAATGGTAATGTTACTGCTTTCGCCGACGATTTAGCATTCACTTATACCAATGATAACCATCTTTTAACAAATCTTGATACAAATTACGATCTCCATGTTATGAGGCAAAATTCAATCCATAAAAGTTCTAAAATATTTAGGTCTAGTTATTGATATGAATCTTAGCTGGAAGGAGCATGCACATAGGGTACAGAATTATATGATATCCGCAATTCGCAAAATTTACCAATTGAAGTCATTCAGTCGTGTTCCCAGAAAATTCTTATGATGGTGTATCATGGTATCGTTCAATCTAAATTGCAGTATGGTATTGTTTGTTGGGGAGGTAAGTATTTTATTACGGTTAAACCAATTTTGTTAGCGCAGAAACATGTAATTCGCATAATATGTGGTAAAAATAAGTTAACTAGTAGTTGGCCATTATTTTGTAGACTTCGTGTTCTCTCATTAAGGCATTTATATATTTACAGGGTTCTTGAAATGTTTTTTGTTAAAAGTGGTAATTTATCTATTCGATATTCTTACAGATATAACCTGAGAAAGAACATAAAATCTTTTGTTACTGTGCCTAGCCATACCAAACAGAATTTTTTTTACTTTTACACGGTTCCGGCTTCATCTTTATTTAATTCCCTACCTCAGTTCATTCGGGATTCGAAAAAGTTGTAAACGTATCTAAAGAGCATTGTAAATTGACTATTCGGTATTGAAATTTTAAAAATAGAATGTCTCTTTAAAGTTATTAAATAACGATTTTAACAGTGCGTAATACATTTGTAAATTTAAACTGTATTTTTGTAATTTGAATATACTAGAGAAATACTTAAATCAAAAAAAGATAATAATAAATAAACTATAGATTAATAACCCCATAACTAGTAATTAAATAGATAATTGTTACTTAAAAGATCATTCGCCTCTAGTTGTTTTCGTCTAACTAAAGAATGCATCCTAGCAGAGCCTTCTAGAGTATAGCCATAATCTTAATGACGTATTTTTTAGAAGCTTTTTTAGTGGTATAACTTTTCACTGATTTCCATGGGAATCCTTAGTAAAATTGATATTTTATAGCTTCAAGTTTTTCAATGAAAAAAACAAAAATATTATAAAATGTTTATATAAAAGTTTTCTACATATCTTTAAGAACAATATACAAGAAAGCCATATTGGTATTAATTAAATATTAATTGCAGAAATATTAAAATTAAATTATTTCTAAAATATATTTTTCGAACTTTCATTTTGAAAAATACATCAAAGTTGGCTCTGACAAATTAAAATAATACTTGCTTAATTTATCTTTAGTTTTACTAGTATACGTAAGATGTCTAAAATGGTAACAGAAAAATGCGAAAAAAAATTATTTAATCGCAAAATTATCACACGTTCCTATATTTTGTGAATTTGTTTTGCTTTTTCTACAATTTTTGTACTTAAAATTTCCCCAGGTGGTAATTTTTGGTACGATTTTTCCAAATTTTTACGGCCGTCACTGCCATCTATGTAATGTATATTGACTTAATGACCAAACGGATCGTAGTAAGCTTTCATTTCAATTTGACCAGAATTTTGGTTAAAATAAATCAATTATTACAAGAAAATTAAAACGATTTACTTAAACGATATTCATATATGCTGAAATTCAAACATTTATGAAAGTATTTCAGAAATCATAATTAAGAATTTGTAACGTTTTCATTTAAAAATTTGTCTTAGGAAAAAAAAATGATTTCCCATATGTTTTGTTTGTTTTACTGTTCCGTTTTTTCCTCGTTTCTAATTCCCTTATAAAAGCTCAGATTTTTTGATTATGGCTCTCTAAAATACAGGGTGCTCTGATCCTAGTCATCTCTCCCAAAATGTTTTCATTTTTTGTTTTTTATAAAAATGTACAGATTTTTATAACTTTAAAATTATGTATCTTAAGAATTTATTTGTTACTGTAAAAAGATGTATATTTATTAAATGCTACTTCGCTCACCGTATTTAAGATTACTAATTAAATATATATTGTAAATAACGTATACTCAGTTACAGATGATGGAAAAAGCAGTTTTGAATGAAGAAAAACAATATTCAATCTTGCTTGCACCATCGATCTAAAAACATAGCCGATATAAATTGAAGTAATAATTTGGATAATAATTATAAACATAAATTAACATTATATATTTTATATAAACATAAATTATAATATTAATAAACAAAATATGAAGAAACACTTGTAAAAGTAAAAGTCGTGGCGTTTTACATTGGAGGATTGATCTAAAATTTTAACCTATTTAGTAATTTTAATAAATTTAAAACTAAAAACACTTAACTAAATTATAATAATAATTTGATAAATTGAACAAAATGAAAAAAATAAAAAATGAAACTAATTAAATTAACTAAAAAAATTAAATAATTCAAAAAGGTAAATAAATTTAGCAATAAATAAATCAAGCGAATTATTTAAAATTATTTAGTTAATGAGTAAATTAACAAAATTAAGTAAGTATATAGTAAGTAATAAACAATTTAATTAGTAAAATAATTTATTAATTAAATTATGTTAAATACAGTGATGAAATTAACCAACCTAATAAACTGAGTAAATGAAAACATGAAAAAACCAAATGAATTAGCAAATTAGAAAAGTTAAAACAAATTGAATAAATTCAATTAGTTGTAGGTATAACATAAATTAATTTAAAGACAAATTAAATAAATTAAGTAAGTAGTGAATGATTCAATATTTAATTAGTAAATTGAATAAATTACTGTAACTAAATTCAGCAACAAAAATTAATTAATTAAATAGAATAATATTAATAAAAAAAGTTACATTTATAAAAAAAAATAATAATTAAATTAATTAAAAAAATAAACAAAATAAATCGAATTTTATTAAATTTATAAATTAAATTTATTCCATCCACTAAGACTAAGCTAAGCAAATTAAATTAAAAAAACAAAATTAAACAAGATATTATTATTTTTAAACTGGAAGCATTTGGTTTTACGGACTTGATATTAAAATGGTTAAATTTATATGTGGTAGAAAGAGATAAGCATGTGGTTATTGATGGTATCTCTTCTAGTCCAGTTATTGTTAAGTCAGGTATTCTGCAGGACTTTTGAGAGTTTTGAAAATTAAGATTGAATATTGGTAAATGTTAGATCATGTCAATCCATAAGAATAGGTCACCAATAATTAACAATCACCGTTAACAATGTTTACCTTTTACCAGGGCAGTGGAAATTTCAGATTTGTGTGTTTTGTTAAATTCGAATTTCTTGTCATATAGAAAGGACTCTAACTAAATCGCTCAATGAGTTTTCGGCGTTTTGTTAGTATATTGGCGTTGAACTATACCCTTGTACTTTAAGTGCTTGAATATGCCTCTGTGGTTTAGTTTCCTGTGTACTTTAAATATATAAATTCGATTAAACGCAACCAGAAGCACTTTATATTTTAACTATTCAGGAAATTCAACCTTGTGAATTAAATATTGAAATTATGGAAACAGTAAATTAATCTTCCACCCTTATAACGTTAGGTGTAATTATTTCGATTATGGTAAAAATGAACCTACTACTAATTCGTCCAATTCATTTAATGATGCTTATCTTTTATTTGTCGAGTACGGTTCAATTAATTTGTCTATTTCAACTGTTTTGTTATATTAGTGATAGAATCGTTAAGTTGTTAACTTTGGGTTTTTCGTATTAAATTATGGTTTTAACTTTTTTGGTTAAAATTTTGGCCTACATTTTTTTTTCTAGTTTTAAATTATTATATTTTACGAAAAACTAATCATAACCAGTACCGGCCGCTTGTTAATAAATAAATAAAAATTAAGATGATTTTTATAATTAAATCAAATTAATAAATTAAATATACATCAACGAAAGCCTTTCCATATATACTCGTCAGCTACTTAATGCGGCACGAAAAGTTAAAGTTGCTAAGCGTTTTAAATATTTGTGGGTTATGGATTCAACAGTATTCTTGCGAAGGGTCAAGGGCGAAGCAGTTATTAAAATAAGAAGAAACGAAGATTTATTAAATCTGTAATTTAATTTCTGAAAAAGTTGTTAAATGATTTCTAATACTAATGTTTACAAGTTAAATTGTGATAATTCAAACAACGCTTCTTCTTTGACTTCTTCTCTTAGTATTGTTGAGTCTAACGACAGCTTAGCTAATTACATTATACTGCTTCAAAACATTCGCAGCATGCGTAGTAACTTTAACTCTTTAGTGGCACATATAAATGCATCAAATAATCTACCAGATTTAATTTTTCTTACAGAAACATGGATTTACGATACCGAATCAAGTGATTATTCTCTGCAAAATTACAATCTCTTTGCTGTAACAACTCATATGCCTCAGATGGTTTAGCTGTGTTTACTAAAAGTGATTATTCTTGTACATCAGCTAATTCTAATCTCTTAAGTGATATATAATAACCGATATAATAAAACTGGAGGTAACCGTGGATAATGATAGTTATACTATACTTTGTATTTATAGATTTCACGAATATGATCTCCAAAAAAATGTCTTTTTGAATGAATTAGGTGAGATGTTGCAAAGTACTAAAGGTAAAAATTTATTTGTGTTAGGTGACATAAACTTGGATATATTAAAAAAAGTGTTCGGACACTAATAATTATTGGTTTCTGTTAGCCTCTCATGGGTTGAAACCGTATGTCAATGAGCCTACTCGTATTTCAGGGAGCATAATGACGTGTATTGATCATGTATTCATTCGCCTCCATAGAAATAACAATTCAACAGTTGATTGTTCAATTCTCGATTATAACATTACTGATCATTGTAGGATCAATATTAAAATATCACTGAATATAACTGAAGTCAAATCTGATGGTAAGTATATTCCATTTATTATTTGTAAAATCATTGACTTTACAAAACTCACTAAATTGCTTAAGTTTGAATTTTGGGAATCGGTCTATTCCGAAAATGATGCTTCTGTAGCATACGGCAATTTTGTTAAAATATTTTCGCAATATTTTAGGATGTGTGTGAGCGAAACCACCGTAAACAACAAACAGCTCAAACGCTTACAACCATGGGGGTCTATTAGATTGCTGAAAAAGGTAAACAAAAAGAATTCAATACGTAAGAAACTTAAGAAACATCCTTCGAATGTTAAACTTGGAAAATTGTATCAAAAAGTATGTTCTGAAGTCAAGAATGATATTAAATGTACGCGTGAAAATTATTATCCTAGTGAGCTTCATAAATGTTCCAATAATATAAAGGGTGAGTGGGCAACAGTTAATAAAATGTTGAATAAAACCACTAAATCGAACACGATTGTTGAACTTAACATGGATGACGGTATAATTCAAAACCGTGTTGATATTGCGAATAACTTCAATGATTATTTTGTTAATTGTGCTACCAATTCAATACCAACATTGCGTTCCGAAACATGCTCATGTAACAGTTTTGACCTTCTAACTTATGAAATTTGACAAACCTATTAGTTTCTTCTTTGAATCTTTCACTGCAATAGAAGTTTATAAAATGATTCAATCTCTTGATAATAAATACTCCTATGTACTTCTGATAATATTACTAATAGTCTAATTAAGCAGAATGCTTATTTCATTGTTGACGTTTTAACATATTTATTTAATTTAAGTGTTAATTCTGGCATTTTTCCAGCTAGTTTAAAGACTACGGAAATTATTCCGATATTTAAGAAAGGGAACCGAAAATTGATGTCACATAACTAAAGGCCGATTTCTTTACTTCCCACGATTACAAAATTATTTGAAAAACTCATGAAAAAACGAATATTATCGTTTTTAAATAAAAATAATTTTTTTAGCAATTGTCAGTTCGGGTTTAGAGAGGGTAGGTCTACTGAAGTGGCTTTATTGAAATTTTATGAAGTAGTCTATGATGGTTTAAATGCAAATAAAAGTACTCCTGCTATATTTTTAGACATGAAAAAAGCGTTTGATATAGTTGACCATCAAATACTTCTGAACAACCTTCATGCTATTGGTTTTAGAGGGAACACTTTTAAATGGTTTTCAAGTTATTTGTTGAAAAGACACAAAAGAGTTAAACTGAATGGTATATTTCGCACAAGCTACTTGGATCAACTATCTGGATCAACTATTTACGATTGTGATATTTTCTATCATTCAGCAGATTGCTTAGAACATACAATGAGTACTCTAAATTGTGACCGATGTATTATTGCAAACCGATTAGATTATCCCTGCTCTGTGAAATGTTTTAAAATTCAATCCATAAAAGCCCTAAAATATTTAGGTCTAGTTATTGATATGAATCCCCAAGTGACAATTTCAGCTCTAAATATTCTCTTGAAGCGCTTCTGGAGCTATACATATTATAGAGTATCTAGCTTTTAATTTGACTCTAGCAGCGCTGCTAAAGCTTATTTAGAGTTGTTATGTGGCTTGTTTAGCTACTTTTACAGCAATAATTTTCCTTTAGAAGACCTTACGTTACAGCTTTTTTAGAGCTGCTAATTTTATTTTAGAAGCATATGAAAGTCTTATAAGGCCCTTGTTATAGTGCTTAATGCTCTTGTCGTGCACAATTTTTGAGTGTTTATTAAAGCTGATTCCATTAAAAAGGCAATACAAATAAATAATTGCTTTATATCTGAAACATTATAAAATATTTTAGATAAGTGCGCTTTAGAACTAGCTAATTATTTATAATAAATATTATGTACTTGAGAATTATTATAAAATTGTTTAATATGTACATACATATTTTATTTTCGTTCAGAACAATATGTAATATTAAATACAAATAGAAAATATTAAAAATTATGTTTGTTTTAGAATATGTTTTTAATGCGGATTATTTTTTATGGTAAACGTTACCAATGTAATTAAGAAAATTTTAAT
This sequence comes from Tipula vernalis, assembly GCA_958295665.1. NCBI lineage: Eukaryota > Metazoa > Arthropoda > Insecta > Diptera > Tipulidae > Tipula > Tipula vernalis. Next base: position 159,284,759 of record OY282558.1, read on the forward strand.
GGGCCTCGAAATTATAAAAGTATTAATTAAATAAATTTACAAAAAAAAAAAAGTGAAAATTGATTTTTGGATTTTCTGTGTAGTTACAATATTTCATTATTGTTATAATTAATTAATAACCAATTTTGCTAATTATTTATTGGTCAAATCACTCACCAAGAATGAATAAACACAATCGATGGCAATATTTTTAATTATTTTGAATATTGTGTTTGCTATGCGTCATTTTTGTTTTCTATGGCGATCTTTACTTTTTTTACTTTTATGACGCGATCACCCATTTTGTTACAAAAACGGAGCTGATTACTAATTAGAATGATATAGAGTTAATGTTTTCATATGATTCTCTTACAGAACAACTAGCTCTAATAAAGTCAGTTTATACACCACAATAAAACTACTAAAGAGTAAAATTTTGGTTAAAGAGCACGTAGCTCTTTTTTGATTTATTTTTGTCCTTTATGTGATATTTTATACGCGTTTCATAAATAAATTCAGCTAGACGCTCTATTTTGGATTTCATAGGTTTTTTTACTATATGGCAAAATTTATTGTTTTGTTTAAATAACGGTTTAATATGTCAGTTTTTAAAATCGAGACAGTGTTCTTCCAAACTGGTTGATTATTCGCGTCATTTGAAACGAGGTAAACAAGTATTTATTTTATTTTGGAATTATTGTTTTACTAACATTACTTTATGTTATATTATGTACTTATATTACAGAGGTGATTATATTAAAATATAATATATAATATTAAAACGAGTGGAGATATGTCTTTTAAAATAATTCAAGAATTATCAAAAAAAGGTTTTGTGTTGGCTATTATACCAGAAGCATTGGAAGAGAATGGTGTCGTTTGGTATCCACCTTTAAGTTGGAGTTCAAAAAAGCGTAATTGCATTATTAAAAATCCTTACGCACAACCTGATAAAAAGTAATGGCTGGCTAGGCCATGTCGCGTAGAAAAAAATAAAATAAAAATGTATAGCATCGCAGAACAGATTGAGGAGGAACTCCTATCAAAAAACGTTACGACAGAGGATGATCGCTGTGAGAGTGATGCCAGTACCATTACGCCCACCAACAATAGGATTAAGCACCTTAATGCCACACGTTCCCCTCAACCAAACTTTGATATGATAGCTGAAACTATGAATGCGGTATCAATTCCTGTGACTACTTCAAAAACAACTGGTATAAATGAAACTGTGAGTGATGAGCCGATAATAGGTGGAGTGGCCCGTACCTATAGAATTAATAGCAGTATCACACAACCGTATGGTACGTTATTTATCGCGACAATAACCATTTATCCTATGGCAATAATAGTAACGCTTTCTTTACAGAAATACTGGATTCAACTATACTTCCGACAAATACAGTCTTGGAAGAAAATTTAAACATGGAAACAATAAGCAGTGGCCAATCAGATGGCGTTACTTCACCGACCACCGATGTAACCCATATCATGGTTCAATTATTAGACAACCAAAGGAAAATCTTGAACAACCAAGATGAGATCAAAAACAGCATAAATGTTTCGTTTTCAAAATTATTTACCCAAATTGAAAATTTGGTCAAAGTCGGTGTCATGGAATTAAGTGTTAACAATAATGATACAACCCGAAATACACAATTTACAATAGAAAATTTTAAAAAAATTTCCACCGTCGTAGAAGGTAATTCGTTGGAGACTCTTCTAACATCGGAAGAAAATATGGCTCTTATGGTATGATACTTCATATTTTACACAAACAACAATAACCCAACTTTCCGTTGTTTTAGGTTGCCCAAATGGGGTACGTAGTAGGGAAAACTGGCAGAAGAAGCAGTGAAGGCTGGACATGCTTTTACGAGCTTGTTGACTCGATATTCTATCGATCGTTTTTGGTATAGTGCTCGTGGACGGGTGGATCAAAGAGCAAAGAGGATGGCAAAGTTAAATTTTTATCATTTAAAAATATTATAAGATGCTTTGCCAAAATAATAATAGCTACAGATCCAACGTTTTCTTTGGCTACGAGATTCCACATTCAAGAAAAGTGCCAAAAAAGAAAATCAACTACACGCAACAGACGCAAGAAAGAAAATCAAAAGAAACCCAAACTAACAGAGTTACAAGAGAGCGACACTTTACAGGGGCGGCCAATTTAGAGGGGTGGTAGGTTTTTTTTTGAAATGAATATCATAGATCATAATTTTTAAATAGGTTCTTTTGTATTCTTATAGCGACCCAGAAAAAGAAGAATCGAATTCAGTGGTAGCAGAAGACCTTAATCTTTCTCTGTAAATCAAATTTCGAAATTTAAATTAAGCAGTATCATTATTTTATTGTTTTATTTAGTTCTTAAACAACAATTATTATTTTTTTAGTTTTTGAAATACATGTGATATAATTTCGTTAATGTTTGTTTTCTTATAGGTATTACAATTTCCAGTCATTAGTTTTTACAGACTATGAATAAGTGGTATGAAAACTAATCCTTGATTGTTGTATGGAACGGCCACCAATTTGCACTTTATATCGTTTTATTGATATTGCATTGGCAAATCTTCATCAAATGTAGAGAAATATATATTTAATCGAGATGATTTAAAGGGCGTTAAAAAAAATCGCTTGCAGATTTTAAAGCATTTCCTTTTATAAGTATTTGCTTATTTTCCAGTGCAATTTTTTCAATTCCAACAATCTTGTTATTTTTGGTTAAAAACCATTTATTAGTAATTGTATTATTTAACGTAAAATTTTCCAAAATTATTGTATTATACGTTCCATCTTCGTTAATATTTCTAAGAACTGGTGATTTATCTAGCTTATGAATTTCATACTGGTTTATCTTGTTTAATTCTGCAATTTTTTTGGCAGCTTGTGCTAAAGAGTTGGAACCAGTTCTTAACAATCGTTTCAACGTGGACAGAAGATTTTCAAAGGGATAAGCATTGAAAGAATTGAGAACCCCAAATCGCTCCACTTCATCAACAAGATGACATAAATTACATATGTACATTGCTTGTAATGGATTGTTTTCCATAGAGTTCAATATATCTTTCTACATAATGTTCCATCAATATTCTTGCTAGTTGCAGCAGATGTATGTATTGCTCTGTTGAGCAGATGGTTACTGCACAGAAAAATGCGAGAAAGTGCTCATAAGCATCGTATCGTAAATAATCCTTCAAAACTACTATGCCAATATAATTCATAAAAGTGCGATATTCCGTGCCTTTCCAATAGGAAAGGCTGTTTCCAATCCTCTAACTGCTCTATGAATTTCTACCGGCAGTTTATCTGTAATAAGATGTATGTCCTTTGCAGAAAATCGTATACCCGTTCCTTTAAATTCCCCATTAGTCCATCCAGTTAAACATTTTTTCATAATACATGTAAAAGAGTACATAGTTGTCCTTAAAATATGATATTTTTTATATACGAGTACGAATGGAGAAACAAATTATATTTTTGTATTCACCTAAATCAATAAGATGTAACGAGTCTCCTACAGGAAAATCCTCAACCATATCTATGGGCAACTCTTCGAGAATTGAAGTAGTTTTATGGTGATTCCCATATATTTTCTGTCGAAAAGCTGTGTTGGTTCTTCGTTCGCATTGTGTATGTAAAAATACTGTACAATTAGAAATATACTCACCAACTACAGTACATTTTAACCATCCGTGCTTTCCGTTAAAATATGTGGTACCTTAATTACATAAAATTGCCATAGAATTTTGTATTTTATAAATTCTGAATAATAATATATATTACCTTTAACATATGCTCTTGCTGGTGAATCACAAATGAAACATCGAATTTTAATATTGAGTTTGTGATTGTTTATCATAATTCCTTCTTTCAATAAATGTTTGCATTCATCTACGAATTGTCGTAAATATTCTATTAAAACGGTTGGTTTCCCTTTTCCACAATATATTCCAATAATCATTGGTTTAAAAATTTTTATTTCATGTATATTAAAAAGGATAGGCCAAAATTGCCATTGTGAGCTTTTATAAATTGGTAAACCATATACCTATATAAAAATTTAAGGAAATGTCCATTGATTTATTTAATTTATCTTTAAAATATTGTCTTAAGCAACTTTCTAATCCTTGATGCCAATAATTTCCACTACCGAGCGGATATAATTCTACTGCATTATGAGTTTCTAATAAAGTTCTTGGGTCTTGCGGGAGATCTTTATCAGGTAATTTACATGTCTTGAGCAATTTCAATAATTTACCAAGTGCTTGATGAGTGATGTTATAACTTAAAGCCCAATTTCTTAATTCTTCCCTCAGGTTAACAGGGTTTGTTTCATCCTCGCTTAGAGCAAATGAAACATCACTGTGGCTTAAGTCTCCATCTAATTGGTTTGTGTTCCATAAATCAGGAGTTTCATTGTTTTCACATAAATCAATATGGAAATTATTAATAGAGGAGGATTCTCTCGCAGAGTTTTGTTGTGGTTCTGATGTTTCTGGCGTATTGCTTGGATAATTTTTAACTTTATTTCTTTCGACAGCTTTCTTCAATAAAATTTGGTTCTTTCGAATTTGGTATCGATAACCACTACTTAGTTTGTATCTCTTCCACGAATTTAAACTATACATTTTTATTTTATTGTAGCTTATTTGATTTTTTTAACACACAGAAAAATACAACCAATTTATTCATTAATTTTGGAGGTAAAGGTAAATCAAAGCTTTATAAGGTATTTATACCAGTTGCAGGTTACTAAATTAGTCCTAAATTAACTTCAAATACCGTTTTATTAAAGCTGATTATTTCAAAAGCTTACAACTTTATATGAGCTGTTTTATAGCTCATATTGCTATCTTACAGCTTAATTAAAACGTACAGCTCTATAGTTGCGCCTGCTCTAATACTAAAACTTTGGAAGCTCTATATTTATTTGTAGAGCTACATATTAAAACTAAGTGCTCTTTAGATTTTTTAAAGCTTGGAGTGTCTATTACCATCAATTTAGCACAAGATGCTGCGTGATTACTTCTGTAGAGCATTAATAGAGCTGATCACAACTAATAGCTCTAACGAATGTTACTTGGGTCTTAGCTGGAAGGAGTATGCACATAGGGTACAGAATTATATGATATCCGCAATTCGCAAAATTTACCAATTGAAGTCATTCAGTCGTGTTCCCAGAAAATTCTTATGATGGTGTATCATGGTATCGTTCAATCTAAATTGCAGTATGGTATTGTTTGTTGGGGAGGTACGTATTTTAATACGGTTGAACCAATTTTGTTAGCGCAGAAACATGTAAATCGAATAATATGTGGTAAAAATAAGTTGTCTAGTAGTTGGCCATCATTTTGTAGTCTTCGTGTTCTCTCATTAAGGCATTTATATATTTACAGGGTTCTAAAAATATTTTTTGTTAGAAGTGGTAATTTATCTATTCGATATTCTTACAGATATAACCTTAGAACGACCATAAAATCTTTTGTTACTGTGCCTAGCCATAACAAACAGCATTTTTTTTTATTTTTACACGGTTTCGGCTCCATCTTTATTTAATTCCTTACCTTAGTTCATTCGGGATTCGAAAAAGTTGTCAGCGTATCTAAAGAGCATTGTAGATTGGCTATTCGGTATTGACATTTTAAAAATAGAATGTATCCTTAAAGTTATTAAATAATGATTTTAACAGGGCATAATACATTTGTAAATTTAAACTGTATTTTTGGAATATACTAGAGAAATACTTAAATCAAAAAAAGATAATAATAATTAAATTATAGATTAATAACCCCATAACTATTAATTAAATAGATAATTGTTACTTAAAGAACAGATGTTACAGATCTTACAGATTTTTATAACTTTAAAATTATGTATCTTAAGATTTTATTTGTTACTGTAAAAGGAAATTGATGTATATTTTTAAATTTATTATTGTAAAATTTTGTAAATATTTTAGGAATTGATGAATAAAATTTAATAAAATAAATAAATTAAGTAAACTTGCTAATTGTTGGTTTTGTTAAGTAATTTAAATAAATTTAAAAAACTAAGTAAATTCAATTAATTAAATAATCTCGATAAATTAAACAAGTTATATAAATTGAATTAATTAAATAAGTCCAATAAGTTAAGTACATATATTAAATCAATTTGTAAATAAAATAAACAAACAATTGAACTAGTTTAAATAAATTCAATAAATTAATTAATTAATAAATTCAACATATGAATAAGTTTAAAAAATTCAAAGGCTATAAAAACATAATTTTTCGTAGCGTGAACTGGATCAAATGCGGATTTAAATATTTTGAAAGTCTTTATGCAACAAATTAAAACGCATCTTTGGGTCTCCTAAAATATCTCACGAATAGTTTTTTTTTTCGTAGCAAACAAATTTTCTTTTCTTTTGTATGAATAAAACGATCCATACATTTACGGCTATATTAGCCACATTTCTTGCTACAAAGTGACCCGAATCAGGGGGTCAATTCTCGTTCCGTGAAAAGTAAAATGAAAAGTATTTTCAGTGAGAAATATACATTTCCGATTCATGTTCTTTGAGAAGGAAAAAAATGACGTCAAAATCTTTTCATATGAATAAAACTTTCTCACCGACCATTTTGGCGGTGAGAACATCATAAATATGGAAATAAAGTTCTATAAAAACTAAATTTGTATTTTTACCATTAAATGTGCATTGAAACTATAATATGACTCACTTTAAACTTAACTAATAAGTAAATCTATTAAAAACTATTCCGTTTATTTAAGAAAAGCCTCCAAATAATTAATTTAGTTAAGTTTTAATAATAATTTGGTCATTTTTTATAATTTATTTTATATTTTGACAGCCAATGACGAAAATTGATTAACTAGTCTACTTTATCATTTATTTAGCTAATATTTAAACCAATTGTTGTATCAGCTAGCGGAAATATACATGAAACTCGAAAAAATGTGTGTTTACAGTGTAGCTTACTATGGAAATAACTTATTCAGCGTTTTTCTCACGATTCTTTTTCATTTGGACATCGAGAATCGCTTATTGTCGTTGTGTGAAATGTTATAAATGAAAAAGACTTGATGGAATCAAAATGAAAACTTTTTTTTCATTAGGTTTTTTCATAGAACGAGAATTGACCCCCTGATCAAGGTTTACGTTGCAAGCCACAACAAAAATGAACTAATTTTTTTGCTTTTGAATTGAAATTTTGACTTCAATATTTGTTTGGATTTCTTTGACGCTTCATGGAAAATGATTTGAACTGGAACATTTTGAAATGCCTAAAGATACAGATTTTGCAACAGCATAGATATCAAAAATTAATGTAAATTCAAAAAACGTAAATAAATTTTTAATTTCACTTTGCGTTCAAAAAGGAGAAAGTAACTATTATTTAACTGGAAATTGGCTCTTTCGATGAGATAATGACCGATTTCGATATAGTCGTACATCAACAAGTTATTTTAAAGTGCTTAAAGTTATTTAAAATCACTATTCATAAATGGTGGTTTAACGCTGTTTGAATAAAATTAAATTTCATCAGATTTATTTTTCGCTCTTAAATCCCAGCACACCAAGAGTACAAATTATAATAAATAATCGCGAATATCTTTTTTTATAAAATCAAGTTATCTAAAATAAAAATATTAATAAAAATTATAAAAACTATTTGTACAAAACTAAATTTTATTTATGTTTTGAATACAAACTTCGAAATCTTAACATTTTGTATTGCGGATAAGAGATTGTGTATGTACGCGATGTGGAACAAAAATCATATAAAATAATATAAAAAAGTTGAAAACTTGAATATGGATATTTATTAAAATTAAAATAAAATATTCTCTTCATTTTCGACTTTATGATTTTATGTATTTAGGTATCTGAGCGTATACTCGTATATGCTGCGCTAAACAAACGCTACATAATTTGAAGTAAAATATTTTGCTTGAGTTAACAAATAAAAATATTTTCTATGTTGAATAAATAGACAAATATTTTTTTTAATAAATTTGCTTAATTCTATTTTTGAATGCTAAAGTTTTGTGGCAAGTACAATATATGTAGGTTATTCAAAATAAAAACAACAATTTTTTATAGATGCTATTTGTGTAGAGACAATAGTTTGTTACGTATCACGGAAAATATCTTAGTATAGCAAGTAAATTAAATTATTTAGCAGGTTGGAAACAAAACTCCTATTATTGATCCGATTTTTTGCCATTTCATGTGAAGTGAAGGATTCTAGTCATCTAAGGTGTGTAATAAGCAAAAGTGGTGAGAGCTAGTGAAGTGAATTCTATTTGGGAAGTCCTGATACATTTATTAGTCAATACTAGCAATTGTTGCCAAGAATATTTTTTTTACCTTCTAAACCCCTTGCACAAATGATGACCTGGTTTAGTAGATTGTTTGAGGAAACGCTTTTCCTATTGGAAGTTACACGAACCTTGCAACGGTGCAGTAGGCGTTGTTCAATGCTGTTGAAGCCACTACCAAGAACAACTGCAAAAAAAAACAACAGAAATAATAAAAAACAATTAGCATTAACCTTCTAAAAATTGAATTATGTACTTATCTTTAAAATTTAATACATTAGTATTGTTATTGTTGTAAATCTTAACCTAAAATCATATAAGAAAATGTATACATAAAATTAATTTCCAATTAGAATCACAACTTAATATTTAGTTACTTACCTGATTTAATATTACAATACTACATATTTGTGCCCTGAATAATTGATAACAAACTAGAATTAATTTAGATTTTAATTTAATAACATTGAATTTATTACCCTTTTGTATTGTTTACCAAATTAAATTCTAATTTGACAAATTATATTTATAGCTTAATTGCGGAATAGGCGGGTGCGTTCAAACTTTCAAGCTTACTTATTATTGGCCACCTATTATAATTATTATTAACTAAAAATATTGTAAAAATTCTTTTTTGGAAAAATATACTTTCTTCTTACATCAACCACCAAAGCGTTCAGATCTTAATAAAAAGCTAAAATAAAAATCATAATACCAGCCATTAACAAATTACCATCCAGTTTATTGCACCATCATTTTCTGTAGCAAGTTTCCAATTTTAATTGTGGAACCCAACCTCTTGTTACAGAACATTGGTCCTTCGAGCCGGATTCGGACCTACGGATCCTATAATAAAATTTATTTATTGAATATTGGACAGCGAATCGAGCACGAAAACCAGAACACGGAATTTTCATCAAGTAACCGCATGAAGATCTAACTTACAGCTGCAATAAGTATACATATAAAAGAAACCGCAAGTATAACTTTATTTAAATTAATAAATAAAAATAAATATGCAATTTGAGCAAACAATTTATAAAATCGTAATTTATTTGGGGTACACAATTGCTAAGCCATAATTTTATTGGGGTCTTTCATATTATAAACTTTAAAATCTTGCAGACGCGAATTCTTGTAATATAAAACAATCATATAAAGAAAAGTGAACAGTGAACAGTGATTTTAGTGAAAACATAAACCGTGTCATAGTGAAAATTGTATATCAAAATGGCGGACCTAGTATCTTTAAAAAAACGCCGCTCGTATATAAAAGGAAACATGGCAAAGCTACTGAAATACATCAACGAAATAAAAGGTACAACCAATATTGAAGATATTAGGGCTAGATTGTCCAACGTAGAACGCTACCGCACTGGCTTTATGAGTATAGAAGACAAAATTGTTGCGCTCGACAACAACGAGGAACTAGATGAAGAGTTTGAAGAAAACTACTACAAGGCAGATTCAGGCTTAAATTCAGCACTATACGAGTGAGGATGGAACCAGCAATTGCACTAAACGAAACCATAGTAGATGCTTCTATGGATGGAACCCACACTGAAGTAAAATTGTCCAAAATCACCATACCACTATTTTCTGGAGAATACACAGAATGGCAGTCTTATTTCGACTTGTTCTGTTCAACAATTCATGATAACATCCGATTAACGCCGTCGCAAAATTTACAGTATACCTGAAAGGAACCCTACGAGGTGAAGCTGCTGGGTTACTCAAGCACTTTAGTATAACCGATGCCAACTATATTGATGCACTACAAAAATTACGAAGCCGATCCAAGCATTTATTAAAAATTTCATGATCCAGCCTCTGTAACAACGCCAAATAGTGCAAATGTCCGACGATTACGCGACACCTCCGATGAAATCATACGGGGACTTAAATCATTAGGAGAAGGTGCTGAATCCAGGGATCATTGGTTAATTCATATATTGGTCAGCAAACTAGATGAGGAAACGAACAGCCTATGGGCCAAGCTTCAGCAGATTATGAGTTACCAACCATTAAGCAACTCTTTGATTTTCTTACAAAAAGAATTGATGCGCTTGAGTCACTCAAAGGTAGTGCTGTTAGACGTTCCCAGTTTTCGACTAAACCTTCCATAAAAAGTCACGTTGTTTCAGATATCCAAAACCCATTATGTTCATTGTGTCCAAAAGAGCAACATAGATTATTCGAATGTCCAAAATTTAAAGAAATATTAGTAGAAGATAGAAAGGCTTTATTAATAAAAGAAAATCGTTGTTTCAACTGCCTAAACAACAACCACAATATATAATTATGTGAATCCAGATTTAGGTGCAAACAATGCAATAGGAAACACCACACCCTACTCCATAATGATTTGCAGACAAAACCAACATCAAAAGTCATTGCGCACAACGTACAAGAGACTGAGTTCAGCGTCACAAGCTGTACCACAAGCCATAAAATCGGAAGTTCGGTTTTACCCACAGCCTTAACAGAGCCATAACAGAGAGCTGTGCACAAAGACTTCAGTTAAAAAGAAGATGTGCTAAACTTGCCATAGCCGGTATCGGAGGAGTATTGTCTGGATATATCTACAAGAGGATTAGTATCGCTGACAGTTTCACCATCGAACAAACCCGAACCAAAAATACAAATCTAAGCATTTATATATCCCAAGTTGACCGCAAAACCATCCATAATCCAATCTATTAACCTCGACGAATTTAATAATTTTGACCTAGCTGACCCACACTTCCACAAGGGGTTAGAAATTGATATCATCATTGGTGCCGACAGATTCTTCGAATTACTCTCAGAAGGAAAAATTGTAACCACAAGCCAATTAGTTTTGCAAAGGACTAAATTGGGATGGATAGTGGCAGGAAGAACTGAGAGCAGCCCAGCAATACAATCAATGACTGTTACAATGAGCAACTCCGAAGAAAACTTAGACCGCCAATTACGGCAATTTTGGGAAATTGAATCAACAGAGTCCCCAAACTACCAACTGTCACAAGAAGAAAGGTTTTGTGAAAATTATTTCACAGAAACCACTGAAACAGATATCACTGGTCTATTTAAGGTACGTTTACCATTTAAACTGTCTCCGCAATCATTTTTAGGCGATTCATATAAAGCAGCTGTTCAAAGGATGCATTCAATAGAGAGAAGATTCTACAAGGATAAAGAATTTGAAAAAATGTATAAAGACTTTATGGCGGAATATATACAACTCAACCATATGAAACCACTAAGCGAAGCTGATGAAAGGTCTAAAGGTTACTACCTACCTCATCACGGTGTAATCAAAAATGCGAGCAGTACGACCAAACTAAGAGTGGTCTTTGATGGTTCCACAAAAAGATCCACAGGAAAATCGTTGAATGATTGTCTTGCAGTCGGGCAAACAGTACAATCAACATTGTATGAAATTTTACTAGGCTTCAAAAAACTTAAAGTAGCGTTCACAACAGATATCGAAAAGATTTTTCGACAAGTATTAGTTGCCAAAAAAGATACCCAATATCAAAGAATACTGTGGAGGAATTCATCAGATACACCATTCACTACCTATGAGCTGCAAACCGTCACCTATGGCACAGCAAGTGCTACTTACCTAGCAACCCGTGCACTCAACGAAGCAACAACCAAATTTAAAGAAACTTTCAACACCGCAGTAGATCAGATTAGAAATAATATGTACGTGGACGATCTAATGACTGGAGCCGATACAGTAGAAGAAGCAGCAAAACTCAAAGACCAAATCATCACCATCCTATCAAATTTCGGATTCAACCTTAGAAAATGGTTAACCAACGATGAAAGGATACCTACCAACCAAAAGCCAAATGATTCAAACAACATATTTGAAATAGAACCATCCACTGCTGTTAAAGTTCTAGGGTTACATTGGAATCCACAAAAGGATTGCTTCCAGTTTCAAATTAATCTCAGTAACGTGCCAACCATAATAAAGTGAGGAATTCTCTCTGAGGCAAGTCGACTCTTTGACCCTCTTGGATTGCTTGCCCCAGTAACCATCAGAATAAAAATATTCTTTTAAAGATTGTGGATTAAGAACCTAAATTGGGATGACCAACTACCTGATTATTTATCGGCAGAGTGGCTCAACATACGTAATGCTCTACATAATATAAGGGAAATCGAGATAGCCAGATACATTAACACAACTCAAAAGGGAAAGGTTGCTCTTCATGGCTTCTCAGATGCATCAAAGCACGCTTATTCAGCGGTAGTAAATGACGAAATTACAAAGGAGAATGGTCGTTCCAAAATTTGTTTGCTGTCGTCTAAAACCAAAGTAGCACCAGTGGGGCTAGAGTTGTGTGGCGCAATGCTCTTATCAAAATTACTAGTAAAGGTAAAAGAAGGATTGAAAATAGAGATACCAAAAATAACTGCATGGACTGACTCCACAATTGTCCTAGACTGGCTTTCTGCACATCCAACAAAATGGAACACACACGACGCCAAGACGCTTACCCAATTCATGGGAAGTACCCGTGTAGAGCTGATCAGCCCATTTCACAAAGTTGGGGTACATTATGCAGGGCCGTTCCCAATTCATATGGTCAGAGGACGAAGTCAGAAAACACGCAAGGTTTACATCTGCATATTTATATGTCTATTAACTAAAGCTATGCACATAGAGTTGGTTTCTGATCTTACCTCGGATGCATATATCGCTGCATTACAACGGTTCATAGCACGCAGAGGAATATGTAAAGAGATTATCAGCCACAATGGAACAAACTTTATCGGAGCTCGAAACCATTTACATGAGCTATTTAAATTTCTAAAAGATAACGCTAACATTTTCTCTAATTTCTTATTAACAGATGAAATAACATTCAAATTTATCCCGCCAAGCTCACCGCATTTTAGGGGATTGTGGCAAGCTGCAGTCAAGAGCGCCAAATACCACCTACGCAGAGTAACCGATGGGCACATACTTACATTGGAAGAAATGACCACATTGCTCGTTGAAATTGAATCCATGTTAAATTCTTAACCAACTTGTGTGCTCTCAGCGGACGACACCGATTATTTAACTCCGGCACACTTCCTAATCGGGCGCGCCACAACACAACTTCCTGCAGAAGACCACGGCGACACTAAATTATCCACACTAAATAGATGGAAGATGTTGCAGCAAATGAATCAACACATATGGAAGCGGTGGTCAATGGAGTATTTAACCAATCTCCAGCAACGAAGTAAAGGCCGCTGCACGTACGCAGATTATTTATCAAAATATTTTTGTCTATAAGATGAAGTTAGGTACTAATTGATTTTTGCTCAAAATTTCGTCTATTTCACTTGTCAAATTTGTCATTTTTGTTTATTTTCAATTTGTGCTTGAAACCAACATTTTACGATAAATTATAGTGCGATTTTTTAATGTGTTTTTGTTATATTTCAATTTAGATTCATTTCATATTTAAAATATTTATTTCATTTTTGTTTTCTTAAAATCGGTTTTCATTTTGCGTTTTTCTTTTTATTATTAGTTTTCAAATTCAAGCGTAGAGTAACTTATTTTACATTTAATTAATCGGAACTAAATGTCTTTTTCAAGACAAAACGCCATTAATATTTTGATTCGGGATCTGGATATTGTCGATGCTTTGCTTACGGCGTATTTATTACAAAAACGGCGTCGTACTGGCCGTCGATTTGGTGTTAATCATATCAACCGCAATAGGAAGCTACAAGGTTACTATCAAAACCTTGTAAATGAAATGAGATTAAACGATAGTGAAACTTTCGTTAACTTTCATCGAATGACTCCTACGGTGTTTGATGAGTTACTGGCAATTGTGGGTCCATCAATACAAAGATTAGATGTTGGAGAAAGGTCAATCACTGCCAGTCAACGGTTATCGTTAACTCTTCGGTAAATATTATAAAATGTACATATTTTTGTTTTATTTAACACTAATTGAAATTTTTTTTTTCAGATATCTCGCTAGTGGGGAAAGCATGATCTCTATTGGACGATATGCATATCGCGTGGGGCAAAGTACTACGTCCCAAATAATAAGAGAAACGTGTACAAAGTTGTGGGAAGTTTTAAAAGATACCGTTTTCCCTAAGCCCACTTCTATGATGTGGAAGGCAATTGCCACTAATTTCGAAGAACAATGGAACTTCCCGCACTGTCTAGGAGCAATGGACGGCAAGCATGTCATTATACAAGTAAGTTATTACAGTTAAATTATAGTTTATATTATGACAATGTTTATTTTTAGGCGTTTGGAAATTCAGGTTCTACCCACTACAACTATAAACACAGTCATAGTGTTGTCCTCTTCGCCATTGCCGATGCTAACTACAAATTTACAATGGTAGAGATCGGGGCCCCAGGTCATATAGGAGATAGCACCATCTTTAGAACATGTCGCTTTGGGAGAGATGTTATTAGCGGTGGTGGTGCTTTGAACTTGCCGCTACCAGAAACACTAAGTGATAACAAAGAATATCCATATGTTTTTGTTGGGGATGAGGCATTTCCTTTGCTCCCAAATCTCATGCGCCCCTATCCTGGCCGGAACACTTCGATACTACCTTTAGAAAAGAATGTGTTCAATTATCGACTATCCCGGGCTCGAAGGGTAGTCGAGAATGCTTTTGGCATTCTAGCCAGTAGATGGCGAATATATCGCAGACCAATTCTTGCTAGTAATATTACTGTGCTAGCCATAATAAAAGCCACTGTGGTGCTGCATAATTGGCTTCGCGAAAAAAAAATTCGTGAATATATGTCTGCCGATTTAGTAGATAGCCATGTTGGCGGAACTTACCGACCTGGTAGATGGCGTGACGAAGACAGCATCGGAATGGTAGGAGTTCAACGTGTTGGATCGAATAATGCTGCTAGGAGTGCTGTCCAAATCAGGGACCAATTTTCCAAATATTTTAATGAAATTGATACGCTATCCTGGCAGAATACGACTTTGCATTAAAAAACATTAATTTAAAGAAATGGTTTTTATTTCAAAACTAAATAATAAAAATAAAACTTTAATTTCAAAACTAAATAACAAAAATAAAACTTTTATTTAAAAGCTTAAAATTAAAAAAACTTTATTTAAAAACTAAATAATAAAAATGAAAGTTAAATTAAATTTAATTTTTTCAATTCGCTTTGTTTTTGAGCAAATTGCAAACTAATCCTGTGCACAAATTTCGTCTGCTCTGTTTTCGGCCACTTTAAAAAATCTGAGTTGACCGAGTCAGAAAATACGGTAAGTTCGCTTGGCTGATTTTTCAGTTCTTTGATTAGCTGTCGGTTCTCCTTCATATTTTCCAACGCAGTTTTAAGCAAGGAGTCCACTGAGAGATCATCATTTTTCCTTTTGCGTTTGTTATGAGACTCCTTGCGTATTGCTGCAACTGAAGTTGAAGGTCCAGGTGTTGGTTCGTTATCCGTATTTATTGCCGTTATTTCAACCGATGTTTCCGGTGTCGGCTCAACACTTATAAATGGTTTTGGTGATGAGCCGATGTTGTCATCTAAACTAGTGGCAAAATCAGCAAATAACATCTGGTACCTTTCTGCATTTGATGATTCACCACCATAACTACTTTCCATAGGCCTAAATTTTAAATAATTTCGGTTAAAATAATTTAGTCAAGTAAACATATGTAAGTTAAAGATATTTTGTACTTTACGTTTAAGCAGCCCAATCTCTTTGATGACCAATCCAATGCAGGTGTTATATGAACTAACGTGTTATATAGTGTAAGTGAATAAACAGTTTCGTAAACTTTAAACGCTTGAAAATAATCAGCCGTTTGTTTATACAAGTCCACTCTAAGACACCTTAGTTGTGAAAACTTTGCATTTGATCTGTGATCAAATCTATTTTTGTTTACGAGAAATACGTATACATATATATATATATATATATATATATATATATATATATATATATATATATATATATATATATATATATATATATATATATATATATATATATATATATATATATATATATATATATATATATATATATATATATATATATATATATATATATATATATATATATATATATATATATATATATATATATATATATATATATATATATATATATATATATATATATATATATATATATATATACATATATCATACTGTGGCAGCGAGTTGAAAATCAGCTGATTTTAAAAAAAATAATATTTTCATACGATATACAAAGAATCTAATTATATCAAATTACTTACACCTGAATTACTACATCTGTAAGGAAGTCCAGCTCTCTAAGCAATGATGCATCCTTGTTATGAAGTGGACCACCTGGATTCCCACTTTTCCCCGGTTTCGTTAAACGAACATATTTGGCTCTGAGTAGCTTCCACTTCCTTATGCACTCGTCACTAGTGGATCCCAAGCTTTCCGCTATTTCGGTCCACACAACTCGTTTCAGCGGATTATTTTTATAATTGTAGTGGGACATTCTATAAAGGAATTCCCTCCCTTCCTTGCGCACCTCTTCTATAAGTTTAAACTCAAACTCACGGGTCATTTCTAAAATGACAAAAAAATTTATTCTATTAGAAATGTGATTTGTTTACAAAATTATGCTAAAATTGGTTTATATTTTCACACACCACAACAGAAAACAAAATTCGTATTGCATGAAGATATATAAACATTTGGGTTATAACCTCACTTTTTTCATAACACATATATATGCACATAATTAAAATTGTTGCTGAAAAAAATAATATGTATATACTTACCGTTTTAAACTTTTAACTTTATAAATATTTTTTTAAATTTAAACAATTTAAAATATTTCGTTTACTTTTAAAACATAAAGGAACACAATACACAAAATTTTTAATATGACATTGAAAAATGAGAAATGTCATAAATTAGAAAAACAAATACAATAATGGGCAAAACTATTGCTCATAAATTAAAAATTTTTTTTTTGTTAGGTTGGTCGCTTGCAGATAATTGCTCAAAAGATAAAATATATTCAACTCAGGAGGAGAAATTTACATTGGGGAAATTGTTTTTTCTGTTCCTTTCCAATGATTTGATTGGTTCAAAACGCAGATTATTCGCGGATTATTTTATCCACAAATAATCTGCGTACGTGCAGCGGCCTTAAATGGCACAAGAAGGAGAGAAACATTAAAATCGGCGATATTGTCCTTATAAAAGACAATAATTTACCTCTAACAAAGTGGTTGATGGGTAAAGTAATCGAGCTGCATCCAGGACCAGATACTCATGTAAGGGTTGTAACACTAAAAAAATCAACAGCAATCATGAAACCTCCAATACATAAGCTATGCTTGCTACCAGTAAACTGATTGTTGAATCATACGATTCAAGGCGGCCGAGATGTTGAAGCCACTATCAGGAACAACTGCAAAAAAAATCAGAAATATTAAAAAACAATTAACATTAACCTTCTAAAAATTGAATTATGTACTTATCTTTAAAATTTAATCCATTATTATTGTTATTGTTGTAAATCTTAACCTAAAATCATATAAGGAAATGTATACATAAAATTAATTTCCAACTAGAATCACAACTTAATATTTAATGGCTTCAAAAATGGTATCGAAAATCTGGCTGGACAACTCCGGGTCTGGGCCGCCGCAGAATTGTTCAAAGTTGCATTAAAACAAACGCAGTTCAAAGACCTTACCAGACTTGTTCTCATATAAGGGTGCGGGAATTCGACACTGATTGAACTCTATGAAAGCTTGGGTTTTCGTTTTTATTATAAATAGCCCAAATCGCGACAATTCTTGTCTCGTATTGAATTTGATGAGATATGTACGCTTGCGGCGATGGCTAGAGTGGAACCTTTTGACCGAATTTGTAAATCTCGAAAATTTTATTGTAATTGGTGTAGGTAATTGTAGGTATATTAAGGTTTGAAAAACTGTAACAATACTTCGCAAATCGATTTAAAAATGATTATTTTCATGGGATATGGACGAGAGAAAAATCGAATGAAAAATAAACGGCAAATAAATTATCATTTCGGGAATTGTACAAATTGAAAACAACAAATTCAATAAAATACAAAATAAAAAATTTATTGATAATAATATCTTAGCGATTTTCGGTTGATGTTTTTTCCCAACCATTTTCCGCGTATACATAATAAATTGACAAAGAATATTTAATGAGATTTTCATTTCTTGGTCGATTCTCTGTTTTTTCTTTCTATATTCATACAAGAGTATATGACTATGTAAACAAATTGGTTTTCAGTCTTATCATTTGTCATGCTATTATTTTGCGTTTGTCGAGATTCTATAATATATACGCGTACCTATGCCCTTCCTCCCTCCCGTCATGTCAACAACAATATTTTTATTTTATTTTTGCTTATGAATTCTACACATTTTCCCACAAAATAATAAAATAAAATCTTCAGCACGATTTTTTTATCTTTTCGATTTTGGAAATCATTGAAATCACGTATACAATTTGCCCTTTGTGTGTGAAACATACCTAGCTACTTTATAAAAATACTTTATGTCTTTGTTACAAATTTATATTTATATATGAATATATATCCCCAAAGCGCCCCATCAAATTTATTAATTATTAATTATAAAATTTGGCCATCAATCAAATCACATTTTTTGGTAAAACCCAGATTACATGTTTGAGATAAAATTTCCTTTTTAAAATTTACAACAATAACCAGCAACCAGAACGAAAGTCAAAAAAAAAAAAAAAAAAAAAAAATTTGTTAAACAAGTGGTTGAACAACATAAGGGAAAACCTAAAAACCGGAAATTGTGGTAGAACAAGAAAGGAAATTGTTATATGTTGTATATTTAATATATAAAAAAAAAGAAAATGTTAACAGAACGAAAATGTATATGATGGGAAAATATTATACATTGTCAAATTTGATTTAACCTAATTTTTCATTTATACTTCTTGTTAAGGTAATAATCATTAATTTTGTATCCGGAATGTTTATTCGATTCGTTTTTGTGTTTTCGGGGCGGGGATTCGAAACAAAATTTATTGAACTTGAAAGTTTGATAAATGAACGATTTGAAATAGATTTTAAGTTCAATAACCATTCACCGTTTATAGTGGGTTCCCTATCCGTGCCTATAATTGCTTTCTAATTTATTTATAACCTTGTGACTCGTTGATGACCAACCAGAATTTCTGGAAAGGAGATTTAATTTTGCAATATACTGGAAAATTGAGGTTTTTTTTTAAATAAGAATGAAAATCTCCATTTCCAGAAATATTACGTATGTGCCTTAATGGCAATCCGAAGTGGTTAGTAAGTAAATTTAATAATCTTAAATTATTTTTATATATTTGTTTATTTAATTCTCGGTGCAGAGGAAAAGATTCTTACAAGCATATGCTCCAAAAACGAAAAACTAATTTATCAAATGTATGAATTTAATAAAATAATTGCTAAGGACCTCATTCCAAATGAATTTAAGAGAAAACCTCATGAATTCGATGAATCCGTGAACTAACAGTTTTAAAATCGTACTTGTTAAACTATCAGAAATACGACTTTCAGTGAATTCTTAAGTGATAAAACCCACTGAAAACTGCTTTTTGTTTTTCGCAATTATTCTGAGTTCTACGCATTATTTTCGCTTTACCCTTCCGGAACTTAATCGTGAGCAGTGATATTTTACTTTTAACAGTTCAGAAAATTTTTTTATTGGCTCAGAAGATTGAATTTTAATTTTTCTGTCAGAAAATACATTTAATTCAGAAAGGGTTAAAAATTTAAATAGTGTTGTTTAGCTTCTTCATTCGTAAAACTACAAGTTCACATTTAAGTTCTTTTTTTGTTGTGTAATTTTTTTTTTGCTACACTAAATGCTTTGCTTACGTAATAATAAATAATTAAATAATTATAGTTCCAGCTAAAACACATAATAAACATAAAGAATACTGTCACGAATGATTAGATACTTAGATATATCATCTTTAAATATCCAAAAGCCCTTAATGCATTTTATATTGTTTCAATAAATTTTAAATCAAAACACGGATTATTAGTGCGAGAAGCAAAACAAATACATAATGTCACATCAATGGTACTAGATTGAAGTGACTATTAAAATTTGTATACTCACATAAATGTTCGTTTGTGAACACACTTAAAAGGATACGTCCTAATCTAACTAATTTCACGCAATGATAATGTAGTATGCAATATGATTAATATTTAATGTGAGTATACATATGGTATACTACACAGACACAACCTATAAAAGGGTAACATAGAAAAAAAAAATGACAAGTCAGTCAGTAGTATTATGTGCTCGCACTCATTATTATTAATACCACGTTTACATTAGTAGAATAAAAGTATGTAGCAAAAAAGTATCGTCATGTGAACTCAAATTTAAATATTTAAATATTTTATCACATACTTTTTTGATATTTCGGTAAAGTATGTATCAAAAAAGTATTGGTTTATTACGTTGTAATGTGAACCCTAACTAATAACTATATGTTAATGTCATTCGTATACTTGTTGTCAAAACTAAAATTTATTACGTTTTTTTGTTTCTAACTGCAATTTCGGGTGTTAATCAAATAATTTGCCGACAAATCTAATAGAGTTTGAGAAGAAATTCAGGACACATAAACTGAATTGAATACAGAAGCCTATCTGTCAAAACAACAAACTTTTATTGTATGCGTTCACACTACAAATCGCAACACTAGTGTGAAGTGCAGCGGAAAAATAATTAAATAGCAAAAAAGTACATACTTATTAGATACGTATAATGTAAACGTGGTATAAGTCAACAAAATTGTGTACATCACACCAGAAATCCCATTTTAGAAAAGCCAAGATTTCTATATATAATTCGGACCATTGATATTGTGCAATTTTGTGCCTGTAATTAGCAAATTTGTGCGTAGCATTCTTTAGGAAATAGGATGGGATTTCTCACGTGATTCCACAAGAAATCCCATCTATTCCGTTTATATAAAAAAACATATTTTTCGGTGTATGATGATTGTGCAAAATTGTGCGTTACTAAACTGACCTTGAAAATAGCTTATATTGGGCAGAATCGGCCATAGAACATCCACAATTGATCAAAATCGTGATTTTTCGAAGAGGTTATGTGAGCGATTTCCAGAAATCCGAACTTTTATTAACATTCGAATAAAACCAAAATGCGGTTAGTATTCTGGCCAAGTTTCACGTTTGTGCATATTACACTTTAGCCAGAATCGGCCATAGAACATCCACAATTGATCAAAATCGTGATTTTTCGAAGAGGTTATGTGAGCGATTTCCAGAAATCCCAACTTTTATTAACATTCGAATAAAAACAAAATGCGGTTAGTATTCTGGCCAAGTTTCACGTTTGTGCATATTACACTTTAGCCAGAATCGGCCATAGAACATCCACAATTGATCAAAATCGTGATTTTTCGTAGAGGTTATATGGGCGATTTCCAGAAATCCGACCTTTTATTAACATTCCAATTAAAACAAAATGCGGTTAGTATTCTGGCCAAGTTTCACGTTTGTGCATATCACACTTTAGCCAGAATCGGCCATAGAACATCCACAATTGATCAAAATCGTGATTTTTCGAAGAGGTTATATGGGCGATTTCCAGAAATCCCACCTTTTATTAACATTCGAATAAAAACAAAATGCGGTTAGTATTCTGGCCAAGTTTCACGTTTGTGCATATCACACTTTAGCCAGAATCGGCCATAGAACATCCACAATTGATCAAAATCGTGAATTATCGAAGAGGTTATATGAGCGATTTCCAGAAATCCCACCTTTTATTAACATTCGAATTAAACCAAAATGCGGTTAGTATTCTGGCCAAGTTTCACGTTTGTGCATATCACACTTTAGCCAGAATCGGCCATAGAACATCCACAATTGATCAAAATCGTGATTTTTCGAAGAGGTTATGTGAGCGATTTCCAGAAATCCCACCTTTTATTAACATTCGAATAAAAACAAAATGCGGTTAGTATTCTGGCCAAGTTTCACGTTTGTGCATATTACACTTTAGCCAGAATCGGCCATAGAACATCCACAATTGATCAAAATCGTGATTTTTCGAAGAGGTTTTATGAGCGATTTCCAGAAACCCGACCTTTTATTAACATTCGAATAAAAACAAAATGCGGTTAGTATTCTGGCCAAGTATCACGTTTATGCATATTACACTTTAGCCAGAATCGGCCATAAAACATCCACAATTGATCAAAATCGTGATTTTTCGAAGAGGTTATATAAGCGATTTCCAGAAATTCGACCTTTTATTAACATTCGAATAAAAACAAAATGCGGTTAGTATTCTGGCCAAGTTTCACGTTTGTGCATATCACACTTTAGCCAGAATCGGCCATAGAACATCCACAATTGATCAAAATCGTGATTTTTTGAAGAGGTTATGTGAGCGATTTCCAGAAATCCCACCTTTTATTAACATTCGAATAAAAACAAAATGCGGTTAGTATTCTGGCCAAGTTTCACGTTTGTGCATATTACACTTTAGCCAGAATCGGCCATAGAACATCCACAATTGATCAAAATCGTGATTTTTCGAAGAGGTTATGTGAGCGATATACAGAAATCCGACCTTTTATTAACATTCGAATAAAAACAAAATGCGGTTAGTATTCTGGCCAAGTTTCACGTTTGTGCATATCACACTTTAGCCAGAATCGGCCATAGAACATCCACAATTGATCAAAATCGTGATTTTTCGAAAAGGTTATGTGAGCGATTTCCAGAAATCCCACCTTTTATTAACATTCGAATAAAAACAAAATGCGGTTAGTATTCTGGCCAAGTTTCACGTTTGTGCATATCACACTTTAGCCAGAATCGGCCATAGAACATCCACAATTGATCAAAATCGTGATTTTTCGAAGAGGTTATGTGAGCGATTTCCAGAAATCCGACCTTTTATTAACATTCGAATAAAAACAAAATGCGGTTAGTATTCTGGCCAAGTTTCACATTTGTGCATATCACACTTTAGCCAGAATCGGCCATAGAACATCCACAATTGATCAAAATCGTGATTTTTCGAAGAGGTTATATGGGCGATTTCCAGAAATCCGACCTTTTATTAACATTCGAATTAAAACAAAATGCGGTTAGTATTCTGGCCAAGTTTCACGTTTGTGCATATCACACTTTAGCCAGAATCGGCCATAGAACATCCACAATTGATCAAAATCGTGATTTTTCGAAGAGGTTTTATGAGCGATTTCCAGAAATCCGACCTTTTATTATTATTCGAATAAAAACAAAATGCGGTTAGTATTCTGGCCAAGTTTCACGTTTGTGCATATCACACTTTAGCCAGAATCGGCCATAGAACATCCACAATTGATCAAAATCGTGATTTTTCGAAGAGGTTATATGAGCGATTTCCAGAAATCCCACCTTTTATTAACATTCGAATTAAAACAAAATGCGGTTAGTATTCTGGCCAAGTTTCACGTTTGTGCATATTACACTTTAGCCAGAATCGGCCATAGAACATCCACAATTGATCAAAATCGTGAATTTTCGAAGAGGTTATATGGGCGATTTCCAGAAATCCGACCTTTTATTAACATTCGAATTAAAACAAAATGCGGTTAGTATTCTGGCCAAGTTTCACGTTTGTGCATATTACACTTTAGCCAGAATCGGCCATAGAACATCCACAATTGATCAAAATCGTGAATTTTCGAAGAGGTTATATGGGCGATTTCCAGAAATCCAACCTTTTAATAACATTCGAATTAAAACAAAATGCGGTTAGTATTCTGGCCAAGTTTCACGTTTGTGCATATCACACTTTAGCCAGAATCGGCCATAGAACATCCACAATTGATCAAAATCGTGATTTTTCGAAGAGGTTATATGGGCGATTTCCAGAAATCCGACCTTTTATTAACATTCGAATTAAAACAAAATGCGGTTAGTATTCTGGACAAGTTTCACGTTTTGTGCACATCACACTTTAGCCAGAATCGGCCATAGAACATCCACAATTGATCAAAATCGTGCTTTTTCGAAGAGGTTATATGGGCGATTTCCAGAAATCCCACCTTCTATTAACATTCGAACTAAAACAAAATGCGGTTAGTATTCTGGCCAAGTTTGACATTTGTGCATATTACACTTTAGCCAGAATACTTACCGCATTTTGTTTTAATTCGAATGTTAGAAGGTGGGATTTCTGGAAATCGCTCATATAACCTCTTCGAAAACTCACGTTTTTGATCAATTGTGGATGTTCTATGGCCGATTCTGGCCAATATAAGCTGTTTTCAAGGTCAGTTTAGTAACGCACAATTTTGCACAATCATCATACACCGAAGAATATGTTTTATTAAATAAACGGAATAGATGGGATTTCTGGTGTGATAATCACGTGAGAAATACCATCCTATTTCCTAAAGTACGCTATGCACAAATTTTCTAATTGAAGGTACAAAATTGCACAATCCCAGTGGTCCGAATTATATATAGAAATCTTGGGTTTTCTAAAATAGGATTTCTGGTGTGATGTACACAACAAAATTGTATTAAAATAAAAAAAATAGGAATATAACGTAATTGCATCCGGGTAAATAAAAACATAAAATAAATAAAATTTGTTAAAACTAAAATAAAACAACTGTGTTCTTTTTATTATAATTAAAACCAGCGCCTAAAATTTTTGAGTGTGACACATAATTAGGACCAAGTTCAGAAAGTTTTTTATAAAATAATGCAACTGGTTGGGAATGATTCTTACCGCTTAAAATGATCGTTGTTTTTAAGTTATAGAAAATTTTCGGTAAAAAACACTTAAACCGAACCGGAAAAGATTGAAATAAACCGAATGGAAATATTGTTCCGGTTACGGTTCATTATTTTTTATTTATTGCAGTTCGCTTCCGGTATTTGGTTTACAATTCGATTTCGGTTTTACTCTCTAATTATGGCCCAGTTTTGTTAAGGTCGATGGTACGTGAAGAAATGTATAACCATTTAATTTTGTTCCATTGTGATATAATACTTCCAAGGAAAATGGAGATTGCGCAGATTGTTTTTTTGAACACACATGGAAAAAAATATATAAATTATAATGTTTATCTGGCCAGTTGTGTTAGACAATTTGGTACTCTACAAAATTTTAATGGCTAAAAATTCGAAAATTTCTTACAAATTGTAAAAAACACGATCAAAAAACCCAGCAATATATTACAACAAATCATTAACAGGCAAAAAGAATTATGGCCCATTCCAAAAAATCCGAAGTCAGTAACCGAATTTTCTATATCTGGGTTTAAAAACTCCAGTTTTATGCTTGAAAACAATATATCACTTAAATATTGATTCTGTAGCTATTAAATCAAATAAAGAATACATGAATGCAGAAATACTTTTACAAAACCCTTAAATGAATATTTAAATATTTTCATATCTAACATTTGAATGAAAACTGAAGAGTATCCAATAAGCATAATTATTTTTAAATTGATGGTGTTACGTTACAATAATCAATTAGTTTTTTACCCAATTTTGCATTCATTATGAAATTTGCGAATGGCTACACTGGGTAAGAAAAATTTTAAAGGAAAAACTTAGCTTCTCTCGAATGAAGAATCCGAACTTATTTTTAGCCGGATGTACGACGATGAAGTTTTTAACACTCAGAATTTGAAAAAAATTAATCCACAACATGTTTCATATTTTCCCGGCAATGAAGCTCATCAAATAGAAGAACTTGTAAACACGAATTTTGAAGATAGTCGCGATTTTCCAGCTGCTGATGTTCGCGAATCTGGACTGAATATGAAACAATTACGTGAATTTACAAATATCAATTCGGAAAATATAATTTTACATAGAATCGCAAGTTAGAACCAAATTCTAAATTCCTTTGGCATCGCGAAGATATTCAATGATAACTTGCTTGCCACATACAACTGGTATGGATCGCACAAGAGAAAATCATTTATAGATTTAAAATCATTAAATATGGCATTATTTAGTATGTAAACGACAATATGAAAGTTGAAAATTAAAATCGTTATTCTTATTATTAAAACCAATTCTAATATGTACATTATGTTTTCATTTTTCAGAAGCACGGCAAGGGAAAGCTATTAAGGATTTTAATGAGTATGTAACATCTATTAGAGATTTTAGGAGAAGATCTTAACAAAACCGATCGAATCTAAAGAGCTACAGAATTTTTCAAAAAAAATTTGGCCAAACTAAATTTTTCAGTTTTTTTCATTGTATCGTATAGACCCTTGTAACCAATATGGGACCCTGATTTTTGGATACCTGGAGCCATAACACATCTGCACAATCAATCTTTAATACTAAATTATTTATAAATACTATAAATAAATAAATAAATAAAATAAATAAATAAATAAATAAATCTTAAGAAAATCGATCGAGTCTAAGGAGCTACAGAATTTTTCCAAATATTTGGCCAAACTGAATTTTTTAGTTTTTTCACTGTATCGTATGAACGGCCCTTGTAACCAATATGGGACCGTGATTTTTGGATATCTGGGGCCAAAACATATCCGCACAAGCAATTTTAAAAAATCGATCGAGTCTAAGGGGCTGCAGAATTTTTCAAATAATTTGGCCAAACTGAATTTTTGCTTGTGTAGATGTGTTATGGCCATACGATACAGTGAGAAAACTGAAAAATTCTTAGTCCAAATTATTTTAAATGTGATAAGATTTTAACTGTACTAAAGTAAAAAAAAAACTCTTCGAAAGCAATTAGCTCTACTAATCTGCTACATTTATTTCTGTAGAAATTTGAATCGTTGGTGCGCCATACAAAACGTAGTCGAGCATAAATTTATGTAAAAACAATTTAGTACAATATTTTCTGTAGGAGTTTGAAATTTCTTTCAGCAAGGGTTCAGGAATTATTTTAATTTCACATTTCGGGAAATCTCATATAACTGCGCCGCATAATAAATTAGAGTAGGACAAACATATACATATTTCTGATATACAGTTTTGAAGTATATCATTGCTTTAGCCCCTGTAGTTCGAAAGATATTTGAATTCAAAAACAGGTGAGTTTTCTATCACATCCTGTACATTTGACGATCATACCAATAGATATTCCAACAACATTTTATACATTTTATTGCTGAACTTTAATTAGACTTTTATGGATTTCGGTAGTTGAATTGTATGTTCCTGCATAATATCTATAGCCTATAAAAGCCAATGTACACCAGTTCGCTTTAGTCCCCTCAACAAACCAATCTAATTTCCAACTTGAGGTAAGGGGGAGGGCCGGGTTTGAGGTGGATTATATGTATACAATGCCTATAGATTTATCATACATTTATTCAGTATTTCCTGCAATTGCCTCGCAAATAAAAAAATGAAGAAGATATGTTTCGGGGCCAATTCTGAAAGCTCTTCTGTTATCTTACGTTCTTTTCTTTCAACTTGCAATGCGATACATTTGCGTACAATGCGAACATACTTCTACCTTTCTGGAGAAGTGACTAGCTGCATATATTACGCCACAAATATGAAAAAGCATCGATTTTGTTCGTGAAGAGAGACTTTTGGCGTCGTTTGTTCTAAATATACAACACTACATATTTAATGCTTCTGAAGTATCATTTTTGCTCCAAATTTCTTTTTCAGTTCTTCTAGAATCTCAAAAACATAAACATCGTAACATCGCATTCAATGCAATTTTACGTTTATTTTATATCGGAAATTTCCCAAGAACAAACCTATTTTAGAATTAGCCAAAAGCGAGAGCTGTCGTGAACATGTGTAAAACAAATGCTGGAAGAGCTTTTTATTTCCGTGTTGTCTGAGGTAAATTTAAATTTTCCAGGAATGAAAGTCTTTTGATATCTTGAAGGCAGTAACTCGCCAATTTATACCAGTTTAAACCATATTGAATTTAAATGCCTTAAAGCGGTTATACTTTGAAAAATTATTTAATTTTTCAGTGCAACAATTGAATTCACTCAAACAAGTAGATTTACCATATTTCTGTAACTTTAGTTGAATTCGTTGGAGAGCAATTATTTACATCTGTATATTGAAGGCTCCCTTGGGTAAATTCGAAACATTATTGAAAGGATCATAAATATGCTCAAAGTTAAGAATACATAATGCTCAAGTTAAGAATTGTAGGCAGCCATGTTGTCGGTTTTAAATCGTTAATTAAAAGAAAACTCTGAAAAACTTCAAAAAATTTTAAAATGCTTACTATCACAAACCCCTAAGAATTGAATAATAAAATTATAATTCGATTTTTTTACGTTTAGCATTCTTCTTCTCTAAGAACATTTGCTCAGACAGTGAAAGGTTCGGTTTCAACCAAATATAGGGGCTCTGAAAATAATCGAATTATGGAAAACATTATGAACAGCATCGAAGCTATTACAAAGCGGTTAGATGACCAAAGTAATCTGAAAAACATGATATTTGATCAACTGAAGAAAATGCAACTCCCACAACGCAATCCGACAAAAAATGTTAAGTATAAGAACACAAGTTTCAGAATAGCAATCTGGAATGCGAATGGGCTTATGCAACATATTCCAGAAATAGAAATATTTTAAAATACAGAAAAAATCGACATTTACCTAATATCCGAAAGCCAGTTTGTTAAATCTTCGTTTGTTACAATCCGGGGTTATATCATTCCAATTCATACAGTGGAAAGAGGAAGAGGTTGTTCGGCATTACTAATAAAAGAAAATATAAAACACCATGTAGAAACAAAAATTGAGGAAAAGGCAATACAAGTTACTACTATAAGGATACAGCTACTATAAGGAGACAGCTTACTGTCTCTGCAATACTGTTCTGGGGATCTAGACTTACGACGTCAAAGGGTAAAGAATTGTTTCAAGCAGGGTATACATCAAAATGTGAATTTTACTCTAATGGTTCCCCAACATACAGGCCCAGTAACGGGGGAAAAAAAAGAGAAGGCTGATCTGTTTTCGGAGTATCTCCAGGGAACCTACCAACTACTACCAAGACAAACTGCTAATGAAAATATAATGTCAATTCACAAGCTAGATGAGTTTGACATACGGCCAGTAACTCAAGGCTATCAAGGCTCTACCTGATAAAGGATTTCGTAAGCTATTACACATAATCAATGCGACCCTTCGGTTAAAATATGTTCCGCATCAATGGAAAGTAGCAGAAAAACTGATAAACCACTTAACGATAAAAAATCATACAGGCCAATTTTTTTGCTGCCAATTATGTGAAAACTCTTTGAAAAATTATTACTAAAGAGACTTAAACCAATAATTGTGTAATATTGGGCAGGAACCCACATTTATTAATAGTAACAGGCAGGATGTTCTAGACGTGACCCTAGCATCAAATAATATTATTCATATGGTTAAAAATTGTCCGTGTATGCCAAACTAACATCTTATTTATCCAATATACATTTTCCAGTGAAATATGAGGATGAATACTCAAGGATAGGACCTCTGTTTTAGAACCAATCCTGTATTTACTATATATACAATGGACATACCAACCACAAGTGAAGGAACCGTAGCCACCTTTGCAGATAACACAGGAATTATGACGATTGAAAGTAATGTCACTAATGCAATGAGCAAACTCCAGAGGATGACCAATGTGGTTTGTAACTGGATAAAGCGTTGGCGAATCAAGCTTAATGAGATAAAATCCATGCATATTAACTTTGCATATCAAAAGGCTTACCATATACACTCCCCGACAATGAAATACGTTCATTTTAAATTATCACTGTATTTGATAGTGCCTACTGTAAAAATATTTTGTCTGTGTAAAAACGGTACTTTAACAAAACATAATTATGTGTAGCATAATTATGTTATATTTGAAAGCGAAATTGGAAGGAAAACAGAAACAGACAAAAAATATTTCAAATAGAGCGCGACAAAAGAATACGTTCATTATTATTTTGTTGTTTTTTAACTATTGAAATTTACTTTTTTATTAAAAAGTTGTTCTACTATAATTTCAAGTAAGTATTTTAAAAACGTTTCTATTAACTGCAATAACAAACATTAATTCAATCTTAGGAAATGGGTCGTGGAAAAAAAGTTGAGCATCATGAAGTTCAGACGGTATTGGCTTTACATAGAAATGGGCTTAGCAATAGAAAAATTGCTTCAGAAGTCAATCGAAGCTTAGATGTGATCAACAAAATTGTAAAAAACCCCAACTATGGAGTAAAATCTAATTATAAAGGTCGAAAATCCGCATTAACTGAACGAGAAAAACGTAAAATTACTCGAATTGCTAGAAATTCCAGCAAAACCGCGCGTCAGATAGCAGCTTCAGCCAATGTTACATCATCGGTACGAACCGTACAACGATTTTTAAAACAAAATACATTCCTGAAACGACAAAAAATGCAGCGTAAACCTTCATTAAGTAAAAGCAACATTCAAGCCAGAATGGTATTTGCTGAGAAACACATGAGCTGGACAAATGAATGGAATAATGTTTTATTCTCTGATGAAAAACGGTTTTGCCTCGATGGCCCGGATTGTTATAATTATTATTTTCATGATATTAGAACTCCTGAACTAACACAAATAAGACGGCAACAAGGTGGGGGTGGTATCATGGTGTGGGGTATTATATCTTCATTCGGCAAATAGAAATTTGAATTTATTGCGGAATCGCTTACTAGTGAAAAATATAAAGAATTATTAAACAATAAGTTTTTACCATTTTATCGACAACTTCGACGAAAAAAATTGATTTTTCAACAGGATAATGCACCAGCGCATAGTTCCAGACATGTACAAAATTGGTTTGAAGCAAACAAAATCAAAATTATGGAATGGCCAGCAAAGTCGCCGGATCTTAATATCATAGAAAATTGTTGGGCAGAATTATCGAGAACAGTTTATGGCCAAGGAAGGCAATATTTTTCATTGAACGAGTTACAAATAGTAATAGAACAAGCAAGTCTCCAACTTAACAAGAATTATATCAAAAAGTTGTATAAGTCATTACCAAAACGAATTTTGGAAATTATCAAAAATAAAGGCAAGAGTATTCATTACTAAAATATGCAAAAGTAGTTTTATTTGTTATTATTCTTAAATGAACGTATTTCATTGACGCACCACGAAAACCATTTTCTGTTGTTACACGAGATTACGAAAGAGAAGGACACCAATATATATCTCTAATCATTTAGCAATTCGAATATGTAAATAACCGTTGTAGAAATTTTTTCGATAATTGTTTGATTTCAGTAAAATCTAAAAAAAATTGGTGAACGTATTTCATTGTCGGGGAGTGTATACGCGCACGTGAACTCAGTGATCCGACCGTTTGATTTACTTGATTTTTAATGAAGATAAATTTGAAACTTTTACGGTCCTTTACGGAATTGATATCGTATGATTGACTTTCTTAATATGATGCTGACGAATTTATTATCATATTTGAATAAAACTTGCATCGCATAATAAATTGATGTTTAATTGCGTTTTTTTATGCATAAGTCCATAAGTGATTTAAGAAATTATTTTATTGTTGTAATTAATGTTTTTAAGATAAACTTATGTCTTATATTGTGAATAATTTCTTCTTCATTTTATTATTAAATTGAAATAAAACATTTTCACTTCACATTTGCACTGTGTAAAGACCGACACCCAAAGAAATGTTTTTTAAGCAAATTGCATGTTTTACTTATTTAATCATATTTTATTTTATTAAACCGTTGAATAATTAAAATTGTTTTTTAATCTATTTACACAGCCAAACAATAGACCTTAATCAGTCGAATTATCAATCGAAGCCCGTGAATGAATTTGTCAAATTTAAAAACTGTATACTAGCAGCCAATTAAATTTTAAAACTACACAACAATAACATGGACTTTTAAATTACTTTTGTAAAATTCTAAATTTTTAAATTTTTAAATTTGAAATTCCAAAATTTAGAATCCAAAAAAATGATAATAATTCAATACCTCTTAGTCAGTCATTCCCAGAATAACTAATCGATCTATTTTCTACCACACCTAGGGAAAGACGAACAAGAGTATGAAAAAAAAAAAATGAGTGTCACCAATGATTCATTTGACTGCTTTGCAAAGTCCATTAATAATGTGGACGTTGATTAACTTAATATATTGACCTCCCACTTTACAATGCATTTACTTTTGCTTCTTGAAAATTTCATATCCCTCACTTATCTGATAACAAAAATTTATTTATTTTCTAAGAAAGGACTAACTCAATTCTTTTATATTAAAAAGCAACATAACTCTATTTTCACAAAGATAAAATGAAAAACCAAATTTCCTTCCTACCCTTTTTTGGTTATTTCACAACATTGTTGTGTGTGTATATGATGGTCTTTGAATATATTCATAAGCCATCCGATGTTCCACTGTGATTATAGTGACATTGGCATAAAATGTACAAACAAAAAAAATAATCGGGAAATATGTTACTGTTCATGTTACATTCTGTTTCAGATTTTCCCAAGCTTATTGTATTGTTTGTGTATTTGAATAAAAAAGTTTTTTTTTTTTTTTTTTTGTTATTTAAGGACATTCTTCTACTATGCTACTCTAAGATATATGTATTCTACATAGTGAATGGCGGTGTATATATTTCAATAACCGCATGAGGCTTTCCAACATATCCAACAATAACATTATTGTTAAAACTAAATTGGAAAAACTGTTGGATATAAAAAAGCCGTTAAGAAATTTATTTATTGCGAATCAATAAAATGATTTAAGGAAATGCGGATTTATTGGTTTAATTATTCAATTTCACTATTTTGTACATTATACATAAACTACATATACGTATAAAGTGAAAGGTAATTTGTTGTGGTAAAATGTTGTAATGTGTATCAAATGTACTGTAAATTTCGGATATTATTTTCGAATATCCTCATCCAAACCACTTAAATCCATCAACATTAATTCATTTTCCCATCAACAAATTGCTTTCGAACGAAAATTACGATTCATACAAATAACAAAAAAAAAAACACTGTCCCCATAGATACCTACGATTTATCATAAATTCGTGTATACACTACACCGCATTCGCCATTCCATTCCCCAAAATTATTTGGCTACCAGATTTCCTATTGATTTGACATTTTTGTGTATTACTTGATTTAATTGAAATTGGCTACTGCCCGATGGGCAATTAATTTTCACTTTGATTACATTTTTTTTTTCGATTACGGTTGTTGTCGTCTCTCTATTGAATACAGTACACAACCTACAACATAGATAACAAAATAATTTAATTTTATTGAATTAAAATAATAATGATAATATCGAAAAAAAAATAATAATAAAAATCGGTGGAGAGGCTTCAGAATCATAAAAATCAAATTAAATTTTTCCAATTTTTCGTCTTTTCCATAAATTGATTTTTTTATATATAAATTTCACCACAATAATCGTCATTGTGTACCACCACCATCATTCATTATTAACCGAATTTTTTTTTTTTTGTTTTGTGTGGATGAACCTATATTTCGTACATTATTCCACAGTTCAATTTTTTTTTTGTTTGGTGCGAGGCGAGTGATGTGTAAATGAAAATGGTAAAAAAAAAAATTTCCTATTCAATGAATTGTTATGTACATCGGAGACAATTGAAATTTTTATTTGTAATGAAAGAAGACGAAGTTGATAGAATTAATGATGTTGATTGTCCTGATGTTGATGGCAAATATATGTTGTTGGGTGGTTTCATTAGTCTTATATTGCGACGACAACAATCAAGTTACTTTGAGGAAGGCATAATTTCATAAAGTAGTTTATTTGGAATACTATTTTGGCTTACGGTTATTTTATAAGCCATACAAATGTTTCTGACAGCGTCATTACTCTAGAAATTTTAGAATTGAAAGTTTTAAAGGCCCCATATCATGGCTATATCTTTCAGTTACAATAAATATATCAGTGAAAATGGCATTCATAAAATTTTCGATTGGTTAATCAGAAATAAAATCAAGAGGCCAATTATTCATAATATGTCTACCTAAAAAAAGTAGAAATATCAATCCCCCCGTACTCAACCCCAAGAACTATACAAAGTGTATAACCCTGAATAAAAAATGAGAACTTTCCTTGAGCTCATTGTGTTGGTAGTTTGGTTCCGTACTAAAAAATCTGGTCTACTCATCAGGTAGCTATGACCAAACCACAAAAATACAATTCATACTTAACACAGATAGTGTCAAGTACGAGCGTACTGATTTAGCAAATTATATTCACTAAATCAATAAACTAAAGGAAACCCTCATTTGTATGTGTTTATTGCACACACAATATTAAGAAGTTTAAGAGAAGTATGTCTGTTCATCAAATGTTTTTTTCGGCTTTTTATGTCTATATGATGTGTTTGTTATGGTGGCGCCAACATTGCCGGCCGGCCTAAAGGATTAATCCTTTAGTTGTCGATGTTGTCTCGATGGCAGTAGACACAATTTTACTGCCGGTCTCGTGAGTGTGTTGCCCTGAAATTTCAGCGTGATTGTGCGAATAAGGACATCGGTACCCGAATGAATAGCAGTGATTCGGACCATTGCCCACTTGGATGGTGGGCAAAGTTAATTTTCGTTCGTTAGTTGGATCCAATGAAATTGGTGCCACGGTTGCTGTACATGGCATGGATTTTGCCTCTTCGAGCGGTAAACCTTCTGAATGAAGCGATGCACGCGTCTGCGGTGAGATCTGACATCATCTCCAGGTGAAGCGCCTTTGTTAATAGGCACACGAATAAACAGACATACCCCTTTGTTGATCGTTTGCAGAATTAACGGATACTTGCTTTGATATGGCAAGAACGAATGTTTTAGTCGTCCACCGACTCGTAAAATTCCTTCATCATCGATGAATGGGTTAGGTGAGCGAAGTACACTTTTGTTCAGCAGGTTTTCTCTGGATTGGCATCGTCGGATTTAGAACTGCTGGTACATCTGTTGTGCTGTAAAGTAGTATGTAAATTTAGTATTTACGAACAGAAAATATTCATGTCAGAATCACTTGTAATCAACATCTTATACAGTCATCACTTGTAAATCGAAAGTTAAAGTATAGTCACTTGCAATTCAAACGTATAGTTAATCGCTTGTAAACTATATTCATAATCGGACAATTGTAAACCAAAATCAAAAGTTGTAAAGTAAATATTAAATCAGCAAACATCAAAGTGAAAATAAATCGCAATTTAAAGGAAAACAAACCAGCAGAAGTACTTAAATTATTACACCACAAGCCAGATATTCATCATTCTACACAAATATTCGGTAAGTACACACCATACTAACACTAAGGTACCACGTGCAACGACCACAACTGCTGAATCCCTATATGGCAAAGTAGGGAAGTAATTGAAGCAGGGTGAAAATCCAGTAAATTACTAAGTAAGCTGATCGTTTTGTACGCTTTCTCCAAAGTAACAACCCCATTTCTCTATGTCAAAACTACTCATCTAAATTAACATAGTGAGTTGGTAAACAAATTAGAATTATACAGAACACATCCCATACCAACTAAATATACGTACAAGATACTGACACTGTAAACATCCTTCGATCAATTCGGACATAACATAACGACATCCTAGGTTTAACACACATATATTCAACATCTATTCAACGTAATTTAGATAATATATCAACATTTATCATTTGGCTTAATAGAACACACACAATACCGGCATTGTAGCCATTCCTATTACACAGTATATTACTCTCAACAACACGTAATATACACAATAACGCGCAGTCTGCGGGGTTGAGTCGAGTATCAATATACCACCATTCACTATAGGCTTTAGATGATCGATAATTTGCGAAACGCGATTCGCCACGAAAGTTTTCCATCGGCTGGGAGGACTGCGGAGCCATCCAAGAACCACTTTTGAGTTGGTCAACGCAAACTGTTGGATGTCGTTGAGGTTGAGTGACTGGACGATCTTGTGCATTAGAGTGGCCAGTAGCAGACTGGCGCATAGTTCCAATCGCGGTAGGCTGATGGCTTTGAGTGGGGCGACCTTGGTTTTCGCTGCTATTAGTGACTTTTATTGATCCATCTGTCGACGTGGTGCGAGCATATACGACCGCAGCATATGCCTTCATGGAGGCATCGCTGAAACCGTGTATTTGAAGATCGCTGCGATATGTTCGATAATCCATCCGACGAGTGATTTTAATTGATCCCAACAATACCAGATTCTTTCGATATCTCGACCATCTTTCAGCAACTGATATCGGTACTGACTCGTCCCACGATAATCCGAGCACCCATAACTCCTGAAAGATGATATTTGCGATGACAACACTAGGGGATAACCAGCCGAGCGGGTCGAAGATCCTTGAAGCCTCTGAGAGGATGATTCGTTTGGTTATCACAGGCAATTCGGGATTTTGAATGCAAAATAATGTCCCGAAAGTGCCCAATGTAACCCAAGCGCCTTGATCGACTCTTCTC
This sequence comes from Tipula vernalis, assembly GCA_958295665.1. NCBI lineage: Eukaryota > Metazoa > Arthropoda > Insecta > Diptera > Tipulidae > Tipula > Tipula vernalis. The sequence goes on from OY282558.1 coordinate 159,321,581, forward strand.
GCTTTAACTTCCGCAATGGCCACTGTTCATGGTATTCTGATGACACATCCAATAGGGTTTGGCAGTTTGAAGACCATTTTCGAAGCTCGAAACCTCCACGCTGAAGTAAAGCCACCATTTCTTGCTGGATTTCAACCAATTCCTTGACTTTGTTTGTGCCCGTCATCAAGACGTCTACATAGATGTCGGCAGGAGCAACCTTCGCAGCGATAGGAAACTGCTTGGATTTGTCTTGTGCCAATTGGTGGATCGTACGTATAGCCAAATACGGAACACAGCTTGTACCGTAGGTTATTGTGCGCAGACGATAATCTTGAATTGGGTCCTCAGGCATTGTTCTCCAAACAATCCGTTGATAATCTTGTTGCTCAGGGGCCACCAGAATCTGTCGATACATTTGTCGGATATCTGCGATGAATACGTATTTGTGTTGTCGAAATCGAGTGAGGATAGTGAATAGATTCTGTTGAAGCTTAGGACCGATACGAAGGATTTGATTGAGTGAAACTCCAGAAGTCGTCTTGTGTGAGGCATGAAAGGCAACGCGTAATTCTGGCTTGGAACTTGAACTCTGCATCACGCCATGGTGTGGAAGATAGCACCTTTGATTTATAGGTCGTCGAATGGCACTGCATCCATGTGATTCTGCTCGAAATAGATTTGCATGAAGTCTCGATATGCGATACGTAACTGCGGATTCTTCGAGAAACGGTGTTCGGCGCCTTCTCGAGATGTTTCGAGTGGCACTGGCTGATCAACGAAAGGGAGTTGCACGATATATCTTCCGTCCTTGGTTCTGGAGTATGTTGATTGAAAGTGCCTTTCACATTGATTTTCATCTGCAGTAAGTTCTCGGGCTGCTGGTACGCTTTCAATCTCCCAAAATGACTTCCAGCTGTTGTCGACATTGGTGTAGTTCTCGATGATTGCAGTCATACTTAAGGAGTGTGTGATTGTGTTTCTATCAAATCTACCAAACTAAATGTGTCCCAGTGTGGTTTCTTGTGCGAATGGGGAACCGTTGAGAGATTTTATACATCCATTCATATGAAGCATCCCGAGGACATCAGCGCCCAGCAGCACGTCAATTTTGTGAGGTCGATTGAAATGAGGATCGGCCAATTGTAGTTGATCTAAATGTTTCCACTGTTGTGATTTGATATGTTGCGATGGCCATATGCCAGTTATCCTTTCGACGACTACTGCTGTGATGGAAATCGAGAATCTCGAATCAAGACGTGATTTAAGAACAAATTCGACGATCGATTGTGATTTGGCTGATTCCCTGGCCCCGATTCCGTTAATTGGGCTTCCGTTATAGGCCAATCCGAGTTATGGCATTTTCCGAGATGAGATTCACTTGTGATCCAGTCAAGCAGGGCACGAATGGTGAAATCTTGTTTTTCGTTTGCGACGATTCCAACTGCTGTTGCGAGTAAAACATCTGTCAGTGGCGTTGTGGTATGATTCGAACTGGCGTCGTTTTAATGTGTGGTAATTGGCGAATTGTTGGCCGGTGTTTTACTCGTGTTGGTGACTGAAGCTCCACATGACCCATCCGATATGTGTAGTAGGGTGTGATGTCTGCGGTTGCAGACTTGACAGAAACTTGACGTCGGTCTGCGCTACGATGTCCCATCCGCAGACAGTTGTAACACGTATTCTTTTCACGAATCTTATTTGATTTTTGATCAAACGTTAATGACTTGAATTTGCTGCACTGGAACACACTGTATCCCTCACTGCAGAATAGCGACGAACGAATGAGATGCATTGAAGATTCGCGCTTCGAGCTCGGGCGTGATGGCGAAGGTTGAACTGTTGATGGTGAACGATATATTGTTGGCTCGTTTCCCCGGCGTATTGACGAAGTGACTGGCCTCGGCGAATCTGACTTGGACATGGAAATCATTTCCAACGATTGCCATCGAGTCTCCAAGAAATCCATCAGCTGTTGATATGTGGGATACTGCGCTTGAGTTAGGGTCAATTCCCATTGACGATGAGTTTCTGTATCGAGTTTGTCGACGATAATATTGACGAGAATGATATCCCAAGTGGCCATCGGAACTGCCAAAACCTTCAGACTTCGAATTATGTCTGTAGAGACATCTATGATGCTTCTCAATACGATTGCGGATTCATGAGTGGACGCGGACATATTTCGGAATCGATGGATGTGATTGTCGATGATGAAACGTCGGTGTTTGTACCGATCGGTGAGGATCTCCCATGCCTCGTTGTAGTTGGCATCACTGATTTGTACCGTTCTCAAGAGGGTAGCAGCTTCACCAGTTAAGTTTGCTTTCAGGTAATGGAGCTTCTGTGAATCAGTCAATCTTGAATTTTTGTCGATCAAATCAGTGGACAAACTTTCGAATTCCGTCCAATTTCCATAATTTCCATCAAAGACAGGCACTTTGATGCGTGGTAACTGAATTTCAACTGATTGGTGTGGTGTGGTAGCATCGACTGGGATTACCTTGGCATCATGTATTAAAGTCGCCATGGTAATTTGTCTCAATAGAGTTTTGAGATTTGAACTTGCTTTGAAATAATATTCCTCACTCAGCTCCCGATTTCCAAATTGTTGTTCCAATTCATCCTCACCACATACGGCCTCGACCTTGTCTTGCGTGTAGCAGAATTTCCTATACCGTTGCTCCAGGTGAGTAATCTGGACTTCGACTGTCTCTCTTGTGACTTCCGTGTCCAAGCTGAGCTCCTTGCTGCGTTTTAAGGGCTCGTTGCAGACTTTTCTAGAGCGACGCCTGCTTTGCCTAAATTGTCATGATGCACTGAGTTCACGTGCGCGTATATTCTAACCTTACAGCAATATTAATGTGGGTGACCTGCGCCCTACTTCACTTTACGGCACTGGACTGCTAAAGCACGTGATTTATCTTATGATGTTGTTTGCCACACGTGACGATTTGAAACACATGACTTGATTTATTGAAATTGTGAGACACGCGCACGATTGATCTGAATTAAAAGCACGAATTATTTTGATGATGTGCCACATTCGACGACTACACAACAATACATGATTATTTCGATGACAATAATGTGGAACATTAGATAAGAAAACGAATTCCAGACATAACACTCTAGAGGCTGATTTTATACATTAATTTGTTACTTTCGACTGGAGACTTTATCAAATTTTCTTAGATTTCCTACGGAAAACTTGAACTGAAATTTTTTCTGCTATAGCTATTGGCAAGTTACATCAATGCAATCAAACCCCAAACAAAACACTCTATAGAGTGATTTTATACTAATTTTCTTATGATTTTTAGAAAATCGAATTTTCCCAGATTTCCCACTCGAAACTTGAACTGAATTTTTTCCTGTGATAGCTATTGACAAATCAAATTAATGCCAGCCATCTCCAAATATAACACTCTTGAGGCTTATTTTGTACATTCACTTCTTAATTTCGACTGGAGACTTTATCAACATTTTCTTAGATTTTCCACGGGAAACTTGAACTGATTTTTTTCCTGCGATAGCTACTGACAAGTCACATCAATGCCAATCCAACTCCAGACATAACACTCTAGAGTCTGATTTTATAGAAATTTTCTAATGATTTTTGGCAAATCGAATGTAGCGATAGCTGTTGGCAAGTCACTTCAATGCTATACAACTCCAAACATAACACTTGAACTGAATTTTTTATTTGCGATTGGTAATTGCGACAAATTTCGAATATGTTTTTTGGGTTTAGCGAATTTCCCACCGTTTTCCACGAAAAACTGAAGGGAGGTTTTGCCACTTAAGAATATTTACAAGAGTCTTCAATGCTATCCATGTGTCCATATTAATTTTCGTCTAAATAAAATCTACTTATTACGACTTAATTTTTTATTTTCGGCTAGGATAATACAATCTGCCTTATCAAATTTTTACTTTCGGCTGGCAATTTGGCGCTAACTTTAACAGTATATTTATAGGTGATGTCTAAGGTGGGTTTCGAGGCTTGATTTGATGTGACTGTGAGATCTATAGGTATATATATAGATATAAATTATGGTATGAAATAGCATTCCAATTTACTACTAAATTAGTTGTATATTGTTAGGAATGTATCTGGTGGTAGGATTCCTACCATTCGATGAATGCGGTTGGTATTTCGATTGTTCCGCTGTTGCTTTTGTAAACCAAATTGAAATAGTATTTATTTTAATCACAAAGATCCACTGGTTGTGTCGGTATAAAGGAATTCATAGGGAGGTAATACCCATTCTGTGGATCTCACAACTTGCTGGAACATTACTAGTCTGCTAGAATAGTTGCCTCGCACGGCTACTTATCTTTGAGAGATAACGCATGTATTGATTTTGGGGTTTATGTATATGTGCTCCTTCTGATTAATTGTTGGGACTAGCCTAATATGATATCGAGTACTCTGTACTAATGGAATTTTGATCTCGAATACGACCGTTGTCTCAATATTTATAGTTTTGTCTGTAGAATTTTGTCGATGGCAGCTATATTCTCTCTGCGGTACGGCATGTCCTGAGTTAGTTTTAAATTAGGAAAGATTTGTTTGATCTGTTCCTGAACTTGGTATGAAGTTAAGATCAACAGATCGAGTGTATCTCGAAGGACTTTTGTGATGTTGGACTTCTGTTGGAGTTTCATAATTTCCACCATAGTGTGTATAGCATGATTGGTAAATTCTTCATGGAAGAAATAATTGACAATTATTGACTCTAATATGGACATCTGGTTGTGTAATAATTCCTTGTGTTGCTGCTGGTTCGCATTTAATTTTTCTATGCTTTCTTTCTAAATGTCTCCTTTCTAAGGTGATCTTATTGGTGTTCTTGCTACTACTATTCCTAATGTGGAGATTATTGTGAGCGTGTCCAGTATTAGCTTGGACTTGTAACTTGTTTATGTTGTTTTGCGATATCGTTGGCTCCCCCGCTGTGTCTATTTAGATTTCCGCTGGCAAGGGCATCGTCTCGTTTTATCTATTGTCCTCTATTGTTTAAAATAATCGTCCGTTGCTATATTTTACTGTTACTGCTCTAATAAATCCATCGTTACCACTATATACCTCTTGAAATCTTGCTAAGGTCCATTTCCTGGAGGTAGATTATTATCTGTATTGAGTACTAGCTCTCCTTTTGTTATATTTCGTTCCTTTTAATTCCATTTACTTCACTTCTGTAATAGTAGTATGTATTCGTTTAACCAGACCTTCCAAAATTCTTGCGTTATTTTCTGCGGGAGTCTCCACCGTGCTAAATGTTTCATCTTTTGATTTAAACGGTTTGTTTCTAGTACCGTTCGCAGTGGCTCATCTATCAGAAAATAAACCGGTGTTAGCTTTGTAAAATCATTAGGATCCGATGATAGTGGAAGAAGAAGTCGTGAGTTTAGATGTTGCCCTCTAATTACGCTACGTAGATGATGCTTGACGGATTTAACTGACGCTTCCCGTAGTCCACCCATATGAGGGCTCTTGGTGGTTTTTAATGCCATACGTAGTTGCTTCATTGTAGAGATCAGATCGTTCCTCATAAGTTTTAAGGCCTCTATAATGTTAGAGCCATAGTCGCTGTGGAGATCCGAACAATGACCTCAAACAATGTCGAAAATAACTCTGGGTTAGACAGACTTCCGCCCACTCGCAGTAATCCGTCGTTGCTTATTGTCGAATAAAGGATAAAAGGTTTGATTCGCTTTGTTTTCCTAGCAGTTTGTTAAATGGTCCGAAGGAAAACTGTTTTTTACCTTTAAAGCTAAAATCAAACTGCCGTGAAGTTCTCTGGTTATTAGATAAGTTGGTGACGATTTAGTTGTTCTCTTTGCAAATCTAAGAATTCAGTATGACATTTTCATCTTTCATTGTAGTAGTCATTGTGCATACTTCTTTTCTGAATTCTTCTGAGTTTTCTTCAATTTGCGGTTTTATAGAATATTCGGATGAGTCTCTGAGCCCGCTTGGTCGTTTCAACTAAAGCGAGTAATCTATCAGACTGGAAGGGCTCAAGTGATGCACAATCCGCAGGATTTCCTTCCATTGCAATGAAGATAATACGGATTGGATTTTAGCAATCTTGTTAAGAACGAATGTTTTGAATCGATAGTTGTTTGTGCTGTATCTTAACTGTGCTTGTAATTTCACTTTTTATAATGTCTGCAATTGGTTAGTGTACAGTAAATCCATTTTGCTTCCAATTCAGTAGGCAGTAGTTATTGCATAATTGTCTTCACTTTTATTATTACCGGTGCTAGTCATCCTATAGCATCAAACAGTTTGATAATTTCGGACAGCACTTTTCTTTTGGTTATAGGCGCTTCGATATCTAGTGCTTTGATATTAAATTGGCAAATATCTTTTGTGGAATTCCATAAGATACTTCGGATTTTAATAGTTTCCCCTATTTCAATTGTGTGGTAGTTTTTAGTCCGATGCTCAATACCTATGCTTTCTGATATTTTCTGGTTGTTGCTATATGATCCAATCAGATCCAATCCATTTTGAAAATGTTCTTCGCATGATTGTTCTTCACTGGAGTCCAGAATCTTTTTAACTGCCCCTCTAAATCGATATCTGATGTCATTGATTTTACATGGTGAAGTTGGCTACTTGAGTTTTTAAATTTTCCGAACACGATCCATCCTAATTCTGTTGTTTGAGTTACTAGTTGTTGTAGTATTAGTTGTTCTGTACTTCGTTTTATAATATCACACAATACGATTTTTCGATAATAATCTGCTCCAAGCAAAATATCTCTGGAGCCTGGTGTTATATAGTTGGGATCTGCATGGTCTAGGTTGTTTAGATGTTCCCAATCTTATATCTGTTGCTCTGGCAGTAGTTTCACTAGTTTTTGAAATACTATTGTAAAATTCAGATGCTTTGACAGGTTGAATATTTGAAGGTTCACTATTTTCTTTACCACCATGCACCAAAAGCCATTTAAGATTTAATAGTATGTGGGTGTACAGGAAACTGCGCCACGTTACAATGCAAATATATGAAAGCAGGTTTAAAATTGTTTGAGCTTTGGGTGATTGTACCATCGATCAGTTACAAAACCACACGAATTAACGATTTATTCAAAAAAGGTTATATTAAACCGATAAATGGCCAATCCAATTAAATATTCGCAATAATATTTTAATCGACACTCGCCAACCACAATTTAAAAATTATGCAAACACCGCTGCGATATCAACCAACTAAATTAAATTTATTTTAAATTAAATAATTGCGGTTAATTTATATAATTTGTTGGTTTTTAATTAACATTAAATTAATTCAATATAAACAAATATTTAATATAAACAAACGATTGTTTGTATACATATATTATGCTATTATAAATATACATATTATAATATTATTTATATTTGCACTAACAATTAATTATTATAATTTAATTAACTTCAAACAGTAATTAATTTTTTATGAATAGCAAAATATAAAACATTTTTATCAATAAAAATCAGAACATTAAATATTGTGATAATAAACATAAAGCACTTTGTGAGCTTATTTCAATGGTTGTATTGTTAGTGTTATTTATATAGAAGAGTACAAAGGTTAAATAATGTATACGCTTATTTAATGAGGTTAATTGTACGTAATTAATGTATTAAAAAAAAAATACAAAAGTATTAATTAAATAATTTAATTACTAGTTTGCCACAGCAGCCAGCACGCTGCTTAAAATGAAATATTTCTATCAAATTAACCCATATTTCCTTTCAAATAAATAGAGCCAACATATTTAATTCGTTTATACGAATATAATTGTTAAGGATGTATCCATAAAAAATAAGAGATCACAATACACTTTTTTTTTTTATGGCAACGGAAATAAAATAAAATTCTACGAATATCCCTTGTTAGATTCGTTTATAGAGCTAAGTATTTTTTTTTTTTTTTTTTTTTACGAATCAATAATCTAGAAATTTTTATTATCTTATGTATAAAGTAAAAAAAAAAATATTTTTTTTTATGATAACATATAAAAGCTCATTTCTATCTTCTTCCATTTTCTTCATTGTGCTGTTGTTGTTATTTGTTATAAACACAATTTGTAAATTGATATTTATAGGTTTATGTATAATAAAAATATACGTATTGTAATATGACAAATTAATGCATAAAATTATAAATAATTTATGTATAGTATGACATATAAATGTATAATGTACTTAAAACTCTACGAACAGTACATTCATTTATATATGTCTTATACGTAAACATTTATAACAGTATTAAAAGACAATTAAAACACCTGATACATACGTCGTATATTATCCATTAGATGTTCTGTGTATCTGTGTTTGTATATTTCGGGAAATACATAATTTTTCATTGTGGGTTAAAACATTTTTTTTTTTTCTGATTGATTTTGATAGATTTTCACTCAAGCTTTGTGATTAAAAAAAAAATAATTTTCACATTCAATGAAATTTTGTTGGTGAAAAGATGAATAATACAATGGGATAACAAATACACCCAATTACACCCAGAAACACAAAAAACTATTTACATTATTTTAAGCGTTAAATTGGAATTGATTACCAAAGGAAGCACTAAATACAATGGATCCTTTTGTATTTAAAATAAAATAAAATTAAAAAGCTTCAACGGAAAAGAGTGTGTATATGTGTGTGTGAGTATGTGGATTGTGCGGATTGAACATGATGATGAATAAATACAAAGCTTTTATATTTATTTGAACATGTATTTATATAATATTATGCTATGTGGTGTGGCTTTTCATATTGATTAATACGTTTAATGATGATGATGATAACAGATATTAATATGTATATGCATTTTAGTTGGTATGTTTAAGGTGTACAAATATTTGGCTACATTGTGTTTATGTATTTAAAAAATGCATTTTGTTTTAAAATTTATTTAATTTGTATAATACGAGTATTGTTTATTGTTTATGTGTATTCGTAATAATTGATGTAAAATTTGAACTTTACCAATTACAGCTCGGGTTACCAGTGGAACTTCTTTAAAGAGTTCACATAGTTTATTTTATAACATAATTATTTACCCTTAAAGTTTTCCAGATGTTTGCGATCAACAGGGTAGCATTGTTTTTAGTGTGGCTTTGTTTGATTGACATTTCTGTAAGTCGTTCTTCAAGCACCAAGCCGAGTTCTGTTTTTTTTCGACCATATAAAACATCATTTTTAACTAGGTCATTACAAGTAAAATACTTAATTTTTTCGTTCGTAGAATAGATATTAACCTCCTTATCAATATTCAACAACATAGCCTTATGATCACTAAAATCAATATCGTCAATTGCCTGCCAAATAGTATTTATAGCACAATATATTAGTGACAAAAACATCAATAATAGTAGATGAATGCTCAGTGACTCTAGTCGCCATATGTAAAGATAACTTAATCAGAAAGACATAACCCTCAGACATAGTGGAAAATCTGAAAGGCCTTGATTTCGTATCATTTTCATCAAAGATGTTGATGTTAAAATCACCGATTAGTATTAGGTTTTTTAATCTACTAAGTACTTCTTGGTAATACTCATGGAACATTTCAAAATTTGTATCACTAGGTTTATAGACTGCCGCTAAATCAAAACTAAAACCTTTTAATCTGACTATAAGAAAACTGGCTTTTCCATCTATTACTACATTACTAATTAACTCAGACCACACATCAGAGCGAAGAAAAACAGACACTTCACCACCCATATTAGATCTCGTTAAACGATAACTAACATAATTAAAAAATCTAATATAAACCGACGAATATTCTTGTAACCAAGTTTCAGTAATGTCAATAATATGCACCTCGGACTTTATAGCACCAAGTAGCAGCTCGATATCATCAAGTTTATGATTAATGCTCCTTCCATTTAAATACAGAACATTCAACCCTTGATAGCAATTTTCGCTATACAAAAATTTATCATCATACGAGACATTCAAACACCGATCTAGATTGAGATTTTCATCCATTAACAATTACTTAAGAAGGCAGTGTTAGAAAAATAAATTAAGAGATAAAAGTGATCATAAAAGTAAAATATATATAGAAAAATATGAATCAAAGTATCAATTGGTAATCTTAGTTAAAAATGTAACCAACAATTTAAATATAGGGAAACACAAAAATAATAATTAATTAAAAAAGAAGAAAAAAAAATAAAGAAAAAGAATAACATTATGCAACGCATTACGTGACCCTATTCTGCGGTGACATCAACAAGCCTGTCCGAATCAGTTTCAGTTTTGATCCATGTGATTCGGGATTTATCTGCTTTACGCACTTTGTTATTTTGCGTCCACGCATACTTCAGTTTTATCGTGTCCTTGGCTTGATTATATTGATGCTGTAGGTTACGCCGCATATAATGGGGCCACAATCAATAATAAACACGATATATGTATAATCACTCGTATATTATTTTGTATAATTATATTTCTTAGTTTACAATATTAAGTAATTTAAATGATGATATTAATTAACATTAATATAATAATATTATTTTCCACTCGCACTTGTGTCGACGTCAGAAAATGGAATGTATATTTTTTATTTGTTTCCAAAACATGGAGTAGCAAAAACAAGAAAAAGATTATTAAGTTTTTGTTGACAGCGCGTATTATTGTTTTGTGTTGCGTTCGCATATTTCTGTTTTCTGTACGTGGTCAGTTGCTGCGACTTTGTTTTGGAGATGGCGTCGCGGTTGTATTCAATACACATTGCTAACGAGTTGATTTTCGTTACGGAAGATGGAGCATTGATAAGTTGAATGAATTCAATTATCAGGCAATGCTAAAGTTGTGTAAGCGGAACTTTCTATGTTGTTGATTCATGTAGAGATTGGAATATTTTAACGAAATATTCTAACCGCTACATCACCCTCCGCCAAATAATTTCCCCTTCTGAAAGAGTGAACCAGCTCAGTTTATGTGCTTATACGGACAACCTTGCGTGGTTTTGATTCTGATATTTGATCAGATGAATATTGTATTCCGTATGTTGGTTTCAATCTGTCGATTGAGATGTTTTGGTTCTTGTCTTTAATCGATATGACAAATTGTTTTCGAAGTCGCCTTACAACTTTGTAAGGACCTTCGTAAGGTGGGGTTAAGCCTGTGCGTACCTTATCTACTCTAACGAAAACAAAATCACAGTTGTCCAGAGATTTCGGGACAAATATGTCATTTTGTTTGGATTGTCGTGTGCTTGTTGGTATAAGGTTTTGCATCGTTGTTCGCAGTTGGTCGATAATTGTGTCATGGTTTGGTTGAGGTGAAAGAGGATTTTCGATAAAGAACTCACCGGGTAGCTTTATTGTCTGTCCATAAACAAGTTCAGCTGGTGAGCACTTAAGATCTTCTTTCACTGTTGCTCGGATTCCAAGTAAAACTATTGGGATTTCCGAACTCCAATGAATGGTATTACCTCTGGCCTTAATAGCTGTTTTGAGCTGTCTGTGGAAACGTTCGACCATGCCGTTAGATTGGGGATGATAGGAAGTAGTACGAATTCGGTGTGAGCCCAAAAGGTTTGTTAATTCCGAAAAAAGTTTGGACTCGAATTGGCTACCTTGATCGGTTGTGATGTTAACCGGAACTCCAAATCTAGATATGTATTGTTCTACAAATGTTTTGGCAATGGTTGCTGCAGAAATGTCTTTAATGCAGTACGCTTCGGGCCATCGAGTAAAGCGATTGACACAAGTTAAAAGGTAAGTGTAACCATTAGATGGAGGAAGTGGCCCTACGATATCTAAATGGATGTGCTCGAATCGACCTGGTGGAATATCGAATTGTCCATGTGGCGATTTTGTATGTCTCTGAATTTTGCATTTTTGGCAGGATAAACAAGATTTCGCCCACTGGGTTACGTCCTGATTCATGCTAGGCCAAAAGTATCGAGATGAAATCAATTTACGTGTAGCACGGATACTTGGATGCGAAATGTTGTGCAGAGTGTCGAAGATGGTTCGACGTAATGGCTCTGCAATATACGGCCGATTGTTGCCTGTTGACGTTTCGCAGTATATTTCTAAACCAGGTAATTTAAAAAGCTCTAGTTTCATGCTGGAACTAGTGTGACATTCGGAACCAGAAAGCAAATTCTGAAGCTCTAAGTCTGCTTTTTGTGACCTGATGATTGTGTTATAGTCGACGTGAGTCTCGACTGCAGCAGTTTCGTGATCTGATGTGCGAGATAGTGTATCTGCGACCACATTATCTTTGCCATGAATGTGTTGAATATCCGTGGTAAATTGAGATATATAATCCAAATGACGTGATTGACGTGGATTACGTTCAGTTTTTGCCTGAATTGCTCTTGTCAGAGGCTTATGGTCGGTATAAATGGTGAAGTCCCGACCTTCGACAAAGTATCTGAAATGCTTGATTGCGAGATAAATTGCGAGTAATTCCCTGTCGAATGCTGAGTATTTCTTTTCGGCATCGGATAATTTCTTTGAGAAAAATCCCAGGGGTTCCCAACATCCTTCACTGTACTGTTGCAGAACCGCACCAACGGCGGTATTTGATGCGTCAGTAGTGATGCTGAATTTTGTGTCATTCAGAGGATGCACTAATAAAGTGATATTAGCTAACTTGTTTTTCAATTCTATGAATGCATTTTGGCATTCATCAGGCCAAGAAAAATTCTTTGTTGTCTTGGGCATCTTGAGTAATGCGGTCAAGTGCGAGTGAATTGGTGCAAGTGTTTCAGAAACTTTTGGTATGAATCGGTGGTAGTAATTTACCATACCGATAAATTGCTGGATTCGTTTAATTGAATTGGGAGCTGGGAATTCCGTAATGGCATTAATTCGTTCCGGAGAAGGCAGAATACCATTAGGAGTAATTTTATGGCTAAGAAAGTCAAGAGTGTTTACACCGAAAATGCATTTTGAACTCTTGATGGATATATCAAACTCTGTTAATTTTTGGAAAAGTTGTTCCAAATGAAGTTTGTGTTCTTCCTTAGTGCGCGATGCCACGAGTATATCGTCGATGTAGACAAAAACAAAGTCTTGATCTCTAACAATCTCGTTTATGAATCGCTGAAACGTCTGAGCGGCATTTCTGAGACCAAATGGCATTCGGGTGAATTCGAAAAGACCAAATGGAGTAGTTATTGCCGTTTTATGAACGTCATCAGGGGCGACAGGAATTAAATGATAAGCTCTAACAAGGTCGATCTTGGAGAAAATTTTAAAACCATGTAAGTGCATGGAAAAATTTTGTATGTGAGGAATCGGATAACGATCTGGTGTTGTGACCATGTTAAGTCTACGATAATCCCCACATGGTCTCCAGTCAAGATCTTTCTTTTTCACCATGTGTAACGGACACGATACCGGGGATGCCGAGGGTTGACAAATCCCTAATTCCACCATGTGTTGAAATTCTGCGAATGCAGCTTTGTGACGCACTGGATCTAGTCTTCGTGGTTTTGAAACGGGCAAATGACCACTCGTGACAATGTGATGTACCACGGAATGTTTTACGGGTAGATTGTAATTTGGCGGCGCTGTTAATGAAGGAAATTTCTTCAAGAGCGTGCCATATCCGTTATCGACAGTAAAATGAATCGGAGTTGGTGTGTTAACTCGGACTGTGGAAGCATTGATTGACAGCTGTGTCGCTGGATCAATCAGCCTCTTATGTTTGATATCGACAAGGAGACCAAATTTATTGAGAAAGTCGGCGCCAATGATTGGACGGTTTACATCTGCTAAGATGAAAGCGTGTGTGAATGTACGCTTAAGTCCAATGTTTACCTGGAGCAATTTGCTGCCGTAGGTATTGATTGTAGTGCCATTGGCAGCCGATAAGACTAGTCCTGTGTTTATCTTCGAATAATATGTAATAAAGTCGCGGAACGGTATGACAGAGAGATCCGCGCCTGTATCGACTAAGAAAGTGAGTTCATTGGCGGGGTCGTAAATGAAAAGACGACTATGATATGTTTGTGTCTTACGGTCTGCCGCCGCAACCGTAAGTTTTAGGCGTTTGGGGCTTTGTTATTATTGTCAATCGTCGCTATGGCAATGGCCGGTCTGAAATTGCACGGTTTTGTGCATTTTTGTGCTTTGGAACCAAACTTGTGGTGGTACCAACAAATATCTGACTGCCGCCGTCCTTGGCTCGATCTTGATTGACTGCGATATCTAGATTGAGATTGAGATTGTCGACCTCGTGAACGACTTCTATTGTTGCTCCCGATTTTGGCGAGCATTTCTTCTACTTTTGCCAAACGTGTCTCCAAGCTGGATGTACTTGTAGAGAATGAGGGGCCTGCGTTGCGTTCCGTATACGAGCCGTGGACTTTCGCCTCCTGTGTTTGTTTTGACGGGCGTTGGACTGAATTGATGCTATGTGATGCATTTACGGCCTCGTTGAGTTTGTCTGCGATTTTGGCTAGCTCATCCGAGGTGGCTGTCTCTTGTTGTGGCACAAGCGCTATACGAATATATTCCGGTAATTTGCGAATCCAGAGTGATTTTACGAGGCCTGGTGTGAAATTAGTGCCTGCCAAATTTTTAATTTGACGCAAAACCTCGGATGGCCGTCTGTCCCCGATAGCTTGTTTGTCCAAAAGAGTTTCAAGCCGTTTTTCCTCAGATGGTGTATTACGTTCAATGAGGGCTGTCTTCAAAGCCAGATATTTATCAGTCGTCGATGGGTTTTCTAATATGTCTTGTATTATCTCGCAAGCCTCGGTTGGCAATGCCAAAAGAATCTGACCAAATTTTGCCTCATCTTTATTGATTCTGTTGACCGAAAATTGGATTTCCGCTGTTATAAACCATAATTTTTGATTGATTATTAGTCCAAAATGGAGGTAAGCGTACTCCCTGACCTGAGGCTGCAACTTCCGCTGATGGGCCGGGCTTATGATCGTCCGTTGTCATGTCAGCATCATTGCCGTTAGTCATTTTGAATTGTCACTTTTAATTATAAAATAGGTTAAATGCCGTATTAACTACAAATAAATAATCCCGTAATGTAGAAACGGTTTGCGAATTAACGTAACAAAATAACTTTACACTGCGAACCCAAAACAAAATTCTAGTTTATGAATTAATGCGAATATTTTGAATATAAATTTTATAGTGTTCGTGACGACAACAAGGCGAAGTGATAGTGGAAAAATTTACAAACAATAGAAGTGAAAGAGAAAATGAAATATAATAAAGAAAATAATAGAGAAAAAATAAAATTTAGCAATTGTTAGTTTGAATTTAGGAATTTAATTAACGTAATTCTAATGTTAGTAAAAAATAATGAAAAGTTCTTAGCTTTCTTTTAACAATTTTGTTATCTGCTGATGTTGTTGACTGCTTCTGTTGTCTTTCTTGTTTGTATTATACCACGAGTATGTAGGTATACTTCAATGCTTGTGTAATTTGTGTGTTATTTGATGTTGTGTGGATCAAATTTAACGATGATATTGCAGGTTATGTGTTGATATACATATATGATGCGATATAATAAAGTTGAATATACAATTGAATGATGTATTGTTGTACCGAGTGTTGTATAGATGAGAAACAATTCTACTCGTACAGTGGTTGTTCTGTCGATTTTACCCTGTGCTCTCCAATAAATGTTTTGAAATTAACGGTTTAATTCACGTTTTTTTAATGTGTAGTTTATTTTATACCCGTTGTAAATTTTATGACTTCGCACTATTTCCGTTGTTATTGTCTTTTCAACTAAATTGGAAAGGAAAAAAAAAAAAATATGACGGCAGTAAAATTCGAAAAGGTTTCACGTTTATTCGATTGAAAAGTCACGTACCTTTTTCTTGGCACGGTAATCCGCACCAAGATAATTTAATAATGCACCGGATTAGAAAACGTACAGTTGGAATACCCGTACAAGGCTGCGTGTTCTTCCTCTTAGAGTCACCACTTATCGTGTCCTTGGCTTGATTATATTGATGCTGTAGGTTACGCCGCATATAATGGGGCCACAATCAATAATAAACACGATATATGTATAATCACTCGTATATTATTTTGTATAATTATATTTCTTAGTTTACAATATTAAGTAATTTAATTGATGATATTAATTAACATTAATATAATAATATTATTTTCCACTCGCACTTGTGTCGACGTCAGAAAATGGAATGTATATTTTTTATTTGTTTCCAAAACATGGAGTAGCAAAAACAAGAAAAAGATTATTAAGTTTTTGTTGACAGCGCGTATTATTGTTTTGTGTTGCGTTCGCATATTTCTGTTTTCTGTACGTGGTCAGTTGCTGCGACTTTGTTTTGGAGATGGCGACGCGGTTGTATTCAATACACATTGCTAACGAGTTGATTTTCGTTACGGAAGATGGAGCATTGATAAGTTGAATGAACTCAATTATCAGGCAATGCTAAAGTTGTGTAAGCGGAACTTTCTATGTTGTTGATTCATGTAGAGATTGGAATATTTTAACGAAATATTCTAACCGCTACAGTTTCCCGTCCTCACAGTATTGCCTTGCTCTCTTTAGAATTTTAAAGTGTGTGTTTTATGTGTTTAATGGACGGGTGGAATCAGTGGTCCATATTTCTTTAAAAAGAACATTACAATTGATGGATTCCGCTATAGAGTCATGATTACCGACTTTTTCGTCCCCCATTTGAATATTTGTGTAGTATTAATATGTCACAAAGCACGCGCCTCAATCGATTAATCAATCGACCTTTTAATTGGCCTCCAAGATCGTGTTGTCTAACAAGTTTGTGTTATTTTCTGAACGGATATTATCTGAAGTCGCTAGTTTACGCCGATAAACAAGCGACGATGGAGTTGATCTTTCAGATTGCGCTTTATTCGAGCCAGCCGCGACGCCCTTATTCCGAAATCCTATTTTAACACTAATGGCATAAAAGTATCTTTCCAATAAAGCCAGTACCATGCCTGTTACCATCATTTTGAAGTGATATATTTTATTTTAGAGTTCAATACATGTATAACAAACGTGATGGATGCTCAAAGGAGGAATCGTTTTTGTCGTATCCGAATATAATTTTTTTAAATTTAATTTTTTTGTTTAATTAATATAATTTACGAAGAGGTAAAATTGTTAAGAGTCTGCAATTCAATTTCAATCTGTGAGCATTGTGAAAAATAAATCACTTTTCAATCATCTCATCAGGCTATAGCGGCTGAACTGCTAACTTATTACCTGATTTTCCCATATATCGGAATCAACCATGCACTTGTAGTGTAAGCCAATTTTACAATTCCTATTTAAAAACTTTTGAATAAAAGTGCAATTTCAATTTTTATTGTAATTAACTCGTACATGCGGGTACTAATCCAAACATTAAGTTATTCTGGTATGTTTAATGTTTAAATTAGTTTGCGCATTTTTTCATTTTCCATTTTTCATTTTTTATGTTTTATGTTTTATGTTTCATGTTTCATGTTTCATGTTTCATGTTCCATGTTTCATGTTTCATGTTTCATGTTTCATGTTTCATGTTTCATGTTTCATGTTTCATGTTTCATGTTTCATGTTTCATGTTTCATGTTTCATGTTTCATGTTTCATGTTTCATGTTTCATGTTTCATGTTTCATGTTTCATGTTTCATGTTTCATGTTTGTTTCATGTTTCATGTTTCATGTTTCATGTTTCATTTTTCATTTTTCATTTTTCATTTTTCATTTTTCATTTTTCATTTTTCATTTTTCATTTTTCATTTTTCATTTTTCATTTTTCATTTTTCATTTTTCATTTTTCATTTTTCATTTTTCATTTTTCATTTTTCATTTTTCATTTTTCTTTTTGCATTTTGCATTTTTCATTTTTAATTTTTAATTTTTCATTTTTCATTTTTCATTTTTCATTTTTCATTTTTCATTTTTCATTTTTCATTTTTCATTTTTCATTTTTCATTTTTCATTTTTCATTTTTCATTTTTCATTTTTCATTTTTCATTTTTCATTTTTCATTTTTCATTTTTCATTTTTCATTTTTCATTTTTCATTTTTCATTTTTCATTTTTCATTTTTCATTTTTCATTTTTCATTTTTCATTTTTCATTTTTCATATTTCATTTTTCATTTTTCATTTTTCATTTTTCATTTTTCATTTTGCATTTTTCATTTTTCATTTTTCATTTTTCATTTTTCATTTTGCATTTTGCATTTTGCATTTTTCATTTTTCATTTTGCATTTTGCATTTTTCATTTTTCATTTTTCATTTTTCATTTTTCATTTTTCATTTTTCATTTTTAATTTTTAATTTTTAATTTTTAATTTTTAATTTTTAATTTTTAATTTTTAATTTTTAATTTTTAATTTTTAATTTTTAATTTTTAATTTTTAATTTTTAATTTTTAATTTTTAATTTTTAATTTTTAATTTTTAATTTTTAATTTTTAATTTTTAATTTTTAATTTTTAATTTTTCATTTTTCATTTTTCATTTTTCATTTTTCATTTTTCATTTTTCATTTTTCATTTTTCATTTTTCATTTTTCATTTTTCATTTTTCATTTTTCATTTTTCATTTTTCATTTTTCATTTTTAATTTTTAATTTTTAATTTTTAATTTTTAATTTTTAATTTTTAATTTTTAATTTTTAATTTTTAATTTTTAATTTTTAATTTTTAATTTTTAATTTTTAATTTTTAATTTTTAATTTTTAATTTTTAATTTTTAATTTTTAATTTTTAATTTTTAATTTTTAATTTTTAATTTTTAATTTTTAATTTTTAATTTTTAATTTTTAATTTTTAATTTTTAATTTTTAATTTTTAATTTTTAATTTTTAATTTTTAATTTTTAATTTTTAATTTTTAATTTTTAATTTTTAATTTTTAATTTTTAATTTTTAATTTTTAATTTTTAATTTTTAATTTTTAATTTTTAATTTTTAATTTTTAATTTTTAATTTTTAATTTTTAATTTTTAATTTTTAATTTTTAATTTTTAATTTTTAATTTTTAATTTTTAATTTTTAATTTTTAATTTTTAATTTTTAATTTTTAATTTTTAATTTTTAATTTTTAATTTTTAATTTTTAATTTTTAATTTTTAATTTTTAATTTTTAATTTTTAATTTTTAATTTTTAATTTTTAATTTTTAATTTTTAATTTTTAATTTTTAATTTTTAATTTTTAATTTTTAATTTTTAATTTTTAATTTTTAATTTTTAATTTTTAATTTTTAATTTTTAATTTTTAATTTTTAATTTTTAATTTTTAATTTTTAATTTTTAATTTTTAATTTTTAATTTTTAATTTTTAATTTTTAATTTTTAATTTTTAATTTTTAATTTTTAATTTTTAATTTTTAATTTTTAATTTTTAATTTTTAATTTTTAATTTTTAATTTTTAATTTTTAATTTTGAATTTTTAATTTTGAATTTTGAATTTTGAATTTTGAATTTTGAATTTTGAATTTTGAATTTTGAATTATGAATTTTGAATTTTGAATTATGAATTTTGAATTTTGAATTTTGAATTTTGAATTTTGAATTTTGAATTTTGAATTTTGAATTTTGAATTTTGAATTTTTAATTTTGAATTTTGAATTTTGAATTTTGAATTTTGAATTTTTAATTTTGAATTTTGAATTTATAATTAATTTTTAATTTTTAATTTTTAATTTTTAATTTTTCAGTTTTCATTTTAATTTTAATTTTTAATGATATTAGATTTTAAGTCTAATGATATTAACAAAGAAATGGAGACAAACAACCGTATGCAATTTCCGGTCGACAAGAGATGGTCATCTTACAGAGATAGCCTGAACCGTTTAATTAAAAACCTACCGTTTATTACAAAATTGGCAGCTGATCGAGAACAATACGCCACTAGCAAGCGCTACATACATGTATCTGACCATGTGAACAGAATGGGTTTTCCAAATAAATTATAATCGATGACCAAAAAATTATAATCGATGTTTAGCGAAGAGTGGAGTACGCATTGAGAACGCATTCGGAATTATGAAATCTCGGTTTATGCGTTTTAAGTTAATTATAATTATTATGTGGTGTTGCATTTTGAATAATGTAAGCATTAACTTTAATGAAGATATTGAGATAGAAAGTGTTGTTTACGCTACTTAGCCGAATCGCCGGGTTAAAATAAAAGGCAAATAGGCAAATAATTTGACAAACAAAAAAAAAAACTTTATTGAATTTTTTTTAAATAATTCACTAACATTTACTAATAACAAAAAAAACAAATAATTAAAATGACACATCCTACACGGCCTAGTAATAGTTGCTTTCATATGCACCATAATCCAATACCGAACCGAACTTTCAAATCCGAAAAATGGTCCGTCTGAAAGAGTACGTCTGAAAGAGAGTGAAGTTAGCTAAACTATGAAATTGACAAAACATAGTACACATAGCAAAACACTTTTTCCAGCTGTTTTTTGATTTAAATGTTATACAGTAAAAAGCATTAATCACATCCTTTTTATGTTCATGATATCAAAAACGATCAATTTATTTTGATGTGGATTTGATTATTATTATATTACTGTATGTTTAGTCGACAAAACCAAAATAAATCAAATTACGTATTAAATCAATTTAATTTCCGATCAACTCGAAACTTTGAATATATTCGGCTAAACACTTTTCTACAATTACAAAGCTTAAACAGCATGTAAAATGAAAACATCTCGCAACTATATATTTTTTTTTTACTTTCTTATTTATTTTTGTATGACACTGAATCAATGTGGCGTGCTCGATTGTTTGTCGAAGTTCATCACTATTTAATTCAAATTGGAATAATATAATACCATACCTATTACAAATTTGTTCTTTTATTTATTTTTTTGTTTCAATTCACAAATTTTTATTAAATTTTGTTTGATTTTTAATTTACAAAACCTTACATTTATATTTATCAAGAGACTGCTTTAATCAAATAAATTTCGTCGATAAGTAATTTCCGTAACACATGAAATTGGGTTTTCTCCCCATATATAATGAAAACAAAGACCTAGTTCAAATAAAACACAACAAACTTACAAATCCTTATTTATGGTATGTCGAGTTCTATTGGGATTGTCAACAAAATCAAATTTTTGATGCACAAGCAGCATGATTTATTTCATGATTGTATTGATGAATAATGATTGATTATGCACAAAAATTATTTTAATAATACAACTAAATAAAAATTATTCCAATTTTTCAAAAAAATATGATCCTTTGAGGCTTGTTTCAAAATATTTAAACTCCTTAGCTGCAATTATGTAACTTTTATTGTTTCAGAGAATCAGAACAATTCAAAATTTGTTTGATTACTATCCGATTATTGGAAGTACATAATAATGATTGGACTTTGAAATTAGTTATTGGATTGTAACGAAATCCCTCAAGGGGACCTCGTTAACAGACACGATTTCAGAGGTCCGGTGTGGTATGGGTAGCTGACTTGACTCAGGACATGGCGTGGGGGTTTCCGGACATAAAACCGTGCTTGAATAACCGCATCGTCGACGAAAAACAGAAAACAAGAGTGGACCAAAAGTTTTGTATGTGTCTGCCCCAAGGAATTCCCCTTATCACCGGGCACAACTCTTCCGATGCCACAATGCCTCCTCATGACGAGTCAACTAATGGGGGAGGGGCATCCATCAATAATGATTAAATTTGATAAACTCAATTAAGAAAAATAAATTAATTAAATTTAATATGATTAATCTTAAAATGATTAAATTTGGTAAACTTAATTAAGAAAAAATAATAAATTAAATTTAACGAGATTAATTAAAGAAAAGGAATTAGATTTAATATGATTAATTAAGAAATGATTAAATTTAATAAAATTAATCAAGAAGAGGAGTTAAACTTAATAAAAATTAATTAAAAAATAAAGGAATTAAATTTGGTAATAAAAAAAAATAAAAAAAACTATCACAAACGGTTTTTTTCTGCCGTTGTTGTGATGGAATCCGGAACTCGTCACAGGAAAAAGACGCAGGCCTCACTTGTACGAGCGCTATGGCTCTCTTCACACCCCGGCTGCTCTCACAACTCACGAAACGGCGTCTGATGTTGTAGGAACATTAATCCAGTTTTAAAAAATGCATGTATTGGTTGTTGTAGTTGTAACCAAATTGCTGACGATGAAATGTGTAGATAAAACGTTGAAATGATGAACGATGAAATTGGTGAAATGATTTAAATGATGATCTTTGATTTGCATAACTGATGGCGTGACTTAAATGATTTTTAAAGTTAATAATTAGTTACATCCTTCTGGAACATGTTACGTCTAACAGTATATATTTTCGATTCATGAAGATTTTTATGCGGATGTAACAATGACCGGTTTAAATAACTCATTTATTTTATGTTGTGAAATTGCATTTTGCTAATTTCATTGATAAATTTCATTTTTTTTTTTGCACTAACTGAACACAATAACAAACTGTTTTTAATTTTTGATCACTCCACTTGGTTTTTTAAGGCAAATTTTTAATTTTTTGACCACTAAAAAAAAATACTATAGTTTACTGTTTAAAGAACGGTTTTTTTTCATGTTTTTGCAAATATTATGTAGACATGTTTACACACACTTTAATTGTTTCAATTGCCTACTGATATTGTATTTTAATTAGAATATTATTTATCATTTGAATTTAATTAACATAATGAAAAGATTTGTATTTTATTTATTTAAATTTCACAATTTATTTTCATATTATCATTGCTAGATGGCTCTTAACAAAACTGATTTACTTAATATCTAAAACCCAACTCCTAGTTTAATTTTTATCTCGCCAAAAGAAAAACATATTCCATTCAGCTCCCACCGTCTCCCTCTCTCTCAAAGGATTCTCTGACAACACCCAATCAGACAACCATATTTAACAAAAAAACAAATTTAACCAATAAAAATCACACACGTGACACGGCAATATTGGGGAAATAAAAATAGTAAAGTGATCGATAATTATACTGATCGAATTTGTAACGTACCGAATTTGAAACGTAAAACCGGCCACAGGGTAATTGATACTAAAAAATGAATTTAAAAGGAAACAAAAATGAAATTGAGGTCGCTTAAGCTAACAACTGGTACGAACCCAAACCTAGTTCATAACAGGATTTTGTTTAGAACAGTTTGGATTATCTGTGCACTGCGAAATTTCAAGCTTATTTCTTGATTTTGATATTGATCAATATTCGGAGTATAAATAAAATTATTCCTATGCCCTGATTTAAAATGTCAAAGAAAATTAGATTGTTTCCACAGGAATCAATTCCACAACTATATATCAACAGTTTACCAAAATTCCCCGAAAAATCAATACACACAAATATACATTTTTTTTATGTCAACATTTGCAACAAATCATTTAATTTTTTTTTTGTTTTTTAAAGCTAACCCACTTCTTAAATTGAGGTAACGTCTTTATACATCTTAATTAATTATGTATCTTCTTCAGGTTTTCTATATGTTTATAAACATAATATTCTTTGAATTTGTTGCTTTCATTTAAAAATATATTCTCGTACCTTACTAAAGTTATATATCCCACAGTCATGTACAAAGATTATTAATTAATCTAAATTCTTTATAGTCAATTAAAATCATATAAGTAATTTAATTAAAAAATTTATCTTATTAAGAGTTTTTTTTTTTTTTTGAAAATTTTCTCTTCAGTCTTGGGAGAACATTTTTATAACAAAATTATTATTATTTAATTTAATTTGTGCTTCTGTGTGTGTGTGTATGTTTTATGTAGATAGTTAAAAGAAGTTAAAAGAATTACAGGTACTAAGATTGAACAATTAAATAAATTAGGGAAACGTGAGGTATGAGTGTGGGTAACAGTGTATAAAAGTAGCATTTATGTTCCCTCCCCATATACTCGTATTATATTTATTCACTTAATCGTTTCGTTTATGTCGAAAAAATGCAATATCCAATTGAAATTAGGTTTTTTCTTTTCTTTTAGACAAATGCATCCTCGTTCCAATGAAAAAAGCACAACAAAAGGAAACAAAAAGCTTCTTTCTTTGTAAACACATTCACGAAACACAATATTTCTCTTTGTTTTTGTCATTTTTCTGTATGCGGTATGTGTACCAGAAATAAACTAGAAATTGGATGCTGAACAAGCTTGAAAGTTTTATTAGTTATAGTTGTTTGTATATATACAAAAATACAATGTATACAGTTTGAAATTAGTTTTTTTCGACGCTTTTCTAAATAATTTGTGTTATTTTTCAATATAAATGTCTTATACGTTGATAACCGAGACAAAAATAAAAAAATAAAAATAAAATTGTAAACCAGAAGATTGATAGTACCATAATTGAATTGGTTAAAAGGATAAAACGAAGTTTGTTTCTAATTTATAGACCATAGCTTGAATAAACTACTAAACTAGATTTTGCACTGAGGTGTAGCGGTGATGCTAAATTTTAGTATGTACTTATAGGTATGTATATAAAATCCACAATTTTTAATTAAACATCATGTTCTTGACGCTCGCTTTATACATCCTTCAAAAACAATAATATAGCTAAACTCTTCCGTTCTTGTCAGCGTCTGTGTACAAAGGCTATGCCTGGTATCACACTGTTTATCATAAATTTTCAAAGGTATACATTTTCCACCAATTCTTTACCTTGTCTCTCGAATAAAACGCTCCGAGACAAATTCACCTTCTGATTTTTTTTTATTTTAATAGGTTTGTTTGTGTGTTTTCTTAGCTTTTTGTTTTTGGATTCGCCTTGGAAAATTTATGTAAGTCGATTTACATGATTTATTCGGATATGTCATATTTGCGGAAAAAAACAAGAAAGAAAAAAAAACTTTGCTAAATGAAAAATAGGAAATTTACTTAGAGTTGATTTAAGATTTTATATAAGATATTGTTGATACTTTCTATGACAGCTTTCTATTGTTTTACATAATTTAATCGTAAAATATATTATTGTTGTATGATGGTTGGACAACCGAATCGATTTCACAGTTATGAAAATAATTTTTTATGTGGCACGTTTTAACGATTTTTTTTTTGATTTATTTTATTTTAGTGAGAATTTTTGGTTTTTGTTATTTTAAATATTTGGATGAATTTATTGAATCATAATTCATTTAAATAGAAAAATATGGTGCCTATAGAGTCCATCACGCTAGAAATCCCATTTTAGAATTTAAACCTATGTAATTTTGCAATTATTATTATTATTATTGGACGGCCATGCGGGCGATCAGCCACCTCGCACTGTGACCTAAAAAATCTATTGTGCTGGACCTTGTTTTATTATCCGTCCAGTCAATATTCAGATTCTTAATGAACCTGACCATACTGCCTCCCGGTACGTGATACATACTATCTGGGCTTATTGCTCTCCCTTTTAGATGTTTACTACAGCATGTAGTTCCGCTAGAAAGACGGTAGCATTGGAGCCCAAGGACTTCGAGAGAGTTGTCCCACTCCCGTATATTCCTACCCCTGCCCCGTATTCCGTTTGATTTTACTCTTACGAGTTGCTGGGAATTGCAAATCGCCTGTAGATCACCCAGCTTTACTACATGAAGGCTAACTAAAACGGGAGGGTGCCTGGTATCCAGGGGGTCAATTCTCGTTCTATGAAAAAACCTAATGAAAAAAAAGTTTTCATTTTGATTCCATCAAGTCTTTTTCATTTATAACATTTCACACAACGACAATAAGCGATTCTCGATGTCCAAATGAAAAAGAATCGTGAGAAAAACGCTGAATAAGTTATTTCCATAGTAAGCTACACTGTAAACACATATTTTTTCGAGTTTCATGTATATTTCCGCTAGCTTATACAACAATTGGTTTAAATATTAGCTAAATAAATGATAAAGTAGATTTAGTTAATCAGTTTTTGTCATTGGCTGTCAAAATATAAAGTAAATTATAAAATTGACCAAATTATTTTTAAAACTTAACTAAATTAATTATTTGGAGGCTTTTCTTAAATATACGGAATAGTTTTTAATAGATTTACTTATTAGTTAAGTTTAAAGTGAATCATATTATAGTTTCAATGCACATTTAATGGTAAAAATACAAATTTAGTTTTTATAGAATTTTATTTCCATATTTATGATGTTCTCACCGCCAAAATGGTCGATGAGAAAGTTTTATTCATATGAAAAGATTTTGACGTCATTTTTCTCCTTCTCATGGAACATGAATCGGAAATGTGTATTTCTCACTGAAAACACTTTTCATTGTACTTTTCATAGAACGAGAATTGACCCCCAGAGTCCGTATATTTTGGGCTGATTAACATATCAGTCATTCATCCATCGGCATATGCTGTTCCACCTTAGATTAGGGTTTTTTGTTAAAGTTTTCTGCTTTAGCGCCATATTTTAGCCTGTGCCAAATGGCCAAAAATGTGCCAAATGGCCTTAGTTACCAGTGGTTGCCACGAGGAGGCAGCACGCACACTTGCGAATTGTGAACAGGTTACCCCTTACACAATTGTACCCATTACGCTGCTGCCTAATGACAAGACCAGAACAGCTCAAGTGATGCGCACCCTACTGGAAGGTTACGGAGCTGGTAGATTAATCTACTCAACTTTGGTGCCCCCCTCTAATAGACGCCAAACCACCAATTTTGCAATTAAATGCTTTTTTAAAAATTGGTCAAATAACAATCGGTTTCAACTATTGTGAACACTATCAAACATAACGCCCATATTATAGCATGCCATATGGCATTCTGCCATTTTATCCCTCGTATAGCAAATTAATAGAACTGGTTTTGAATATTACAGAAACGAAAAATTCCGTATAATGTTTTGATTGTGTTGATTGAACTTTAGATCAACAGCAGGATAATCAATAGCTAACTAGAGCATATAATTTTGGATAATTATAAGCATATACCATATTCGCGGAAAAGTCAAAATATTTTTGGGTGAAAAAGTGTCAAACTTACAAAACAGTTTGCAATAAAATCGGTTCATATTTCGATTTTTCCTCAATTTACTTTGTGTGCAAACTCAAATTCTGAAGTTTGCAAAATAATGATACGGTATCTTTGCAAAGACTAAATTCGCGTATCGTTTTTTCACGTATATAATCAGCGCCAACTAATAAAATAAGCAGGTAGTCGTTTTAACACGATCAGACATATTGTTTAGTTATTCCGTTTAGTAGAAGTAAGAAAATCAGCTCTCTTAGTTTGAGATATTATGAACCCGGAAATAAAATTGAGAGAAAGGATAAGAACTTTTTACAGAATCATTTAACAATTCACAGTTCTTGGGAGATTTAGTTTCGACTATTTCCTGAAAATGTATATTAAAATATTCTTTGGTCAATTTTAGATTTTGAAGGTATTGTATATTTGTGACGGATAATCAGCAACCTAAAATTTTAATATTTCTTCATTCTCCAACTCTTACGAAAATATGTTGTAGGCGGTACCAACATAACAAATAAATACAGTTTTTATTTGTAATGTTTGTTGGTGTTGCTTCTCAACAATGGTGGGTGCCGAGCCCCATAGTTCAAGACTTTTACAAATGTATCAGCAGATTTCTTGTATTGTACAAGAAGTCTGTATTTGTATTAAATAAATATCATTTGCAGAAATATTTAAATTAAATTAAGCCTAAAATATATTTTTCCACTTTTCATTTTGAAAAGTACTTGCATGTCTCTAACTTCAAACCAACTACTATGTGCGCGATGATATAAAAATCCACATTTATTCCAAATTACAAATTCCTACTGGAAATGTTGAATGCCACGAACTTGTTGCAAGGGGTGTGGATAAAAGCCGTTTGAACTTTATCTCTTTTAAAATTGGCCTGGATTCTGATAGTTTTGATAAAGTTGTAGATGGGAGCATTTGGCCTTTAGAATGTGCGATTAAACCATTTATCAACTTTCGCTGCTCAGGAAAGGGTCATATTACGGCATCATTACCAGCATAATAATAATAATAACAACCAGCATAACAACTACCTACATAATAACCACTAAACCAGTATTACTCCGTCGAATATCCAACTAGAATTCCATTGTGACAACCGCAACAGTATTATCATGGGTCACTTGAATCCTAAACTGATGGCATTTACGTCGATTTATTACCACAATGCATCCGGCATTCTGGACAAAGCTAAAGCCTTTCGGCTTGGGGTTCTTTACAATTATTACGACATTATAACTATTGGTGAAACCTGGCTTACACCCAGTTTTAATTCCGAGGAATATTTTCCATCCAACTATGTCGTCCATAGGAAAGACCGTTATAACTTACTAACCAGCATGAAAGGTGGAGAAGTGTTGATTGCTGTGAAGTGTTCGATTTTGAACGAGATGATCGCTTGTCATTCTCAACTAGATATTATGGCAGTCCGTGTAAAGGTCGCCCATTCCTCCGTGATCGTGGTCGCTGTATATATTCCTAGTGGCTCAAACTTGGATTATTATGTGGAGATTACAAATTTTGTTGATTCAATTGTGTTACCTTTGGTAGGTGCTGGCGAACACCTTATGTTTGTTGGCGATGGTTTGACGATAGAATATTTTGCGGGCATTGCTACCACTCAACAGAACAGAGTGTCCAACAGCTGCAGCAAGTTTTTGGACCTGGTTTTCGCTACTGATGTTTTACATTCGGAGATTTCATCTTGTGAGGATTTCACTGGATGTGCGAGAATTTACCATACTCCTATTTTGATAAATATATTTCATGAAAAGTATGTTACTAATTTTACTTACAATAATGACTCTCATTTTAATTTTAGATGTGCAGATTATGTCTCTTTAAACGAATTTCTAGCCAATTCGGACTGGAGCTTTCTTCAACGAGGAGTGGACTTGAACAAGATTGTCCTTCTGCTGAACGAGCAGATCATGGCTGATATCGAAATGTTTGTTCCGAAGGTAAAAGACAAACCACAATTTCGTGAGCCATGGTATAATGATAAACTTGTGCTACTCGAGAAGCGTCGTACATGGGGATAAGTTTACTCCCCGTTCAATGCAGCCCGTATGGAGTTTCGAATTTTAAACCGGTTCCTTTATAATAATTATATTTTGCAGATTGAAGAAGATCTTACTACTAATCCTAAAAATTTCTGGAATTTCATCAACAGCAAAAGAAATGTTGTTGGATTTCCATCACCTATGATTTATGAGAACTCATTTGCCCTCGAATATCTGAAATTCATTTGCCAACTATTTTAAGTCTGTCTATGAGCAATCTCATACCACTATTACTAAATCTTGTGACTGTTCGGAATTTAGTTTGTTGAGGTTTTCTGTAGAAGAGATCTCCGATAGTTTGAAGCAACTTGACGTGAATAAGGGCTCAGGACATGACGGGATTCCACCCATCCTTATGAAAAACTGTGCGGATGGTTTAACTGTTTCTCTCGCGTTTATTTTTAACGAAAGCCTCCGTACAGGAGTATTCCCGGAGCCTTGGAAAATTTCCTTCATTCGCCCGATTTTCAAATCGGGCAAAAGGTGTGAAATCATCAATTACCGTGGGATCGCTATATATACTCTCTGCTATACCGAAACTATTCGAAGCATTGGTACACAAATTTCTATTTTTTCATTTGAAAACGTTAATTTGTCCTGCTCAACATGGCTTTTATCCTGGAAGATCCACAGTGACCAACCTGATTTCTTTTTGTGGTCACTTACATAGCAGTATTGGACTGCTCGGACTTCTCAAAGGCTTTTGATAAGATTGACCATTCGATACTTATCAATAAGTTTGGGAAATTGAACTGTCAATTCATTCCAACTAAGTGGCTTCAATCTTATCTTTCGGATCGATGGCAGTATGTTGAGATCTATGACTCGTTCTCAGTTTTATTTCGAGTTACCTTAGGTGTCCCACAGGGAAGTCATATTGGACCTCTTCTTTTTTCACTATTTATTAATGATGTTGTTCAGTGGTTTGAGTTCGCGCATTGCCTGCTGTATGCAGACGATTTGAAAATATTTGCAGCAATTTGTAGTGTATCTGACTGTCTTAGGTTGCAAAGGAATTTAGACACATTTTGTGTCTGATCGGCTAACAACAAATTGTCCCTGAATATAGCTAAATGTAAAACTATTTCTTTCTATCGCATTCGCTCTCCGGTATTTCATGGGTATTCGCTGTTTAATGGAGTCGTGGAAAGGGTAGAGTATATGTCCGATCTTGGGGTAGTATTTTCTTCCGATCTGACGTTCGTGAGGCACATTGATTCTGTTATAGTTAAGGCTTGTTGGGTTTAATAAAGCATCACTGCAGGAACTTTTTTGACCCGCTTACATTAAAGTCGTTGTATGTTGCCTTTGTCCGTTCTCCGCAAGAGTACGCCTCGCAGGTTTGGTCTCCTTTTTATAAGTGCCACTCTGATAGAATTAATTATTCAGAAGCAATTTGTTTTATACGCACTTCGCAGTACACCATCAATGAATAATTATGCTATTCCACATTTTCATGAGCGCTGCAACCTTTTGGGATTACAGCTTTTACAACTGCGTTCGTTGGCAGCTTGCGTTTTATTTGTTTGCGACATTTTTTTGTATCGTATTGATTGTGCTCGCACGACTCAATATTTATGCTCCTGAACGTTGTCTGCGTCGTCGTGATTGTTTTTTACTAATCGATTCTGGCTCAACAAACTATATCAACTTTCGGAGCCAGCCTTGACCACGTCTCGACTTTTCAATTATTCATACGATGTTTTTGATTTTAATTTGACTAGAGATTCGCTTAGACGTGAGCTTTTTAAGACCTTATAGGCATTTTATTGTTTTTATTTTGTTATGTACATACTTTTCATTTTTTGATTTAAATTATTGTTGCTGATTGGATACCACTGTAGGTAATATATTAAATATTAAATAAATAAATGAACAAATGAAAAATACATCAATGTTGGCTCTGACGAATTAAATAATACTTGCTAAATTAATCTTTAGTTTTACTAGTGTACGTCAGATGTCTAAGATGTTTCCAGAAAATACGCAAAAAAATTATTTAATCACAAAATTGTCACAAGTTCTGAATATTTTGTGAATTTGTTTTGCTTTTCCTACAATTTTTCAACTTGAAATTTTCGCAGGTGGTAAGATTTGATATGATTTTAGCAAATTTTTACTACCATCACTGCCATCTATGTAATGTATATTGCCGTAATGACGACACGATTTGTAGTAAGCTTTTATTTCTATTAAACATTTTTTTTTTTAATTTTGCATCATTACAAGAAAATTAAGACGATTTATTTAAACGTCATTCATATATGTTGAAATTCAAACATTTAAGAATATATTTCAAAAATCATAACTAAGAATTTGTAAAGTTTTAATTTAAAAATTTGTCTTGGGGGAAAAAAGTGGTTTCTCATATGTTTTATGTGTTTTAATAGGAAAAGTTTCGTTTTTTTAGATTATGGCTTTGTATAGTCTAAGTTGCTTTGCTTATACTCTAGTCCGTGTGCCACTAATTTGTTCGTTATGAATAGTCGGGTGATTTATAAAGTTATTCGTGATTACACACCTTAGTAGCATTGTACATCAAATGAACACTTCTCACTCCTTATAAAATAAATGTGGAGAGAGAAATCGACGAAATTTTTAAACACGCATTTAATTGCCACTGCAATTTACTACAGTACTTATAATCGACCATAAATGTCAAAGAGACCTTAAGGAAGAAAAACGAAACTTTAAAACTATGTAAAGCTTTTTGAAAAATTGGTTATAATCTCCGTTAAACGCTCTTCCAAAGAAAACAGAAACACTTTAAAATTAATTAACAAATTATCTTCGTTAGAATAAGTTGAAGCCTAAAATAGCTAAAACATCTGATTAAATACATCTGTCATGAAGCTATTCACTACTTTTTTTTATTAAACTTAAAATTTTTTAAATTTCGGTTTTTTATCAATTTACTATCAAAATCAAAAATCCTTTTTTATTGTTGTATTGTAATTGGGTTTCAATTTTTTCTGTTTCAATTCTAAAAAAATTTCAATCCACTTTCGTAACGGCTTATTTAAGAATTTTCATCAAAACATTGATATTATCTGGAAAACGAGTAAGGTAGTCATTAAAATAAAAATAGCTTACATTTTTTTTATATTTTAATTGATCGTTTTATTTTATGAGCCGAAGATACGTTTGTATAGCTTTAGGGAATTTACTTAAAATTAGAAAGCTTTCGCCTAGAGAAAGTCTTTTAATACAATTTTTGTACCATACATAATTTAATGTGCAATTTACTTTGCTCTTGCGCTTACTTTAGGTTTTATTTATTGCTAGTTACTATTTTTTGTGGCATTTTATAATCCGTTCAGTTCCTAGAACTACATTTAAGGCACTCATAAATGTACATACAGGTAAACTAATATTATTTCTTAGTTTTTATTTAGGAAAATTTTCAAAGTAGGCACCTGTAAACCGTTTCTAATATTTATTTTTATTTTTATGCTAAATCGTTTCTAACAATGACCCTATTATTTTAAATAAAAATCCAAAATAATTTATTTAACATTTCGTAGAATTAACAACAAAAACCTAGAAACAGAAAATCATAAGCAATAAAACAATAAATCGTCCTTAATGCTTCTGGGTATTCTTAAACATTTTATCATCATTATGATTATTATTCCTACTACTAATACTACTATTACTACTATTCTATTGTTTTGGTGATACCATCACAATTCGAACAATTTAAATCATCCAAAAATTCAAAGTCTTATGAGATATAACTTAGTATACTTGGCAGATTTTTAATTAATTGAAATCATAAAGATAAAATATGGATTATGATGAGATAGCAGGAGCTTTTTTTTTCTGTTATGTAATTTTAACTACACTTTGGGTATTGAATGTACACAGTAGTTAAAGGTAGGTAAAAAGGTTATTGCTTCAAAAAGTTAAATGCCTCAAACTATATTTTGATTACTATTATTGTTATCGTTCCCCACAAAAAAAAAAAAAAAATCGAAATTAGACAATTGTTTTATGTTTTAAAATCACAAAAAGTAGAATAAAAATAAAGTTAAAAGCTCATATAAAATATGTACATTTGTAAATGTCATGTATATCTTTATTCATTAAAGTTTCTCGATTCTCGTATATATACAAGAATACATGCTACATACATACATATATATAAATTAAGATAAGTTTCTTATGTATGTACGAGAATGTACATACATATTAAAAATAAAAATTATAAATTTTATTTTTATTCATAATCTAATGAATGATAAGAAAATTATTTTAATGATAAAAGTTTTTCTCAGTTTTATATATTCGGAAATTTTTCATTGCCAAATAAATATTTGAATTTAGGTTAAAGTTTTTATTTTTTCTTGTGCTTTCTGAATAAAAGCTTAATGATATTGAGGTATTTTATAAATAAAAATATTTTTTTTTTGGGGTAAAATTCGAAAAATATTACACCGCTGTAAGGAGGATATACAATTAAAATAATTTTTTTTTTTTTTATCCAAATGTTTTGGAGGTTGGATCATTTCGAACTTAATAGATTGCTGAATGATTTTGTTATATTGCATGGTATTTTTTATATAATATAACGTTTATTTGCTTGTTTCAATTCAATGTTGATGATGAATGATAAAAGTAAATAAAAACTTAAGAGCCAACCATTGAGAAATTATAAACTTAAAAAAAAATTGGAATTTTAGCGAATCCAAGTTTTCTTTAGTTTTTTTGACATTTGAACCATATAGAAATTGATTACAGGCAGACAATTAGATTCTTAACAAATACTCGTATGTGCATAATAAACTCACAAATGAGGTTTCTCCTTGGGTTTTTGATGTAGTGAATATAATTTACTATATCAGTACGTTCTGGGCAGACACATAATGTGAATAGCGAGAGTTGTATTTTTATAGTTTGGTCGTAGCTACCTGATAAGTAGATCAACTTTTCAATACGAAACCAGACTATCACATAAGAAGAAGGAGGGATCTCATTTTTGAAGAGTAATACATTTGTATAACCCTTGGCCCAGGAATGATATTTCTACTTTTTTCAGTAGATGTGTTATGAGTGATTGGCCTCATTATTTTTCTAATGTACCAAATCGAAAATATTGGTAATGTCATGAAACAGGAACAATTAATATAATTCGTCTATAAAAAGCCGAAAAAATCAATTGATTACAGACAGACAATTTAAACTCTTAATAAATATTCATGTGGGTATAATACACAGACAAATGAGGTTTCTCCTTCGGTTTTTGATGTAGTGAATATAATTCACTAAGTCAGTATGTTCTGGCCAGATACTCAATGTAAATAGCGAAAGTTGTGTTTTTGTAGTTTGGTCGTAGCTAGCTGATGAGTTGACCAACTTTTCAGCACGAAACCAAACTACCAACATAGGCACTCAAGGAGGGTTCTCATTTTTGAAGAGTAATACAATAGTTTAACTCTTGGCCCTTAAGCTAAAATATTGGGAGGGGGCATTGATATTTCAACTATTTTTAGTAGATAAGGTTTCAATGACGTCTTTAATTAAAGTTAAGTTTTCCATGGGCGAGTACTCATAAATGCCATTTACCGGATTCTTATTAATTTCTTTTACGTACCTTGAGATTTTTTGAGATTTATCTGTTTTGTGGTCCCCTGAGTCCAAAACGTGCATTTCGAAATAGTGTCTGTCTGTCTGTCGGTGTCCTCTCTACAGCCCAGATGGTTTACCCAATCAAACCGAAGCTTTATATTTAGGGTTTTTCATAAATTGAGAGAGCCGAGTGAATTTTAGTGTAAATCGGCCAACCAGAAGTGGTCAC
Organism: Tipula vernalis; assembly: GCA_958295665.1. Taxonomy (NCBI): domain Eukaryota; kingdom Metazoa; phylum Arthropoda; class Insecta; order Diptera; family Tipulidae; genus Tipula; species Tipula vernalis. The sequence goes on from OY282558.1 coordinate 159,356,375, forward strand.
TCCCTAGAGCCAGAAAATTTATTTTGCAAATATCTCAAAAATATATTGTACATTTTACATAAAACATGAAAAAATCCTTAAGATTGCAAGAAACTTGCATAATAAGTTTCTCAAAATTCGTGGTTCGTAAAAGAATTAAAGTCTCGTGTTGGCCACACCAAAATTTTTAACTTTATAAAATTTATAAATTATTTATGGATACAACTTTACATAATTTTTACTTTTTTTTACGTTAGCTAAATAAAGCATACTGATCATGAAAATTTTCGACTGAGGTCTTCTGAGTAAGAAAAAGTGGGTCTCGAACTAGTACCTGTTTGTCGATCGAGAGTGGCAACTCTTGAGCGAGAAAATGTATGGAAATGCCGAAACCTTGATTTGCATTGTTTTCGAAGTTGCGTCGTAATTCATAAATTTTCGTCGTTTCAGAGTTGCGTCGTTAATATTTCTATTTGCGTTGCTAAATTTTATACATATAAAGTGGATTTCCCATTTATTTCTGTAATTCAATTTTGTTTTTTAATACAAAGAAAAAGTTGTTGAGATTGGAAAAAATCTTGGTTTATCTCTAGAGAGTTACCAAATTACCAAACTAAGAAGTTCAGCTATGGTAAAAATGGAGTCTCTTCTTAGCATTTGATGATTCAAAATAAAGCTGTAAGCATTTAGAATGATATTCAAAAAAAATTCACCATTATCCAGTGAAAATTTAGAAAAATTCACCATTATCCAGTGAAAATTTAGAAAAATTCAAAGCCAGGCAAGGTTGGTTCGAACGTTTAAAGACTCGAACAAATTTGCATAATGTTGCCTTGAAAGGAGAATCAGCCAGTGCATATGTTGCAGCTGCAAATAAATTTAAAGCTAAACTAAAAGCGATTGTTGAAGAAGGTAAATATTTTGCTAAGCAAATTCTGAATGTCGATGAAACTGGTCTTTTTTGGAAACAGATACCAGGGAGAACGTACATTTCCAAATCTGAAAAATAATTGCAAAGGTCAGTAAAGATCGGTTTACACTTCTTTTAAGAGGCAATGCAGAAGGTGATTTTAAATTTAAGCCGCTTCTTATTTATCATTCTGAAAATCTTCTCCAGTGTGGATGACTCTATTTAAAGATTGGGTAGAAAACTGTGCTGTTCCTGAATTGAAAGTTAATTGTTGTGTTAAAAATATTGATTTTAAAATGTTTTTATTATTAGACAATGCTCCAGAAAAATTATAATATGATGATAGCTATCGAAATTATCAACTCATCATGTATAGAACTAAAAAAATCATGCATGAAGGGAGCTTACTCAAAAAAATCATGCATGAAAAATAAAATTGAATTTTTCTGGTATTATAAAAATAAAAGTGTGTACGTTTTCATTTTATATGACCGAACCTTCACTGGTGACGTTAAAAATTCATCCTAGCTGATGTCAGCTTTAGAAATATAAATTGCTTATGATTTTAGGTACATATGGGCGATGAATGCTCGATGGAGATGGACGTGTTTTAGTCTGTCTCTTGTTATGCAATGTAATAGTGTATTGTAATAATAGTGTTGATTTGATGTGTTACGTTATGTTATTTAGTGCAGAAGTAGTTTGTTTATGTACTTATATAAGTGCTGTGTAATTAACGGTTTTAAGATGAAGTGATTTTGATCAAGGAAAACGTGATCAAACGTACTCAAAAATAAATTAACGGTACTTTCAAGTACCGTTAGACAGGTATTTTCGCATCACACTTATTGGAATGCATATGTGTGATGATGAATGGTGTACAATTTTAAAATAAGGCCGTAAGGCCCAATGTCGAAAGGCCGAACGCCCAAAGTCCAAACGTCCAAAAACCGAATGTGTCGAAAGGGTCAAAAGGCCGAATATTAAATTTTAAAAAAAGACCGAATATATCGAAAAGCCGAATGTCGAAAGGCGGTTTTAATCGAATTGATTTGAATTTTTCATCTTTTTATGAATGAAAATTTATAATTTTATGAAAGCCAAAATTTATAAAAAAATTGTTAAAAATTTGTATAAAAATGTTTAATAGTAAATCGTCTTATATATTAAAATGTTCTTACGTTTTTTTACGTTTACGAATACATGTTAGGGAAGACAAAATAATTTTTAAGGCGATTATATGAAAGTGTCAGAAGATATTGATCTAATAGTTGATTTAATTCTATAGATTGACTTGCGATACGACTTAGCGACGTTGTAGGTCTATTCTCTTCAGTATTTCATTCAACTGTGGACTTTATTTGGTTTAATTTGCGAGATTTTTCCCGAGCAACCACCTTGCATTCAAATGGGATTTCATAATTTTCGTTAGCTGTGATTCTACTCGAACAGTCAGCGTTTCTATTCTGTGATCCTGGTTTATGTATATTGGTATAATCATATTCGTCGAGTCGGATTTTTCATCACGTTAAACGTGATGATGGATTTTTCAAATTTCTTAACCAAATAAGTGGTTTATGGTCCATTACAAATGAAAATTTATTCCCATATAAATATGGTCGAAAATGATTCACTGACCACACAATAGCCAATAATTCCTTTTCAATTGTCGCATAATTTTGTTCGGCTTTATTGAGTGTATACGGCTTGCGTAAGCAATAAAGTGATCATGCAAATCAATCAATTGTAACAACACGGTCCGGTCCGACAGCCATATTACTAGCGTCACAACTTAAAATGAAAGGTTTGGAAAATATTGGCATTTGTAGTGTCGAAGGGCTAATAATTGCTGTTTTAAGTTTGTTTAAAGTATAACGCGTGTGTATAACGCGTCCCACACGAAATTTTGATTTTTCTTTAATAATGTAGTAAGTAGCTTAGCTAACCTGGCAAAATTTGAAATAAATCTACGATAATAGCCTACCAAACCTAAGAACGACTTAATTTCGGTTCTATTTTGTGGTATTGGAAAGTTTTCTACAACTAAGGTTTGATTCTCATCTGGTTCCGAGGTACGTAATTTCTTGTCTGAGGAATTGGCATTTTCGTGGGCTTAGCTTTAATTCGAATTTCCGTAAACGATCAAAGACTTCTACAAGTTCAAGGTTTATTTGATGGTATCCGCTGTATAAGTCGAGAGATGAGAAATATGGCGCACTTCCAAGTTTATCCAAAACGTCCGCTATATTGGACAACGGAAAAACGTCGTAAATACTACACGCCATCTCTTTTGTTCGCTGGTTGATTTTTTTGGAACTACAATTAATGGAAAGTTCCAAGGACTAACACTATTCTCAATTATTTTATCTTCGACCATTTGATTTATTTAATTTTTAATTTCCATTTTTGTTGAATGAGGTTGCCGATATTGTCATACATGAATAGGTACATCGTTGGTAAGTGTACGAATGTGATGGGTAGTGTCACTTGTAGACGTCAACACATCACCATCAAGATGAAAAATATCAATTTATTGCTGAATAGGGTATCATTCTAAAACGGGTATCATATCATTATATTGCTGAATAGGGTATTATACTCTTCATTGTTTAAATGTTTAAGATTGATTGAAGATGTAGGTACAGCAGTGTAAATTTTCCTATCTATTATCAATTTCATCATTTCAATGTTTTAACATGGTAAATGTTGTAGAAATCAGCGTTCAGTCAGTTTTTAGTGAAATTTATAGTAATAATGATTACAATATTAAGAAGTGTGCAGAAATCTGATCCAGCAAACCAATAAATGTTTTTTACAGAATATAGGTGTCATCCTAAATAACTACAAAATTAGATTTAGATATTTAATAGCTAGATTTAGATAATTTTCAAGAAAATCAACAAGTTTACGGGAACAAGTTCTGAAGCCTGAAGTAGCCAAGATAGACAGATTACTAATATTAACATTAAAATTATTTGTAGTACTTAAATATTAATTCATAACATGTTTATGGAAATTACATTAAACTTAAATTTAAACTTAATTAATTAATAGTATGATTAGTTATTTAACAATTAATGTAGATTTGAATTTTAGGAATTATTTCAAAAAAGAAAAACTAAATCAACTTTACGGGAACTAAAGCAGCAATTGAATTTACAGCTAAAAATTGTGTAGCCTTGCGCTAACTTATTTACTATATTTAATACTAACAAATTTTACTAACTATCAACTGTTTAGGTGCCTGGTGCCGGCTTGATTATTTGCTACTAATATTCCATTTCTCTTTTTTCGATTTTGTTATCCGTAAAATGCTGTACGGTGGACCTGTGGCATATTCCGGGAAACTTGCCTTAGGATTGGTCGTACACACTAATCCTAAAAAAAGTATATTTTAAACATGGGATGAAATTGTTGATATTTATAAATTTTGTGAAAAATCCTATGTGAGGGGTAATATATTTTTTCTACGATAGTACAGTAACCTATGCTTTAGATGATGATTTTTGAATTTAAATTATACAGGGTGATTTTTTTAACCTGATACATTCAAATATCTCGGAAAATAAGCACTCTACGAAAGATGATAAGAGAAAAATGAGAAATATGGTCAAGACCAAAATTTAGTTATTCCGTGGGGGAAATATATTAGTGTTAAAATTAATACCCCTCCTCCTTGTAGGTGGGGCGGGGGTTAACTTTGAAACTAAAATATGAACCCCTAATTTTTATTACAGAATTACAGATTCGTATTCTACGGCTAAAAGTACGTAGGATTTGACTGAAACATTTTTTCCGATTCATGATAGATGGCGCTGTAATTGATGATATTCAATTTTTTTCGATTTCTCCTACTGAGAACCTACGCAAACGATTCTGCAATACGTTTCATTGTAAATACTTGAAATTGGTCTTCAAAAAATTTATTCATTTTGCAAATTTCGAATAACTGGGAAAAGGGTGCTTGATTTACATGAGTCCCCTCGACTCATCATCTTGAGAAGTAATTGAAAATTTAAGAAAAACAAATTGTTTTTTCTAATAAACTAATTTTTTTTGTATAAGTTAGTGATAGTTAAGTAAAATAAAAATAAGTTTGTACAATCTTTTAGTATAAAATACATAAATAAAATAGTTTAGTGACGGCTGCAATTTCAAATGAGGTTCGTTTTAACAATGCTGCTCCAAACTTAACTGATTGCTGCTTACTTATTGACGGTCCTTCGAGCCGGATCAGCTACTTAGTTATCGATGGCCCTTTTCGAAAATTGCAAGAAAATGAATTTAAAGGTAGGAGATGTCGTACTCATTAAAGAAGAATATTTATCTCCATGTAAATGGGTATTGGGTCGCATTACAACTGTTCATCCAGGCAAAGATGGACACGTAAGGGTCGTTTCAATAAAAACATCAAGCAGCGAATACAAGCGACCACTTAATAAGGTGGTACTACTTCCAGTGGAAAACGTTTAAAGGTAGTTTATGTTATTTTTACAATAATTTTGATACTTGTTTATGTCTTTCTTTCTAATTGTTTATTATTTTGCCACTTTATTGCATTGGTTGTAAAACTTTTTATTGTAACTCAATAATTTTAGATTAACCGTGCGATTCTGACGTACAGTCACAGAGGTCTTAACTAAGAGATTTCTCTTACCTAAGGCTGTCTTGCGATGCTGTACGTTCTCTTAATTATGAGATTCTCTTAAAAAACGCTTAGCTTAAAACATACGAAGCGGGTGGTTATACGAATTACAAATTTCACATTTCTTTTGTTTCACCGCCTTCTGTTACTAAAATTTCTTCTGTGATTTTGCAAGCTCGTGATTTTAGTTGGTATTTCCAGTGAGTAAGCGACCTAAAAAGAGTAAAATATTTAAAATACACAAATAGCTTACCGTTTTCCAATCTTTCGCATTTTTTAATGGCCCTTTTAGTACATTTAATTTGGTAGCCAATTCTTCTCATTTTTCATCTAAATAAAGCGTTTTTTCTGGAGTATTTTTCTCCGTTTTGAATTGTGAGTTTTCCTCCGGAAAAAAAATATACCTTCAGTTTTTTTTTCAAAAGGGTGGCTGTTTGTAGCCCAGAGCACTGCGACCATTGAGGCCTATTGTGCAACCGTAGAGATTCCTACGTGAAATGTAGGTCTATGCCGTGGATAAACGCCGCTACCTGATGCATATCCAGTGGGTCGGCGTTAGCCCACTGGATTATGTACGCATCGAGGAACTTGAATCTTTTAAGGATTATATCATCGCATGTGAAGAGTAGGTGTTCCGGTGTCTCCTTACCGCAGTTACAGAATCCGCACTGGTCCGTAAGATACCTTTCCATTTCATGAAGATGGCCGTTGAAAGGGCCGTGCTCTGGTAAAAACCAGGTAAGGGATCTTAGGGATTGGCGGTCCATCCTCGGTGCCTTTCCCAGACGTATAATATTATAACTGAATAATTTCTTGGCTTGTCTCATCCAAATGGAGGACTCCCAGAGTAATTTCCTATAGTTCTCAATCTCGGCTTGCTCCCATTTTTGCACATCGGTCTGCTGTCTCATTTCCTTTAATTGTGGAGTGGCCAAGGGTGGCTTTGTTTGTTTTACCCAATTCTAATAAATTACAGTACCAGCTCCAGATCAATTTCGAGTTGAACACTGAAGCTCCTAAGGCTAGCAGAGCCCATAGGTCTTATGACGGTCCTGTAGAGCCAAACCAACATTGATGGGCTCAGTCCCCACGTTTTGCCTATCGTTCTTTGGCAGGTGAAGTAGGCCTTTTTCGCCTTGTTTGTGATATGATTTAACTAGAGATTCCGTGTCAATTTCAGATCAAGTACGTCACCCAGGTATTTAACCTCCGTCGACAGTTGGAGAGTTAAAAAACCATCAAGACTAGGTCGTCCGCAGTCAGTCTGGTAAGTAATTGATCCATCACGATCAGCCACAATAAGGGAGAGAACACCTCCCTGGGGGCAACCCCTGGTGCCGCTATTATGATGGTTTTGTCTCCATAAGAGGCCGTAATCCTGTTTTTTAGCATATTTATAATCCACCTTACGGTGTAGGGGTCTATACTCCTTGTTAGTGATTGTTCCTGAATTACCTCTCAACTAGTATTATCAAAAGCTCCCTGGTTATCAATGAAGAAGCATAGCAATAATTCTTTAATATCCTCTGGGGATGTTTTTCCTGCTTTTGGGATAAAAATCACCCGAACCTCCCTCCAGCATTTTGGAACATATTCCAAGCTATAGCTGGCTCTGAAGAGTATGGTAAGATAAGGCAGCAAAGTCTGCAGGCCTTGTTGTAAAAAGGAGGGTTGTACGCAGTTCCCTCCCGGTGATTTGAAAGGGCCAAATGATTTGACTGCCCAGTTTATCCGTTTCGGCGTAAAAAACTGCCTCGTGAACTCGTGACCCCCCTTTGGAACCAGATACGGATGTACGCTACTAGCGTTGGATTCTTCCTGATCCCTCAGTACAACACATTCTGGAAAGTGACCTCTCACTAGACATTCCAGAGTCTCCTCCCTGGTTGTGGTTATCTCTCTACTTGGTTTGCTTACAGATCGCAAGAAATTTCTGTGCTCCAAGGAGAGTGCCTCCTGGAGTTGACACGCCATATGTAATTTGTCTATTTTCTTACAGAAGTCCCTCAAGCTTAGTATTTGGCTTTGCCTAAGAGATATGTTGTATTGGATAAGGGAATTCTGATAAGTAGGCCAATCGTTCGTCCTCTTAGCCTTATTAAAAAATTACTGACATTTCGCCTCATGTTTTCCAAGTTGGATGCCTCATGTTTTCCAAGGAACATTCCTTGTGCCTCTTATACTCACCAGGGGGGAGCTTGAGTGGTAGGCATTAATTATTTCCTCTGTAACGTCATTTGCTACTCTTGTCTCGAAGGGATATTGATATCCAACCTGATGTACACGTGATCTGAGAGGGATACTTCCTTGGACACATGCCAGTCGAGAATTGCACTGGAGGTACCCATGTCAGACAGGGTAAGATCCAGTACCTCTCTCCTAACCGCATTCATAAAGGTCGGATCACTCCCATTATTGTTTACTGGTAAGTTGTTACTAAGGCAGAATTCAAAAAGTTGTTCACCCCTTAAATTGGTATTGCTGCTTCCCTAGACTACGTGGTGTGGATTAGCGTCGCAACCAATGATGAATTTTTGGTGATGCATCGTGAAATAATTCACGAAGCTCTGTATTAATTCTGGAGGGGGGTCATTTTCATCCCCGGGAAAATATGCAAAAGCGATGTTAATCACCCTCCTGCCTCCTTTTGGTAAGGGCATTTATATTGAAACCGCCGTGATGTCCCATGAAATAAATTGGTTAATAGAGAAGATATTGTCCCTTGAGCGACAGAGAATTGCTATCCTCGGCCTATCTGCAGCCGAGTCATATACTAGCTTACCTGTATTGGCTTTAAAATCTTATTTCTTCCAATTGTTAGTCCAAGGCTCCTGTATGAGCGCTATATCCCAGTCATTAATCATAAAAAGTCGGTTTAGTTTGTTTGCAGCCGTCTTCGATCGATGCAGATTAATCTGCACGAATCTCAGTTTCGTTGTTGTTGTAGGTTTAGTGTGTATTACCATGATGAGTAATTTTTTATTTTTTATTTTATTTTTTTTATCATTTCTTGGGCTCCGGAGAGCCTGGTTTACTTGGTTCCTGTTATGCCACCCTTCCTCTAGGGGTCAGCCAATGGCTTTTCAAGCTCCTTCCTCGGCCCGGTATGGCCGATCTCCCTGTTCCGGAGGTGCCATATCTCCTGGGCTCCCCCTCCCCAGTGACCCCACCATCGCGGCCAGCGTTCTCAGCTAAAGCTGCCCTTGACGTCCCGGGCAGATTCGGCTCCGCCACTCCCTCCTTGACTGCATCCACCGCACCCTCCTTCTTTAGACCTTGAGTATCTCCGCCGTTTTGTGTGAAACGGACATCGTAATTTGTAGGAGGTCGCCTTCTCGCTCCTTCCTCGCAATAATCCTCCAATCTGCGTCTCTTAGCTCCTTATTCTAGATCGCCAGACGACGCAGTATCTTTTCGTTTGTCTCCTTACCACCTAGTGGCAGGTAGACAAACATGATCTTTGGGCGAGGCAACTCATCCTCCCCGACTGCTTTCAGGGATGCTCCGTCCCATGGTTTAAGTGAGGGCACTGTGGCTCTAAGCAACTCTGACGGGTCTTCATCGGCACAGTTGACCGTGAGCCAACCGTTTTTGGTGCGACATCACAGGAAATTTGGGCTAACACCTTTTAACGGCAGCTCCGCTACTGTGTCCATTATGGCATTCTGTATTGCCAGAATCTGGGCAATGCCCAGCTTTGTTTCATTGAAGCCTTGGTCGGTAATCTCCAACCTGATAGTTTTCACTGTATTACTGTAAGTTGTGGCCGTTTCGGCCCTGTTCTCGGAGCAACTCTTCTTATTGTCGCCCTCAGTTGCAGCTTTTGGGGCGGCTTTCAATGCCTTCGATGAAGGACTGCAAACTTTCCCTTTTTTGCCGCGATGCTTTTGGGGGTAGAGTCGTCATCCGACCTATTTCTTTTATTTGTTGGGACAATTCTGTCCCTGTTCTTCTCCTTACATTGCTGCAAGGCAGCGAGGGACCCCTGGCCGAATTAGATGAAACAGACGTCTCCTCGCGGCCTCACTGAAGCGTGTTCTCCTCTTTGATGTTTCCTCGAGCTCCAATTTCTCAAGGTCGTTATTTATTTTGGCCGTTGTGACGTTGATTGGGTATCCACTTCAGACAAAAAGTGCTATGTATAGTAGAGCCCACCATTACGTCCGCGCTAGAGTTTTGTGTTAATTTTTTGATCTCAGAAGAAGGGCCTGAATGTTTCTTAACATCTTCTGACATTGGTGCGTTTGAAGGTGCACCGCCCTTATTTTTTTCGTTTTTAATTAAATCCATGCAGTGCTGATTTATTTGAGGAATCTAAGGCCCACCACGGCAGCGCCTCTTGTAATGGTAAGGGTGATTGGATCCGGAGGTCGCATGGTGCTAGTATGCACGGGATTACGTAAGGTTGAGGCTACTTCTGACAAATGAGCATCCCAATCTGTATGCTGTTCCCCTATATATGCTCGTATGGCTGCCAAAATAGTCCGGTTGACTCGTTCTGATGAGTTGCTCTGGGGTGCATGGAATAGCGTTTTAATATTGTCGACTCCGTATTTCATCAAGAGCTGATGGAAGAGCACCGATTGGAATTGTTTTCCATTGTCAGTAGTCACGGATTGAGGAACTGAAAATTAAACACCTCGTGCTCGACATTGGTCTAAAATTATGAGAATGCATGTGTTACCATGTTTAGATAGAGGACATGGCCCTAAAAAGTCCAAGTATATCCGCTGAAATGGGCGCTGTGATTCTTTGAGTTGCCCCATATTAGGTTGCAAGGTGTAATTAACGGCCTTCGAAGTTTTACAGACCTGACACTGCCTAATGAAGTCCCTTCCGTCGTTACCCATACCTTTCCAGAAAAATTGTCGCTGGAATCTTTCCAGCGTTGTAAATACCACTGTATGAGCAGACGTGGGAGGTAAGTGCGCTCGTTGAATAAGTGGTGGGGTTAGGCCGTTTGGAATCACCAATTTCCAATCAAATACATGAGTGTCTTGATACCGGGAACTGTAGATGGATAGATTAACAATTTTCCGTCTCACACTCTAAGATTAGTCTCGACGATGGGCATGGCTTGAATTCGGTTAATGTGAGCGATATATTCTGGTTCGCTGAATTTGGGAGCATTTAGGTCCATGTGTAGGGGCTCATCGTTGCGTTGATCAGAGGAAGAAGGTGTTAATTCATCGCAGTATACTCGAGACAACGCATCTGGTACTGTATCTGACTTCCCTTTCGATGTTCAATTTTAAAATTGAAGCCCTGGACCTCAAGCTCCATCGCGCTAAACGACCGGACAGATCCAATTGGCTCATCAGCCAACGAAGGCTAGCATGATCCGTGATCGCCGTAAACTCAAACCCTTCGACGTATGGCCTGAATTTTTTAATACAGATCACAGCACTCTAACTCGGTTACGCTGTATTTGCGTAGAATGCTATGGGGTGCTCTGCGTCGCCATGACATTAAAAAAAACGCATCTTACTCCTGTAGAAGATGCATCAACCTGGATAAAAAACGGTAAAGTATAAATAGGATGAACCAAAACTGGCGCAAAAGTGAGAAGAATTTTCAGAGACTTGAATGCCTGTTGGGCTGTAGAAGTCCATACTAGTTTAGCCTTACTTTTTAGCAAATTTGTCAATGTTGCTGATTCCGATGAAAAATTTAGGATGAATCGCCGATACCATTCGCACATACCCAAGAAACAAGTGTTTTGCGAACAGAATAATCAGTAATCGCCTCCACTTTATCAGGATCGACCTGGATGAAACCATTCCCAATTATGTGGCCTAGATATTTTAAATGTTTGAATGTAAAGCGGCTCTTTTCTACGTTTATGGTTAGATTGGCGGATTTTAATTGGTCAGCGACTAGTTTGAGCAACGTTAAGTGCTCCTCAAAGATGCTCGACGTTACCAGCAGGTCATCCAAATACACCAATATCTTATCGTGGTACTGATGTGAATATCACATCAGTACCACGACAAGATATTACTCAAGATACACGGGTAACAACGCGATGCATTAGTTGGCACAAACTTTGAGGAGCGTTGCACAGCCCGAAAGGCATTACAGTGAACCGCCCACCTACGACCTTAAATGCGGTTTTACATTTGGTATCATTATCGAGTGGAATTTGCCAGAAAGCATATTTCAAATCTAAACTGGAAATGAAGTTGACAACTTTATTTTGCCGTTGGACTTGCGAACTAAGGTAACCGGGGAACACCACGCGCTCTCTCTTTCCTCAATTACTCCTAATTGCAACATGCGATCCAATTTGGTATAGAGGACTGATTGGATAGCGGGAGAAATGGCATAATGCCTTTGTTTAATAGGTGTTGCATAACCGGTATCGAGTTTGTATATTATGAGGAATGTTCTACCCAAACCGAGGGTGGTCGATGATCAGAGCTAATTGTTGTACTGATGACAGCTCATGGAACATAGGATCTGAAATAATTGCACTGGAAACCTTATTCGACGATTCTGGAATTATCGCTAATTCGTTAATTTTAATTTGCAGACCAAACAATTGAAAAAAATCAATGCTCAAGTAAGTATAAGGGTTGAGACAAATTTGGAACTAAATGAAGACGCATACGTTTCTCAACATTGTTGAATTGCACTTTAACGAGAACATGGCCCAAAACCCGTCCCTTGGAACGATTAGCCGTTGAGAGGAATGACGACACATTACGGAATGGAATCTTAGCGTTAACCAAAAATTGTTCGCTGCCTTGGCCCAAAACACTTACGTTGGCTCCGGTATCCAAGAGACCAAGGATCGGTCGATCATTTTACTGAATTTCAGCGAACGGTCGGCCATCGCTTTCCGAAGTAATAAGACTGGAACAGATTTGACGTCGCAATTTCTTTTGAAACCCGAAGTATCGCTTGGTTGTCGGATCGGCCGTTAAATGGATTTGACGTATTTATAGGTGCTGTTGTCGAGAATAAAGTTCTGGATCGGTGTTTACAGCTGCCTCGACTTTACACTTTACCGGACTTGTTCGGGACATGCGTGCGTGGTAGAGACGGCTCCCGATGTAACCGTTCCTTCCTCTGCGAATTTTCCGAGGCCCGAGCGTGACACGGAACGCAATCAGGACGATATACATTTTCTTGTCCACAACCGAAACAGAAAATTCGAGTAATAGGGATACGGCACAATTTAAATTCATGTCTCGTAGCACGACAATTGAAACAACGGTTTCCGGTTGCGTTAGAAGCCAAATTTACCTTCTCATGTTGAGATTTTAGTCAACAGGTACCGATTCCCGTTCCATCTCGTAAGCTGCATGATGGAATTGAGGAGCTTATTTGCTAGGATGACTTGCAAACCGTGAGTATGGCGTCCTTCAGTATAGCGATAATCTCACAATCAGGAATTGGAATTAAAGACTGTAACGAAATTTTGAGGATGGCATCCTTAAATTCATGAAATGTTTCCCGTAGATATTTCTGCTTCCTCATTTCGAGTGCACGGTGATGTCTCGATCCGATTGACATCGACTAAAACGCTCAATTAATTCTTGCTTGATCTGGTTCTAAGTGAGCTCTCGACGGAAGTGTCTTTCTAAAAGCACCCAGCACCAGTCCAAGGCTTCCCCAGCTAACAGACAAGGAATATCATATATTAAATTTTCTAAGGGAAGCTTGTACCGAATTGCCATATGGTCCACTCTATACAAAAATCTCTCTACAGGTAATTCACTCCGAGTTCCCGAAAATTTTAAATTTTAATTGGTAAGGATTGTAGCGAATTGAGCGTCCGTGAATGAACTATCCAATGGCGCAGTGATGGAGTGATTACAACTAGGCCTATTAGATTTTTGCGAAGTCTGAACCTCTATAGGGACGAATTTGGTACCGCCAATCGACCTTTAATCGTTTGTAGCAATGTTTCGATACCTGTTACCATTGCTCCCATATCAGCATTGTTCATTGCACAAGACGGCAAAGATTTATGTGACGTGGACGAAGGTTGATGTGGTCATTTAATGGGCGAATTATAAGAATGAAAGCTTCGGTGATCTTCATCCTCAGAATCGGAACACAAATGGGAATTATAACGGTTATTAGCTCGACTTTGGCGAACCCAACATTCCGAGAGCGATCTTTAAACTTGCTGATATTAGTTTCTATATTGGACAAATACCTGCTTTCGTTGGATATTTGTGTTTTAATTCGATGTTATTGGGGTTTAGCTAGGAGATGAATTACAGCATGGTATTTTTCAGATTATTCGAGATTCATGTTTTTTTCATTTTATTATTCTAGAATTTTAAGTTTATCTGAGTTTTTCTGGAATTTTTTAATTTTTTCTGAAAATTGAGATTACAATAAAATTCTAAGATTATACGAGCTTTTTGACATTCGTCATGTTTTTCTGTATTCCCCGAAATCTACAAAGATTAGCTACTATTTCTTTGATTTTATTCATAAAATGTTATAATTTATTCAAAATTGTTGAAGAGGTTTATGAATTCTTCTAGATTATTTCACATTTTCCAGGTTTTTCGATATTATTAAAAATTGTTCAAAGTTATTTCATAGATTATAAGTGTTGAGTCATTGTGATCATTAGAATTCATTTTGCTACCTTTAACGCTTTAAGTTTAGTTAACGCTTTAAGTTGAGTTAACGCTTTAAGTTGAGTTGAATCATTAGAATTCATTTGGCTTTCTGTGATTTAGGCGTTTATTGTTAACAACCACCTTTACTTGTTTAAGAAAACAAATTGTTTTAAATTTATTCTGCACAAATTTGTACGCAAAGAAACCTAAAGATGAATAGAAAACCACTCTTTACACTACTTACAATCTAATGGAATAAATCAACTTACTTTAAATGTGCACATAAAACCGCGAGGCTGGTCTATGACCCTGTGTTATTTGTACTTGAAACAAATTGCGACGAAAAACGTAGCTAGTTAGAAATAGTTTGGTTGGAGATGATCGCCAAGATTTTCAAGGGGTTGTGGGGCCACATAAATTATAAATTGATATCCTTGTATCGTGTCAATATAAACGGAAAAAGGAAATGTATAAAAATATGTTATCTCTACATAACGTAAACGTGTTGATTAATTACCCACATTATCAAGATTTAAATAAACTATTATTTACCCAACCTAATCATCCCAAAACTATTATTTTAATATAAACATAAAAAACTACTAAATTTTTTATAGGTGTAACCTGTGGGTATACTCGTATAATTATGCCATAATCATGATAAATAATTTCCACTTTTATATTGCCCAAGCCATTCCTCGACACTTAAATTATTTATTTATAACTCTAAAGTCGTTTACATGGTTAGAACATTACCTAAAACGGATTTTTTTTATTTTTGTGTGTGTATATTATATTTGCAGACTAACAAGAAGTCGACGAATAATAAAAAAAAAAAACGCGCGCGAACGAACGTTATTAATAAAAGAACACAACTAAAATAATGAGTGAAACGTGATTAGAATTATCATTCCCAGTTTATTCTATTTTTATATTTTGGAGAACGTTTCCTGATTTTCATTTATATTTTTTCACTTTAAAAAAAATTTTTTTTTTTTTTCGTAAATCTTTAAGGATATAAAAATTACTTAAGCAAAATGAATATAAATTATATTAAATAAAAAAAAATGTTTGTATGTAAAAAAAACGAAAAAAATCTTCAGCAATTTCCTTTTGCACGCTTTCGCCTAAATTGTTAATTTATAATTGTGATGTAATACGATAATATCTTTGAAATTGAATTGTATTTTAGAGTGATTTATTATGGAAGTTGAGGGTAACCTTGGATCGGATAAATTTTGCAAAAATAAGAAAAGGTAATCGATTACATTGGTAAAGTACGACGGAAAAAAAACGTTTAAAATCGATATAATATGAATGACGTACGCATCATAAATTAAATAATTGAAATAAAATTTAGAAACGCTACGCGGTATTGTAAATACTTTTTCAACCGCCAAATGATTAAACAAAATAATCCAAACATTTTACCACCAATTAATAAAAACAGAAGCCCCATTATTAATTCAAACAATAAATATTAATCTTCTGACGTAAGGATATTACATAAATTTCCGCAACATACACAAGATTTACGAGAGGAATATTGTTCGTAATACACCGGAGACTAATTCATATAGAATCATAAAATAACGAGAGCAGCGGTTTATTTTATGTTCATACATTTATATACAAAGTACATCCAATAAAAAAAATCCTCAAAATCTCAGTTTCCATAGAATTTACATAGAATTTCGCAGGGAAACAGTAAACTTCCAAACAAAAGTAAGAACAAAAAAAAACGAAACCAAAGTAAAATCATCAAGTTTCATTGTTGAACAAAAAGAATAAACCCGATTTTAATGAGATTATTCTAAAAGACACCACGAAGGCGTATGTATTATATATGTAAGAAGAAGTATAAATTTTCATATTTTAGCGGAAAATACTCTCAAGTGAGTTATAATTTTATTGCAGATAACGTTAAGGCGGTATAATACGTGTTGTTTGAATTAATATTTTGATTATTATTTAAATCAAAATTAAAATACACATATGAGTAGTTATGGAATGACTATATGGTACAAGTTTGAAATTATCAAAATGTGCGGGAAAAATTAAGCGAATTTTACATGATTTTTACTTTTATCCAAATATTTGGTGAAACATGGAGAATTTTAATGTCGATGTTAAAATATCAGCACATTTTGAAAAAAATATATTATATTTATCCGTGGGACACTCAACTCCGAATTTTGAATCTTAGGTGGTAATGTACATATATTATAGATAATTATGAGCTAGTTGTATCAAAAGCAAGAAACAATCGTTTGACACAACCGTTTACATATATTTTGTATTTAAAATACCGCATGCCTCAAAATATAAAATGCTAAACATACTAACCGCCATTGGTAAAAGTCATAGCTTCTGAGATGCACCGGAAGGCCCTTCAGTGTTACAGCAGATGCTTAGTAAAATCCACAGTTTGGTATGATACGGAATCAATCGAAATCTTTTGTAACATTGATTTATTGATGAACGATGGTTCTCATAAGAATTGGGATGAAACTTATAGCAGACACAATCTATCGTTATTCAGCTTTCTTTGCCACTATTATCAGAACCCAGAATTTCACCAACCATGCAAACAAATTTTATAAAACATTCGGTATCACAGATACCGTGCTTGATTCAGATGTAGGATAGACATACGACTCTACAACATAATTTACTTTTTGTGATATATTCAAATGAGTTATATGTCTCCAAAATAAAATTTTCGCTTTTAGAAAATGTTATTTGGAAATTATGAAAAAAAATGTAAAAAATAATGATTTTTGTCTATGTCAAATAATTCCCATAAAAATATAAGGAAAATGTTCGGTTATCCTGACATTCACGAACAATGCTAAAGCGAACAGTCCACCTACAGCTGGTTAAATACAAATTGGCACATATATTTGGAAATGATAAAATGTGTGCCTAGTGGTATCAGGCATAGCAAACGAAAACAAATATCAGAGTATACATTTTTGAAATCTGTTGCAATAACCAGGCGATTTAAACGCAAATTGGCACAATATTTGCAAATGTCAAAAACTATTATTAGTGATATCAGCCATATACTCAGAAAATAAGAACAACTGAGCAAAATCTGCTGAATACCATCAAAATAAATCGGGTAGTATCGTTGAAACAAAGTTGAAAATTCTAAATTAAACTAATTATGAATCTATGTTGCAACTACAATGAAACAAACTAGCATTTTTACAATAATGTTTAAAACACTTCAAATTAAAACGAAACCAAAGTCAAATTTACTGTTTCAACATCTATTTCAAACACATTTTTCTAAATTCTTATGCACAAAGTAAGTGAGCTCAACAAAAGGTTCCCTTTGTACGCAATAAAATATTTTTACAAAATAATTAACGATATAAAGTGGAATGAGTTCCAGAAGTCACTTTGAAATAAATGAAATAGGGCGGTTCTATTAGAGATAGACGCTATTTTAACTGTAAAATCATAGCAGCTGGAAAGATGGTAGCTTTTCTTCCTGCGGCCTCTTCCTTGCGTGTATCTTTTGAGAATGTCATTCGAATCTGTTTACCACTTTTAAAGTTTTTGTTTCCAATACTCACCGCATAAATAAAAACCGAGTAACAGCATGAGCAATACCAAAACCAACAAAAATGTTAATTCAAGCCTTAGTACGGCTTAGGGACCAAATTAGTAGCCTTAGACAGACGTGTTGCATTTTTTTTGTGTTTTTTTTTCTTCACCATAGGGGGAAAAAAAATATTAAAATAAATTGGGCCATAAATTGGGGCTCAACGGTTAAGTATTGTTCCTTTGTTTTCGTTAACTTGGCATTTATTACTTTGGTTGGTTTTTTGTTTCTTTTCGTTTTAGATTTCCAGTAATCCGGTTCGGTTTGGATGAAGCGCTCCTTATATTTGTTTGTAAGTATTGCGCATCAATCACGTCGCGTCGTGTTTTCAATTGAGTGTAATGTCTTTTAACAACCCCAATGTAGTTTTAAAATCTATGTTAGTCGATAGGTCTTTGTTAAATGTAGCTAGTTTCAACGTGCAAAGTTTAGTCTCAAATATTGACGAGATTCGTCACATTTTTAATGGTGCTTCAGTGGACATTCTTTGTTCCTCTGAGACATTTTTAAATCCGAATATCCCTAATTCAGCTTTGGCCATCAAAGGTTATAATATATTTAGGAAAGATAGAGCGGTACCTCCCCTTAATTATGGTGTTTTATATATATTTGTAGGAGATCACATTAAGGCTAGACTAGTTACCATACCTTCTTCCATTTCAGAATTGTTAGTATCGGATTTAGAGTTTTTATTTGTCAATGTTTTCATTAATGGTCGTAAAATCTTAGTCGGTACCATCTATAACCCACCAAAAACTAGTAAGAGATAGTATGCCAAATTTAAAAAATCACTTGTAGACTTAGAAAGTTTATTTAGTTATTTCTCTTGTAGATTCGATGAAATGTATATATCAGGTGACTTTAATAACCCAGATATAGCCAATGTCCTTTATAAAGCCATATAAAACATATAGTAAAAAACAAGTTTGAAACTTGTCGAAATATTTTTTATCGAAAGTCTCGTTAGGCATATTTAGTATAAAAAGGACTGACTCGTTGAAAAGTTATTTAGTTTTGAGTTGCCTTTGTTTTATGAAAATATTATAATGAACATAAATTCAGTGACGTCATTTACATAAAAATGGATAGTTGGTGGTACGTATAATTTAATAAATAAATGATTTATTTGCATTGTCTCGGTCTTATTTTATTGAAAATATATTAAGTATTGTTCCTGGTAAATCAGTTTTTAGGAAACCGTTTTCTTGTTTGTGAATCAGTCTTGAAAAGTGCAGTGTTCTTTATAAAGCTCAATACATAGAGTATTACTATATTTATACGGATTTTATTATATGTATATGAACAAACTGTTGACGCTCAACGAAATAATAGAAGAGTTGGAACTTGATGTTGCCGAAATAATCGAAGAAATAATTATTTTTCCACCTGAAAACGCAAATGACGAAATTACCGACGAAGATTCAGGCGACGAGGATAACGTTACTATAAATAATCTTCCTAGAGGACAGCTAAGAGTTGAAACAGAACTTCGGTACAGTGACAGAGTTTATAATAGTGAGGATTAAATTCCATTAGCTGTAAGCGACAGCCTAAATCGACTCCAAAATCCAAAAACAACTTTACAAAATGGGAGAAGAGAAATCTCACTTCTATCTTACCATTGTGGAAAGATATAAGTGGTTGTATGTCACCTGTTGATGCGTTTCACATATTTTTTAACGATGAAGTAAATGATATGATTGTGTATTACTCTAATATGTATATGCTGGAACACATAATCGAAAACCAGATATAGAACCCGACGAAATTCGCTGTTTTATTGAAATTTAATTGCTAAGTAGTTATGTTCCTTCACCTAAACGTGACTTGTATTGGGAAAACTCAAAGGACACGGGATGAGAATTAGTGTCCAATGCAATGTCGCGAAAAAGATTTCGGTTTATTATACAAAATATTCATTGCAACGATAGTAAAACAATTAATCCGAATGATACATTTTCGAAAATACGGCCACTTCTGGATATAATGAACAAACTTTTTATCGAGATGGCACCAAAAGAAGAAAACCAAAGCGTGGATGAGTCAATAGTTCCATATTACGGTCATTAAAACAGTTTATTCGTGGTAAGCCTATTGGCTGGGGCTAAAAATTATGAACGGCAACAACAAGATTAGGATACATAGAGAGGTTTGAACCAAATCAAGGATCTACTACTATATTACCCCAAAAATATAAAAATTTGGGTTTAGGTGCAAGCGTTGTTTTGCAAGCGTTGTTTTGCACTGTGCTGACGTACTGCAAAAAAATTATCCAAATTTGACATACCATCTATATTTTGATAATTTTTTTACATCTTTGAGCTTATTAGAAGAACTGCGTCAGAAAGGAATAAAAGGAACGGGAACGATAAGAGAGAACCGAGTAGGAAAAAATTGCAACATTTTTGACTCTAATGCCATGAAAAAGAAGGAAAAATGATTTTACGACTACGCAACCACCGATGGAAATGAAATCATCGTTTGTAAATGGAATAATAATAATGTCGTCACGATTGCATCGTATAGTTGCCAAATTCTACCAACACACAATGTGACAAGGTATTCACAGAAACAAAAAAAAAAATATAAATGTTGGACAACCAAAAATATTTAAAATGTATAACGGCAATGGGTGGGGTAGACCGGGCTGACGAAAACATCAGCCTCTATAGAGTAGGTGTACGCGGAAAACAAATGGCATTTTCCGTTAATAGCCCACTGCGTTGACATGGCTGAACAAAATGCTTGGCAACTTTACCGATTAAATGGTGGCAAATTACGAGTAGATCAACTCAATTTTAGGCGGCAGCTTACTCTTGGCATCTTAGAGTCATTTCAAAAAACCACAACCAGAGAACGCAGACCAGCTTAAAGCCTCCACAGTTATTCCAGATACGATGGTAAAGATCATTTAATATTGTACAAGGAAACCCAATCACGATGTAGATTGTGTCATAAAAAATGCAATTTTATCTGTACAAAATGTTCAATAGCACCCAAAAATTTGCTTTTATGATTATCATATTCGTATAAAATAATGAATTTTTTCCATTGTTTTTTAGTATTTTTTGTTATAAATAAAAAAAATGAGTTAATTTATTTTGATTTCTACAAAACTACTACTACTACTACTTTGATTGACAATCCCTCCTCCCTTACCTAGGAAGCTTACAACATATTTTCAAATTAAATTCGATTTCTCTTATGATTTTAAAGTCTTTATAAGCTTAAAACGAAATTTGTAGAAAAAATAATAATTCGGCAATATCTGGGTTAATTTCGATATACTCCAAAATTCCGGCTTCCCTCGGGATTATTTGAATCTTTTAAATAGTCTTAATTTATCCGTTCACAACACTGTGGCACCAACATTTTCTTGTCCAACCGGTAGCGGGGCCTTTTATTCCCTTATTAATCATATCATATCTTTTACTAATAACTCTATTTGTTTTTTAAATCAGTTGTCTCTCGGTATGGGATCCCATCATGATCTTTTAGTTTTTTCTGTAAACTCTTACTCTCCACCTAAACCTAAGAGTTTTAGCTTTAGAGATTTTTCTAGTATAGACAATTCCCGCCTTTACTTAGTTTGTAACTCAGTTCCTTGGGAGGATATATTTTGCCTTAGTTCTACAACTAGCCAAATAGAATTTTTCAACTCGTATATTACATAGTTTGGTGTTTAATAGTTGCGTTCCGCTTAAAAAGGTTACTTGCAAAGCAAAATCTCCGCCTTGGTTGTCTCAGGAAATTTTGAATGCCATAAATATTAGAGTTAGTAAATATCGTGTATGGAAAAGGTGTCCTAATAGCCCGTCTCATTTAGATTACAATCAGGCTCGTAACAGAGTTGTAAGGTTAATTCGAATTGCTAAACGTAATTTTTTCGCAAGGACAAGTTAGACTTCTCTCTTCCTCCCAAGGTTTTCTGGCGTAATGTTCATAATTTAGGCCTAGGTAGATGCAAGATTAGTTCAAGTGGGGATTTCAAACCCAATGAAATTAATAGTTATTTTTGCTCTAGTCTGAACTCGGACAGTAGTTCCGTCGATTTGTTCTCTAACGCGTCCTCTAATTTGTTTTCGTTTTCAAATATTTCTCTCGAGGATTTACAATCTGCTATTTGGAAGGTTAAATCGGAATCTTCTGGTCTGGATAACGTCAATTTAAAATTCGTTAAGGTAGTTTTCCCTTTCGTCTCAAAATACTTGTTACATATCTTCAATTTTATTCTTACGTCCTCTTCTTATCCAGATCAGTGGAAGCTAAGTAAAATAATTCCGATCCCATAGATCAGTAATCCTTTAGAGCTATCCCATTTTCGGCCAATTAGCATTTTAAGTTCTCTCTCTAAGGCTTTCGAAATAGTTGTTTAAAATCAAATTCAATCGCATTTACATAGCAACAGTCCAATTAGTTGCTTCCAATCTGGGTTTAGGAAATTTCATAGCACTTCTTCTGCGTTATTAAATGTTTGTCATGATATTAGGCGTAATATGAATAATAGGGAATTAACTTCTTTAACTTTGTTAGATTTGTCTAAGGCCTTTGATTCTATTAATCACAGAATCCTTTTTAATAAACTCTTATCTTAGTTTAGATTTTCGCTTTCTGCTGCCAAATTGATTTTTAACTACCTTTCTAATCGTTCTCAGGCAGTTTTTTTCGACAATTCCTTGTCTGATTTCCTTCCTGTAATTTCCGGCGTGCCTCAGGGTTCAGTGCTGGGTCCTCTATTATTTTCTATGTACATAAATGACGTAGAATCCTCCATTCAACATTGTTTATTTCATATTTTCGCTGATGACGTTCAAATTTATAGAAATAGTCGTTTAGATCAGAATTCTATTGTTAGGAATATTTCTCTGATAAATGAAGACTAAGTAATATCGTTAGTTGGTCGGTCTCTAACAGTCGATTATAATTTATAAAAAACCGTTAGATAACTCGTCCTTTTCTGGTATTTTTCTACAGGATTCGCTAATTGAATACTCAAATACTGTTAGGGATTTAGGCTTAGCTATTAATAAAACTCTTACTTAGGGTGGCCATTTAGTTACTATTAGTAAGAAAGTCTTTGGCATGTTTAATTGTTTGTATAAAGTGCAATAGTTGGATTTTCTGATAGTCAGTTTAGGAAAAAATTGTTTTTGTCTTATCTTCTTCCTCATTTTATTTACGGTGACATAGTTTTATTCGGTATGCTTCTGGAAAATATGAATGTTCTCCAAAGATGTTTTAATGCTTGTACAAGGTTTATTTTTGGTAATAGGAAGTTCGATCATACTTCTGCCTACAAAAAAAAAACAGCGAATCAACACGGGCGACACTGAATCAGCGAATCATCAGCTCGCCTAAGCTACAAAAAAATAAAATAAGGAATAATAAATTCAGCCAGGCGAAAGATTGTTAAACGTGTCTTGTAATTTGGAAACCATTTTTTTTTGGACAAGCATTATTTTTTTTATGGGAAATTATATCTGCGACATAATAATTTCTCACTGTGATTAAAAAGCAACTTGTTCGAAAACGTGCGGCCGAGAACGAGTTTTACAAAAAATATCTTGCGGTAAACGGAAAAATTGACATGGTCCTTCGAGCCGGATTACCGGAGTAATTTGCGAATTGTGAAACATCGTGTGGACGTCGCATTGGTTAAATACTGCAAAACAGCATAATTTCGTGCATCATTTTCACATTACCGGACAAATATTAAGGAAAAGCGGAACCTCATGGTAAAACATAACCACAAAAAACCGTGAGTAAGACAATCTACTAAATTATAAATTTAAGTCTCAAAATCAATGTGAACGAAAATCGAAGTACAATTGAATAATTATATAACGTGTGGAGAGATTTTATGTGATCTATTAATTTTTTTTTGTTAACCCACGCCACAACGATAAATTAGTGAAAAATATTTGTACTGTGTAATAAACAGTTAAGAATATCAAGGTCGTGTTTGGGATTCATTTTTTTTTTTTTTTGAAACACAAAAATGGCGGAAAAACGCGCCTTAAATCGGATAATCAAACGTATTGCAAACATAGAAAATAAATTGAATAATGTCGATATTACGCAGCCTGACAAAGGTTTGCCATTCGCGAACATGTGTCTATCCCTGCTATCAGAAGAATAGGTCGAATTTGTTAAAATAGAAAGGATGGCGAAGGGAGATTTTACTGAAGGGAACCTCCAGCTAGTCGATCAAATTGAAACAAATTATTTCGATTTGAAATCGAAGGTTATGCAATTGCGAGCTTCGTTCGAAGAAGGGCAAACTGCCCAACCTTTGAATTCAACCATAGATGATCTGGTTATTAACCAACAGTCTTTCTTAAAGGAATTTTCAAGCCTAAATCGACACGATGGTGAAGTTAGATTACCAAGGATGAACATACCAGTTTTTACTGGGGAATACTCTGAGTTCCCATCATTTAAAGATTTATTTCAGGCGTCCATACATAACAACGATAAAATTCAAGGCGTTCATAAAATGCAGTATTTGAAGGGGCTCCTCAGAGGGGATGCGGCTGCTTTGGTGTCTCACCTACAGATTACAGAAAATAATTACAACGAGGCTTGGCAGAAAATTTGTTTGCGATACGACAAAAAAGGACACGTGATCAATACATTGATAACAAAATTTATTTCACAACCGGTACTACACTCAATGTCGGCGAGGGGTCTTCGAGTCCTGACAGATACATCTGACGAGGTCATCAGAGGTTTAAGGGTATTGGGACCTACAGCAGAAACCAGTGATCCGTGGTTGATCCACCTTTTATCAAATAAATTAGACGGTAATACAAAAGAAGCTTGGGCTAATGAGGCAGCTAAGACAGATTTTCCTACTCTAGAAAGTTTTTTTAAATTTCTTAATTTGCGAAGCGACGTATTGGAAAGTCTCGAAAACAAACCAATAAAAACAGTTAGGCAGAAGACAATCAGCGCCATGTATTCGCGACCAGCCAACATCAAATGTCTCATGTGTGAAGGAGAACATTATTTGGCCAGATGTGAAGGCTATCTAAAGTTGAATCCAAATAAAAGAAAGGATTTTATAGTCGATAAGAAATTGTGCTTTAATTGCTTATCGTCTAGTCATCAATCGGTCGTTTGTCAGTCAAAATTCAGATGTGACCAATGCAAACGAAAGCATCACTCTTCCATTCATATGGATGTCAGACCTCCATTAACACAAAGCGAGAATGCTAATAAAGAGGTTACCGAGACATGCACTAACTGTAACGCCCTAATAAATAAAGATTCCACGAACAATTACATCGCATTATTGCCAACCGCAGTGATATTAATCGAAGATGCGTACGGGTATAAACAAAGGTGTCGCACACTGCTGGACTCTGGCTCTCAGTCTTCTTTTCTAACCGAATCAATGGTGCAAAAACTGCAACTACCAAGGAGTAAATCAAATGTAAGCATCACAGGATTAACGCCGGGAAGCCTAGTCTCGCGAGGGAAAACCAAGATCAAGGTGCACTCCAAGTATCACGGAAACGAGAGTTTAGAGATAGAACCGTTAATTGTAAGGGCGCTACCAGCAAGGCTCCCGGAGGCGGGTGTAGACGTCGACAGCAGAATTTTTCATGGTATTGAATTAGCAGATGATGACTTTAATCATCCGGCCCCGATAGATTTGCTGTTAGGTGCGGATAAATTCTTTGACGTCATTCAAGATGGCCTGATCAGGTTCGCAGACAAGTCATGTATTTTACAGAATACGATCTTTGGCTGGGTTGTGTCGGGCAATATTGAGCATTGTGGAGAAGTAACGCGCGCCAGTACTGCAAATTTTTCCGTTTTTAATTTCCATGTGGCTATGGACATCGACGCATCCCTCAGACGTTTTTGGGAGATAGAGGAGATTATCACTGATACCACATTGTCACAGGAAGAACAGGCGTGTGAGAATATTTATCGTAATACTACAAAAAGGAATGCCAATGGAAGGTATGTAGTCCGACTTCCCTTCAAGGATGGTTCTCCTAAAATTGGAAACACATTGAATACGGCATTAAAAAGACTTCAGTCGCTGGAAAGGAAGCTGGCTACCGACGACAAACTAAAAATGGAATATTCTAAACAAATGGATGAATATTTGTCATTAGGCCACATGAAAGAGATACCGCAAGAACAGCTAAACGTGCCCGATGAGAAAATGTTTTATTTACCCCACCACCCCATCATAAAAGAATCCAGCGATACAACCAAAATCCGAATTGTGTTCGACGGTTCGTGTAAATCCGCATCAGGAGGGTCAATCAATGATAAACTATTGATAGGACCAACGATTCAGCCTACATTATGGGACGCGATATTAAGATTCCGAACTTATCGCATCGCGTTAACGGCCGACATTGAAAAAATGTATCGGCAGATCGAGGTATCCGAGAAAGATATAAATTATCAAAGGCTCTTATGGAGAGATGATAAAGAAAAAATAAAGCTCTATCAGCTTACTAGAGTGACCTTCGAACTAGCAAGCTCGGCATTTCTGGCGATTAGAACCCTACGGCAATTAGCGAACGAGCATAAAAATAAGTTTCCAGATATCGCCAATCGCATGACCAACCATTTCTACGTGGATGATTTTATATCCGGTTGTGAAACAATCAACGAGGCATGCGAGCTAAAGGAAAATCTAGAGAAAATCATGAGGAGTGGTGGTTTTAAGCTTCGAAAATGGAGGTCGAACTTGCCCGAATTGAGTGACGACGAAAAGGTGAACACGGATAGAAATTTTGTAGATTCAGAAGGAATAAAGGTGTTGGGAATTCAGTGGCTTCCCAACAAAGATATGTTCAGTTTCAAGGTGCAACATGGAGATGAGCAAGTCATAACAAAACGAAAATTGCTGTCCGAGACATGCAAAATATTTGATCCTTTGGGCTGGGTATCTCCATCCATAATCATACTAAAAATCATTTTTCAAAGACTGTGGTATTTGAAACTCGATTGGGATGACCCACTTCCTTCAGATTTAGTCGCCATATACACAAAAACTAGATCGGAATTTCAACACTTTGAGAAAATAAAAATTCCCAGATTCGTTCACGTCCACGACGACAAGTTGGAGTTACACGGGTTTTGCGACGCGAGTGAAAAGGCATATGGGGCAGTCATATACAGCAGGTCGAGAGATGAAAACGGCGAAATAATTGTACATCTAGTGACTTCTAAAACGAAAGTCGCACCCACAAAGCTAATATCTCTACCGCGACTAGAGCTCTGTGGGGCCCTCTTATTAGCCAAGTTGATGGATTCAGTAAAATGTATAGTCAAGAAAGAAGCGAAGTGTTTCGCATGTACTGATTCCCAAGTAGTGCTCGCTTGGTTATCGGCCCACCCATCGAAATAGAAGACATTCGTCACGAACAGAACAAACGAAATACAGACAAGGCTACCCAGAAATTGTTGGGATTACGTGCGGAGTTCTGACAATCCAGCAGATCATGCCAGTCGAGGAATTTATCCTAACCAGCTTGTGGAGTATAAGCTGTGGTGATCCGGGCCTGAATGGCTAAAGTTGGAATCGAGAGCTTGGCCTGCTAATCGGAATGCATTCGAATCTGGAAAAGAAGAAGTCAATAGAGAAGAAAGGAAAACGAAATTGAATGCTGGTGTGTTTCACGCTAACGTCGAAGAAAATTGTTTGACGGAACTGATTCAGAATCGCTCCAGCCTCCATAAAATTGAACGGGTTTTGGCTTTTGTATTGCGGTTCATTGAAAACACCAGAGAAAAGGATCGAGACATGCGACAAGTAAAACAACTATCCTGCCATGAAATAGGGAACGTCCGAAAAATTCTATTACGCCACGTACAAGCAGATGCATACAACGACGATATGACAAGTCTGAAACGATCGAAACGAGTGGACAATGGTTCTAAATTATTATCGTTGACACCGTTCCTAGATGAAAGTGGGATATTGCGAGTTGGGGGACGTTTGAAGAATGCTGCGGGAGACATCGAATTCAAACATCCTGCTATTATTTCTGCTGATCATCGTTTTACTCAACTGCTGATAGGGGTTTATCATGAGCGATATTTACATGCAGGACCGACGTTGGTTAACAGTCTAATAAGGCACAAATACTGGATAGTCAAGGGGCGTAGCAAGATTAGGAACGAGCTTAAGAAATGCGTAGAATGTATCAGACATTCGGCTAAAACGACAGAACAATTAATGGGGCATTTACCAAGCGTACGAGTGACACCAGCGCGTCCGTTCAGCAACTGTGGTATCGACTTCGCTGGGCCGATATCCCTTTTAACTAAACGAGGTAGAGGGGCAAAACTCGTAAAAGGATACATATGCTTGTTTGTATGTATGGCGACCAAAGCGGTATACATCGAACCAGTGAGTGACTTAACAAGCGAAAGTTTCGTAGCATCCATGAAGAGATTTGCAGCCAGACGAGATGTACCAAAAAACGTCTACACAGATAATGGAAGAAATTTTGTCGGGGCGAAACGAATACTGGCTGAAGCCGTTGATCTGATAAAAAATATTCACCATAATTTTATAATTTCAGATTATTTAAGGGATTCTGAAGTTTCATGGCATTTTATACCACCATCCTCTCCACACTTCGGCGGTCTGTGGGAGTCTGCCATAAAGTCAGTAAAGGCGCATCTATTAAGGGCGACCAGAAACATTAATCTCACATTTGAAGAGATGGCCACCTTGCTCGCACAAATCGAGAGTATCCTGAATTCCAGGCCGATGTACGCAGTCATCAACGACGACGCTAGTTACGATGTATTAACGCCATTCCATTTTTTGATCGGGTCCGCGACAGGTGCGGTACCGGAAGAGGAGTCAACAGGTGTTTCATTCGCTTCAAGATGGAAGATGATTCAATCCAGAATACAATCATTCTGGAAAAGGTATAGGAATGATTACCTAAATACATTACAGCAGCGCTACAAATGGCAACAGATGAGTAACAACCTACAAGAAGGGGACATCGTAATTATTAAAGATGAAAACCTGCCTTCATGCAAGTGGCCGTATGGGCGAATAATCAAGGTTTATCCAGATGCGGAAGGTTTCGTTAGAGTAGCTTCCTTGAAGACGTCGTCATCAACATTAACGAGACCAGTATCCAAACTATGTAAATTACCATTAGGTTAACGAAAAATTCGTTAACGGGGCGGAGTATGTTTGCGACGGCTCCTGAAAAAATAAGAAGAAACACAAAGAATCAATTTTTTTATTAAATAATTATAACGCTTTATACTTATCTGATTACGATACCAATACAGCTTAACTTGCTTTCATTATATAACTTTAATGTTTCATTTTTTGTTTCATTTCTATATTTGCTATCTGAAAAGATGAGATTTATTAGATTTAATTTGCATTATATAATTTATAACTTACATTTTTATTGATGCATCCAAAATTTATTTGTTTTTCACGATTTTGACAGATGGTTAAAATCACTAACAAAACAAAGTAATAAATTAGTACCCTTAGAACCATAGTGTACTAAAAAGCTAAGATAATAATTCAAATTTACGATTTTAGATGGCACTTTGCTATCAATAATTTTATTGCATAAAATTTGTCAAAAAAAAAAATATTTTTTTTTTGAATGTTTAGAGGACACTAGGTCAAATTTATTAAAAGTTGTAAAAAATTAATATTAAAAGAGAAGAGACATAACCTTCTTGAATTTTGTACAGTAAACATCATTAATAAAAAAAACAAATATTACGGATATACACGGTGAATATTAATAAAAAAAAAAACAGCGAATCAACACGGGGGACACTGAATCAGCGAATCATCAGGTCGCCTAAACTACAAAAAAATAAAATAAGGAATAATAAATTCAGCCAGGCGAAAGATTGTTAAACGTGTCTTGTAATTAGGAAACCATTTTTTTTGGACAAGCATTATTTTTTTTATGGGAAATTATATCTGCGACATAATAATTTCTCACTGTGATTAAAAAGCAACTTGTTCGAAAACGTGCGGCCGAGAACGAGTTTTACAAAAAATATCTTGCGGTAAACGGAAAAATTGACACTAGCCTTGTTTTAGAATGTAGTTTATCTATTTTTTACGAATTTCGCGTTTGTCTTTTTATTTTTAAACTTCTTAAAGCTAAGGAGCCTTGTTATCTATATAGGAAATTAATGTTTAGTAGGTTTCATTCCTCTAACTTCCGCCTAATACCGGCTAAAAATTGTAGTAGGTCGTTAAACACGTCATTTTATATTAGGGGAGTTATCCTTTGGGATTCAATTCCATTCGAAATTAAGAGACAAGAATCGGCAAAATTATTTAAGTCAACATTTTTGGAGTGGCGTGATTGATGGGCAATACGTAGTTTAATTAATTTATTTATATTAACTTTGTTATTTTTGTTAATTTTTAATATTATTTCACCTCGTGCTGTACATTTTATTGTAAATGAGCTACTGCTCAAAATAGAATGTGTAAGCATGAGGTGGAAATTGTTTGAAACAATTTAAGAGGTTTTTATGCCTAATGGCAGAGCCTTCTAGTGTATAGAGCCATAATCTTAATGACATATTTTTTAGAAGCTTTTTTAGTGGTATAACTTTTCACTGATTTCCATAGGAATCCATAGTAAAAATGGTGTTTTTTAGCTTCAAGTTTTTCAATGAAAAATGCAAAAATATTATAAAATGTTTACATAAAAGATTTCTACATATCTTTAAGAACAATATACAAGAAGGCTATATTGGTATTAAGTAAATATTTATGGCAGAAATATTAAAATTAAATTATTTCTAGAATATATTTTTCGAACTTTCATTTTGAAAAATACATCAAACAAATCTGACAAATTAAAATAATACTTGCTAAATTTATCTTTAGTTTTACTAGTGTACGTAAGATGTCTAAAATGGTAAAAGAAAAATACGAAAAAAATTATTTAATCGCAAAATTATCACACGTTCCTATATTTTGTGAATTTGTTTTGCTTTTCCTACAATTTTTGAACTTGAAATTTCCCCCAGGTGGTAATTTTTGGTACGATTTTTCCAAATTTTTACGACCATCACTGCCATCTATGTAATGTATATTGACTTAATGACCAAACGAATCGCAGTAAGCTTTTATTTCAATTTGACTAGAATGCTGTTATGAATTTTTTTTAATATGTTTGTTTAAATAAATCAAATATTACAAGGAAATGAAAACGATTTACTTAAACGATATTCATATATGTTGAAATTCAAACATTTATGAAAGTATTTCAGAAATCATAATTAAGAATTTGTAACGTTTTCATTTAAAAATTTGTCTTAGGAAAAAAGTGATTCCCATATGTTTTGTGTATTTTACTATGAAAAGTTTCGTTTTTTCCTCGTTTCTAATTCCCTTATAAAAGCTTAGATTTTTTGATTATGGCTCTATAAAATACAGGGTGCTCTGCTAATGGAAGCAACTTCATTATATTTTTTTTGTTTCGATTGCTTTGTTTCCATGTGTGCTTTTTCTTTTAATACTAAATTATTTATAAAATACTATAAATAAACAAAATAAATACTATTGCGACACAAACACAACATAAAATCTACTATTTCTGTAAGTATTAGTGTCGTAACGCAGTATAATCTGTAGATACCTCGAATAAATTATAATTTGAATCAAAAATAGTTTAAAATCTTACTAACACTTATAGAAATAGTAGGAATTTTATTTAATAATATGCGTGCGTCATAGAAACAATTCGGCTTGTATAAACATTTTTGTTGGTTTTGGCAATACTAAACATAGCATACCGATTAAATAATTTTAAAATTATTTTATTATTTAATATGTATCAATGTCTAGGTGGATTTTTTTTATCCTTTGTTTTATCTTCTGTTTTTGGTATCTAAATCAGACGATAAAAAAGTTGTTATTTTTAATTTTGATACTTTGACGTTTCAATTTTCAAAACTTTTGTGTGTGTCGAGTGCCAATTAATAATTTTTTGTTTGTTTTCTGAAATTATAGATTATTTTGAAAATGTATTCTAAAAGAAGAAAAATAAATGCAGAAGAAATAGAAAGTTAATTTAGTGTCAATTCAATCATCAGAAAATTTAAATAATAGAATGATGAAGGAAATTTTTCAAACGGAAATACTAAAGCAAGATGTCAAAATAGCACATTGCAAAGATAAAAATAACTAAAATAATAATTAGTATTTAAGATAGCTTTATTCTTTGTATATACATATGTAAATAAAAAAATATTAAATTTAAAAATGAACTGATTATAAGTTTTGAATTATTATTTTTCTTTTTCTTTTTATGTCATTAGGAAAACTTTCCATCGCATTACGGGCACTTGTTACTCGTCCGTTATAAATAAGAGGGACCTCTATCTCCGGTTCAGAAGGTGGTGGCTCTCCTTTTAATATTGCAATATTGAGCAATACGGCGATAGCTACACTCATTTTTAATGTGTTGGAGATGCAAAGCCGACGTTTTGTGGCTATCGTTGGAAAACGCCGTTTTCAAATCCCAATACATCTTTCCACCAAATTTCTCGTGCTTTTGTGCTTTATATTGTATATTTTTTCCATCTTGGTACAGGGGTTTCGTATTGGAGTCAACAGGTAATTTTAGCTGCCATATCCACTATCACCAAGCAAAAATCAGTCGTCAAACTCTCCGTTTTCTAATATAATTTTCAACAACGAAAAATTAAAAATGGTATGGTCATGTGCTTATCCATGCTATCTAAATTAAAAATAAAAACAAATGTTAATGTTTCGCAGACATTTCAACGATTTGAACACAAATACCTAGCAGTCAAGTCAATTAGTTTAAAATCTGGGTCACACACGACCTGGCAGTTTATGGAAAGCCACCCCTTTCTATTCCGGAAAAGTTCAGGGTTAACTCTACCGGATGAAACTATTTGAATGTGTATTCCTTCTATCAGCCCAAAAACTCTTGGAATACCATTATTCAAGTAAAACTTTGGAGCAGTGGTTTGCTGTTCGTCCGCCGTTGGCATTTTGACGAACTTGTGAAAGTTACAAGTGAGAATTTGATTAACTTTTTTACGGTGCTACAAACGGTTCATGTGCTAATACCGGCTAAATCGTTTATAACATTTTGAAAACTGTTGGTAGCGTAGTATCTCAACGCAATCAAAAATTGATCCTCGACACAAAGAGGAAGACTTCGCATATCAGTATGGCACAAATCTCTTTTAATTATGGCAACAATATCAAAAATGGAGGTGTGGCCATCACACGACTTTCTTTTACGAACAGAGAATTTTGAGCAATTTAATTTTTTTTTTATAATTTTTTAATTTTTTTTGCTTTTAATTTTTGGAAACATTTTGTATTAAGTAGGTTTTCGTAAACCTTATTCTTTTTAAGATATTTGTAAAATAAATTTTCTGGACCAAGGGAGGGGCCACTTCCCTGTAGCCGTTTTGAAGTAAAGTTTACTGGGACGAAGTTTCAGTTCGATTGGGTGAACCATCTGGGCTGTAGAGAGGACACACTCACAGACTGACAGACAGACACCACTTCGAAACTCACTTTTTCGGATTCAGGGGTTGAGGTCCAGATAGGTAGACACAAAGTGAAAAAGGTAGACTTAAAAAATCTATATCTACAACGAAATTCTTCATCGGAATAAAATTCCAATGAACTGTTATATGTTTTATACACTTTACTCGTAAGCCGGCGAATACCAAACAACAGGGTGAGATCTCTCGTTTCCATGAAGTCGGAATCCGAAGAAGATGATGTTTCCACTTCCATCCTAAAATTTTTGATTTTAATGAAACTAAATAACAGAAATTTTAGTAAATAAAAAGCAAATGTCAAACAAAAGTGTGGCCCCTCATTCAAAAAACTGCTGTAAAACTACTATAAAACCGAGCATTAATTATTATTTATCGTTGGTTATGTAATCGATGTAAAAAAAATCCTCGGTTGAAGGGGTGTAATAGGACTATAGGACCTCTTCTACCGATCCACTGTGGGTAATTTTCTGCAACCGCCTTCTCCTCAACAACGGCACTTCTTCCATGAGCAAAGGCTACGTGTTTTTTTTAAAATTCTAAAAATATGTATTGATCAAACCTGTTTGGTAACACATAAGGTCCGATACACATTTATAGAAAATTGGCTCTGGAAAGTTGTTTTCCTTACGATGTGTGGGTTTTCGCCGGCCCAAACATGGAGGTTACTATAATTTTTTATATCCAGTTACAAAAAAACTGACCTGCCACGATGGTCCACATATCGTAGATGTTGAGCACGACAGAAGTGATAAGGATGAAGGCCTTCTTTTTTAAGGATTTTCCATATGCTTGTCCTCAATATGCCTAGTCTTATCGACAGGCGACTGATACAATACTTGTCGTAGGGTCAGCGCTTGTTAATCCTGTTCCACATGTACGTTAACTTTAACACTGGATTCGTGTTGTTGTTGGAATAATCGTTGTTCGGAAAAAGTCGATGTATTGCAATGAACGTCCTATACCCAAGTACTGGCCCGGCTGGATATCGACGCCTGTATTCTTCGATACCAGCGCGTGCATTTATATTACAAAAACCGTATACAAAATGCGTATCGGCTACATGCGAAGGTGGTAGATCACGCAAACATTTCATTGTAATGATTAAGCGTTTAATTAATATAAACTGTCCTTTTAATTATCATACAAACTTAAAACTGTTAAAACACAGAACCTGAGAATACGTAGTTTCACACGATCGGCTAGCGAACAACTAAACTATTTATTATTACTTACAACCAATTTGAGTTTTCGATCAACTAAAAAAGATCAGGTTAAAAAGATTTGGTTAGACAACAACCCGAGAGCGACCCTTTTTCAAATATTCCGAATTTTTCGGCCGGTCACTTGCCGACGAAACACATTGTATATAATTACAATAATGATTTTTTTGGTAATTTGAAGAAATAACGAATAAAAGCAGAAAATTTAAAATAATAAAATGTATTTTCCTTTTATTTGGAATACAATGTATCATTAATTTAACGTTAATCCATTTTAAATCAAAAATATTAATCTTTAAATTTAAATTGATTTTACTAAGAAACATTCAATTTATGGTGTTTCAAAGTAGTGCCTTTGAATTTCATTGGTAAATTGAAAATGAATCAATGATTATTTCTTTTTAGTGACTTTAAATCAAAATTGATCACATATTGAATCAACGAGTATTTCTTGGCTCTACTTTAGATGACTATCAATCATTTATAATCATCAAATCAAAATTGATCAATACTTTAAACTAAAAAGTTTTACATTCAAACTGAAATGGTAAAATTTTGAAAATAAATTGGTTATTATTTATAATATTTGTGAGGTTTATTAACTATCGCTTTCATATAAATTTTACTTTCATTCAAAGTGGTTTTTGTTGAATCTAGATGGTCTTTTCTCTCAGTGTAACAATTGAATAATTCGAGGGCAATCGTTTTTGCCTCGACAGCTGAAGAATGTAGAACTTGATTAAAAATAAATAAAAGTCAGATAACCAATTTTGTGCAATGTATTTCAAAATGGTGGTTTATTTATTTAATTATTTTTATTTATTGGACGATGTTTGGCTATTGACAGATGTGCCGATAAGAGAAAGAAATGCTTTGTTTTATGACTTAACTATAAGTTATAGTTTTTAGATTCTAAGCTAGGTGGCCAACAATAATTTAACTATAAATATAGGCTTTTATTAATTCATCTATTTAATTTTCTTTTTTATACATTTGTTGGGCTTTAAATTACATTTATTAGGCTTGTACTATATTGACATTGATAATGCTCTTTGACCGTCAAATATATGTTTATCAATAAAAGGTGGAGCTGAATATTGGCAGCTGTTTTGCGCGCATTCACCAATCGAAGCATAATATCAGAGTTTACATTTTTTGTCCAGAATTTTTGGGAAATATCAGATGGTAATTTGTAATCAAAATTAAATTCATCCATGAAATCAGTCGTAACAACCAGGTGAGTTAAACGCTAATTTGCACAATATTTGCAAATGTCAAAATCTATTATTAGTAAGCAATTTATACATAATAATGTCAGAGTATACATTATTAGCCCAGAATTTTTGGGTAATGTCAAATAGTGATTTCCAATACAAATTTATTTTTTTTTTATGGAATCTGTCGTTGGCCAGGCGTTTGAACCATTTGTCGATAAACAGGGATCAGGCTGAACTTAGGCTTATTTCAAGTTTACTTAAATACTTTAGGCAAATGAATGTGGCTGATTTCTTGATTTATTGATGAATGATGGTTCCTATAAGAATTGGCTTGACATTTATAGCAGACAGCACCTTCCGTTATTCAGCTTCCTTTGCCATTATTGGAAGAACCCAACATTTTTTCATCTAACCAACCAATCTATATCGATTAAAAATTTCAAAGCCTTTTTTTTCAATGTCGGGTCTATCATTGTAAGGAAATCCTTATTCCAGTCACCCATAATTTAGCTGCATCGGCAATAGATGTACATAGTCTAGTTTGAACAAATGTTAATTAATTTACAAATCGGTTCGAGAATCTCTTTTATTATTTTAATTTCATAATGAAATATTCATCAAATATTTTTGACATAATATTGGATTCTAATTGTCTTAAGATTTCTTCTAAGAGGATTACTCTTCTCATAGATGGCGAATTTTTCAAAAACTTTCTAATGACGAAGTTACGATGATATATCCATGGAGGCATGTAAAGTTAGCCCAGGATTTTATTCCAGTAAATAAATATAATAAATCAAGCAAACCTAATAAACGTATGCCACATATACTCTTATATCAAGTTATCCCAACCCTGGATTTTATTATAATTAATTCGAAATTTAGCCTTTGTCTTGGAACTCAATACCATTTACTCACTTTTAATCAGTTTACATTGTGGTGCGCCAAAACTAAAAATCAAATATAAAGAGCTGCTTAATCTGCAAATTTCACGCCAATTGGTATGTTGCAAGTTGCCGAAATATGGCTTTCATCTTGCAACTCAGTATAGTACACGTATATTTACAGAAGGCTCTGCTATTGCTTAATCTTTTCTTGTGATACAAACGGGACCAAAAAGGAAGGTACGTAATATACTTTTTCAAAAGCAGATTTAATAGATTAGAATTGTATAATTTATTCGCCGAATTTTCTTCTTTGGGTGTATTTATTCATCAAAGTCGTCTGAAATGTTTTTTAAATTCTAACTAAAACGGACTTTGCATTTTTATAAAGGTTTATTTAGTACGCGCTTTTCATTGTCAAAAATATCAGATTTGCCTGGCTCACATTCCTGAAACAAAACTTCGTTTTATAAGTCCATCGAATCTGGTTGTGCGTTTTTAATTATATTACATAAAGCTGTTAAAGTGTTAGAAGTCAAGTATTTACTGTTTAAAACGATCATAAAATTTTTCCAAATATAATTAATGCCGTCTTAAATATCAATTAAGAATAATGACGCAAAGATTTCTTTTAAAAGTTTTACGTTGTTGTTACTTTGGTCATTTGATTAATTAAAATCGATGGTAATATTGGGTTGGTGACATATTGCCAAGGGACAAAATCCCGAGGGTACAAAATCCTGAGGACACATAGTCCCGGTAAAAAATCCTGTAATCCCGAGGAAATCTCGAGGCAGACCGAGCTTTTAAAATGCAGGATATCGTTACGACTTCGTTATAACCATCATTATTTTGATCATCATCATCTTTAAATCAAGTTAAAATTACACTAATTGTGCAACAACTAGATTTTGGATTTTTCATATTCTTTCGGAATTTTGTACCCTACGGATTTTATATCTTCGAGATTTAGTATCATCGGGATTTTGTACGCTCGGGATTTTGTATTCTCGGGATTATGTTTCCTTGGGATTCTGTATCCTCGGGATTTTGTACTCTCGAGATTTTTTCAAACCCTCGGGATTTTGATTCTCGGGATTTTGTCTCTCTCCCGGCTAAATTATATATGAGGAGTGAAACACACAAATGCAATTTCTCTAAATTGTCGGATTCTATCAAGTTTATTACATGATCGTGTTACTTTAAGGTATTGCATATAATGTCCTATTGGGTTGGCAGTCGATACGTTGGGGCATAAATAAAGGTACACTTTAAATTTCTATACACATAAATGTGGATAAAATCCACCACCAGTGAGCGCGATAATTATTAAAATTTATTTGTATATTTAATTTATCATATCAAATAATATTTTTTGGAAATGGCGAGTGTTTCGCGTCAAGAGTTTGGAACTAGAGTGCGAGAGTAGGTAAAAATTTGTGTGTCTGTGGTTGAAACAGCATGAAAAACAAAATGGTACAGTCTAAGCAAAAATTGCTGAATTTGTTAATTGTTATCATCAAAATAACTTTCGAGTTTTGTGGTGTCCAAGATATTTATTTAGTACAAAGTAGTGAGTACAGATTCAAACCCCAGAACATCATTAATGAGTCAAAATATTCTGTGGTGTCACTACTAAGCTGAAAGAAGCTATTCAAATACAATTATTTTTTATAGTCGAAATGAGTTGTATTTCGAATAATTGTAAGGATAAACGAATTGGAATAAATTAATTGCATGAGTGAATCATTACAGTCCGTTTTGTTAAAAGCCTCCAAAACTAAATTAATTGCTGCAAAACATTCATCCGTAACTATTGTTTTAAAAACTGGCCAAAAATTTATATTGATGCTAAATTTCAATCCGATAAGAATTGAGCCAAAATCTAATTGTATCTTCATTTGTTCACACTTAAGCATACTGCGTAACATTCGAAATTGTATTTCGCTGTAAGATTTGACATAAAATGGTTAAAAAGATAAATAATAAAATAGCGCAGGGCTTCAAAGTCATGTACCCTTAATTGCAATGTTATTGTTATCTATTGCGTCAGCCAACCTTAGTGATTCAAACTTTTCCCATTCGTTTAATAATTCTTGGCTGGCTCTTAGAAGCCTTTGTGGTAAATTATTCATAATATAAACATTCATTCCTAAGTTTAATTCCGGATGGAAATGAGGTGGAGTATCAATGGTTGTTGCGCAAGTTTAATTCAGCTTTGTATTCGCTTATCATTGAGCTATTAGAACCAGAATGCAATAACGTATGACCAAGCTAGCTCTGCCCATACTTGTTACGAATAATTACTCGAGAGGCACATATAATAATGGACGCAAAACAGGAGACACGTATGAAGGTATTTCTTTTTAATGAGTATTAGCATTTTTAGCTGGATTTGTTTGCGAAGCACCCACGTTAGGTTGTCATTACTATAACTGACTTGAACTGCGTTAAGATCAACGGGTGAATGTAAAGTGCAACCAATGAACTTTCCCTAGAGAAAGAAGCAAGAGATGAAGCAAAAAATTCCTTACGCTGACTTAAATCAAGTGACGCTTATATCGCAAGTATCCAGGGCATTATACCTCTCTCTTCAAATGTAAGAAATTTTATTTCTTCCGTTTTAGAGTCACAAGTTTTCCGATAATCTTAATCTTGCTTTCTCAATAGTATATGATTAAGCCAAATATGACGTGATTCGGCTTCATCGCGAGCAATGCTTCTAGGCCAACAATCACTTCTGCGGCAATATCGATTTTCACAAACGATCGAATGGCATAACAAAATATGTATGATCAGCCACAGTTTACAGACCTTTAAAAAAATTTCTTTATAAATACTGACTTCGATTTTTATCAAAAATATGGTTTCAAATAGATCCTTGAATTAAAATTGTTCGGGTTTTTACCATAAAAGCACGCGGAACGCCTAATGGTTGTTCTAGTTCTGAATAATTGGGGCCAGAATAAATCGCGATAGCAGTATTCTAATTGTTCCAAGGTAACGGAAGCATCTGGCAAATCCAGTTGATTACCACCAAAAGCACTTATAGATTTTTTCAGCCAATTGAATGGACCGCATTCATAACCACGACTTTTTGTGTGTTCCGCCAATTTCTTTTGGTATTTCTTTATCCATATTTTAAGGTTAAATTGCACACCATATAACTTTACAGTTAAAATTCAATTGAATCCAATGGCTAGTTCACAGATTGATTTCTAGAAAAAATGGATTTATAAAAATGTTTGCAACATAATTTTACAATAAAAATGTAATCATTTTTGAGTTGTTCAA
The DNA here is from genome assembly GCA_958295665.1 of Tipula vernalis. Taxonomy (NCBI): domain Eukaryota; kingdom Metazoa; phylum Arthropoda; class Insecta; order Diptera; family Tipulidae; genus Tipula; species Tipula vernalis. The sequence continues at coordinate 159,396,268 of OY282558.1, forward strand.
TTCAATCCTTTAAGGATATAAACCTAAATTCTTTTTCAAATTATGCCAAATGGTACCGTTTAAAAGTTCAATTTTTAAGAACTTTGTGTTTTCAACAAATTTGGGTCCTCACTGACACTTTCCCTACCAGATGCAGCAATATTGGCTTACTTCATGCACTTCCCTTTCTTACTGGGTCAAATGTATCATACAGAGCATACGTGTTATCAAATTCGTTCACAATTCGTCGAATTGTCAGCAGTTTTGACCATTATTTCGGCCATTGTGTTTAACGTTGAAATTCTAGAGGCAAAACCAATTATATCATGCTAGGTAATTCTACAAAAGTTATAAGGGAATATTGAAGTAACTTTTTTTATTTGATCTAAGCAAAACAAAAATCGAAACCATTTATAAACAAAAAATCAGTTATATTTTCTTATCATTCTTCACAAGCAAACGCATAATGAGAGTTTTAACAGCAACAACAACAACAACAAAGAATATAAATAATATATTTAATTGTAAATATTTTCATTTTAATGAACTTAAAAAAGTTTCAAATTTTTGCTTTTTCTTGTTTACCTGATTTCAAGCATTTGGTATTTTGTTATGATAATTTTCATTGTTAAATTTATTTAAGGAGGACAGCATATCTCTTGAAACTGAATAAAACCGTTCTTATTTCAATTTTATAAATAAAGTAAAATAAAATATATTTAATAGTTTCTAAAATGATGACATTAATGTCTGCACTTTAATCTTTAATTTTTTGCAATTGTTAATGATGTTACTTGCCATAAAATGTTGGTGTGCTATCATCATCACACCGTCTGTAACCTAAAGTTTATTTTTGTTTTCTGTTTTTCAAGAAAATTTATTACGCTAATTATGATGATAATGATGTTTAAGTGGTAAAAGGATAAACTAATCTCCAAAAAATATATTTGGGATACACATAAATAGTTTGAGGTATCAACAGTTTATTTATTGTGATGATCGTAACCAACTTGGAATACAGCAATTTTAGTATCGTCGTTGAACTTTTAATACTGATGCACCGTTTAGGAGAATAATTTATTTAGATTTATGAAAACATTTTATACATCGAGGATCAGATGCAGAATGAACAACAATTTCGATTTCCTATTGATATTGTTAAAAAATAAGCTTCTAAGATCTTCAAGAAAATACTTTTGACCCGGAAATGAAACTCGTTGTGACATTAAAGCAAGCATTACGCAGAACGTAGCACAGCTGTAAACAAAATTTCTTTTTAGCTATCTCTCAATAAACGACAGTCAGACAAATTGTATTGGACTCCCGCCTCACTATTTATGGTACTTTGACATTTGTGTTTTTATCACAGCCTTCGACCGTGGAATGACAAAATATTACAAAAAAGGTTCAACACATAAAGGAACTTTCCAAATTTTATCAGAGCTATTGATGGCAAGCATATTGCCTCTGGAGTCAGGGGAAACTTTTTATAATTACAAACAAATGTATATCATCATATTACTGGGATCTTGCAACTTCGTCGCATTTATGGTCAACCACAACTTCTTTAGGATGAATTTAAATATTTGTACGACACGAAGCACCCGTTGGTGCAGAACCCATATGGTTCAATTCTTAGTAATATATGTCATTTCAGCCGAAAATTTAAATTGCTTTGTACTAAAGCCACCTACGAGTTTTTTCGATTGAATTCAAGAGACGCACTCTTAGGAAATGATGGTTTTTGAAAGTCAATGGAGGGATAAAAAATCTCCTTTAGCTTCGGTTGACCGACTAGACCAAACCCGGTGCGCGAATTTGGCCTACAAAATTGAGGGATGATCTGAAAGGCTGCAAATATAGGGACGAATATAAGGTCACGAATATTTTGTTGGAGCTGGATCTTGATAAAATACAATTTTAATAAAATATTTCTTCGACTCCAACTTCGAGTCCAATATATCGAAAATTAGCTAACCAACTCCGACTCCGTCCAAAACTCAGACTCAGACTCGGACACACACTCAGACTCAGACTCAGTTCTAGACTGAGACTCAGAATCCGACTCAGACTTAGACTCAGATTCAGATTCAGACTCAGATTCAGACTAAGACTAAGACTTAGACTTAGACTTAGACTGAGACTTAGACTCAGACTCAGACTCAAACTCAGAATCAGACTAAGACTCAAACTCAGGCTCAGACTCCGACTAAGACTCAGACTGAACTCAGACCCAGAGTCAGACTTAGACTCAGACTGATACTGAGACTGAGACTGAGACTGAGACTGAGACTGAGACTGAGACTGAGACTGAGACTGAGACTGAGACTGAGACTGAGACTGAGACTGAGACTGAGACTGAGACTGAGACTGAGACTGAGACTGAGACTGAGACTGAGACTGAGACTGAGACTGAGACTGAGACTGAGACTGAGACTGAGACTGAGACTGAGACTGAGACTGAGACTGAGACTGAGACTGAGACTGAGACTGAGACTGAGACTGAGACTGAGACTGAGACTGAGACTGAGACTGAGACTGAGACTGAGACTGAGACTGAGACTGAGACTGAGACTGAGACTGAGACTGAGACTGAGACTGAGACTGAGACTGAGACTGAGACTGAGACTGAGACTGAGACTGAGACTGAGACTGAGACTGAGACTGAGACTGAGACTGAGACTGAGACTGAGACTGAGACTGAGACTGAGACTGAGACTGGGACTGAGACTGAGACTGAGACTGAGACTGAGACTGAGACTGAGACTGAGACTGAGACTGAGACTGAGACTGAGACTGAGACTGAGACTGAGACTGAGACTGAGACTGAGACTGAGACTGAGACTGAGACTGAGACTGAGACTGAGACTGAGACTGAGACTGAGATCTGACTCTGACTCTGGCTCAGATCCAGGATCAGACTCAGACTCAGACACTGAGCCTGACTCTGACTCTGTTTTTGACTCTGACTCTGACTCTTATTCTGACTCTGACTTTAACTTTGACTCGGATTCCGGCTACGACTTGGTCTCCGACTCCAACTCCAACTTCTACATATTATCAAAATATTATAAAATTCATAATACAGCTCGTATTCAAATTCTTTCATCATTAGCACAAAATTTTAACATAACAAAAATTAAAAATGAAATTAATTAATAATTAAAGAAATAAAAGAAAAAAATAATTTCAACAATTTAAATTAATTACGAATTTGTTGTTTAAACTGGAATGGCCACAATGATATTAAGACTCGTACGTCTGTTGATTTTTCCACTTTCTGCAAGCCATCAAAAAATTAAATCCTAAATTTTTGAAATTCGAGGTCGTTTCGATTCGTTATGGTCATCTCGATTTTTTTTTTCTTTTTTTGGTTTTAATCTATGCAATCTACTTTACGCATTAGTAGCCAAATCGAGGACATACGGCTATAGACCCGTTTTGTATAAACCACCTGCACATTGCATTGCTTCATGCCAATCAATAGTGCTGACATGAAAGGTGGGTCGGCCCATGGATTCTGCACTCTCAGATCATAGATGTGTTCATCTTCATCACCGATTGCAATCAGATGATGAAAAATCCCTTCTGTTCTTCATCCCGCCCCTATCGGGATCCGAACCCTGTACCTCCCGATTCAACTTCCCCCCCCCCCACCTCCATCTCGAAATTTTTCGTATTCCCTATGACTGTGATCTTTTCGGTAATATCTAAAAAATTTTATAACGCAACTTAATAATACTCTAACCATGGGGTCGACATAATTTCCCGCCAATAATATCTCGTTATCAAGCAGAAAAATTTCTCTATGTGGTAACGATGATTTTATTTTTGTTGCGAAGATATTAGAAATTTCTTCTAAGTGAAACATTACGCTACGCCATTCCTTAAAAAATTGATCGGCGGTCAAATATATTGATTGGATTATTTTTGTAAGTAAGGGTACGGAGCTTTCTATAAGACAAACCAACTCAACTCAAACCAACTTTTTTTCCAACTCCGACTCCGACTCCGACTCCAATTCTAACTCCACTAAAACAGTCCAACTTATCCACTCCGACTCCGCAGCCCCAGTAATTAAAGCTTTTTATGATAATCACGTATCAAAATCATTAAGTCGTGTTCGTCAGAGCTTGCACTGCTGATTCCGGATTTGAGTTTTGTTTTAGTTGTGAAAGTTAAATAAAATAAGATAAGAAACAGGTTTGTTACTAATATAGTACTCGTAGTTCTAAAAACTAAAAATTTAAGCAAACATAAAACATTTAAAATACGTAAACATTTAAAAATGGGTGAAGTCCAGCTTAAGTAGGGTTTACCATTGAGATCTTCTCTAATGTGAAATATCACTCGAATCAAAAATATATGGTGGCAAATACGTCAAATAACATTTTTTTTGGAAATCATGTTTTAATTTAATGATTTTTATGTTTTTAATGTGTAGCACTAAACAAAATTTATGGGACATAAAATATTTAAAAATTTCATGCACTCTGTGTAGTGTTTATAACTACAGGAAAAAATTGGCCTCATTTTAAATATAAATAAATAGGGATTATCATAAAACAGTTACACAAATGGTACCATCTTTGATTTCTTAGTTTTCAAACTGGCTATCAAAACGTTCTTTTCACATTTTCTCGCAGTTCTATTAGACATAATAAAAAATTAGATTGATTTACCCTTCACCATTTACCGACCAACACTTAGTAAAATAAAACTAAAATGTTGGCATGAGCCATGCATTTTATTAAGGCCAACCCTTCTGATATACCATTCCTCTACAAATATTTTTGGAGCTCCTTTAAAAAGCAGTTGTAATAAATAGAAAGTATAATTAAAGGTATAATGTAATTATGAAAGAGGTATAATGTTTTAGGCATAAGTTAGTGTCGAAATTAATTTTTCAAGTTGTGTATGAAGCGATATTGATTTTAACAACACAAAAAAAATAAAAATTAAAGTTTATTTCAATAAGTGACAATGTAGTAATGAGTAGCTTTTAAAAGTGTTGTAAACCATTTCCTGAATCAAACTGTTCGAGAAATTTAAGAAATGTAGGTATTAAAATTCTTTGAAACATATTTGAAACCACTAAATGAGGTTCTGGATAATTTGGCGACTTCGTTTGTAGTTTACAAAAAAGTAGAAGAAAAATTGTTACACTATAGGTTCATTAAAATAACAGATTGTCTTCACCACGACACTGTAGCACTTTTCTGATTTATTTGAAATTTATTATATTACTTATGGTGCAATAACAGGTGGTACTATCAAAAGAATGACATTTATAGAGCCAGTCGCACCAACGAATACTGTTCTTTAATATAATATACATTTATTAAAAAAAAAAATAAGAGAGACGGTATTAATAAATAGTGACTATAAATAACATTGTACAGTGCTGTTGGCAGTGATCCAGAAACAATATTTAAATTTATAGTGTTGTTGTGTTGATGCGCCGAGCTTCAAAGCCTAAAGTGAAATAAAAATAAAACAAATTTTATTAACGTGTATTCGCGCGCCTTTTTTTTAATTTTGATTCAATAATTCGGTTTTGAATCACAAATCACTCATCTTCAAAATAGCAGACGCTCGATCTCTTGAAAAGAAACTTAAGTGAATCTCGCATATCGAAGCTTTTGCTAAAGGCGATCTTTCTAAAGAACCGATAGAACGAATTAAAGCTCAAATTAAGCTTCTTTCTGAGGAATGGGACTATTATCGAGCGGCCAAGCAAAATTACAAGGAAGCACCAGATATTATTGAACTGCAAGAGACTTTCGAAGGCAAATATTTTGCGATCAAGGGGAAACTTATGCAGGCAGAAATGGCGTTGGACAAAAACGAGCAGCACGTTAATCTTGATACCAGTTTACAAGAATTAGTGGCTAACCAGCGATCGTTTCTAAATGAGGTATCTAATTTAAATCATAAAAGCGATAGTGAAGTCCGTTTACCGCGTGTGAATGTATCTTTTTTCTCCGGGATATATTCTGAGTTTGCTTCATTCCGCGATTTATTTGAAGCATCTAGCAATTCCAAGATTACGAAGGTGCATAAGCTACAATATTTAAAGGGATTATTGAGAGATGAAGCCGCCGCATTGATTCGCTATATTTCTATAACTGAAGCAAATTACGATGAGGTATGGGAAATTATCAACAACCGTTATGATAAAAAAAAACATGTGACTACAATGTTGTTAAAACAATTTATGGATCAACTAGCAATTACCCAGGCAACCGCTAAGGCTCTCCATCGTTTGCGCGATATATCAGACGAGGTGTTACGAGGACTAAAGGTTTTGGGTAATCAGGCAGAAGCTCGCGACCCGTGGTTGATCCATATATTGGTGAGCAAATTGGATCCAACTACCAAACACGATTGGGATCAACATAGCTTTGGGATTGAATTCCCAACTATTAAGAATTTTTTCGAATTTCTTAATAAACATAGCGAAACCCTAGAAAGTTCTGAGCCTACAAAGCGCAATTCCTGTCGGCAGTTGCCAAATTCAACCATAAAAGTGATGCATACGGATACGCAGTCAGTAAGTTGCTTAAAATGTGTAAAAAATCACTACCTGCGTAATAGCGAAGAATTTCTCGCGCTTTCAATACATGATAGACGAAGTTTCGTAGTAGAAAATAAGCTGTGCTTTATTTGCATGTATAAAAATCATCAATCGCAAAATTGCCGCTCTAGATACAGATGTGGTATCTGTAAAGTTAAACATCATACGGCACTTCACAAGGATATTCAAAAGATACCGGCTAATACGACTTTAAGCACTGAAGTTATCCTTATCGCAACAGAATCGTGAGAAGCAAATTTCAATTGTGTGAACGTTGCTCATACCGCCATCGCTAGGATTCGAAATTCATCAAGTCAACATCAGAGATGTCGAGATTTATTGGATTCGGGAGCGCAGGCGTCTTTTATCACCGAATCATGTGCTCAGCGAATTGGATTGCCGCGAAAAAATGCAAAGGTAGCAATCAAAGGACTCACACATAGAAATGAAACGACGAGAGGAATGATGTCAGTTAAAGTTGTATCACTATATACGGAAACCGAAGCAATGGATATCGATGTTCTAATTTTATCAAAATTAACGAATTGCCTGCCATCCGTTGAAATTAAGTCGTTGAATTTGATGAAACTTGAGAAATTGCCGTTGGCAGATCCACATTTCAATAGGCCTGGTGTTGTTGACATGATCACTGGAGCAGATCGATTTTTCAGCGTGCTACGAGAAGGGCGTGTTGAAAATCTCGCAGACCATCTAATAGCGCGAAATTCAATTTTTGGTTGGCTTTTATCGGACGAAACTGATGAGTCCAAAACTCAATCCAATAGTCTTAGCGTTCATGTTGGCATCAACGTAGATAAGACGCGAGCGCGTGTGCAACACTTCAAAATAAATTGTGCACGGCATGCTAGTGGAAAATATATAGTGAAATTACCATTTAAACAAATTCATCCACCGTTAGGCAATTTAATAAACATTGCCAACAGGCGATTTTTAAATTTAGAGAAAAGATTAGACCGTGAACCTCAATTGAAGTTAGATTACAGCAACATCATCCGTGAATATATAGCATTGGGGCATTTAATCGAAATTCCAACCGAACTTGCAACGGATACAGAAGGGAAACATTATTATTTGCCACATCATGCGGTAACTAAAGATGAAAGTACCACAACCAAACTCCGTGTCGTGTTCGATGGCTCGAGTAAAACTACCAACGGAAATTCCATTAACGATTTACTTATGGTGGGTTCTACCATTTAGCCAACACTATGGACTACATTGTTAAAATTTCGGTACGACAAAATAGCATTTACTTTACTTTATTTTAATAGGATTCTCTGGCGAGAACAGGCAAACCAACCTATAGTTCATTACAAACTTACCACTGTTACATTCGGAATGGCCAGTTCGGCATTTTTAGCCATTAGATCTTTACAACAGGTTGCATTTGATTTCCAGCAGAAATATCCCTTAATTGCCGAGCAAATTTTAAACAAATTCTATATAGACGATTATCTGTCAGGCGCAGACACCTTAGAAGATACCAAGTACCTAAAGGAGAATTTAACTTACACCCTGCGACAAAGAGGATTTAATTTGCGAAAATGGAAATCAAACGCAAAGGATCCACAAGATCAACCGATTAAAATGGAAGATTCACTGGTTTCTAATGAAGAAGCGCGTTCAACAATTAAAATATTGGGTCTTCAATGGAACTCCGAAGAGGATCAATTGTCTTTTAAGGTCAACCTATCTGAGGAAGCCAATCCGACAAAGCAAACTTTAATATTAAACGCTTCCAAGGTTTTCGATCCACTCGGATTGCTATCACCATCTAATATAATGGCAAAAATTCTTTATCAAAAATTATGGCTGAGAAAACTAAATTGGGACGATGAGCTACCGGCAGATATCATGATAGTTTGGAATCAATTAAAGGCTGAACTTCCACAATTTGAACTTCTAAAAATAACGCCACATATAAAGAAAAATGTGATGCAAATCCATGGATTTTGCGACCCGAGCGAACGAGCTACGCAGCAATCATTTATAGCCGATTCAAAGATGAAAATGGAGAAATGCGAACTGAGCTCATAACATCGAAAACCAAGGTTGCTCCAATCAAACAAATATCCCTGCTCAGATTGGAATTGTGTGGTGCACATCTACTCGCAAAATTGATAGCAGAAGTGACTAAAAATCTCTCCGAAGATGTACCGGTATACAGTTGGACCGACTCAACTATTGTCCTGGCGTGGTTATCCGACAACCCTACCAAATGGAAGACTTTTGTGGCCAATCGGGTGTCGCAAATACAGGAAAATGGTTCCTAGAAGCCACTGGAACCACGTCAAGTCTGAGAGTAATCCAGCCGATTACGCTTCAAGAGGAGTCCTACCGTCAAAACAGTTGTCACTCTCTCAATGGTGGCATGGGACATCGTGGCTAATTGAAACAGAAAAATCGTGGCCAAGCACAAAAACAGAAGTTTATTACGATGACACCATTTGCGAGATTATAAAGAAACCGAGTTCTCTACAATTGTTTCACGCACTACGAAATCAAAGCCAGGAAGACGACATTTATGAACGCATATTAAGCAGAACATTTTCTTTTAGTAGAGCAATTCGTATAGCTTTATTTATCGGTTCATTGAAAATTCGAGAAAAATGAAGGAAGCACGTCAAAGCATAACAATAACCCTAAAAGAGATGACTCGGGCAACTGAGAAACTAATTAAATGAATGCAACATAAAGAGTACTCCAGCGAAACAAAAATGTTAAATAAAAGTCAAACACTGTGTAATAAATAAATATGAGCTATAAAAATATATAAATTTTGCATTATAATAAGTTTACATAAATGCTTTATTGATCCCTCCCTATTAAAAAACTTACATTAGAAATCGGCTATGTATACCGACACTGCTTTTAAATTGTACTCGATACTTAACAGTATCGATACTTTTATTACGATACAAATATTGGTATCGATACTTTTATTATGGTACTAGTAATGAGTAAATTATCGATACTTTGGTTTCGATACCACATCCCTAGTAACCTCCTGTTACGTTTTTAATTCTATAGCTACTTAAACTTTAGAAGTGATTAGATTCGAATTACCAATTGTAATGAGCCCTATATAATAGATACCTTAACTTTAGATATTCGTCTAGAAACTTCATTTTCTCAGGCCACTTCCCAGTATGGTGTTCTATTAATTTAGCAATAACATATTCCTCTCCATCAAAAAAGACTTTTAACTTTAAAAATGTGGTTTGAAATACCTGCATTAAATGTTTAAATATTTGACACCTTGTTTCTTAAAAAAACACATTCAAAACATAAAAAATTATAAAATTTAAAACATGACTTCCGATCACTTTCTGATTTCTCGTACATTTCTTCAAATATTTCATATCGAAAAATTTGATAAAACGGTGCACAAGAGGAACATCGAGTTATACCAAGTTGGTATATAAGCGCCACCGATATGTCGAATAAATTCATTATGCTTCAAACACGTTAAGACCTCTTTAATCGCTATAAACTCAGCCTGGTACATTCTGCGGGTTTAAATTTATCACAGAATACTCCAGAAGCATTACAAAGCTTCGGTTTCCGAAATTGACCCGTCCCTCCACGACTCGACCCGTCCCTCCAAGCCCTTCTCGAAGCGTAGAGTAGGTATAATATAGTCAAGTATGTCCAGATCATCCTTTTGCGAACTACATATAGTCAAGTGTACCGTTTCAGATACTTCCACTGACAGACGTCTGGAAGACGCAAGCCGTATTTGCCGCCATCTGCTTGCCAAAAATGTCGGGCACAAACCGTAACAAAAAATAAATTCTAAACCCGTAAATCAGAACACAAGACCACAGCGAGATCACTGCATTTGCTAACTTTCCAGTTGTCAAAATATCTAAACGTGATCTACATTCATCCTTTACATTATTATGCCGTAACTAATAATATTTGGAATAAAACGCAGGTATCATTTTAGCTAAAAGTAAATAAATGTTTACAAATACAATAAATAAACAAAAGAAGCCTGGTAAATAACAAATTACCTTCAGGCTTATTTTTTATAACCGAATCCAAACATTAAATATAAAATCATTGATGAATTGCTATAGCTATCTACCTAAATAATAATAACAACAACAATAATAGTACGATAATCATAATAATCTCTATAACCATAATAATATTGGAAAACAATACGAACATTGTTTGTAAATAAATCAAATTTTTCATGTAGCGGCATAGTACAAGGTAGAAAATGTGTTTTCCAACTTACCTTTAACCCCAAACACAATGTGTTCTGGATTTTCATTTATACATACATACATAAAACATAAAAATTCGAGCAAAAAAAAAAAAAAAGTTTTCTTCTTAAATAACCTTCTTCGCTTTATGTTCGAAATAAATTAACTTACATTTCTGGTACCAAATACAGAAAAATAAAAAAATAAAATCTTGAGAATTCAGACAAATGTAGGAAATTATTATTTTTATTTTTGTAAGGCTTTTTTATATTTCACATAACATACAACAACAAAAAAATTGAAAAAAACACCGACACATAAAAAATCTAAACAATAATCGAATTTGGCAACAGATAAAAAGATTAAACAGATTTATCAAGAAAATGATGACATATAAATCAAAATGTGCGTATCTATAGGTGGGTGTAGGTAGTGAATTTATTTATATTATGAATCAACAAAATATTTTAAGAGGGATTCAAAATTCGACTGGCTTGTTGTTGTATTTGTTTCGTAATTTACATAAAAAGATTTTTCACTCAATTTCGAAAACGGAATATGTTTAGAACTTTGTTTATGGGTTTGTGTGTGTATTTGATTTACATAAAATTTTGTGACATGCAAATAAGATACCTTTACCCTCTACTAGGTGACATATTGAAAATATTTTATCCACATGCTTAAGCAATTTTCGAAATTTATTTCGAAAACGAAAGCAATCCCATAATTAGGTTTATTCTTCTTCACACGCTTTGTGTGAAACTTGTTTTGACTTTGACACAGACACATACAAAACAAAAATATTTTCTGTGTCCCTAGGGTATGTGTAGCTTTCACGGTTTCTGGTGGAATTATGAATGTGATTTTAATAATAATTGACGTTTTAAGGCCAGAATTTTCAAGGGATATTTTATTAGTGTAGGTTTTTTCTAACTAAAACCAAAATCAATATTCTCAAGGCATGTGTGTATATCTGAGAACGAAATTTGTTCTTCAATATACAGTTTAAATTTCTTTCGATAGGTATTTGTTGTTGTTGCAAATAACGAAAATTTTATTTATATTATAAATAAAAAGTTCACTTTATGAATTACTTTTTCATTTCAACAAACATTTTTTAACATTTCAATTATCCAACTTCTTAGGCAGCACTTGTCTACAAAGCGTAATATATAAAAGTTTATTTATATGTCGCTTCGCCAAACCATACATTTACATTTCATAAAAATTTTCCGTTTCGTTTATATCACCTTTCCTCCTAAATTTAGACAGCCTCTTCTCTCAATATCATAATTGGTCATTAAATTGGAAGGTTGATGTCGAACTGTCTCATTTATCAAGAACATTAAAAAATCCTTTAGGCCATTTCTGAGAAAATCTTTAATATGTTATTCTGAGCTCGTTATTGGAAATTAAATAAAAAATGGGTCCAGAAGAAAAGATACGACATTATAAAACTTTATGTTTTGGAGGCCTGGTGTCATGATTAAAATATTAAAATGAGATTTTACTGAGTTTTGTTGGGGTTCGAATAAACCCCCAAAGTGGTATACGAAAGACCTAACAACAGCATCAAATAGTCAAATTACATTAGATGTGAGGTCGGGTGAAATTCCACCACCAGCACAGCAACAAAATTTCGATTTGCCGTTCTTTTTGGGTTTCAACGTTTTAAATTTTAATCGGGTGCTTGTGAAATGTTTCCAAATGGTTTTAAAGATTTCAGACTGGACATTTTTTGTGGAGAACAAACCTCGTGAAGGCACAAAAGTGACTGATTGACGATTTACTTCACCGAGGCGAAAACAGTGTCAGCTATTCCATAGGAAGCTGATAAAATGGTAACTGCTAATTGTTATACAGAAACTTGTTTACCACAAGTTTTCGAAAATTTATTGGAAAACCAGATGAAAGAGGAAACTTCGTCTCTACTTCTTACAGCACGCTAATGCACGTGTTCACGGAAAATGGTAATAAATTCAAATTTTGGTCTTGGTTATGGTTTCGGTTTTTAAAATTTTCAAGTTATGGTTTTGATTTAAATCTATCTGGTTTTTGGTCTTGGTTTTGGTTCGAAATGACGAATCTGATGGCAATGAAAATAAATTTAAAAACTTCAAAGTCTACCTTGAATTTACTGATACCCTACATTTCATTTGCTGGCAAAATTGCCTTTTGCCAACAAGCGAAATGAGAAGAAAGTCAACTTAAAACGTAAATGAAACGGAATCATAATTTAGCTATTTGATCGGTTTTGGTTTTTATTTGACGCAATGGTTTGGTTAAAACCTTCCATTGTAAAACGGTTTGATTTTTGGTTGGGTTCTGGTTCATTAAAAATTCGTTAGTAATTCATGATTCAAGCCAGAGTAACTGCTAATTTTTTATTTTTGAAGAGCCTTTATCGTCGAAATGTTTCCAAATTCCAAAAAATTCGCAAAATTTGATATCAACTTTTGCAGTTGAACCTTGGTTATTAGACATACCGGTAACTATTTAAATTTGAAAACTTGAAGTGATATGGCAAACGTAACTGTTAAAATTCTTGATGGATAGTTGAAGCCAATTCGATTTTGCACAAATGAAATTCGAATTCCAGATATAATATTCAGCATTACGTAGGGAGTTTCTAGCAAGGCAATAAAATATGTCTCATAATTTAGTGAACAACATTATATCTAGAAACACCGGCCAAACGGTGCAGTGATTAAAACTGTGGCGCTTGGATCGGGAGGTACCGGGTTCGAATCCCGACAGGGGCGGGATGCAAAAGGAATTGTTCATCATTTGATACCACGTAATCCAGTGGCCTAACGCCGACCCACTGGATATGCATCGGGTAGCAGCGTTTCTCAGGGATCAGGGATATAGACCTATATCTCACATATGGAAATCTCTAGGGATGCACAATAGGTCTCAATGGCCGGAACACCCACTCTAAAAAAAAAATATCAAGAAACACAACAGCTCTAGTACTGTAAAATTTACATTCTGATACAGTAGTTCTACAATGAAATGGATCTTTTCAAATTACCTGGCTTAGATATGTTCTGCGAAATATCAAAGGCCATACATAATCACCAATCGCCTAAACCTTATAACTTAAACTTCAAACCTTTAAGCTTAAACCTTAAACCTTAAACCTTAAACCTTAAACCTTAAACCTTAAACCTTAAACCTTAAACCTTAAACCTTAAACCTTAAACCTTAAACCTTAAACCTTAAACCTTAAACCTTAAACCTTAAACCTTAAACCTTAAACCTTAAACCTTAAACCTTAAACCTTAAACCTTAAACCTTAAACCTTAAACCTAATTCCTTAAACCTTAAACCTTAAACCTTAAACTTTAAAACTTAAACCTTAAACCTTAAACCTTAAACCTTAAACCTTAAACCTTAAACCTTAAACCTTAAACCTTAAACCTTAAACCTTAAACCTTAAACCTTAAACCTTAAACCTTAAACCTTAAACCTTAAACCTTAAACCTTAAACCTTAAACCTTAAACCTTAAACCTTAAACCTTAAACCTTAAACCTTAAACCTTAAACCTTAAACCTTAAACCTTAAACCTTAAACCTTAAACCTTAAACCTTAAACCTTAAACCTTAAACCTTAAACCTTAAACCTTAAACCTTAAACCTTAAACCTTAAACCTTAAACCTTAAACCTTAAACCTTAAACCTTAAACCTTAAACCTTAAACCTTAAACCTTAAACCTTAAACCTTAAACCTTAAACCTTAAACCTTAAACCTTAAACCTTAAACCTTAAACCTTAAACCTTAAACCTTAAACCTTTAAGGTTTAAGGTTTAAGGTTTAAGGTTTAAGGTCTAAGGTCTAAGGTCTAAGGTCTAAGGTCTAAGGTCTAAGGTCTAAGGTCTAAGGTCTAAGGTCTAAGGTCTAAGGTCTAAGGTCTAAGGTCTAAGGTCTAAGGTCTAAGGTCTAAGGTCTAAGGTCTAAGGTCTAAGGTCTAAGGTCTAAGGTCTAAGGTCTAAGGTCTAAGGTCTAAGGTCTAAGGTCTAAGGTCTTAGGTCTAAGGTCTAAGGCCTTATGTCTAAGGTCTAAGGTCTAAAGTGTAAGGTCTAAGGTCTAAGGTCTAAGGTCTAAGGTCTAAGGTCTAAGGTCTAAGGTCTAAGGTCTAAGGTCTAAGGTCTAAGGTCTAAGGTCTAAGGTCTAAGGTCTAAGGTCTAAGGTCTAAGGTCTAAGGTCTAAGGTCTAAGGTCTAAGGTCTAAGGTCTAAGGTCTAAGGTCTAAGGTCTAAGGTCTAAGGTCTAAGGTCTAAGGTCTAAGGTCTAAGGTCTAAGGTCTAAGGTCTAAGGTCTAAGGTCTAAGGTCTAAGGTCTAAGGTCTAAGGTCTAAGGTCTAAGGTCTAAGGTCTAAGGTCTAAGGTCTAAGGTCTAAGGTCTAAGGTCTAAGGTCTAAGGTCTAAGGTCTAAGGTCTAAGGTCTAAGGTCTAAGGTCTAAGGTCTAAGGTCTAAGGTCTAAGGTCTAAGGTCTAAGGTCTAAGGTCTAAGGTCTAAGGTCTAAGGTCTAAGGTCTAAGGTCTAAGGTCTAAGGTCTAAGGTCTAAGGTCTAAGGTCTAAGGTCTAAGGTCTAAGGTCTAAGGTCTAAGGTCTAAGGTCTAAGGTCTAAGGTCTAAGGTCTAAGGTCTAAGGTCCAAGGTCTAAGGTCTAAGGTCTAAGGTCTAAGGTCTAAGGTCAAAGGTCTAAGGTCAAAGGTCTAAGGTCTAAGGTCTAAGGTCTAAGGTCTAAGGTCTAAGGTCTAAGGTCTAAGGTCTAAGGTCTAAGGTCTAAGGTCTAAGGTCTAAGGTCTAAGGTCTAAGGTCTAAGGTCTAAGGTCTAAGGTCTAAGGTCTAAGGTCTAAGGTCTAAGGTCTAAGGTCTAAGGTCTAAGGTCTAAGGTCTAAGGTCTAAGGTCTAAGGTCTAAGGTCTAAGGTCTAAGGTCTAAGGTCTAAGGTCTAAGGTCTAAGGTCTAAGGTCTAAGGTCTAAGGTCTAAGGTCTAAGGTCTAAGGTCTAAGGTCTAAGGTCTAAGGTCTAAGGTCTAAGGTCTAAGGTCTAAGGTCTAAGGTCTAAGGTCTAAGGTCTAAGGTCTAAGGTCTAAGGTCTAAGGTCTAAGGTCTAAGGTCTAAGGTCTAAGGTCTAAGGTCTAAGGTCTAAGGTCTAAGGTCTAAGGTCTAAGGTCTAAGGTCTCAGGTCTAAGGTCTAAGGTCTAAGGTCTAAGGTCTAAGGTCTAATGTCTAAGGTGTAAGGTCTAAGGTCTAACGAATATCTTGTCGCTGGCTTGTTCAGTTCCTGATATGATTCTAAGAAAAACGAAATTGAACGTACGTTACAATCCCGTTTATATGAATGAACCACACCGATGACGCCACACAAGAGGAGACGTTACAGATAAACAGCAGACTTCAGGTCGTCGAAACTTCTCGAAACCATTTAAAGTTGTCGTGCGAAATTTTTCGTGGATTTTAAATTTTCCTTTAACGAATGCATGGTAAAAATGCAATAGTTCAAGAAGAACCTGGCTGGCGTTAATCACGCTGTTATCAGTGTAATTCTGAACTAAATCACGCGGTTGTTAGTGTAATTCGCAACCGAACTTGTCAGTCTGTAGTCGAACAGAGATAGATGGGTGGCGCGATTGCTGAACAACTTTCACTTGACTGGAGTATATGGATGTCGATGATCGCTTTTTGAAATTGCGCTTGGGAAATTGCACTTGTTTAAATCAGTCCAGTATGTTCGAAAAGATATTTTGGAACAACAGTTTATTTAAAATCCGGCTCGCGAGAAATTTCACTATGAGGTGCAGATTGCCTAGATGTACAACATTTTAGCAGATCTGACTTAGGGTTAAGGTAACCAGTGCGAAAAACCTCGACCACAGGAGCCAACATTATGATCTATGGGGTTTTCCTCATATAAAGGAGTTTTCTCCTGTTGTCCCGGATGGAACACGGCTTATTCAATATTATCTAAGGCCTATCTGAGATTGTATCAGTTTCAAAAAATATCTGTCATAGAACCTAAACACAACGCTGTTTAACGTGACAGTCGAAGGTAAATAAGCTTAAAAACACACCCGATTTGTTTGTAAAAAAAAACACGATAAATATCAAAAAAATGAAATCTGCGGGGTTGACTACGGAAAATGCCAAACACATTGGCTGAACTATAATGGAATCGTCCAAATATAAATTGCAAATTTATTATTATTTCAAAGTAACAGAATTTAGCAATAAACTTTCAACAAACGTTACCATACAAAAGCAAATTTCTCAAAATCCATAAATCATATCTACGTTACATAACTTAATTAACCAAAAAATGAAAGCTCCAAAAAATATTTTTTCTTCATCTAAACTTTTTGAGATTAATTTTTAATTAAAAAAATTTTCTTATTTATTTCTAAATTATAATTCATTATTGGTTTTATTACTATTTGAGTACTTGACATGACTTTTAAATAAAATATTAAAAATAAAATAAAAGTAAAAAATCAAAAGCACAGAAACAACAAATTTGAAAATTTAATCAAATTTCAAAATGAAAAAAAGCTTTTTGCAGATTTTTCATTGTTTTTAGTCTATTTTGTTACTTTTGTGTGTGCGGTTGAAGTTCAACATTTCAACTCTATAAATTTACATACCTACATAGATAATCGTACAAACAACATACATAAGTTACTTATAAAAGTTATTTTGAGGTTAAATTAAAGTTCAACATGCGTTTTGTTACATTATAACAAACAAACGAATAATACAATATTAGCAATAATAGTAAAGACAACATAAAATATTTTTTGCATAATTTAGTAATTTTAATAAATTATAGAAACATTAAATACTAATAAAATGTTGATGTACTATTATGATTTTTGAATATGAAAGAGACAACAAATTTTTATTTATGGGACCGAATTATTTTTATAATTTAACAAAATTATTCCATTTACTTTTGCATATATCATTTACAAAGTACGAGGATGGATGACTTGTGTATACATATTGATTTAAATTCGACAAAAAAAAAAAAAACGACAAACAAAATTTATTTATAATCAAATCATATAATTGAATTTATTTATTATCAATAAAATGTTATCGATAGCGAATAGATTTTTAAATGACGAATTGTCATGCAATTCAACATAAACATAAATATTTTTTATTTGTATATTACAAAATTCAATGTTGAAAATACTTCATAGATACGTATAGTATATGGAATATGTTGGTTTGGCATATAGGCGGATTACCCTCGATATCAATCCTAAAAAATCAAATTTTTTTAATTATAACAAGTTTTTGAAAAGCTATTTTAATTCGTTTCATACTTTAAAGGATGGTGGCTGCCGAGTTATGTCGGGTAACATTAAATAATTATAAATTTTTATAATCTCGAGGGATTTTTCCTCGAGTGAAACTTTTTTATTTATTTTCTTTTTGTTACAAGTTTGATGATTATACTACTAAGGTTAAATTGAGAATCAACGCGCTTGGCGCTGTGTCTTATTATTTATTATGTTTTTGATATAATATTTTATGTCGAGTTTGCATAATACATCAACGCACTTGGCGTTGTGTATTATTATTTGTTATGTCTTAATTGTAAATTGTAATTTTTATGTGGGTGATCCGATTGCGGTTGCGACCTCATTATATCGTGTCATAAGATCACTTAAGACAGTTTCAAGATCTTTTAGGAATCCTAATTTCGAGGACTCCAATTTGAGCGGATTGTATACTACACCCAGGACCATTTTCATGTTAAGTTGATTTCTAATTTCAATGAAGATTATGTCGAATAAAGAGTTTCTTGCATTAGTGTATATAACTTTTGGATTTAGAAATTTTTTGACATAAACACCAACACCACCAGAATGCCGCCCCGAACGATCTTTACGAAATAGAGTAAAATTGTCAAGATCAAAATTTTATTTATTTATTTAAATTCAAAAAAAAAAAATACAATTGGAGAGTAATAACTCTCATTATTAAAAAATTGTATACATTTCCAAACAAAAATATCATAATTAAAAAAAAAAAAATAATAATAAGTAAAGTTAACTATTATAAAATTAACGAAAAATAAAACTAATTATAAAAAAAAAAAAAAAAATCAAATAAAATTAATAATAATAATAAATTTCAATTTACTGAATTACTGAAGGAAATGCCGTTTGAAATTAGATACCGTTGAATTTCTTATAGCAGGATCAATTACATTAAAAATGTGAATGCCGCCAAACAAACTGTCATGATAAAGTTTACACGAATTTTTAGGTATAATAAGCGCTCTCTTACGCAATGATTGGCCAAACTGGAACTGGTTAAACAAATATAATGGCTCAGTGTTTTTTAAAATTCTATAAATAAAATAACAAATTCTATAATTATAGTAATCAGTGATTTCAATATTCAATAAACTTGTCTTAAGATGAGATATATGATCATACTTACTTAAACCAAAAACATATCTAATACAAGCATTAAATAAAAAATCAACCATATATTTACAAGATTGAGATAATTCAAAGAAAGCCTCACACCCATATAGAAAATGCGGAAGAAGGTATGCAAAAAACATAGTTTTCCTAAAAATTATGCTAGTAAAAGAGGAGGTTCTCCATAAAGTTCTAAGCATTCCGAATATTTTAACCCCAATAGTTGAAATATGATCAACCCATGATAGAGTTTGATTCATAACCAAGCCTAGATTCTTAACCGTTTTGGAGAACGGAATAATTACATTATTTAAATAAATTGGCGGAAAACTGCTAGTGTCAATCACAGTATTATAAATAACAATCGCTTGCGATTTAGACGAGTTTAAAGACAAACAATTATCAGATGTCCACGAAGAAATGGCTGATAAATCCTTATTTATATTATCTATTGCAACATCCACACTATTAATTGTCCCTTTTAAATAGATCTGTAAGTCATCAGCATAAAGGTGGTACGATGCATAATTAATGACTGACGAAAGACTATTAATATATAATAAAAAAAGAAGAGGTCCCAACACGGAACCCTGTGGAACACCTGAACTCAATGGTAAAACCTTTGAAAACTGTCCAGCAACAAAAACTGTCTGTTTGCGATCAGATAAATAGGACATTATTAAACTGATCGCGCTCGATGAAAACTTGAATTCATTACCTAATTTATAAAACAATTTCATATAATTCACAGAGTCAAACGCTTTGCTAAAATCCAATAATACAAGAACAGTGAAAAATTTGGAATCACAGTTCCTACGAATGTCATTACAAATACAAGTCAAAGCACTAGAAGTGCTATGGTTAGGTCTAAAACCGGATTGAAAAGGACACAACATTTGTTTATCATTTAAATATCTCATAATTTGATTTTTCAAAATTACCTCAAAACACTTAGAAATACAAGGTAATATACTTATAGGTCTAAAATCACTTAACGATTTTGGATCTGAAACCTTCGCAACCGGCAACACTTTAGAGATTTTCCAATTTATCGGGAAAACAGATGTTGTTAAAATACAATTAAAAAAAATATCGACAATAAACGGACAAATGTAAGGTAAAATTATCTTAATAAACTTTAATTAAACACCATCAAGGCCAACAGAATTAGACCTAATACTCATAAATTCTTTCAAGACTTCTTCAATGTCAACATTATAAAAGGAAAAACTGCCATGCGCATCATTAAACCAATTGAAACTATCGAGAGGAGGACTAGTTGTAGAGTTGCACGTCAGTGTTACATAGTCATTAAATTCATCAGGGTTAGGTACAAAACTATTTATTTTAGCTTTGGTGATACCAAGATCTTTGCAACATCCCCAAAAACCTGAGGGAGAATTTTTACACCTCATAAATTTATCACTATAGAATTTAAATTTCGCTTTTCTAATTAAACTAGTTGTTATGTTACGGATCTTAATATAAATTGCACGCAATTCACTGGTACCTTTAAGTTTCAGATTTCGTAAAGCAATATTCCGCTCCAAAATGGCCGATTCGATTTCATTATTAAACCACAGAGGCTTACTTTTCCTGGAAATTTTAACAGTCGATGTAGGAACAGCATTCTCAAATGAATATGTAACCAAGGAATTGAATAGATCAATTTTTAAATAACCGTCTGTTATTGAATACAAATTATCCCATGGTAACTTATTAACACACTCTAACAATTTACCAAAATTCAATAAATTAAAATTTCTGAAAGAAATTAATTTAGGTTCCAATTCAATTACCATATCATTTACATTATAAGAAAAAGCCAGTAAATCATGATCTGAAATATGACCCAAACCCAATTGTAGCAAATTTAAAATTTTCAAATTATCACTAGAAGCTACAACATCCAGAAGAGAACTGCTATGCGAAGTAAAACAAGTGGGTTGATCATTTAAAATTTTAAAACCAAATAAATCCAAAATATTTTTGAATTTATTGCCACCCCCCTTACAACCATTAAGATCAAAATTGATATCACCACAGATTACTACATTATCATACATCGAACTAAAATTCATTAAATCATCAAAAAAATCATTCAAATTATAACACTTAGGTGGCTTATAAAAAGCAATAAGCAAAAATAAAGAGGATTTGAATCCAACTTCAAGTAACATAAACTCAAAATTTAATCCCTTTGACACACTCTTATCTAAAATTTTAATTTTCAAACCATGCCGAAAATATACGCATATTCCTTTACCCAGCTTGCCCAATCTATCGTTACGCAGAGAATTAAATCCATTAATAGCAACAGCTCTATCAGAAAAGCTTTCATCAAGCCAACTCTCAACTATACAAACAATATGCACATTAGCGTCATTTAACATAAATCTAATTTCATCCAACTTGTTAAACATACTTCGCGAATTGAAATAAACCAAATTAAAATTTGAATTATCAATAAAATTCACTTTCAAAGCATCATTCTGATTATAGCTGCGCACATTCACATTATTTAAAACTTTATCCGACATAATAGTGTTTATGACAATAGTATCCAAAAACAAACTGCAATTTCCCACAAACAGCAAAATTGTAAACTAAAAATAAAATAAAAATGTACTATAAAAATAATTAGACATAATTTTAAAGAAAATTAAAATAATAATAAATAACAAATTAATAACAACAGAATAATAATGACACAACTCAAGCTCCATTTTCATCATTGTATATGTACATCATTATGGTTGTAAAACAGATTAAAAATTCCCGTTGATTTTCCAGACATTCCACTGATAATTAAATACTTTACTTGCCATCCAGCAAATTTATGTTAGTGTTTGTTGTTGAGCTATTGTTAACAGGAATTGCAGGTGGTACAAGCTGATCCAAATTTATTTTATTATTAATAAATACAGGCACATCATTTTTTTTTGCTATCACAATTATTTTCCCAAACTTTGTATAGCTTTTGAAGATTTTTCCGTCTTTTTGCATCTTTTTCGAAATATGCAATAGTTCAGCATTAGCTTTAGTCAAACCATCATTAAAGTAGATACGAGATTCAGACAAGAATCCAATATGTTTTAATGTAAGACTACCCATTTCTTTATAAGCACGAAATAACTGGAACTTCTTGCTTCTCATATAAAATTGGACAACAATTGACAAAGTTAAAGGTGGTTTAACAGTTGAATTTTTGGATTTCAGAAAGAATACGTTGTCAATACCAACACTTATATCACAATTTAATATTTCACAAATCTTAAAAAATATTTCAGTAGCAGACAACTTGGAATTTGAAGGTATTCCAGATATAACAAGGTCACTTGCACGTTTTTTAATTTCCATGTCCATTAACTGGTATCCAAAACTGTTAATCTTATCATTGAACACAGCAGATTCACATTTTAAATTATCAACTTGGCCACTTAATTTATCCAATTTAACTTTAAGTTTATTATTAATGACATGATTAAAACTTACCACTTTAAGTTCAAGATTTGAAATGCGTTCTGTTAGATTTTGAATGTTTAATGCTAACTTATCAAGTTTATCAGATAGCGACATAACTATAGCGTTTATTAAATACAGGCACACAACAAAATTCAAAGTGTATAACAAAAACAAAAAAAAATAATTAAAAATGTTTAACAAAGTTGAAACATATCAGAACACAGATACAAATAATACCACTTTCTATTTTCCAACCAGTAATAAATATTGAATAATACCCGTGGCAGTGGACTGTATTTTTATTTTACCTGGGTTTGATGAATTTAATTTTTGGCTTCGTGTAATTGATGCACCAACAAAAACTTGCTTGTGTTTGTCGTATCGTTCGCAATTAAACCTTTATTAAAACACCTTTCTTTTTTATCTTTTTAACATTTATTATTTTTACTATTTTTAACTTTTAGGTGTGTTCACGTTGGCGGATCTTCCAAAAAAGCATTTATTTTTATACAAAATTTTTGTTTCACAAATTATTTACTAATACCATAGTGACATCTGCCTTTTCAGATTCACAACATTCGTTTTCCTATAATGTTAGTACAAAATTTGTTCAATGTTATCGCATTACTCTATTACATAAATTTCCTCCATTTTTAGATCTGTCAAACTTTTTATGTCAACAAAACATTCATAATGGTAAGTTTTATATAATACAAATGGTAATTAATTAATTATAATAAATTTAAACATATGATACATTTTTAGATAACCAAATAACAATTACATGAAGGAAACTAGTTAAGTTGGACTATAATTATAATCAGATAAGTATAAAATTGGTACATAATAAATAAAATGATTCTTTGTTTCTTCTTGTTTCTTTTCAGGAATCGCCTTAACCCACAAATATATAGAATCCGACACTTGCGATGAATAGGAAATTGGTACATATAATTTGCACAAATTGGATTGCTTCGTTGTTAGCTCAGGGCTGATAATCCAGGATATTGAACAAATATTCACAACCAAAAAACAATTTACATGTTACTCTTTCAACATACCAATTGATTATGAAAATGTTTACTAGAGTATTTAGATTTCAACCATGTTTCTGAAATGGCAATAGCATGGAGCGGGATGTCCTTAACGAATAACTTCAATTCTTCAAAATTAGGAACCAAACTACCAGGATTTAAATGGCAGAAGTTATATAAAACGTTGTTGTCAGGTAGGGATGATTTTAAAACAACGTTCCTCACATCCACCGAGCCAGCCCCGTCAATATGTCTACTGTTTATTGCGTTTTTTGACCTGATTGTCGCCTACCGTTAGAGGATGATCAGCTGATTAAAATTGACGATCGAATTTGTAAAATTCCTCTACACTTCTTGGTATAAAAACTTTATTGTTGTTTGTATACGTAATATGCACCAAACCAGATTTAGTTGTTACTTTGGAGATTTTATTTACAGTTCGTTTTGCTTTGAATGCTGCTTGAAGGATGGAGTAATTGACTTTCGACAGATAATAGTTGCAGTAAATTCTATTACTGATATCCAAGCCAATGTGACGCAGTGACAGATTTTTCGGTACAATATATTGCTTAAAAAACATCATTTTAAGGCAATGAGAAATAAACCGAATAAAAATAGGTGTTTGGTTCTTGGAAATTAGATCACTAGACGATACTTTAGGAGACGCCGTCCAATAAATAACATCCACCGAAAATTGTTGTCCATTATGCCGATTAACTATTTCTTAAACCTTACTTACTTAAATTAGACATATTTTCTAGCGATTAATATAAAAAAATTGTTAAATGTCATTTTCGCCACTTGCCAGTGATCATATATTATTTGGCTATATTCCAGTAACATTGCCCTTGAATGGTCTTATTTTCCCAGGGAATCACTTTTATTCGAAAGATTTTGTAAAAAAATTACATTTTTAGTACTAAATATTTCAATTTGAGTCGTAAGTTTTCCAATTGGGCTTTATTTTAGCAGTGTAAAACTAATACATATATAGAATCAGTAGATTTGTGGAAAACTTTACATCCATCTATGAATCTAATGAATCTTATGAATCTTATGAATCTTATGAATCTTATGAATCTTATGAATCTTAGGAATCTTATGAATCTTATGAATCTTACGAATCTTATGAATCTTATGAATCTTATGAATCTCGAGTCGTTTGAATCTAGTGGATATTGTATTAACGTTTTGAGTAGTATGAATCTTTGGAATCTTATGAACTTATTGAATCTTATGAATTTCAAGAATTGTATTGATGTTTAAATGACGGTCAGTTAGATCTTGAACGCTTCTACCTATAATAACAAAATTTCTTCAATTGGAGGGTTTCAGAGCGCTCAGGCGCCTTAATAATTACCTAAAAAAAACAATCGGTGAGGAGTGATTGAATAGATAGGCAATATTAAATATTCTCATAAATTTGGATACATCTATAGACGGTTTTCTTGGCTTAGTGTCACGACGAATCTAAAAAATGTATAAAAAATTGAACTCGTAGCCAGTATTTTATAAAATAAACATTTTATTTTAGAATTCCACGAATTCCACCACCCCCCCCTTTGCCATCCCTGAACCAAGTTCTGCCTACGCCACTGTGGGTGAACCCTAACAGCAATTGACATTTACATTCAACCATTACACCCGCCTAGGTGTCCAAATTATTTGCAGTTTTAAAATTAATTTTGACTATTGTAATAGAATACCAAACCGTGTCAACGACAAAGAACACCATATTAATAAGATCTCTTGTGACTGCTATTCAGAAAATTCAATTCATTGGCATCATTCATTATTCATTAAATATGCAAACGTGGAGAATTCTGGGAGACGTTTTTCAATTATTTTTTTCAGTAATAACAAAATTTAGTGGTATGAATATAATTGAATAAAAATCGGTAGAGGACTTGCCATTCACGATCAAATTTAATTTTATATACTCCGTCAATTACTTATTATCCACTTGATGAGTATAACATCATTTAGTCTTAAACTTGCATATAAAATCTCAAAACATTTTAAATCACCAAACGCGCAATAAAACGTTTCAAAACCATAAAAAAACCAACCAATTTGGATTTTAATGCGAACAATTTGAAATCAATAAAATTTATCGAATTCAATTACAAGTGTTTTTGTCGAATTTATGCTGTTTTTATTCAAGTAATGAAAAACTCACTTTTGTGAATGGAGCAACAAAAAAAATAAAAAATCCCAGCGTCTCATTCAATTGTATGTATGTTTATACGATTGTTCGTACTCATTACATATTATATGTTTATATTTATTTTGATATAAATAATTTAAGAGTTACTTGAGAAAATACATTTTTTATTTTTTAAGAAATAAGGATTTGTGCTACAAAGTATGTGTTGGTAAGTCTTCATGTACGTACATAATATTTTTACCAAAAAAAAAACTTCGTTTCCGCTTACATTCACATTTTTTTTTTTTTTTATAAATATGAAAGTCACGTGCAAAGTTGTTGAAGAAGAGCAACTTTATGTCACTTAAATTTCAAACGAATTTTTTTGCTTTACTGGTGTTGTATTGTGTGGTTTGTTTATGACTGTTAAACGAATGAAAAGTATGATTATGTTGAAATGATTTGAGATTTAATAATTCGGTGAGATAAGTTCGTGCAACTATGTACAAAAATATCTTCACTATATATATATATATATATATATATATATATATATATATATATATATATATATATATATATATATATATATATATATATATATATATATATATATATATATATATATATATATATATATATATATATATATATATATATATATATATATATATATATACGTATCTACATTGTTAATGTAGAACAATATTTAAGCACATTTTAATGCAACCGTATAAAAAAACCTTTATTATATTTTAAAACATTCAAACGAAATAAACAATCATATAAAATAATAATAAAAAATGTATAAATATATATTTATTCACTGCTTGATAACTATACAGCAGACTATCTCTAAATATATTTATTATACCGTTTTTCGTCGCCGTATTCTAAAGATTCAGAGTACAAAAAAAAACGAAAGACGTTACTATTTCCCATAAAAAAAATGTGTGCTTGTTCGCTAAAAGCTCTATGAGCAAAGAGTAATTTTTACCCATACATATTTATACGACGAACATATATCATACAGACAGAAATAAGGCGAAAAAAAAAATCTAATAATAAGTAAATAAAAATCAGCAGGAAACTATCAATAAATCAAAATATATGTACAAACAACAACAGAATATATTCAACAAAAAGAAAAGAAGATTATTAAATTCCGGTTGTTTTATTATTTTATTAAATTTTATGATGTTCCAGAATCCAAAAGACTTTGCGCTTTCATATATACGATTTTGTTGGGGGGTGCCTGTATAAATGAAATGAAAATTTAAAATTTAAATAAACCTACTGTGCTTTTATGTCTTACCCAACGGTATGCATTCCTTGAATAAATGACATAACGATATGTGTGCGTATGTGTTTATATGTCAGTTTATGTGTATGTATTTTGAAAACTAAGTTAATTTGCGTGTATATGCGAAATTAATGTGGATCGACAATATAAAGTATATTTTTATTGCCTGATTATACAATTCCAAATCAACGAAATACAAAACCTACTCAATGACGTATTTACAACAAACTTGAAAAACTGAAAAAGAATAAAAGCACCATTTTCGCCTTAAATTGTATTGTAATACTTATGTACATAAGCTACATAAACTTTACCGTTACGTATATTTTTTCGGTTACTTTTAAGCGATTTGCAAATCATTTCAATAATTTCATAGAATTTACCTGTACAAAAAGGTGAAATGACCATCATTTTAAGTATTTCAAAATCTCATAAAAATTAATTGAACTTCCAAATCAATACCTTACTGAAATTCTTAAATTGATTCTCAGCTCAACCTCCCTCTCAATGTACAACAACCTCCAACTTAATCCTAAACGCAGTCATCAAATTAACCGTCAACTCAACCCTCAACTCAATCATCACCAAATCAACTTTCGAGTCAGCCGGGCTTTGACTTTCGAGTCAGCCGGATGCTTCTAATTTTCTTATAAATTTGTAAACTTTTTTAAATTTATTGTAAAACGTATTGTAAATGTATAAATCAGTGGCATAAAATGCGAACATGCACCAACCGCGGATCGCCGTCGTCGTTTGGAACATTCCAAAAATCATGAAGGAAGGTTAACAGCAAATAACGATATATGTATGTCCATCATATGAATAATAGAATATTTACAAGCGACAAACATGCCAATTTACCGGGTGAATTATAAACGCTGCCGGCTGAGCTGTTATAGTGCAAATATAACAACAAAGATTTAATTTGTATATTAATGCTCCCCTTATTTGGCACAACCTGCTATGAATGAGCTTTCGCTCAAAGTAGCTTGTGTCAGTGGGGTTGGTATACTAATAATTAATTCTTGTAAATAAATAAATAAATAAATAATAAATAATAATATAATGTAATAATAATCAACCTCAAATCGACTTTAAAACAATTCTTCCCCAAATAATTCCCCAATCGAACCTCTTACTTAACCCCAATTTTTCAATTGAACTTAGCTCGTACCAAAAAACAACTGTTAAGAATCATAACCTAAAAATAAAAGAGAACAAACAAAGAATCATTTTGATCATATATGTAATTAATTTTATACTTATCTGATAATTTTATCCATTAGAAGTTTGCTTTTTCTCTTATATTTTGGTATCTGTAAATGTAAAATCAATCTATTTAATCTGAAAATTTGTATTATATCGAGTCATTGAACTTACCATAGACCAATTAATTTGTTTACTTTTATTATTTTCAATTTTGACATTTCATGTTTTTAGACAAAATGGATAATATTATACTAGGTATGTTATTATAAGTCGAAGAAATTTTGTACTAAAATTATTTATGGTTTAACCATATTGTATCACGTAGTTAAATTATTTTAAACAGATGTCACTTATTATTATATAATTGAGATTTTATTGTAATTTATAATTAAGCTATTTTACACAGATGTCACTTATTATATAAATTGCAATTGAGAATTTATTTTTTGTGAATTGTTTTATATAAAGTAAAAAAATAGAATATTCTAGCAGTGACTCTCGTGAGATAAACAACAAAATTTATAAGTGGAAATAAAATAAAATAAAATAAAAAACTAAAATATACAGCGACTAATAAAACTAATATACTGTGAAATTATTAACTTTACTACCGCATTACCTGGATTATCCGCATACCCCATCGAAAATTCTGACGCCGCTTTGTACCTGGACTACGATTTGATACCGCAACAAAACATATTTTAATTGGCTTTCAACCGGATTTTGAGATAATAACGCAGCTACGCGGTCATTCAAGGTGATACAGCGATTACAACAAAATATCTAAACATTGTGGGATTAGAGGAATTGGGTCTTGAAGACGTAAAAGATACCTACCCAATCTCGTGGCTTTACAACAACCCTTCATTCAACTCCACACTTAATGGCCAACTATATCGCAAAATAAACTCGATAATTAATCTATAAGCGTGTATCAAGTGAACTAAAATCAATTCAATCTAACGTCACATTAAACCCTAAAACCGAACCAACCAGTCAAGATCAACTCAACTATAACTCAAACCCTATTCAACCCTTACTCGACCCTTACTCAACCCAACCCTGAACTTAACCATAACTCAACCTCAACTCTACCTTCAACTCAACCCCAATTTAACCGAAACTCAACGTTCATCTCAAACCTTAAATCAACATGGTTCGAAAACTTGATGAGCACATGATCTTAACAATTTAATCTCCAACGCAACTGCCGAATTAACCCCAAATAAATCCCCAACTACACCCCATCGCGCTATCCCAACTCAACACTCTACTCGACAATTTAACCCTCAACGCAACCCTTAACTCCCAAGTCAATTTTATTTCAACCCCCAAATAAAGTTCAATAAGTCTCACTCAATCCCCGGTTCAAAAAAATACATGCGTACGTGAACTCCACTCAAGCTAATTCCAACTCAAACCACAACTCTCCCAAAATAAATTTGTAACTGCACCTGTGCCTCAGTAAACTAGAACTCAATAGCAATTCAAGTCTTAATTCAACACTCAAGTGAATAACAAACTCAAACCCTTAACTAGCACAGTCTGAAAACAGCTTGTGTCTATCACCTCAACTAAATCCTAACTGAACATCTAACCGACATCCAACTCAACATTAACTTAGCCGCAAACTCAACGTCCAACCCATTTCTCAAATCAACGCAGCTCGAAAAACCGTTGTTGCACCATCATTCCATCATACGATTATTCTATCATATCATCATTCCACTATACCATCATTCCGTTATATCATCATTCCATCATCCCATCATAACTTCATACCATCGTTCCATCATACCATCACACCATCATTCGATTATCTCAATATACCATTCCATCATTTCATCAGTCGATCATTCCAGCATACCATCATGCCACTATACCGCCAAACTATCGTACCAACATACCATTATACCATTACACCATTAAAACCTTACACCATTACCATTATACCGTTGTCATTATACCGATACCATTATAGCATTACAATTATACCATTAATATTATATTACTACTATTATAAAATTATACCATTATACTGTTACACCATTACACCATTAATCCATTCCATGTAATATTACACCATTACGCCAGCATACCATTACACCAATATTATTATGCCATTATCATTATTACGCCATTACAATTGTATCATTATACCATTATACTACTATACCATTATATCAGTAGACCATTACCATTATCATTAGCATTACCATTACCGTTACCGTTATTATTACCATTACCATTACCATTACCATTACCATTACCATTACCATTACCATTACCATTACCATTACCATTACCATTACCATTACCATTACCATTACCATTACCATTACCATTACCATTACCATTACCATTACCATTACCATTACCATTACCATTACCATTACCATTACCATTACCATTACCATTACCATTACCATTACCATTACCATTACCATTACCATTACCATTACCATTACCATTACCATTACCATTACCATTACCATTACCATTACCATTACCATTACCATTACCATTACCATTACCATTACCATTACCATTACCATTACCATTACCATTACCATTACCATTACCATTACCATTACCATTACCATTACCATTACCATTACCATTACCATTACCATTACCACTACCATTACGATTACCATTACAATTTCGATTACCATTACCATTTCCATTACCATTACCATTACCATTATACAAAGACAAGGAAAAGAGGAAAAGCAGGAAAGGGAATAGCGTTGAATTCGAAGATGAGAGACCATTACGATTACGATTACCATTACCATTTCGATTACCATTACCATTACCATTACCATTACCATTACCATTACCATTACAATTACCATTACCATTACCATTACCATTACCATTACCACTACCATTACGATTACCATTACCATTTCGATTACCATTACCATTACCATTACCATTACCATTACCATTACCATTACCATTACCATTACCATTACCATTACCATTACCATTACCATTACCATTACCATTACCATTACCATTACCATTACCATTACCATTACCATTACCATTACCATTACCATTACCATTACCACTACCATTACGATTACCATTACAATTTCGATTACCATTACCATTACCATTACCATTACCATTACCATTACCATTATACAAAGACAAGGAAAAGAGGAAAAGTAGGAAAGGGAATAGCGTTGAATTCGAAGATGAGAGTACGTTCTCGGAAGATTTTTTCTTAAGACCATAACCCGAAATAACGTCATGGAAAATTTTCGAAAATCACACGAACCGTAGAGAGAACTTCAACGAATCCAACGCTATGCGATAAGTGCTCGCGAATCTGCCGTAAGGATCACTTCTAAAGACCATAACCCGAAATAGCGTCATGGAAAATTTTCGAAAATCACACGAACCGTACAGAGAACTTCAACGAATCCAACGCTACGCGATAAGTGCTCGCGAATCTGCTATAAGGATCACTTCTTAAGACCATAACCCGAAATAGCGTCATGGAAAATTTTCGAAAATCACACGAACCGTAGAGAGAACTTCAACGAATCCAACGCTATGCGATAAGTGCTCGCGAATCTGCTATAAGGACTGCTTCTAAGGACCATAACCCGAAATAGCGTCATGGAAAATTTTCGAAAATCATACGAACCTTAGAGAGAACTTCAACGAATCCAACGCTATGCGAAAAGTTCTTGCGAATCTTCTATAAGGATCACTTCTAACAATCGGTGGAAAAATGGTAAAGAATCCAATGGTACTCGAGGCAAGAGCTGGCGAACTATAAAGACTACTTATAGACCATATCTTATATTAAAGGACTACTTGACTAATGACCAATTCTCGATACAGCGGAATTCTCACGAATTGCTCTTGTTACGACATTACTAACCATTGGTTGATAGTGTGTTTTTGTATATATTTTATAGATAAACCGATTCTATTTTCCGCTTAAAATAAAATATTTTTTATTGTTTGACGTTGAAAAATTATAAATAGTTTTTTTAAATGTTGTTTGTTCAGGTTATATTAAAAATCTAAAACTTTAAAAAAAAATTCATAATAACGAGAGATTTAATTTAATTAACGAATACATTCTCAAGTGAAAAAAGTTAGGACAAATTTAGGACAAACTTCACACTCGTCGTGGTTCACACATGCAGAACAGTACAATAGTAAACGATTCTTCTAACGGTAATAATGACGAATTAAAACGTGAACTAGTGTTTTTACGATGCGAGAACGACAGGTTGAAGACAAGTTTGCCAGCCACGTCGAATACGGATAAATCATTCGATAATAATAACTTGGTGTCGGTCGGTGACAATGTGGATGTATTAGATACAGGTACATTTGTGAAAAATAGTGAAATGGTTGGATTGTCATATAAGGGTATTAGGGGCGCACTTTCTGAATTTGACGGCGAATCAAGTTACAAGATCGAATCATGGCTCGAATAAATAAAAAATATGGCAAACGAATTAAAATGGAGCCCGTTACAAAAACTAATATACGCCAAAAATGTATTAACCGGAATTTGCAGTACAACTCACCAGCGCTGACGTTCACATCAAGCTTGCTTCACGCAGAAAAAAAGAATCGATCGGCCACGTCGATGATTTAGCAGTAATCAAATACGCGATCAATGGGATAGATGATCAGGAGGTAAATACATTTTTGCTGTACGGTGCAACTTCGGTCGAGGAATTCAAAACCAAAATGATCCTGTATGAAGAATTTAAGGCGAAGTTAACAACCGGGTCGGGTGAAAAGGCTAAAGCAGGTGGCACTGAGCGAAGGCAGCAGAATATGAGATGCTTCAATTGCGGTAAAATGGGTCACGAAGCAGCCAAGTATCGGAAAAAGAAGATGGTCCCAAATGCTTTAACTGTGGAGAGTATGGTCACATGTCAAATAAATGTCCAAAAACGAAGAAACCAAAGTACCAAATAAAGGAAACACAAATAGTGCAAAATAATAACACAAAGGTAAATTAAAAATTATTTATAGTAAATAATCACAAAATTTTCGCCACAGTAGATACGGGTAGCGATCTGACGTTGGTACGAGAAGATCAACTGAGCGAACTAGAGGTGGTAAAGCTGGACAAAGTAGAGGCCACCCTTCTAGGAGTAGGTGACACCAAAATTAAGACGGTCGGACGATTCGGAGCGACTCTGGAAATGGATGATATCAAAGTTGAAGCGACGATATATGTTGTTCCAGAATTATCACTCAATTTAAAGTTTATATTGGGAATTGATGTTTTACGAGGGACGAAGATTATCATGGGAAAAGAGAATGTCACAATTGAGAAAATAACAGATGCAGATATTTTATCGTGTTTGAGCAAAGAAGAATTAATGTAATTGACCTCAATATCGGGAGCTGCAAATACACGAGCGAGCTCCAAACGTTAGTGAATCAGTACAAACCAATTTCAACGAAGAGGAGTTTGGTACAAATGAAGATTTTGCTGAAGAGTGATGTACCAATATGGCAACATCCGAGGCTATTGTCGCCTGGTAAAAAGCAAGAAGTGGATAGACAAATCGCGGAGTTGTTAGAAAATGGTATTATAGTGCCCATTTCATCAGAATAAGCAAGTCCAGTCGTTCTAGTCAATAAAAAAGATAACACCAAGCGTATTTGCATCGATTATCGTAGGTTGAACAAGGAAATTGTTATGGATAGGTACCCCCTTCCATTAATAGAAGACCAAATCGACCGGTTACACAACGCGGTGGTGTTTACTATGCTCGACTTGGAAAATGGATTTTTTCACGTTCCAGTCGAGAAGGACAGTCAAAAATACACGGCCTTTGTAATACCAACCGGTCAATACGAATGGAAGAGAGCACCATTCGGATTGTGCACGTCGCCAGCAGTGTTTCAACGATTCATTTACTTCGTGTTTAAGGAATTGGTCGCAGCAGGATACATCTTGATCTACATGGATGATATTACAATCCCATCACGGCCAGAAGAAGAGGGCATAGAGAAGCATAAGATGGTATTGCAAGTTGCAGGAGAATATGGACTAAAGCTTAAGTGGGAAAAGTGTCAATTTCTTTGTCGTCCCATTGAGTACTTAGGCCATGTTATCACTAAAGAGACAGTGGGACCATCGGAGAGTAAGGCCGTAGCAGTATCGAAATTCCCGGTTCCGAAAACAATCAGGCAAGTGCAGAGTATTTTGGGACTGACGGGATATTTCCGCAAATTCATTAAGGACTATTCAATCGTGGCGAAACCGCCACGATTGACCTTCTGAAGAAAAACACGAAATTCGCGTTCGCGGAGAAACAAATAAGTTCTTTCGAAAAATTGAAAAAAATATTAATCGATAAACCTATTTTAATTATTTTTAGCTCAGACAGAGAGACCGAGCTCCACACTGACGAATCCAAAATCGAATTTGGGACGATCTTGATGCAAAAGAGTCAAGTAGACAACCAGTTTCATCCGGTTTACTTTTACAGCAAAAGGACTACACATGCCCAAGAAAATTACTGTAGTTACGAACTAGAGGTGCTTGCAATTGTGGGAGCTTTAAAAAAACTGAGGGTCTATCTGTTGGGCATTGAGTTCAAAATCGTAACCGACTTCACCGCCTTAAAAATGACAATGGACAAAAAAGAAATTGTTCCGAGAATTGCGGGCTGGGCTCTAATGCTACAAGATTATCAGTTCAAGTTAGAGCATAGGCCAGCTTTAAAGATGCGGCACGTTGACGCGCTGAGCCGGAACTCTGCTATCATGATCTTACGGAACGAGTTCTTAGAAAGCATACGAGCCGGTCAACAAAATGGAGGAAATGTCAACCCTATTGACCGAGATAGAGGCAATGATGAATTCCAGACCAATTTGCGTATTGTCGCAAAGCGGCGATGACTTGGACTACTTGACTCCTGGCCATTTTTAATTGGTCGACCGACCAACTACCCAACTTCCCAGTGAGAATCTGAATGAAGTAAAGATGTCAAAATTATCCAGATGGCAGATTGTTATAACCTATGTTTTACACATACCATATAATATGTATATATATATATATATATATATATATATATATATATATATATATATATATGTATTACATTGAATTATTATATAATGTTTTTTTCTATAAATGTATTTATTAAATAATAGGTATATATAACTAATATTCTCGCTCTCATCGAGTGTTTGAGAGAAATGCAATGTTTTTTTATATAATCTGTTTTTTCCTCGAGCATTCGATCAGTAGCGTTGGTAAAGGCAAGAAGTGCCATATCATTTTAATTTACCAGCTCTGAATAGAGATTAATTAATTTAAATAAAAATTATTGTAAATATAAATTAAAATTTTTAATTATAAATTCATTAAACGATATCGAGTTTTTTTTCTGGAAATAAAATAAAAGAGAAGGAACGTAAAAGTGTATTCCCGCAACTATAACATTGGTGACAGCGGAAACCGTGTATACACCGTTATCGTGTATAAAATCTGTTTTGTTTTGGATAAATGTGCACAGCCAGGATATAACATTTTTATATAACATTTTTTTCTATAAATACCAAGCAATGCGAACCGAGCATTGAAATATAAACAAAAACAACAAATACATTTTATTCAGCTTTTGCAAGGACGTAATAAACGTTTTGCTACAATTATAAAGCAGTTACATAAAATCAATCAGCATCGAAAAAAAAAACGATAAATATAAGAACCTCAAAATCAACGATAAACATAACATTGGTATACGATAAACATTATTATAAACCGTACAAGGTCGTGTTAAGTTCGTGACTATAACGTTCACGAAGCCAAAAAAAAAAAAACAAAATTAACCGTGGTGGCGTGGTGCATTCTAACAGTAAGGAAAGGAGTGACAAATTGGTGGAGAGAGACAAATATAACTGTCGTGATAATGCAGAATAAACAACAGTGATAGCCGTAGTTGGCATAAGAGAGTATTATCTATTGTCGGATGATAGCATCATAACGGATCCGGTTAGGTAAATTATTTTTCTAATTTTAAATTCCACTAGGTGATTCATAATTTTAATTGTTTTTATGTATTTTTCTAATTTTCGGTAATTATTTCCATTCCAACGAGGCTCAATCCTTATTCATATGTTAAACCAGCAAAACATAAAGAAAACATTGAGCGTACGGGTCAAAAAATTAGTATTATACGATAGTGGGAAATACGTAGAAGAAACCGTAAGTAATAATTTTTTTCAATCCGATCCCAACTCTGACGAAGTTAAATTTGATTGTGTCACTGATTCCACCGATTCCGATGTAAAGTCAAATCATTCCGAATCTGATTCGAAGTCTGATAACGAATATTCCGATAAGAACACCCTAAATCGAGACAATCAATTAGTCATGGCTTTAAATATTGATCATGTGATCAAATTGGTGCCGGACTTCGATGGCTCAAGCAAACTATTAAGTAAATACCTGAATTCGTGTGAAATATTTTATTTACCATTACCAAAGGAAGCAGACAAAAGTTTATTTCTACAGATTGTAAAAGCAAAGCTTTCAGGTCGAGCCTATGAGTTGGTGCAATATAGGACTATTGAAAGCTGGGAGGACTTAAAAAAACAATTAACTATCCAATTTGAAGACTCAAGGTCCGTCGAGCGACTTCAACTTGAGTTAATTAACCTTTCACAAGAGAGAGGCGAGGATGTTAGGTCTTTTTCTCTTAGAATAGATAAAACCTTGTCAGCCTTAAATAGTGCGTGTATTCGTAGGGAAGGAAAAGAAGCTAGTAATGTCATTCATAATTTGAATGAAGCAACAGCGCTAAGATCATTTCAAGATGGGCTTAACCAATCGATTTCGACGATTGTTAAAGCTTGTCGGTTTGGGACATTAAAAGAAGCAATTGACAAGGCAATCGAAGAAGAAATGGCAGTAATGAACAAGTCTAGATCACAAACAGTGCCGAATTTCAAGAATTATTTTCAAAAATGTCAATTGTGCTTCAAATCGGGTCATGTCGCGACAGAATGTTTTAAATACAATAAACCTAGCATGTCTAACTCACAATCTATATCAAAATCTGTATATACCCCTAACTCAGACTATAAATCTAGATCAAATTATAGCTCCAACCCAGACAAAAATCGTAACTCTGAAAATTTTCGAAACTTGACATCTAGTGATATAAAAGTGGCCAACGATATTACAAACAATAGAAACCCCATTAGGTGCCTATATTGCAAAAATTTGGGTCACATGCTGAAAGACTGTCGTAAGCGAATGAACAACAACCAGAAGCGGGATAATTTTAATTCATCGGCTTTGCCGCAGCGATTTACAAACAGTGTTCACATTGCGGAAAACCAAAGAGAACTCGAACAGGCGAAGACGGATACAGTTGTCCGAGTTCAAGACATAGAAATATAAATCTGTATTCAACATCTACAACCAACACACATCCTACCTTATCAAAATTGTTTCGTAATTATCCAGAAGAAAATCATTCCGTACTTAGAAAGCCAGAAACGTTGGAAAATCAAATTTATAGTAATTCTAGTTCAGCTCAAAATTCTGTGACACTTAATTGCGATTATTCATCTACCATATCAGAAGTAACTAAAATCAGTAATAATTCACAACAAATACTCTGTCAGTCATCAATCAGTCCGCAAACATCGGTAAATTCGAAATTCGTTAAACTTAGACTGGATATATCGGGAAATTCATATTTATATTTTTTAATAGATACTGGGGCAGATGTTAGTCTAATAAAAAAATCATCGGTAAGTCAAGAAACAGTGTGTTATCCTGAATATAAATGTGAGATTAAGGGAATCACACCCGAAAAACTACAAACTCTAGCTCTCTGCAAAGGCATCATACTGATTGGAGACTCAAAACTAAACCAAAGTTTTCAATTAGTGTCCGACAATTTCCCTATAAAGTCTGATGGCATTTTAGGAAAAGACTTTTTACAACAGAATAGATGTATTATAGATTATAATGAGGCTAATGTTCAAATTTTAATTAAAGATATATATTATCGCTTACCTCTATGTAAATTATCTGAATCCATTCAAATCGATTTACCAAACTGTACAATCCCTGATCGTGTTGAAACTATTATTCGTCTTCCAAATCCGTGCAAGATTCAGAAAGATTTCCTATGTCTCTCAAAGGAAATTATTCCAGGCGTCTATATAGCTAGTGCCGTAGTCAATTTTAATAATAGTAATATTCCACTAAGTATTGTGAATACGAACGATTATCACATAAACATCGGAAAAATCAAAGTAAATTTCGAATCGGTAGATTCTTATGACATATGTGCTATTGAAAATTGGAAACCGAATGTGCAGGAAAGATTATATAAACTTAGCCAGAATCTTGACCTTAGTCACCTTAACGAGAAAGAAAAATCATCAATCCAAGAAATTTGCCGTAACTTTAATGATGTATTTTATCTGGATGGCGATATTCTGTCAACAACTAATGCTTGTTATCATAAAATTCCGGTTGTGGATTTCCGGAGATTGAATAATATTACAGTCGATCAGTTTTATCCGTTGCCCAACATAACAGAAATCCTCGATCAATTAGGCAAAGCAACGTACTTTACAACGCTCGATTTGGCAAACGGATACCACCAGGTTAAACTACATCCTGCCGACAAAGAAAAAACAGCCTTTAGTACTCGAGCAGGTCATTTTCATTTTGTTCGTATGCCTTTCGGGTTAAAGGGTGCTCCAATAACGTTTCAAAGACTGATGAATAACATATTATCCGGATTGAATGGTCTCAGATGCTTTGTGTATCTAGATGACGTTGTAATTTATGGCTACGATCTTCACGATCACAACGCAAAACTAATCGATGTACTAAAACGCTTGCGATTCTTCAATTTAAAGTTACAGCCTAGCAAGTGTCATTTCCTGAGAACCGAAATTAATTATCTGGGGCATATAGTAACCCAGAGCGGAATTAAACCCGATCCAGCTAAAATAAACGCCATAACAAATTACCCTATACCGTCTACGATAAAAGATGTAAGATCTTTCCTGGGATTTGCGGGTTACTACCGTCGTTTCATAAAAGATTATTCTAGAATTTCAGAACCATTAAATCGATTATTACGGAGGAACACAAAATTTGAATGGAATGCTCATTGTGATGAGGCATTCACAAAATTAAGGCAAGCAGTTATATCATCGCCTATCTTACAACATCCCGATTTTGAGCGAACCTTTATTCTAACCACTGATGCCAGCGATTACGCAATTGGGGCAATATTGTCACATGAATTTGAAAAACAAGATCTACCAGTCGCATTTGCGAGTCGGGTTCTGAATGACGCAGAACGAAATTATCCCACAGTCGAGAAAGAGCTGTTAGCCATTGTTTGGGCTATTCATAGATTCAATGCTTATCTGTACGGTAGGAAATTCGTTATAAGGACTGATCACCGTCCTTTAATTTGGCTTAATAAAAATCCAAAGCCTTCTTCTCGATTAATTAGGTGGCGACTTGAGTTAGACGAGTATACGTACGATATCGAATATAAACCGGGTAAACTTAATCAGAATGTTGACACGCTTAGTCGTATTAAGATCAATGAAGATTTAAACACACGGCAACCTACAAATACGATCGCAGCAATTACCCGAGCACAATCGAAAAGGCCCACACTAGATTTAACCACTGATACATCACAGAATAATCTAAACCAAACCATCGATAATTCAGACTGTCACAATCAAGTAGAGGGGCAAACAGACAGAACCATTCCGCCTACAAATACGGCTCCAAATTTTAGTATACCAATTCGAAGGTCATTATCAGCTGAAGATGAAATAAACGAAGTTATAAAGGAATTTCATATAACTCCCCTTGGTGGACATCAGGGATATTCTCGCACAATTAAGAGAATTAAGCAGTATTACGAATTCCCGAATTT
Source organism: Tipula vernalis (assembly GCA_958295665.1). Taxonomy (NCBI): domain Eukaryota; kingdom Metazoa; phylum Arthropoda; class Insecta; order Diptera; family Tipulidae; genus Tipula; species Tipula vernalis. The sequence goes on from OY282558.1 coordinate 159,436,608, forward strand.
AAACAAACGAATCAGAACATTTATTAAAAAATGTGCTTTGTGCCAGAAAAACAAAGTATCTCGAGCAAATAAATGTTTAATGCAGATTACTACGACGTCAAAAACGCCATTTGCAAAAATTTTTATGGATATTGTTGGCCCGATGATGGTTTCGCATCATGGAAATAAATATTTATTAACCATTCAAGATGACCTAACGAAATACTCTATGGCAATCCCAATTCCGTCCCAAGATACTGATACTGTGGCTAGGGCATTTTCAGAGCATTTTATATGTAGTTTCGGAGCACCTAGCTCTATTGTTACAGATCAAGGCTCAAATTTTATGTCGGAGATGTTTGTCAACCTTTGTAAAATTCTTAAAATAAAAAAAATAAATACCACAGCATATCATCCCGAGTCAAACGGTGCGTTGGAACGAACACATCGAACACTTACGGAATTTCTAAGAAATTTCATTCATGACGATCCTTTGGCATGGGACCAATGGACGCCATATGCTATATTAAATTTTAATTCAACCCCTCATACTTCAACCGGTTATATGCCAATTGAGCTCCTTTTGGGATATAAGCCTAACATTCCGAGTTCTGTTCAACAAGATAATAGCCCGATTTATACATATGACGATTACCTAGCCGAGTTTAAATCCAGACTTCGATATTCATGGCAAATTGCAAAACAGAACTTAATTGACAACAAAACAAAATCAAAGGAATATTATGACCAAAGTTCAAACACACCCATCTTTCGAATTGGAGACAAAGTTTTATTGAAAAATGAGATGAGATCAAATAAGCTAGAACCATTGTGGTCAGGCCCATTTGAAGTCGTAAAAATATTATCCCCGCTAAATTCTTCAATTCGGATCAATCGGAAAGTTAAATCAGTGCATAATAATAGATTAAAACAGTTCCACGAGTGAATCGGATTGACATAAATTATTACTTAGGTTAACATAAAACTACAAATTATTAAATTGAAAGAATCGAATATTGCTCATATAATTACAATGTTTAGTATTATGTGAACGACGATTGAGTATCGGCGAAATGGAAATCAATTACATAATTCCATAGTTTTAAGGTTTTAGATTATATATAGTATAATAGAATGAAGTTTGTAATAAATAAAAAATAATATACGATGAATTATTCTGCGAATAATTCATCTTTTCAATGGGGGATAGGGATGTTATAACCTATGTTTTACACATACCATATAATATGTATATATATATATATATATATATATATGTATTACATTGAATTATTATATAATGTTTTTTTCTATAAATGTATTTATTAAATAATAGGTATATATAACTAATATTCTCGCTCTCATCGAGTGTTTGAGAGAAATGCAATGTTTTTTTATATATTCTGTTTTTTCCTCGAGCATTCGATCAGTAGCGTTGGTAAAGGCAAGAAGTGCCATATCATTTTAATTTACCAGCTCTGAATAGAGATTAATTAATTTAAATAAAAATTATTGTAAATATAAATTAAAATTTTTAATTATAAATTCATTAAACGATATCGAGTTTTTTTTCTGGAAATAAAATAAAAGAGAAGGAACGTAAAAGTGTATTCCCGCAACTATAACAAGATAATAACCAAGATGAACCAACACATCTGGAAGCGGTGGCACCTGGAATATTTGACGAGTTTACAACATCGGAACAAATGGCACAGACAACAAAGTAATATCAAAATTAGAGACGTTGTTGTCGTCAAGGATAATAATCTACCTACGTCTAAATGGTTATTGGCAAAATAATTGAAGTACACCCCGGTGCAGACAACAACATAAGAGTAGTTACACTAAAAACTAAGTTTGGAAACATGAGACGTCCAATTCATAAATTGTGTTTACTCCCAGTGGGTTGAATCATCCGATTCAAGGCGGCCGGTATGTTGAAGCAACAGTATGATGAAAACATGAAAATCACCTGAAAAGAAAAAAAAGGAAATCTATTAGCATCAACACATAAAAATCAATCATACTTTGTTGTAATTGTAATTTCCCATTTGAAATCGATTATTTCTTATTGTATCCAAACCCAATCAAAATCTGAAATCAAATAATTATATTAAAATTAAATTTATAAATTTGTCTAGGTAGTATTATATACTTATCTTGATAATATTAATTTATTCGCATGAAATAAGGCACTTGAATTAATTAGATTTTAATTTAATTGAATTTGTAAAGCTTTTGCTCTTATTTGTTTACATTATATTTAATGACATTTTAATTATCTAAATTTATACTTTGCAAATGTTGTGTAGAATTTCGGCCATCTGCCTTTAAGCATAAAAAGTTAAAAACCAAAAATGTATTATATATACCATATATATATCTAATGCTGTTGTGTAGAGTCTTGGCCATCTGCCATTGAGTATAAAACTAAATTTCTGGTATCATAAGAAAAAGCGCTTAGTCATTAAGAATTAATTTTTTTGTAAAAAATGAAATAATAAAAAACTCTCTTACTTACCAACCATCAAGGCGTAAACATCTAATAAATTGAATTATTTACTAGAACCAATAAAGATATTGCACCTTCTTTTGTACCGGGTTTATTTACTGTTCGTGGTACCCGAAACCTTGGTACGAAAACATTTATCAATAAATAAATAAAAAATAGAAATTGTTAAAAATTCAAAAATTCTATTAATCAAAAATTGGAAAAATTGGAAAATCATTAACAACATTTCGTTCTATATCTTTACGAAATAGAAAATTGCGATACAAATTTTGGACATTTATTTGCCGTTCCATTTTGGATTTCTTTCGGTACGATTATTTACCAACAACGTTTACTTGGAATTTTACATGGTACTTCGAGCCGCATGAGGCACTATAGAGTCAGGAACGCTATATAACACTTTCCTTCAGGGAATTCAATGAGGAGGAACAAGTGCGACAAATTTCTATATCACGCCATCATTCAACTATACAATACAATTTTTTGAACAGTAACTGTAATTTTACCAAATTTTTTTTAAAAGCATTATAAGTGATTAACCAATAAAACTATCAATGTGAATGGTGAATAGTTAATAGTGAACAATTAAATTAACAATTATTGAACATTTTTATTAAACGTGAACATTATAAAGTGGTTTTTTTCTTATTAAAATTGTGATTCGCTATTATTTTCGATTACCAAATGGCTGCTGACGCGCTTGTTCCAAAACGTGGTCGCGTTCTAGGTTCGCTCACCAAGGTTCGGGCACCATTTGTCGAGAACATTGATCCACGAACAACAATTGAAGAGCTTGAAGCTAGATCTCTCAAATTATCCTCATGGTGGGATGAGTTTTGCAGCATAGAAGATGAACTGTTATTATTGTCTGATCAAACATCAAAATCTGATGAATTTGAGGCAACATTTTTCAGTATTCAAGCCCCCATGACACGAGAGATAAAAAAGCGGAAACCTGCCGATAATACAATTAATGATGATTTGAACAGCACAATACATAACATCTATTCTCAGCAAAGGCCGTACTTCGATTCAATGCAGAACAAAACCAATAGTAATCAAGAAGTGAAGCTGCCGAGAATTAATATTCCGCCTTTCAACGGCGAATACACACAATGGTCATCCTTCAAGGACTTGTTTGAGGCTACCGTGCATAACAACGAGTCAATATCGCATGTGCACAAATTTCAATTTCTTAAGGGACTTCTAAGGAAGCGCGACCCAACTAATCAAGCTTTTTTTAGTTACCGACGCAAGTTATGTGGAAGCTTGAAAGGTCCGAGGTCTAAAAGCTTTAGGTCCAGCCTGTAAATCAAAGTCAATTTACTTGTTATTAAACAAAACGGATGACGATATTAGTAGATATGGATATTCGAAGATGTGATGCGCTGGAGAGCTGTAATTTAAACATCAAACCACACAAAAGTTTTCCGAAGCAAGCACTTGTAGCTACGACCAAAATTGAATGCTTGTATTGTAAGAAGCCACATCCTATAAACAAGTGCTACAAGTTTCTACGAATTAATGTCGAGTTTAAAATTAAATTTGAAAAAAGAACTATTTGTTTAGAAATCTTCGTAATGCAAATTAATTATTCATATTTCATTTTTTCTATAAAGACAGCTTTGTTGCATTACCATTGTACTTGAAATAAATGATTGTATTACCGCTAATTGACTTGTTGAATACAGCCCATTATTAGTTGTATTGCCTTCACCAAAAATAAAAAAAATACAACAACAATCGTACTAGATAGACCAAAAAACAGTTTAGCTAACCCAAAAAAAAAGAGTGGTTAAACAAATCTTAACCAAATTTTTAGTTTCAATACTTGCCACAAGAGTCGAATTGACAAGAAAATACACGAAAACAAATTAGACCAAAATTTGGTTAATTTTTCCTATTGCTTTGACCAGCCGTTAACCAAAAAAAAAATACTTAACTCATTTTGGTTGAAAGCAACACACTTAATATTTGCACAAAAATTAGAAGTAAACAGCTGCGTATTTCAAATTGTTTATATCATAAAAACTGTTTAAGAGACATCTGTATTACAATATTATAACAATAATAAAATTAAGGGCTTTTTTCCATTTTATAATCTTTGAAAAGTCACGCGCAGATACATTTTATCAACCCATTTTAATTAATGGCTTTATTAAAAACCACACGACAAAATTAATGACACCTTTCTATGTAAAAAAGTATATTTAATTTAAAAATCAGCTTACTGCAATGTTTTACCTGGAGCAAGGCTGGAGTACCTAAAATATCATTTAATTTAAAATAAATAATACAGAGTACACCCTCATTATTTTTTTATAGGTACACTTTACTATTTTGAAAGTAAACTCGAGACGTATTTTTATTTTATTATTTTAGCGATTAATAATGAGTACTACCACACAGGATTCATAGATGTTTTTCTTCAGGATATTTAGAATAGCTTTGTTATTATTCTTTAAAAAAATTTGGGCGTTTATCATTCAAAACTACAAAGCAGAAAAACACCATTTTTACTATGGATTGCTATGGAAATCAGTGAAAAGTTATACCACTAAAAAAGCTTCTAAAAAATACGTCATTATGATTAAGACTCTATATTTTAGAAGGCTCTGGTTAAATTTGTTAATATTATCAAACTGATGGCATTGCAATATAATATGTAAAAAATGTAAAGTAGAAAACTAAAGGCTAACTATAAAATCCATAAAGCGTAATTCGCGCTTTAATAAAGCTTTCAATTGGTATATTTTGATAATTTTTATAAATATTGTGTTGAAACAACAGATGACGTATAGATGCCTATGCCTAGAATATATTAAGATATTTATTTTCTTGTCACTTAGAGTAAAATTTGTATTCAAAACTTATCTGTAATATTTCAAAAGTTGTCATTTGTTATACACTGCAATCATATATTTAAGCGTTATTGTAGAATTCTGAAAAACATTTATAGTACTTAATTAATAGCATTCAATTCAAGTTACGCAAATATTGTAATCCTTTTAGCTTACCAGTGATGTGTTTATATCCAGTAATGACAGCTGACCGTATTATTATTATCATGTCAAATTTTTGTTGGTTGCATTCAGTAGTTATTATTTTGGTTAAATTCAGTTTGCTTTAATGAATAGCCACCTAACATAATTTTTATGTACTATCAAAATTAATTTTGTAAGAAAAATAAAAATAATTTTTAATCGCCATCACTCCATCAACAAATTAGAACCACCATTTTTTTCATAAAATAAAATTGATTGAAAAAGAATAGCATTAAAGCCGTGCTGACATATTTATGTTTCGGGAAACGTGTTTCTATAATTGTTTTGAATATTATTTATGGTCCTTCGAGCCGGATTCCGAAGTTGCATTGTGAAGTTATTAAATGCAAAATTTAGTGACTTATAAAGTGTACAAAGTTCGTGAGTAAAATTACGACCACGCGGTTTTCAAGAAAACGCTGCCATATTGAACGCAGAAACATACAGTTAGCTGTTAATATCCAACATTATCAGGTGATTTATCGAGCGCAGATTAATATATAAGCACTCCACAATTTAGTTGAAGTTCATTATCATCCGCTGTTTCATTACGCGGCAATAGTTAAGGCTAATAAGCACGCTATAATTTATTGAACGTTCAACCAAGAGTCGCTGGGTTCATCACACTACAAATATTACTGCGCAATAATCAGAATCACGACACTACATTATTGGATGCATACAGCAATTGTTATTTCAACTTAATTTCATATCGTCACTTAACCTCACAATAAATTACTATATAGTGTATCAAGCGAAGCTCCGATCAAATAAGTGTATAGTATAAAATTTTATAGTGTACTATTCGTATCAACATGGCGGCTACAGCAGTACAATCACGTGGCCGCGTTTTGGCATCGTTAACGGTACTGAAAAAATTCGCTCTTGCAATAAATGCGGACACCACATGTTGCGATATTGAAGTGAGAATAAATAAACTCGACGAGCTCTGGCGTGAATTTCAAGAACATGAAACTCAAGTGGCTATCATTCTTGCAAATAATCCCACTGCAAATGTCGAATTAAAGCAAGAAGAGTTCGAAGAAAAATTCTTTAAAACAAAATCAATGCTACTGGAATCATTTCGGAAAAAGCAACCACCTACAAATCCACAGGCCGGAAATAATAATTCATTCGATCAACTCTTGGATCAACAAAGGATATTTTTGGAGAATCTCCCGGATTGTACTCAAGCCATCAATGAGCGATCAATTATTCAATCGTCGGAGAACATTAAATTACCGCATGTAACTATCGACAAAGTGCACAAATTCCAAATTCTAAAAGGCTTGCTCAAGGGTCCACCGCTCACTATAATTAGAAACTTTTTAGTCACAGAAGCAAACTACACTGAAGCTTGGGACAAATTGGTGCAGCGATATCACAAAAAACGACCAATATTAAATTCATTAATTGGTCGATTTTTTGATCTGCCATCCGCAAACACTGGTTCTCCTCAAACACTACGTCAAATAAGCGATTCTTCGGATGAAATATTCAGAGGCATAAAATCATTGGGTCCTCAAGCCGAAACTAGAGATCCCTGGCTTATTCGCATTATATTGTCGAAAGTAGACGACGAAACCCGTATCGCATGGGCCAACCAAACTCTAGAACAAGAATTTCCGACGGCCGAAGAATTCCTTGAATTATTAAACAACCGATGTTATTCCAAAGAAAGTGCTTTCTGTGATACCAAGAAAAAGGGAACCAAACCGTCAACAGTGACAGTGAAATCAATGCATAGTTCATCAAATTTAGAAAAGTGTCCGTGTTGTTATCGTCAACATTATTTGTGGAGGTGTCTCAAATTTAAACAAATGACAATCGAGAACAGGAGACGCGTAGTTAAAGTGTCGGGAGTGTGTTATAATTGTCTCAGGAAAGGCCATGAGGTTAGTAAATGTCCCACGGAGTATTCATGCCATCGCTGTAACGAGAAGCATAGCACATTGCTTCATCTCGAAGCAGGATCTGTCACCCCAAAATCATCGGCACCAGTCAGTTCAGTTGCCCAAACGGAAACATTAGTGGCAGAAGTTTCACTGAAAGATTCTGGGGTTGGCCAACAATCCAACATGAGTACAAGCACTACAGCGCTCAGTGCCCGCACTTCGCGTCTCGCGCTATTGCCAACTGCATTAATTCACGTGCTTGATTCCGCTGGACAGCTGCATGTAGCTCGCGCGTTATTGGATTCAGGGTCCCAATCAACATTCATTAGCGAGACCCTCGTTCAAAGGTTGAATTTAGCAAGATATTGTTCAAATGTTGTTGTAACGGGGATATCAGAGGCGAAAGCTGAAACGTCAAAAGGCCTAGTGAAGCTAACCATTCAATCCAGACTTGAAACCAGTCAATGCTACAAAATTGAAGCACTCATTCTTTCAAAATTGACATCAACCATTCCTTAGTTCAAAGTCGAAGCGCAATGGGTCAATGAGATGCACGCGAAAAATCTGGAGTTAGCTGATCAAACATATTACACTCCAAGCAAAATTGATATTCTTCTCGGAGCCGACATATTCTTTAGTGTACTTCTGTCTGACAAGCTTATCATCAAAGACCAATTCATTGCCCAGTCAACCAAGTTCGGATGGGTCATTTCGGGAGCAGCACAAGGAAAACCCGTAAACTCAAAGGTGTTTACAGCGACCATACAAGAAGAAGATATAACAAGATTATTGGGACGATTCTGGCAAATTGAAGAGGTTCCAGTTGCATCAACAATATCTGAGACAGAGGCAAGATGTGAGAGTCATTTCATTAATATCCATTCACGGAACTACGATGGTCGATATGTCGCCAGGCTGCCGTTCCGAACAGATTCTGGGGAATTAGGATATTCGAAATCGGCAGCAATTAGTCGGTTGATTTCAATGGAGCGGAAGTTTTTAAGGTTTCCAAACCTTCAGCAACAATACCGCGACTTCATGGGCGAATATTTGACTCTAGGGCACATGCATAAGATACCATCTACTGATCCACCATGCCAAGAAACAGAGTGTTTTTATTTACCTCACCACGCCGTTATTAAAAATAATAGTACTACGACAAAACTGCGCGTCGTATTTGACGGTTCATGCAAATCGTCGTCCGGAATCTCACTGAATGATCGATTGCTTGTTGGACCCACCATTCAGAAGGATTTAGTGTCCATTATAAAATCATTTAGAAAGCATGCCATTGCCTTTTCCTCAGACGTCGAGAAAATGTACAGGCAGGTTGAAGTAAGCCAGGAGGATCAAAACTACCAACGAATCGTTTGGAGAAATTCTGTTGATGAACCAATGAGAACGTTTCGATTAAATACAGTCACGTACGGAACGTCTTCTGCCCCATTTTTGGCAGTTCGTACATTACATCAAATCGCAAACGACTACAAGGTAGCGCACCCAGTAGGATCCCAGATTGCAATACGTGACTTTTATGTAGATGATTGTCTATCTGGGACTGAGTCAATCGTCGACGCAAAATTTGCTATACAGGACCTATCATCTATGTTAACTAAGGGTGGATTTAACCTCCGCAAGTGGAAGTCTAATTCAGCAGAAGTATTGAACACAATTGCATCCGAGTTCAGAGAGAAAACCAGCCTTTGTATTGATGATAGTCCAGCGACAGTAAAAACGTTGGGACTCCAATGGAACCCAACAAATGACACATTCTCATATAAAATCAACCTTGGAGACAACAATGTGGTATCCAAGCGTCAAATGTTGTCTAAGATTTCTCGCATCTTTGATCCGCTAGGTTGGGTTGCACCCGCAGTAATTACATTCAAAATAGTTCTCCAGAAACTTTGGCTGAGAAAACTAGATTGGGACGATCCACTTCCCGAAGATATCAAGCAACAATGGATGGCGAATCAAACTTCACTGCAGGAATTGGAGAGCATAGAAGTTCCTCGTTTTTTTATGACAACTAAATCAGCAACGAACCTACAAATCCACGGATTTTGTGATGCATCGGAGCATGCTTATGCAGCGGTAGTTTATCTCCGTTCAACACACAGCAATGGAACTTTAAACACCAGAATCATAGTGGCAAAAACGAAGGTTGCACCATTGAAACAATTGTCACTTCCAAGACTAGAGCTTTGTGGAGCGGTTTTGTTAAGCAGACTTATCAACCATACCAAACGTGTACTGGAAATAGACAATGTAGAGTGTTTCGCGTGGACCGACTCAAAAATAGTTATATCATGGCTATCTGATGTTCCTAGACGTTGGAGGAGTTTCATTGGGAATAGAACCGCACAAATCTTGGAAAATACTCCCCGAGTCAAATGGAGTTATGTTGCTTCAAGAGACAATCCCGCGGACATTGCTTCCAGAGGCGCTACTACTGTGCAATTCTTGAAATGTAATCAATGGTGGAATGGGCCAGGATGGTTACTAAGCCCGGAAGATGAATGGCCCAGTCAGGTAAAAATCGATAAAACTAATCTGGAAGAACGACAGGTTTCCTTGATGTCCCAGTCAGACGTTGAACCAAAACACCTGCTGGAGAATTTATTCGTGAGAGTCGACTCATATATGAAGATCAAACGAATTCTGGCGAGAGTATTACGATGGCGAAAGGCGTATAGAAATCTGTACGTGGTAGACATCTTGAAGATGGTCGAAAAATTGTGTGTGATGTGGGCCCAATCTGAAAAATTCAAGGAAGAACTCCACGCGTTGAAACAAAACAAAGAAATTGGCTCAAAAAGTAAACTGATATCGTTATCTCCATTCATCGACAGCGAAGGCATCCTCAGAATCGGAGGACGATTAGATAATTTAGACGCATCATTCAACGCGAGACATCCTATGGTGCTACCAGGAAATCACATCTTGTGTGCAAAAATCATCAACGATACGCATATTCGGTACCTACACCCAGGACCAACTCTACAAACCAGTATCATTCGTCAAAAATACTGGGTGATTAATTGCAGAAATATCGTTCGACATTTCATTCACAAATGTTTAGAATGCCGAAGACAGAGAGCTGTTACGTCGCAACAACTTATGGGTAACTTACCTACAGCCAGAATCACACCCAGCCGTCCCTTTCTACATACTGGTGTAGACTACGCCGGGCCGCTATATATTAAATCGAAAACCGGTAGAGGTCGAAGTCCAATCATAAAGGGGTACATATGCACTTTTGTCTGCTTTGCCACGAAGGCCGTTCACATTGAGTTGTGCCACGATATGACAGCTGAAGCAAACATTGCTGCTCTGCGCCGATTTATATCTCGGAGAGGTATTCCATTAGACATCATGTCCGACAATGGAACAAATTTCGTTGGCGCTAAGAGAAAAATCGGAGAACTTTATGAATTATATAAACTAAATAATAAAAGCCAACTAATTTCGAACTTTATTTCACAGAACGAAATTAAATTTATTCTAAATCCAGCCAATGCCCCACACTTTGGAGGTTTGTGCGAATCTGGGGTAAAATCTATCAAACATCATTTGAAGCGAGTAACCAGAAACACCATGATGACATCTGATGAAATGCAAACGTTATTAATTCAGATCGAGGGAATACTCAATTTCAGAGCTTTGTGTCCGATGAGCAATAATGTCGATGACTTATGTGCGCTAACACCAGCTCATTTTTTAATCGGCGAACCCATCACGGCAATCCCTGAACCCTCATTGGATCATTTGAAAGGTAATCGACTTTTCAGATGGCAGAATGTGCAAGCCAGAATGCAAGGCTTCTGGAAAGAATGGCGAATCAATTACTTGCACACCCTTCAGCAACGCCGAAAGTGGAATAAAAGGCTAGATAACATCAAGGTTGGTGACTTTGTCCTGCTAAAAGAAGACAACATGCCTCCCTCGAAATGGCCAATGGGTCGTATTTTCGAATGTCATCCAGGCAAGGATGGTTTAGTACGTGTCATATCAGTCAAAACATCATCAGGGATCATAAGAAGGCCGATTGTCAAAGTATGCCAATTGATATCAGATGAAGAATCCAGTAACTCCAACACCAGTTCATAAACATTTGTGTATTAAAAACTGGAGTTTTAATAGTCCGGGAGTATGTTGAAACAACAGATGACGTATAGATGCCTATGCCTAGAATATATTAAGATATTTATTTTCTTGTCACTTAGAGTAAAATTTGTATTCAAAACTTATCTGTAATATTTCAAAAGTTGTCATGTGTTATACACTGCAATCATATATTTAAGCGTTATTGTAGAATTCTGAAAAACATTTATAGTACTTAATTAATAGCATTCAATTCAAGTTACGTAAATATTGTAATCCATTTAGCTTACCAGTGATGTGTTTATATCCAGTAATGACAGCTGACCGTATTATTATTATCATGTTAAATTTTTGTTGGTTGCATTCAGTAGTTATTATTTTGGTTAAATTCAGTTTGCTTTAAAGAATAGCCACCTAACATAATTTTTATGTACTATCAAAATTAATTTTTAGCGTATTTCCTTGACAAATTTACAACAACAATTGCATATAATAAATCCCCGCAAGAATAACTTTAACCCAAAAAAAAATTTGGTTTAATTAAACATAATTCTAATTCTTGGTTATGATACCTGCCACCAGAGCCATAATACATATTAAATTTATATTTTATTTCGAAAGGTTGGCTTTTGTCAACTAAATCAAATTGGCTATTTTCTTGGAAAACAAATAAACCCAAAATAATTCGAATTCAATTTTGGTCAACAAAATACGCTTGTAAGAAAAATAAAAATAATTTTTAGTCGCCATCACTCCATCAACAAATTAGAACCACCATTTTTTTCATAAAATAAAATTGATTGAAAAAGAGTAGCATATAAAGCCGTGCTGACATATTTATGTTTCGGGAAACGTGTTTCTATAATTGTTTTGAATATTATTTATATTGTGTTTTAAATTTTTAGTTAATTACGTATTATTGTTTGTTATTTATATATTAGTTTTTTATACATAATTTACATTTTAATGTAATTTACAAATGTACCATATGTTTATTACATGACTACGCCCAAATGTAACCGAACATTGAAAATTTTGAAGTTACAACATGTAACAGCTCAGCTTATACTAAATTATTTACTAGATTTTGTAAAAAAAACAATAAATGCTCAGCCTAACTGCTTTTCAATTTCACATTAAGTGATAATTAAAGTAATCCACCCGCATTACAATTCCACCGGCTGAGACTACGTCTGGGCGTCGATTATTTATTTGACGTAATATGAATTGCAAATTTGCAGTTTTGCAGACAAAAATGTTTAATGTTTATAATGGCTTTTCGAAAAGTATGTAAATTTAAGCCTGTTGATGGCGATCAACGTATATTTTCCTTTCTGTTCGATAATGAAGCATTTTCGGAGCTTTTTGTTAACTTGATAAGCGCCTTTATATGGTGGTGTCAAGCCTGTTTTGGGTTTATCCACAAGGACGAACAATTGGTCGCAGTCCGTCAAGTCTTTGCGAATAAAAACGTTTTTTTGTAGGCTGTTCCTTGAGGTATCCTTGAGTATGTTGTTGAAAAGTGGTTTCTTCAGAGTGTAGTAAAATTTCTACAAGGACCTTGAATGGTTGTCCGTAGAGAACATCGGCTAGAGTGCACCCGAGATCAGTTTTAATCTAGGTTCTAATACAAAGGAGAATGAATAGGAGTTCATCACTCAAATTTTTGCTATTCGATAGGGCATATAATGAGGCTTTTAAATGGTGGTGTAACCGTTCCACCAAACCGTTAGTCTGTGGGTAGTATGTCGTCGTATGTATTCTGTGGGAACCTAAAAGTTTCGTTATCTCCTGAAACAGATTAATTTATAGTTGTTCCATTTTGGTTATGTAAAATTCTAAGAGCAAACTTTTGTCCAGTTATTAAATGCTTGATATACAACCAAACCATATTTCAATTTCGAGTTAACAAGTGTAAGAAGAACATGAAACGGACACACTTGACGAAAAAGATACAGTTTTCCAGTGCGAAATATGAATAATTTTCAGTTCCGATAATATGTTATTTGTAGGCTAACTTCAATTACCATTCCAAGAAATTTATCATTCCACCTCATATTACACTCAAGTTTACCAACGTTCTCAAGTTAACATTGATTTGTGTAGAAATCCTTGGAAATCAATATTTCATAATTTTTTAGTAAATGTGTCTGGTCAACGGTATCGAAAGCATTTGAAACATTAACAAAAAAAAACCGCAACGACTCTTTACGATTTATTAACTTATAAATAACTGTGCTATGAGTCGTTTAAAAATATTATTGTTACGTTTTTGCCTTTTCAAACAAGGTTCGTAACACTGGATTGTGAATAATACAAAATCAATTTAATTTATCACCAACGAATTTATTTATTTAACACAGGAATTATTACAACACAATTTCAATACGATTTATTAATAAAAATTCACAAAATCACTTTATATAAATTATTCTCAAATTTTACTGTACACTTATAATTTTTATTTCGCACTTCAACACTTTTTTAATCACTTTTTAATTCCTTTTTAATCTTCACACTGTCGCTTACCAAATACTACTGATCCAATTCTACTTCGTTCGCCTTTTTATATACATAAACCAAACTTCTAGAAAGCTCATGACTTTTCCAATTAGAATAGCATAGACACATTTAGACCAATTTTATCATGAATAATTCCATTTTAGTACAGTTAAACATTGAGCTATTAATTTAACTTATTCTATTACACACTAGGTGTCACCGTCACAATATTCTTAAACAGATAGTTAATGTGCCAGCCATTGTTTCTGTTATAAATTGGGATAACTTAAGCATTCATATTCCAAAATATTTGAGAAAATACCACTGGTAAAAACCTAACGGGGTAACCCCTTACCAATCATTTTTTCCAGGTTTTACGCTCAATACAATTAGATTAACGGGTTTGAGAGGTAGACCAGTATAACTAGCGGAAAATTAAGTCGACTATTATACTATTTCTAAGATCAATTGCTACCTTCCCTATTCCAGCTCATTTTATTTAATAATATAATTTACAAACTATAAATAAATCAACAACAAAAACTTTATCCCAGACAGATAAGTGGTCGACCTCTAAATGTTTAGCTAGACGAAATAAAACAAATTCGAGTGCCCTTGGTGACATAACGAACAACAAGAAAATCATAAAGATATTGTCATTTATCGTAATGACATCTAAAACAACAAAACTCGATAATTCATCTAACATTCATTGTACAAATCCTCTTATGTATACATCCATAAAAATAGTAATTCATGGTAAATATAAAGTAGAAACATTCGTTTATATAGGAGATTACCCTAAATATCTAATTCACTCGTTATCTTTAAGACAAATTTTATTTTCATTTATTGCAATTACAGTAATATCTAATTAGTTCAAAAACTAACCAAAAAAAAAAACATAATTTTAGATTATACACAATAAAGCATCGGATATGTAAGACAACAAAAATACAAGTATGTACATACATACATTTATGGACGGACACAAAAAGCTTAGGATTTTGTTTACACAAGTATAACTACAAAGTACACCATAAAAATACCAGGACCCACAACAATGTTAGTTAAATAATCATATAAATTATATGTGTATATGATATAAAACTACAAAAAAAAAAAACAAACAAACACACAAAAACTAAAAGCAATAAAATATAACTTTTTGCTATTTTGTGTAAAAAGTATAATACAACCAAAAAATAAAAGCTTTAATCTAATTGTTGATATTTTTTTTTTTTTTTATAAGTCTCTCTGGTTCGGTGAGTTTTGGACTAAAAATAATCATACGACGAAGTATGAGGGTGGTCGCTTTCTAGTATATTCTTATGTATAAAATACAATATATGAACACGATGCCGCTCGGAAGATACGTAATTTATTTTAATTATGAAATATTTGCATGTTGTGTTTGTTATCTTGGAGGTTTTTATCAAGAGACTGACGATAGAATATTGTTTCGATAATAATTCTTACTATTTTTAAAATGTAGAGTTTTAGATTTGTATGTATGTAAATCAAATAGACTGTGGCGACTCAAAAATATAATTAATTTGAGCCCACACAAAAATTATAAGTTCTTTGCAGAATATCTACGCTTTTCCTCATTTTGCCCAACTATACCCTATTACAAACCAACTCTCATTGATTAACAAAACACAAAATATCCCGTACTAACAGAATGGAATGCAATTGATAATAAATGATCGAAATGTTAGTAAACAGGCATAGAGTAATTATCATCATATCTCACGTACACCAACGAGCAGCAAGATATATTTATTTTGTATTTTATTATTATATAACTCGTATTGAATGAATTATTTCTAGAATTTGTATTGTTAATTAGTATATGTGCCAGTTGGGGAAAATGGACTGGTTTTTAAATAAACTTGAAAATGTATAAACATTGTAATTTTAAAAAAAAAAATAAAAATTTTTGGTAATCAGACCGAGTACGAAAGCTGGAACATTAAGTTTACATTTCAAATTTTTAAATAAAACTTTAAAATTTATAATAAATAAAACTAGAATAAATAGTTAAATTAAAAGGTGTTTTTATTCTAATAAAAATGAAAAATCATAAGTGATAAGTGTTGTAGTTGCTGGGCTCAACGGGGTCAATCCAAACAGTAACTATAAGATCTAATATCAATATATTTCATTTTTTCTTTCATGGAGCTGCTCCAAGGGTTTTTCTTTATTGAACTTTTTATCATTAAGCGCATAATGCCTATTTCGTTGACTCGATCTTTAAATCCATTAAAATCGTTAAATTTGTTAAATACAATACTTTAACGCTTTTTATAAGTACGGTAAAATTCTAAATCCATTGTATCAGTTCTTTGAAATTTTTCTGAAATGAACTACCCTGTTAAAATTCTTAAAGTATATTCTCTGGCTGAATGATGTCCAGTTTAGTGTTTCTAGCGTGTCCTTAATATGTGTTGTATTATCCGCGTTTAAAATGCCTGTCCTAATGTGTTAATTGCGTTTGATTCATGATAAATATATCTACATGGTGAGCTACAATAGCTTGTCCTTAATTCTATTGAAAACTTCTAAGGATTTGTTCATCTTTTTAGTTACGAGGGCGAATCGAAATGTCTTGCAATATCATATGAAAAAAAAGAGTGAGTGAGACAGCAATATTTTTATTTTTTGACGTAATCTCCTTTAAGGTTTATACATTTGTTACATCGATCAATTAACTTGTCTAAGCCCTCTAAAAAAAAAGTTTTCTTTTGCTCCATAAAATATTCATTTACAACAGACTGTATTTCAGAATCACTGGAAAATTTCCGGCCCCTTAATTTTTTTTTTCAAATTGGGAAACAGAAAGTAGTCACTGGGTGCCAAGTCTGGACTGTAAGGTGGATGCGGAATTTCTACGAAGCCGTAGTCCTTTAATGCAGCTTGAGCAACTTTAGCCTTGTGCACTGGTGCATTGTCGTGAAGAAGTAATGTTTTTTTTCTAACTTTCTTTGGCCGTTTTTCCCGGATCGCTTTTTTCAATTCTCGCAAAACCGCTGCGTAATAGATGCCTATGATTGTGGTTTTCGGTGGAATACAATCAATCATCAATATCCCTTCAGCATCCCAAAAAATTGTTACCAAAACCTTACCAGCAGACGGTTGAGTTTTGAATTTCTTTGGTGGTGGTTCACAACGTTTAATCCATTGCATCGATTCTTGTTTGGATTCCGGATCCCAATGATGAATCCAAGTTGCATCGCCTGTTATTATGTTATCCAAGAAGTTTTCTGGATCTTCTTCATGCATTTCTAAAATCGCCCTTGAAGTTTGAACACGAATTTTCTTTTGTTGTGCAGTCAACAAACGGGGAACTCATCGCGCACTTACTTTTGACATGTGAAGGTGGTCATGTAATATGGTATAAGTGGTACCATATGAAGGGGAAAGTCTCCACGGTAACCGCGAGATAGAAATACGGCGGTCCTCTAATACAATTGATTCTGCCAAAAGTATGTTTTCATGGCTAATAGCACCTGCGGGACGACCCGGGCGGTTGTCGTCTTCTAATGACTCCCGACCACTTTTAAACAATTTTACCCACTTTGTTACTGTGGAATATGATGGTACAAATTCGCCGTAAACTTTTGATATGTAATTGAATATATAAATTGCATTGCGTCCATCTTTACAGAAAAATTTAATAACGGCACGATATTCAATTTCATTCATTTTGAATTTTTTTCAAAACACGGGCTACTAAATTGAAGAAAACAAACGAACTGTAAAATTTACATCGAATTTTGTTTCTATAAGTTTCACCGCGACAAAATTTTTTTTTAAAAAATTATATAGTTGTCTCACTCACTCTTTTTTTTTCATATGATATTGCAAGACATTTTGATTCACCCTCGTACGAAGTCCAGATTCTCGTTAAAATTTAAGTTTTCATCAATGATGACACCGAGATATTTGTATTGTTTAACTCGTTCAATGATTTGATTCGCAATTATAATGCCTGCACTACCCTCGAACTTTGATTTGATTGACAAGAAAATATACTTTTATGAAACCCCATAAATTCTCAAGATTTCGTTTCCTTTTTGTACTGCTTGTTGATGAGTTGGTTTAGAAATAGTAATTAATGTGTCATCCGCAAACATATAATTTGAGAGTTCTTTATAACATGTCGTAATTTTTATATAAGATAACTAAAAATGGTTTAAGTGTTGAACCTTCTGGTACTCCGAGACTGTTGTGTATCAACCATGATGCAAAATTATCAACTTTTGTGTATTGTTGTTTCTCTTGAAAATAATAATTAAACCATTCAAGCTCTTGCTTCCTTCTATACCGTACTTGCATAAGTTTTGAAGTAAAATTCTCCTATCTGTTGTTTCAAATGCTCGTTTGAAATCTAAAAAAACTCTTACCACTACTTAGTTTTCATCTATTCAAGTTTTCCATAAATCCAACATTCACAGGAATAAAATTCTCTAAAACCAGGTTGTTGATCCTCTAATATATTAACTGTTTTTTAATTACTCGTTCGAGTACCGCTTCATAAATTGGGAGCATATTTATGGGTCAGTAGTGGTTTTGGTGTCTACTGTAGGGGAGGAACCAAAGTTGAGTAGAGTAATCTACCAGCTCCGTAACCATTCGGTGGGGTGCGCATCACGCGAGCGGTTCTGGTCATGTTTTAGGCAGCTGACGTGATGGGTACAATTGTGTAAGGGGTAACCTGGTTACAATTCACAAGTATACGTACTGCCTCCTCGTGGCAACCACCGGTAAACTCAGGCCGTTTGGTACATTTGACCATTTGGCATAGGCTAAAGTATGGCGCTAAAGGAGAAATCCTTTGATAAAAAACACTAATCTAAGGTGGAACAGCATATGCCAATGGATGAATGGCTGATAGGTTAATTAGTCCTAAGTATGCGGACTCTGGATACCAGGCGCCCTCTAACTTCCTATGGTAAAGCTGGATGTCCCACAGGCGACTTTCGTTTCCAAGCAAATCGTATAAGAGGCTTCTTGCTGAGGGCAACACGCCCGTAAGCGAGACAAGCCCCCCGTCGAAGAGAATCCGCTCGGATGAGGGTAATCTGTCCCGGTGATCGCGGGTTCTGCGGTCCGGTCTGTAGTTACCTTCAGGCAGGCCGCGGAGTCGGAGATCATTGGGATCTTTCCCTCTAGTTTCCTGAGGTTGTCCTCACTGGAGAGAAGCTTAAATCTGTCCAGGAGGGTATCCTAGATAAGGTGCTAAAGCAAGAGGCCAAGGAGTTTAAACCTAAGTAACTTGGCAGTCAGCTTCGGCTTGGTTGGCTGATAGTAACATGAGCTGACCGGGTTACTGTTCAGTAGCTCAGGGAGGCAATATGGACTATCAAGCCATGGGCGGGGGAGCACAGTTAATCGTGGCCGAGGCGGAAAACCTGCCTTGAGCCAAGATTGTGTTTGGCACGTTTGGATAAGCTTTTTGGATTTATCAAAAGCCAAAGGAGGGCATGCATGCGATAAACTGGAGAGTGATCAGGAGACAGGTAAGGAGAAGGCGGGATAGAGAGCCATTGGTGAGCCATGCAGGCTCTAAGGCAGTGGGGGCCAGCAAAACGGAGATAGACGACATTGGTCAGCTATCGGCCATTCTAAAAAGTTTAAGGATAGTAGCGGTGCGGAAAACGAGGCTGAAGGGCCTCCTGAAGAGGCCTTCGGAAAAATGAAGGCATTCATCGCCTGCCTACAGATAAACCTGCATCATGTAAAGGCGTCTTCGGGCGTCCTTTATCGTAGGTTTATCTGCCATGGCTTTAATCGAGGAGCCATGGGCGACATGTAACCAAATTATGGGTATACCAAATCAAGTGGGTAAGTTGATTTATCATAACGGAACTGAGAGTCTCAAAGCGGCTATTTTCGCCAGTTCGCAAATTAATTTTATTTCCATTTCCTAGTTTATCTCCAGGGACTTGGTTGCAGTAATGGCGGAAGTTCTGGGTGAAAGAGGCAAACAGGAGGCTATAATGGCCTCCACCTAAACCTGAAGTTAAGCGGCTCATTGCTCATTGTAGAGACAATGGGCTGGCCTACTTGGCCAGGATGCGATGCACACGCGCCATACGGAGTGGGGTAGCACGGAAAGGTAAGAGGGCCTAGATTTGACACTTGCTAGTTCGCATTTCAGCGACTTGGTCAAAAACTAGCATGTTTCTGAAGAGGCAGGCCTCATTATCGGATCACTTGCACATCAGATTCGAATTGGCGGCCGAGAACATGCAGCGGCAGAAAATTAGAATTCCAAAACTGACCGACTTCGACTCTTATAGGGTTTCACTCGAATCAGAAATACCCTCGGTTTTGGGGAACATAGAGTCTCCAGATGGTTTGGAGTTCTGTTCAAACCAGCTGCCTAATTCTTTACACTTGGCTTACGACAATAGCTGCCCGGTTAAGCGAAGAGAGTCCATAAAGATGGTCCCTTAGTGGAACGGGACGCTGGGTAAACTGAGGAAAAAATCGAGAAGATTATTCAACAAGGCTATACGCACCGGTCAATGGGGGGAATATAAGATGGCCTTGACGGAATATAATCTCGAATTAAAAAGATCCAAAAGGGCTACCTGGAGGAACTTCTGTAAGGAAACCAATGAATTGCCCTCGCCTCCAGAAAGTCCTTTCCAGGGATCATTCAAATGGTTTAGTACTTCTCCAGAAGCAAGATGATCGGTTCACTGAAAACCGGAAGGAAACCTTAGAGGTACTGCTAGCGACCCACTTCCCGGCTTCAGTAGTGGTAGGAGCCCAAGAGAACTAGCATGAACCCCCAAGTGAGGTGGTCTATGCGCCTCACAGTAGGATCTGGAGTCTCTCTGGGAAAATTTTCACACCCAGCAAGGTGCGATGGGCTATTGGGTCTTTCAAACCTTTCAAATCCGCTGGAGGGGATGGTATCTTTCCAGCTTTACTTCAACAAGGTTTGAGGAAATACTCGCCAGCTTGATCCAGATGTTTCGGGCAAATTATGCTTTTAACCATATTCCGAAACTGTGGAGGAAAGTAAATGTGGTCTTTATACCAAAGGGAACGGGGGGTCGTCCAGACACCCAGGCCAGGGAATATCGTCCAATTAGCCTCACATCGTTTCTATTGAAGACGAAAGAAAAATTCCTGGACTATCAAATAAGAAGTGAGATTCTTGGAAAAAATCCGCTGCATCGGGACCAGTTTGCCTATCAAACTGGTAAATCCACTGTGATGGCCCTTAGCGGCCTAGTCACGAGGATTGCAAAAGCGGTGACATATAAAGAAACTGCCCTTTGTGCCTATGTGGACATTGAGGGGGCGTTTGATAAAACCTCCTATGAATCGAAAGAAAGGGCAGCAATGGAAAATGGTTCCGCTTTCTACAATTAGGTGGATCCGCTCCATGCTGGAACATCGTGAGATTACAGGTAGACTAAGTGGCGAGTAAGTAACCATCAGGGCCGTAAAGAGCGGTCCCCAAAGAGGCGTATCTCCTCTTTTATGGTCATTGGTCATTGACAGACTACTGGTCCTTCTGAGTAGCCATGGGTTTGTAGTCCAGGGATATGCGGATCATGTGGCTATCATAATCAGAGGCAAGTTTGATGAGGTCATTTCTGATCACATGCAAAATGCACTCAATATAATACGGCAGTGGTACCAGAAAGGACTCAGTGTCAATCCAAACCAAACTGTCATTGTTCCTTTTACGAAGAGAAAAAGCTCGCGCTTACAGCTTCCTTGTTAAACGGTACTACTGTCCCTTTTTTCCAGAGATATTAAATATCTAGGGGTTATTCTAGTTCAAAAACTGAACTATAAGGAACATTTATTGAAAGTTCAAGATAGAACCAACAAGTTCTCTGTGCTTGTCAAAGATTCTATGGGCGTACTTGGGGACTACAACCAAAAATGATCTACTGGTCATTTCTTACAATCATTAGGCCTATAGTCATCTACGCATCGGTTTTATGGTGGCCTAAAACTGAGCAGAAGGCAACGGAAGCTTTATTGAATAAGGTTCAGCATATAGCCTGCATCGGTGTTACGGGCTCAAGGAAAACATGTCAAGTCGCTGCGATGGGGTCACTTCAAGGATGACACCGTTACACCTGCATGTCTTAAAGGATGTTGCAATTAAGGCCCTGAAAATGAAGGCAGGAGGAAATATCAAACCAGGAAATATAGTGGTTCATCTGGAAATCCTTAAGAAATTTCAGACAGACCCTACCATAGGAATGCCTTCCGACTGTATGCCAGCTAAACTGGACTTCCACAAACCATTTTGTGTTAGGTTACCTGACTGGGGTGTATGGAGTGCATGTGGATCATCCTTTGAGCGAGGGTCCATGAAATGGTTTACAGATGGATCAAAAACGGAAGATGGGGCGGGGATAGGAATACACGGGAGTGGCACTGCCCTCTCGAAGTCCTTGGGTACCAATGCTACCATTTTTCATGCAGAAGTACATGCTATAAAACTTTGCGCTAGGATAGCAAAAGGCCTAAACTATGCAAAGATTTAGATTGTATCAGACAGTCAATGGGCCTTAAAGGCTCTTAGGTCTTGTACCGTTAAGTCAAGACTAGTATGGGATTGTCTGAAGGATATTAAACATTTGGCAGGCTCAAATAAGGTAACATTGAAATGATGATCTCCGTTTATTGGACCAGATCCCTTCTGCGGCGTCTCTAATGGACACCTTAGAGCAGCGGTAAAACGCTGGGAGGATGTTCAAAAGTCCTCCTACTGGCGCAGAATTCCAGGTTTGCGACTGGCGAAGAAATGTATATCACATTCGTCTGTCAGGGTTAAGGAGTGTCTTGAACTTAGGAAACCTGAGTTGAGGCTGCTTACTGGCTTCCTCACAGGTTATGTCCCCTTAAGGTATCACCTTAAGAAGATGGGGCTAATTACGACAGGTGAATGCCGCTTCTGCGATCTGGAAGCAGAATCAGCGGAACATGTGTTCTGTGCCAATGCCCAGCTTTTTTCCAGCAAAGACTGCAACATCTAGGAGGAAGAACAATGAGGCCAGATAGTATGTACCTTGTACCGGCCAATAGTATTATCAGATTCATTAAGAGCCTGAATATTAACTGGACGGATAATTTAGAAGGCGTCCAGCACAATTGATCTTTGAGGTCGCAGGCAGTGCGAGGTGGCTTATTGCTCACAAGGCCCTTCAATAATAACAATAATAATGGATCAGCTCTTCAGGTGTGATAGGCTTCGTGGTTTTTGGAATTGGAACAACTGTTTATATTTTCCATGAAGCCTGCACTACTCCTTCCTTCAAACTTCGACTTCGTTTAACTAAATCTGTAAAATGTTTAGAGAATAAGTGATTCTTCATCGCATTCAGCATGATCATTATGTTTAGACCATCAATTCCATATTGCGGTTTCATTTTACTTATTATTTTTGTTAAGAATTTAATTTGTCTGTCTGTAATAAAGTTGATTTTTCGGCATTTTTTATAGACAAATATATTAATTGTTCATGGCAATCCCAATATTTTTTAGAGTGGAAATTTTTGTAGTTTGGTCGTAGCTGCCTGATGAGTAGACCATACTTTTCAGTACGAAACCAAACTACCAACAGAACTCATGGAGGGTTCTCATTTTTGCAGAGTTATACATTGGTATAACTCTGGGCCTTCAGCCAAAACTAAAATTACGGGGAGGGGGGAAGATATTTCTACTTTTTTCAGTAGATATATTGAGAGCGATTGGCCTCTATATTTTTCTGATTTACCAAATCGAAAATATTGGGATTGCCATGAACAATTAATATATTTGTCTATAAAAAATGCCGAAAAATCAACTTTATTACAGACAGACAAATTAAATTCTTAACAAATATACGTGTGGGCATAATACACACACAAATGAGGTTTCTCCATGGGTTTTTATATTTGATGTAGTTGAATAATAATTCGCTATGTCAGTACGTTCTGGCCAGATACTTAATGTATGTGGCTAGAGTGGAAATTTTTGTAGTTTGGTCGTAGCTGCCTGATGAGTAGAACCATACTTTTCAGTACGAAACCAAACTACCAACAGAACTCATGGAGGGTTCTCATTTTTGCAGAGTTATACATTGGTATAACTCTGGGCCTTCAGCCAAAACTAAAATTACGGGGAGGGGGGAAGATATTTCTACTTTTTTCAGTAGATATATTGAGAGCGATTGGCCTCTATATTTTTCTGATTTACCAAATCGAAAATATTGGGATTGCCATGAACAATTAATATATTTGTCTATAAAAAATGCCGAAAAATCAACTTTATTACAGACAGACAAATTAAATTCTTAACAAATATACGTGTGGGCATAATACACACACAAATGAGGTTTCTCCATGGGTTTTTATATTTGATGTAGTTGAATAATAATTCGCTATGTCAGTACGTTCTGGCCAGATACTTAATGTATGTGGCTAGAGTGGAAATTTTTGTAGTTTGGTCGTAGCTGCCTGATGAGTAGACCATACTTTTCAGTACGAAACCAAACTACCAACAGAACTCATGGAGGGTTCTCATTTTTGCAGAGTTATACATTGGTATAACTCTGGGCCTTCAGCCAAAACTAAAATTACGGGGAGGGGGGAAGATATTTCTACTTTTTTCAGTAGATATATTGAGAGCGATTGGCCTCTATATTTTTCTGATTTACCAAATCGAAAATATTGGGATTGCCATGAACAATTAATATATTTGTCTATAAAAAATGCCGAAAAATCAACTTTATTACAGACAGACAAATTAAATTCTTAACAAATATACGTGTGGGCATAATACACACACAAATGAGGTTTCTCCATGGGTTTTTATATTTGATGTAGTTGAATAATAATTCGCTATGTCAGTACGTTCTGGCCAGATACTTAATGTATGTGGCTAGAGTGGAAATTTTTGTAGTTTGGTCGTAGCTGCCTGATGAGTAGACCATACTTTTCAGTACGAAACCAAACTACCAACAGAACTCATGGAGGGTTCTCATTTTTGCAGAGTTATACATTGGTATAACTCTGGGCCTTCAGCCAAAACTAAAATTACGGGGAGGGGGGAAGATATTTCTACTTTTTTCAGTAGATATATTGAGAGCGATTGGCCTCTATATTTTTCTGATTTACCAAATCGAAAATATTGGGATTGCCATGAACAATTAATATATTTGTCTATAAAAAATGCCGAAAAATCAACTTTATTATTTTTGATATCTCCTGGCGAGTTATTTTTTGAAAGCGGAGTTTTTCAAAATTATTATCATCCTGTGAAAAATTTCAATCCTTTATCTCATGGATGTTCTGGTGAATATCTATTACGCTGGGTACAAATGTCTCATTTAGCGCTTCTCCTAACTAATGTTTATGGGTGAGTGTTTTATTATTAAACAGGATACACCATTGCATCGTATTTTTAGACTTGTAGAAGTATTTATGCGTTTTCCCAAATTCCTTTGGGGGTTTTTGATTTTCCATGAACTTGTTTCTGAAGTATTCAGATTGTTCCTCTCTCAACGATTGTTTATACCAATTTCTACTTTCCTGGAGCTTTCCAAAATTTCATCTGAATTCATAATTTTCATAGCAGTGACTTCGATCGTTTACTTCTTAAATTTGAACTTATAATGATCGCTTATATGTGTATGGTTGAATTGGTTATTATTAGATCTAATAATCTTTTGCTGGTTTGCGTGACTCTGGTGTATTCCTGAACTATTTGCGGCTATCTATATTCCTTAATTAGCTGATTTAATTTTAAACTGTACAAATATAAGATTGGGTTTATTCTGATTGATAACATTTTCAAACCACTCCTCAAAATTATTTAAAAATATATATTGCGTTTGTTATTTGAAAAGATCTATATACTACACAAAAGATTCCAGTCGTATGATATTCTTTTATAATCTGAATCGCTAAAAACCAATCGCAATCCCTTTCGCAATTCGATATTATTTTGAAACTTATATTGTTACTTAGATACATAAGAACACCTCCTGTATGCCCACTATCCGAATCGCACCGTACGCATTGATAATTATTTATGATCACCAATTTACTTTGGGCAATAAAGTTTACCGGTACATTTATTACTGTGATGGACATAACCATTACAATTATAACATCTAGATATCTCTATTATCTTCACTAAGTGACATCTGTCAAAATGTACATTGAAGTTTTCAGCTTGAATAATTTTTTTTTTTAAGTTATCAGAATGCACTTCAATAATTGTGTCATCATCATCACTGCAACAATAGTTTCCTTATTTTCTTGTGGTTGTTGGTAGTGTGAAGTGACAAAAAACCTCAGAACAGCCAAAAAATGTAGCAACCAATATTACACTTTCAGTAAAATCCAATAAGAATCATGATCCAATAATACATTTTGTCGTTTGTTATCTGGATGTGCCGTGGTAGGATTTCATGAATATTTGTCCCAAGTGACACTTTTGCACGACTCTTAGGGGCTGAGATTTTTATTTTAACAAATTTCCTGCCACCAAAAATGCGTAGGTGGAGTTTGATTACCATTTGACAGGCAATCGCAAAGATAGATACGCAGATCAGACTATGCCATTATATTCCATAGGATTTCAAGAATATTTGTGCCAAATTATATTTTTGCGCGACACTCAGGGCTGAGCTTTTTATTTTAAAAAATGTCCTGGGTCGCGCTAAAATATCACTTGGCACAAATGTATATAAAGTCCTACTTAATGACATGGCATAGTCAGATCTGCGTACCTATCTCTGCGATTACCTGTCAATGGCCGTCAAACTCCACATACACATTTTTGGGGGTATTTGTTAAAATAGAAATCTCAGCCCTTGAGGTTCGCGCAAAAAAATTGTTTGGCACAAATATTCACGAAATCGTGCTGAATACCAAGGCATAGTCAGATCTGCGTGCCTGTCTCTGCTGATTACCTCTGCTGAAAAAGTATCACTTGGCACAAATATTCATGAAATCCTACTCAATGTTATGGCATAATCTGATCTTCGTACCTATCTCAGCGATTACCTGTCAATGGCCATCAAACTCCACCTACACATTTAATGATATTGCGAAATATGTTAAAATAAAAATATCAGCCCCACAAAGTCAGTCGCGCAAAAATATCGCTTGAGACCAATATTTATCAAATTCAACTTAATGACATGTCAAATGCATAGTCAGATCTGCGTACCTATCTCTGCGATTAACTGTCAATGGCCATCAAACTCCACCTAACATTTTTTTTTCTGACAAAAAATTTATTAAAATAAAAATCTGAGCGCCTTTAGGTCGCGCAAAATATACACTTGGTCCAAATATTCATAAAACCTTACTGAACACCGTGACATAGTCTGCTTGTTTATATGTTCTTCTGTTGTCAGGTTTTGGATTTTTTGTAATTTTTTTTTGTGTCAGGAACTTCACTTTAGTGTGGTTGTTTCGGTAGTAAGAAAACTAACTTAGTGGGATTGTTTTTCACTACTACTGCAAAAGATATTAGCTGCTCAGTTGGCTTTTGGGTCTTCACCACTTGATTTTTTATTCTTAACTTAAAATTATTAACCGTCAAGTATTGCTTCAACTCCGTTATGAAATCATTAATTTTGCTGAACTCCTTATGAATAGTATTTTCTTCCAAATTTTGGTACTCTAAACAGACAAATCAGTTTCTCTCTAAATCATTTAAATTATCAATTTGTTTTGAAATTTTTAATTATCATATTAAAATTTTATTCAACATTTTTTATTTTTAGTTTTTTAATTTTGTAAAACTATTCTTAATTTCTAGAATTTGTACAGGAGAATTCTCCCAGATAAGAGGGAATATTTGAAAATTTTTGAAAAAACTTAAAACAATAAACCCAAAGACAGAATTCGTATATGAAATAAGGTCTCACCAGACAGAAGAAGAAGTTTTAGCAATTTGCTAAGTAGTGAAAGTTTTTAAAATTCTGGAAGTCATTATTGCAATAAAACATAAAGTATTATGATCTTTAGCGTTCGGAGCGATTGAAGCGAGAAACAAATATACACAATTATTATTACTCGTTTTAAATTTAAGAGATGCAGAAATTCGAAAAATCACAATGTATAGCTTCAGGTGTCAGACTCAAAGATTAATTAAATTTACGTACTAACTCTTTTTTAACTCAAACAATTTTATCTATAAAATGAGTTGTACAATCACTCTTAGGTGTTTTTGTCTAAATAAAATTACGTTAATATAAACAATGTACCTTTACGGAATCAGTCAGTCTAAGGAAACATTTTCTCGTTCAAATTACTGTATTATGGAACCCGCTTGTGTTTCCCTTCCTTTTTTCCCATTCCCTTCTCCCTTCTTTTCCTCCTTCTTTTCATCTCCCTTTCCTCCCTTTCATTTTCACTTTGCTAAATATTTCACACACATCAATTCCATAGGGTGAGAATAATTAACTACAAATGTGTTTAAACGTTTACAATGATTTAAATTAAATACAAATATCTAGATTACTAAAAACTCCGGGAAGCTGAGAAAAACTATGTCCTTCTCAAATTAATCAATCCGCAAAGTGAATATGATGTGTACGAGTAAGTAAAAAAAAATACGAACCATGTTGGTTGATAATTAATCCTATATCTATTTATTTTTTTTCTAACCGGATCACCAACAAACACTTTCAAAGCGAACACACACTTATGTATACACACAGCACATAAAAAAATAAAAAATGTAACGACCAAAAAAAATTAAATTGCAACAACAATAAAAAGGAAAAATTATTATCATTGAGGAAAACAATCACGTTTAATGTGTAACTATATAAAACCTAATTTTCATTTCCTCGTGGGATTTAGTTTATGATGAGTCTTGAAGACTTTTTATTTTATCATAAAAAACAATCCGTATGTTCGTTTATTATACGACGTGTAGGTATATCGTTATATGTTCTATATTTATACGACAGTACATTATTTGAGGACATCATGAGAAGAAAAACCAAACCAACTGAAAATCTGAAGTATTATTTTTTTATGGTTGTCGTAGAGTTTGTGTATTATAAACGACTGGAACTTCTTACATAAGATTTCCACAAGAAAATGATGAGAATATAGTGAAATTATTTTTATGGATTTTTGTAGTTGTTGTTTGTGGCGTTTGAATACTGAGCTTTAAGGTAAAGTGGAAATCATACATTTTTTTTATATTTCTGTATTTTTATTTTTTTTAACTTCCTCGTCCTTTACAATACTATATATCTAGAGTTATATCGGTATATCTAGAGCTTTTCCTTATAATAAAGAAATTAGTGTTCCGGCTGTAACCACCAAAATAATATCGGACAACTTCATAAAACTTATACGATTGACATAACGAGATCAGTATTATAGTTACAAATAGTTAGGTGATGGTGAATTTAAATAATATCCAAATTGAATTAATATCACACATGCATATGGCATACAGTAATGCAATTGTGCTTTGGGATTTTAAATCCAATTTAAAAAATAAAAAAAAAAATCGAAATTTGATTCCACACAAATTTCGTTAAAATTGTCGTGATGCGTATAAAAAGAAAATAATATCAAGTCTTTTTTTTTTTAGGAAATAAGATGATGCACAAAAAAAAATTTCGGGAAAACTGTTTTTCCCTCTTGTGATATTATTTTTGGAACGATGCTTTCTCAAAGCTTTTTCTTTATATTTATGTCGCTTTGTACAGAAAACAAATCTCAATTTTTATATTTGAAAGGAAATTAAGAATTTTCAGCATAATACGAGTTATATACTTAATGCACTCGTACATAGATGTATAGGAAATTTACTTAAGATTGCTTGAATTATATGAACTATTTCCGGTCGTCGTCTCTATGTGGTGCATCCGCAGGTAGATAAAATGTTGTTTATTAGATTAATTCTTAAGTCAAATCTCAATATGGGAATAAACAATGATTATTTCAAATAATTTTTGGTTACTTAGGAAAAATGCAAATTTTGTCCACCTTTTTGAATGTAAATTAATGTCCTTTCATTAATCCTTTCAACCCTTATTTTTAAAATGATTTTGCGATTTTTTAAACTGGAAGCTGAATATAACTAATATTTTATATTGGACTCAAAATACAAAAATGATAAAAGTAACACCATCTATCGTAAATAAATATAAATATTTTTGAACATTGAACGTTTTTATTTGTTATATCATATTTACAAGCAAAAGTTGCAGTTGTATTTTTTTACAACAAAAATAGGCAAAATCACCTACAAAAATGAGCTTATTGAAATGTGTCTTTACTGTCTTTCTTTTATTAAACGTTAAATAGAACCTAAGTAAAAATAATTTAAATTGGTTTGAGTTTCAGGTTTTGGGTTCCAGAAAGAATTGCCAAAATTTTTTTTCATTTTGAAACATTTGATATTCTTATTTGTGCCTATATACTGAAAGGGCTTGCGTCCTGGGATTTCCCGGGATTGAATTCCGCGAATTTAACAAATTATAAGTATTCCAGTTTCCCGGAAGGTTTTAAATATTTCCCGGGAATGAAAAATTCAATTAGCTTTTATTAATCAGAAAGACACCAGTGAAAGATACAATGCTATAAAAAATAAGACACGTTATAGATTTCCTCGAATAATCGAGTACTTTTACTTTTAATACCCGGGTTAACTGGGTACCCGGGTCGTAAATGATTTATCGTGCTTATTGTCCCGCCGAGTCTAGATTCTGAACATGTAGCAAATGACCTTTTCTAACTACATTTTAAAATATTGTAGATTTGGTGACTAAAACGAAATTCTAACACTTGGTTGGATTTTTGGATTAACAAACTACACATTTTGTATTCCATTTCCGAAATACCGAAATTAATTCCCTTTTAATTATGAATTAGTTCCGCGACATCGTTTTTTTAAAAACTGGCTTAAATTCGCGAGAAATTAATGTTTTTTTTTGGCTCCCCCCAATTCACTTTTAATTATTAACTATTTCATTTTTATTTATGAATTAAATTCACAATGAAAATATTTAAACTGTTGTTTGTTTAATTTATTTATACTAATTTCAAGACGTTAAATTCATCTCAACCTTTTGTAATTTAAATGGCGTTTTAGTACTTTTGAGAAGATTTAATGTATGTGTGGTATTTCAGTACCAGTTCATTTCAAAATATTACATTTCTTTCACTATCGATGACAATATTTCTATTTCAACCTTCTAATTTTTGTGGCGGAATGAATTCATATTTATCGGCGGAGTAGGTGGTTTAGCGTCTATTGGAGGGGGAGACCAAAGTTCAGTAATCTGCCAGTTCCGTAACCTTCCAGTAGAGTGCGCATCACGTGACCTGTTGTAGTCATGTATAAGGCAGCTACGTGATGGGTACAATTGTGTAAGGGGTAACCTGTTCACAATTCGCAAGTGTACGTACTGCCTCTTAGTGCCAACCACTGGTAACTAAGGCCATTTGGCACATTTTTGGCCATTTGGCATAGGCTAAAGTACGGCGCTAAAGGAGAAAACCTTAACAAAATCTCTAATCTAAGGTGGAACAGCATATGCCGATGGATGAATGGGTTATATAGATTAATCAGTCCAAAATATTTGGATTCTGGATACCAGGCACCCTCCAGTTTTATTTAGCCTTCCTGTAGTAAAGCTGGGTGACCTACAGGCGATTTGCAATTCCCAGCAACTCGTAAGAGTAAAATCAATGGGAAGACGGAGCAGGGGTAGGAATATACGGGAGTGGGACAGCCCTCTCGAAGTCCTTGGGCTCCAATGCTACCGTCTTTCTAGCGGAACTACATGCTGTAGTAAACATCTAGGAGGGAGAGCCTAGATAGTATGTTTCACATACCGGCAGTATTATCAAGTTCATTAAGAGCCTGAATATTAACTGGACAAATAATTAAGCAGGGTCCAGCACAATAGATCTTTTAGGTCGCAATGCAAGTTGGCTTATCGCCCACATGGCCCTCCAATAATAATAATAATATCGGCGGAGTAAAATTCATTTAGAAATTAATGAATTGCGTGATAAATTTGAATTTATTCCATGTTAACTAAACATTAATTTAATACAATATGAATTAAATGCACGAGAAATTATTTCATTTTAAAAAACGAGACAGATATTTTCCCGCTGAGTTATTTCGTCCCTAGTTTGGTAGTCGGGTATTCGGAAAAGTATCAAAATATACGAATACTCTAAAATCGGTATTGACTACCCTAGATGTCTCGCTAATAAAATTCATCCCAGATCTAGAGTTGACTGGACATACATTATCTATTTACACAACTCAAAACCCAGGCGTAAACAAACATATTTTTAGCTCCTCATTAATCAACATATTAAATTTAAGCCAGAAATGGAAAAATAACCAATTTTAAAAACAATCGATCGTCAAACCGACGTCCACCGAAAAAGAGAGCAATTCTTCGGTTTCTAAAGAAAGTTAGATCATCAGCTCAGCTCAGCCAACTATATTCAATATGTCAAGTAAAATCAAAGCGCTTAGTTCGGATAAACATTGTATGGAAATGTGATAGGTTAAATTTCATTTTTCCATCAGTAGATTTCCCATGATGGGAGGCCGGAATGTCCCTATTGAGTGATTAAATCAGTACTGTAATGGACCAGTTCTATTAATGGATTAAAAGCTTCTCGTACCCAGAATCGCGAGAATTACCGGGAATCAGAAAGTCACAATTCCGTTTCATTGACGAGGTCTCGCAACCATACTTATGATTATATCGACCAATCATTCAAATTATTAATCACTAAACTGATTTTAAGCAGCAAAGTAGCAAACTGAAATATTTCTAGCATCTGTGTTTAAATGTGTTTATGCAAATCAAATGAGGCAGAAGCTTTTAAAATTTCATAAAATTCAACCAAACGTGACCAAAAGAAACAAGCATAAGCAATTGCTTAAAATTTATACATATAAATCGTAGCATTTGCTTGAAATCTTACGATTTGCTAGTTTTTATGCATTCGGCCCATTATCTGCAGGTTCAGAAAAATATGTCATTAATTTTTTCTAATTGCCCTTGTTTCGCGTATCAAATATGTTTATCGTTATCTAACAACACATACACTGAGCTATTTTTTGATGGCTCAATTCGACTTTTTTGCAATTTGACAGCATGGCCACACATACCATCAGTTACGTAAATTCTCGATGAAATGCTGTGCCTAATATGCTTCAAGGTCAAACTATTCACGGTATAATACTTTTTGAAAAACGCAGTTTTTGTGTTGTAAAGCATATAATTAACGGACGTGACACTATATTACTCGAACACGTAACATGATTATATGATTTTTTTGATTGCTTTATCCAAAAAATATTATAGATGCCATTTGCCCCTTCATTAAACCCTCTCGACGTACAAATATCATTGAAAACTTCATCCTCCGATTTTTTTTTTTTTTTTTTTTTTCAATAAACGGCAAACCACTAATACAAATATCACAATAAATTTGTTGACGTTCTAATAGATCAACTCTAGTCTCCATTTTTATGTCCGCCAATATTTTTTATCTAATTGGTTTAGTTGTTTCGCCAGTTTTTCGACAGACAGCGATATTTCACAAAATTGATAACTTGCAGTCGGAGCCATTACACACATAATACAATATTTCATTAGTTATTTATTTATTACTCGGTCTAAAAAGGCCAAAGTATTGAAACCCTGTCGAAAATGACGAAAAATTTGGTTGGTCCAAAACCATTTTTCTCGACGTTTTGAATACCCCTGAGTCTGAAATAGCAAAAAAAAATGTCCGTTCTTCTGGCTGGATGTTTGGATGTCTGTACCCATGGTATCTCGAGAACAGCTTGTCCGATTTTGATTTTTTTTCGCAAATTTATTTCTATGGTCAAGGCGGAGATTTGATAAGCTATTGGAAACTTATTATGGTTTATACTGGTTTGATTATTTGAGCATTGAATTTAATATTCATTTGAAGGTTAAGTAAGGCGTCAATTTGCTGGTTGAGTTGAAGTCGAGTTGGAGTGGAGTTAGGGTTTTATAGTTTGCGGTTGAATTGAGGATTAAGTTAGGCTCCGTTTGCGAGTTGAATTAGAGTTGAGTTGCGGTTTAGTTCCAGTCGGATTAGGGTTTAGTAAGCCGTTGAGCAATCTATATAAAGGGATTCTCACTACAACGGAAATCGACGGGACTAAAAAAGTTGTCCTCTGTAGTGAGGTATCCGTTAAACTAAGGATTTCTGATTTCTATCTTATCCGATTTTGATGAAAGCCAGCATTTTAAAGGAAATGGGATTCTCAAATGATTTGCCATTTGTGCGTTGGAAATGGGATTCTAAAATGATTTTTGGGTAAAGTTCTGAAATATGGCCATATATGATGAAACTTCCCTATTTCTCAACCGATTATGATGAAATTTGACATGTGCGTTGGAAATGGGATTCTCAAATGATTTTTAGATAAAGTTCTGGAATAAGGTCAATTTGGACTGAGCTTGGCTATTTCTTAACGGATTTGAGTGAAATTTTACATCTGTATTTAAAAGTGACTGTTTATGTATATGTACAAATGCACAGACAGTGAACGATTTAAACCAAACTTTACAGAAATATTGTTTTAGACTTAAGAAAGGTCACTGTAAATATCTCAAACAAGCATCTCCTCCTTGAGAGAATATAATCAGTTCTTTAGTTACTATAAAGGAATTTGTAAAACTTCAAAAATTGAGTTGATTTTTGATGACGGTATAATGGTTTGCATATAAGAATTGTGTGATGGTGAAGGTAATGGTGATTGTGGTATGATGATTATGATGATATGATGGTATGATGATATGATGGTATGATGGTGATGGTATGATGGTATGATTGTAAGTTGGTATGATTTGGTTCCAGATGTGGTTGGAGCTAAGTTGAGTTGAAGTTGAGCCAGGGTTTAGTTAGCCCCCATTGGGGCTAAGTGAGTTGTTCTGGTTGATTTGAAAGTTGATTTGGGGTTGATTTGGTGATTGATTTGATGGTTTGGTTGGTGGATAATTTAGTGATTGCATTTAGAATTATGTTGCGATTGAGATGGTGGTTGATTTGTATATTGATTCGTTTTGAGATTGATTTGGGAGTTGAATTAATTATGACCGAAGTCCTGAATACCTCATGAGATTTCAGCCCTTTATATTTTTTGATATTTGCAATTAATATACAGATGGTTATTTAAATCGAACAACTTTATAATTTAATATATACTTTTATACTGTATTTATTAATATTAAAAAGGAATATTTAAGGAATTATTAATGAAAATAAAACTGAGCAAACACCTACGACTATTCACTATCCGCCATTTTAATTGTTAATCTCTATTAATATGGAAATATTTCACTGAAATTTTGCTAACAATAAACAGGAGTTAGTACTTCTACATTTTAAAAGACTCGCGACACCAATGGTCTAAGGTTTAGTGCAAGTTTCAGAAAAGAATCGCTTGCTTGCGGTAGTCAACAAATACGATGTTTAGCTGATTCATCATCAATTGCACCGAAAGAAAATAGTAAAAAGTGGTCACTTGGGAAATTTGATATAATTTGTTTCATCTCTATTGGTTATTGGAGATCGTGTTAGGTATTCATTGCATTCTATTATCCACAATCGGCTCGTTCGCAATTCCCCAGAAGGGCACGTTCCTATTTAAATGAATTACTACTTATACATATGTGTCCAACATTCCTTTTTAATTTATTGAAACTTTTACTTTATAAAAGCTCATTTATCTTTAAAGAAAATGTCAACTAATTCAAACTAATAATTTGGAAAGAAGTATGGATTAATACTTATAGTTTCCCGAAAACTATTTACTGTGCAGTTCTCCTCCTTAATCCATGCTGTTTTCAATTAAACCAAATTTATCTTTTATAAATCTGTACCATTCTCAATGTACCTTAACATCAACGTGTTTCGTCCGCACGTTGAATTTTTCCTCATAAACCATATGGATGCAACTTTGGCTATCCTCGTGTATTATATTCGAGAATATTTTATAGCCATGTGCTTTCTTTTGAAGCTTCTGCAAAGTAAGATGCTTTAAATTCAGCTTACATAGATGATTGTGCTATACTACTCTATTTTATATATTTCCAACTTATCGGACGTTCGATTTTCTGGTTTAACGATCTTCAACCCTGTCTGCCTCTGAGAAACCAATTAGTTTTTCATTTTCATTTGAGAAACCAAATTTTAATTTTACTGCTGCTGCTATTTTTAAATATTTTATGACTCTTTTGGTCTCGATCCAATCATGTTGTGTAGGTTTCTCAACTTGTTGCGAAATATCAGGACGTGTGTTTATAGCCACATAAACCCATTAATACTTTTTCATGATGTGTCATTTTCCAACAACAAACAACAATTCTGAGCTCGACACACAATTTTGATCATGTGAACCCTACCATCAAAAACCTTAGAGACCGTACAACTTCAGTTAACAAACACCTTGAATGAATACACTAACACCTTGATTCTGACAAATCGTTAATGATATCCACATCCACTTGCCAAAATAAACAAATAAAACCAATTTAATCCATCATCCACCAGTATTGTGTTTGTTGGTTATCAAAAATATTCCAAAGTTCAAGCAAAACACAGATGAACAAGTTTTTTTTGGTTCAGTTTTATAATTTGTTGTTGCTTAACTAGACAAAAATCAGATAAAATTGGTTGACTCTGTGACAAATTCATCGAGGCGATGAAACAAACAACATCACCACACCATTTTGCTATAATACTCATAATATTGTATATAGGGAATCGATTTATTGGCTGCGTGCGGGGGAAATTTTCTACCTACTTGTTATGTTCATAAATGAATGTAGGTATGTATAAATTATGTATAACACATAATTTTTTTTTTTTTTATTTGAAATGTGAAATTTTTTCAATTTTCATTTTATATTCGTTCACGGTAATAAAATCAAAATCGTATGAATTAATGTTGAGATAACATAACATATAGATCTATGTATTTATAGGAAATTTTAGATACACAATCACAGCCCTGAAATCATTTTGATAACTACAATAAACAATATGGATTTAGGTATTTACAGGAATACCTCGCTCAAAGCTTTAAATGAGTTTTGAAAAAGGAGTATATTCTGTCAGTATAGGTATGTGTGTTCGTTTATTTGCCGGTTTGTGTCTTGGTCGGTCTGACGATTTTTCTTAGCAGTGTCTATCAATTTATCTTCATTTACCTTCATTTTTAGATCTCGAGATTCCTTGTTTCCTGCTACAAATTTCCAAGAAAAATAACAAAAGTAGAAAAACTAAGGTACGCTCAGACAATGTCGTTATTTAGGTATAAAAGTGGTTTCACTATGTGAATCAAATAAGTTTTTTTCGTTAAATAGCTCAAGAGATTCCAAACTCAAATGGAAGGCCACCACACTTCTTAGAAAGCATATGAATAATACGCTTTAGGTCGTGCGCTTTGTGACATGAGTTTTTCGGAAGGCTAACATTAAACAAACTTAAGGTAAACATAACTTTTTCCAGCTAACTACAGTGCGATTCACAACAAAAAATTTAGAAATATTTTTTGAAAAAAAGTTTGTTCTAATTGGTTACTTCAGATAAATGCTCCCTCTCAATTTCCTAAACAATGAAACCAGCAGTATCGATCAAAAGAAGATATAGCTAGAAGAATTGTATGTACAGTAGGACTGCAAAACATTGCAGTTCCTTTTGCAAAATATTGAAGTGAATAAAAACCTTCAAAATAATTTTTGGGGTGTTACATATTATATAATAAAATCCCTAAACGTAACGAAATATTCCCCCAAATTTCGCGGAAGTAATCAAAAGGGGGCTTCCATTGTTCATGTTCACCTTTAATAATAAACAGAAAATTGAAGATATTTTCAATATAAAAGCTATCCTTAACATGAGAGTTAAGATTGAATCACTAAGAAAAACCACCGGTTCAATAGCGCAATGCAAGGAATATCAAAGTTATAAACATACGCTGAAATACTGTAGGCGAGAGCCACTGTGCGTAAGATGCGCTGGTACAACTTATGCAAAAGACTGTACGGAGAATAAAAATGTACCTGCAAAATGCATAAACTGCAAAGGGCAACATCCTGCCAACTGCAGAGGTTGTGATGTAGCTAAAACTTTACAACAATTAAGAAATAAAGCCCACCAAGTTTCGTGTAACATCAAACAGGCGAAAACAAACCATAAAGCAAGTGGAACTTAGACCTCCTACTCCAAAAACCACGAGAACGTAAAACATTCTCAGAAATTGTGAAACAGCAACCAACAAGCACTAGTAATAGCGTCCTCGAAGGAATACTGCGTAATATAGAAGCCTTAAATATTCGATTAGCTAAACAAGAACGAGCCTTAGAAAGCTTAAATAAACGGTTAAATAACCGCCAAGTCATGGATTAAATCTCATCCATGACGTATTAAACAAAATGACTAAGACGTTAAGAATAGTCATCTGGAATTACAAATGTTTCTACACACAGAAAAAATAGATATTTTCCTAGTATCCGAGATCCATTTAACCAAAACTTCATAAGTTAATATATGAGGATCCCATTGTTACCACTCCATTCACCCATTCTTGTTAAAATCGTTAGGACCAAATTTCATCATTGGAAGTGATTTCAATGCGAAAAATACCTATTGGCGATCCAGACTTACAACAACTAAAGGAAAAAAGCTCTTCAAATCAGGAAGAGCACTTAATTGCGAGTTTTATTCTGGAAACTAGCGATCGCACTGGCCGGTGGATAGATTTACCAAAGCAGTTTTAACAGACTCTAAAATCTTACATAACAGATCATTACTTCCGGGTTAAATATGAAGGAGAATACTCTGAATTAAAGAAAATATCAGCAGGAATACCGCAAGGCAGCGTCCTAGGGCCTGTACTGTATCTTCTCTATACATGAGACCTACCAAATGCCGAGGAAACAACCATTGCAACATTCGCTGATGATACTGCAATCCTTGCAATTGCTAACACCATAGAAGAAGCGACAAGAAAACTTCAAAGACACTAACACAGTGAGTAACTGGACGAAAAGGTGGTGAAACAAGCTGAATGAGGAAAAATCAGTACATGGTAACTTTACAAACCAAAAAGTTAACTGGATACCAGTGGAACCTAAATCGCAACAAGTCCCCCATGCAAATACGGTGAAATATCTTGGTATGACTCTCGATGCTAAGTTAACGTGGAATGAGCATGTGAAAAAGAAAATGGAAGAATTGAACATCAAATACAGGAACATGTACTGGGTCATAGGAAGGCACTCTGAGCTAATATTACGAAGGGTGAAATGCATCGCAACGTAGATATATAACACAACATAATACTTTCAATGAAACGCGGCCATTTTCGAAATTTCATACACCGTTCTCAGAAATCTCTTTATAAAATGGCATCTGGCATCCAACTTCTTAACTCTTAAGCACGGTTTTATATTGTATAAGAATTAAGAAGTCGGATATCATTTGCCACGTTGTGGTTAATTTTCAATCTTAAGCTCTACGATTTCTCAATAAGTCAGAAACATTTCTGAGTTCGAAGCAAGAAATTTCCGGAATGCGCGTGATCCGTTGTAAGTACTATTTATGAGGCTGTGGTTTATTTCACTTTAAAAGGGTATTAAGGGTATATATGTATCTAACTGTTAAGAAGTCGGGTACCATATAACATTTCAGATGAGCTGAGATTGGCTCAAAAAATCTCGAAATTGGCCGTATTTCATTGTTAGTGTTCTGTTTCGTTAAACATTTATCGTTATGGTAAATTTCACGCTTAAAGGATTTAAGTTGTCTTGGAATTACGAAGTCGGGCATAATATTTAGAAATTGAAATTCGTTAAATGTTTCAGGGCTAAATGTCGTTCGGTTAAGAGTAGAAAATATTTTTTTCTGAACCGAATGAAAACTACTTTGCTAACTTCTCATTCGATATTTTCGATATTATCCAGTTTATCTGCATGTAATTACGGATTATTCAACGTTTTAAGTGATTTCTTAATTTTATCAAGTTTATTTTAGAATTCTAAGTTTATTCGAGTTATTCGGGATTCAGTTGTGTCACGTTACAGAGATTTATTGTCTTTAAAAATGTTAGTGACATTATATTACAGGCTATTCAAAATTGTCGAAGTCAGGTTGGAGCTTATTTCCAACTAAGTTTTCTTGATCTTTGGGCATTGTATGACATTTGGGACCTGCACCGTCATTTGTACACACGATGTTTATTATTGAAGCATATTAGGCATACTTCGATTTATAAACCTGATACGGCATGGCTTTTGATAACAGGTTTTGATAGATTTGTTTGTGACTGGGAACGTTCCTTTTAGTGACTCAAGTACATCAATTCGTCTATTTGTGATATTTTCTATGGTTATATGATAAAAGCTTGAATGGTACGCTTTCTCCTGTAGTAACGTTCTCTTAGCTTCGTCAAGGCTTAAATATACATATGTAGTCAGCATCCGTTGTACTAAAGTGTCTTTTAGTAAACCGGTTGCTTTACATTGGAATGTTTCCTTTAAATATTGGAGTTTCTGCGAGGTTGTCAATCTTGGATTATCGTGTAGTGTTGAGCAAACCCAGTCGTGGAATGACTGCCACACGTGTACTCTCATGAGAAAGCTAATGCCAATTTTTTGTTCTCTAGTTCTATGAATTCGTTCCTGTACGTTACACTCAATCGTACTTTTACTTCTTCAGCGTTGGTAGAATTATTTTTATTATCAATGTAATTCAATGGTTTGGTCATACTCTTTTTAAACGAATGTAAAGTTTTAGACAAATACATATATGTATAAGTGCAAGATTATATAATCGGTAAAAAAATTATTATTTCATAAAACTTTGTAAAATGTCAAATTATAAATGATTTAATGACCGACAGAATTGAAATTACACAAACATATATTGACGCCCTTTAACTTAGTGACAAGGAGGTGGGATATCGATCGAAAAATTAGCCAATTCTCATGTTGCTCACATAATGTTGTGATCTGAGCAAATGGACAAATTTTCGGCGAATTCAATTTTGATTGCTGTTCTAAAAGTCTCAGTTCTAAATAATCTACTATTAATTAGGAGTTTGCAATTAGGTGGCTTCAAAGTACAAGATTTTAATTGTTGTGCCCAACTGTGATTCCGAGGAAAGGGTCTCTAAATTTAAGAAAACCTGTGGCATCTTTTAAGGACCTTGCTCAAAATAACGATTAATCTTATAAAATGTTAATGATTAAAATGTCGATTAAAATGTAAATGATTGATCTGGTGATCTTACTGGTGAGGTCTTACTGAAATCTAGATGAATCAAATTCTTACCCGGCAATGTTAAAGCGATAATTGTCCCTAGCCGATGAAATTCGGGAAATAAATCGTCCCTCGTCATCAGCAATTTGCGGTAATTCCTTTCAATATGAAACGTTTCTAAAGAGATAACATTAGAGAGTCTATAAGGAAGGAAATTTAGTGAAGCGTGTTCATTTAAATGATTTATTTCTCCTTAGCGTTCGAAGCCGGAAAGTCTCCTAATAGATACTGGAGCCGAAATCTCAATTGTTCCTTTTAAATATTTTCCTGGTGCTCTTAGAGATACAGATCGAATCTAATTGTTTTTGAGATTGAGTTTTTTTTTTAGTGTGGAGCTGAGTTTGAGAGAAATTTGGTACGAGCTAAGTTGAGTTGGAGTTTGTTGTAGTTGGCATTGGGGTTGAGTGAGGTTGGATTTGAAATAATTTGGGGTTAGGTGAATGGTTGATTTGAAATTTTATTTGGTGGTTGAGACTCGTCATTGACAAGGATAACATTCCCCTTGCGGAATTGAGACTCAAATCAGAGCACAGAATGCATGATTTGCAAACAATGGTGCACATACAAAGTTCCCCGAAAATATAAGGATGGTATTTTATACTACTAACATAGAAACAACCGGCAACTGGAAGTAGCAAAAATTAATGGTATTTAATTTACTTTCCACGATCGAGAACTACAGAAACCAGTTCGAAATTTTATGAAAACTACAGATGCATCCCAATGAATTCGGAAACTCTAGGTACTGGTAATGAACCAGTAAATTTATTAAAATGTAAATGTCTTCATTTGTGAACACTAATTCAACATTAGTTAATTCTTCAAAAATAGCTGTTATAAAATTTGAATACATTTTGTTAGTTTCTCCAGTAGCCATTATTAAAGAAAGCCATTAACAGAATTAAAAAAAAAAACATTGAACTTTGTCGGAAGAAAGCAACCAGATAATTCCCAAATTGTTGTGTTGAAAAAATGAATTGTATGTCATTACTCATTATTTCGTAAAAGGGTTAAATTTAGCCGAATATAACAGCGCTTAAAATGTAATTGGACCCGTTAATTGTACCATTTAAATAATCGTGTTAGAGGAAGGTGTTTTTCGAGGTGCGACGCAAATACTAAATCGGTTTGATTTATAACATAATATAAGAGCCAAGTTAGTTCCAATTGATTTCTTTTAATTAAATAAAGCATTTGAAGTGCGATACACTCTATACATACTTCAAATTTTCACCAATTCTATTAACATGAAGCTAAAGAGCACGAAACGAAATAAAAAAAATCGATTCCAATTAATTATCCATCTCGAAAATCTAATCAGAAACCACTTTGAGGAAAAAAACAGTTTATCCGCACAAAACAAAAGTACAAAATAATAATAACAACATAAAAATACAAATATTGACATAATCTAATATTTTATCTTGCCGGTGAGTTTAAAACGAAACGAAACCAA
This sequence comes from Tipula vernalis, assembly GCA_958295665.1. Taxonomy (NCBI): domain Eukaryota; kingdom Metazoa; phylum Arthropoda; class Insecta; order Diptera; family Tipulidae; genus Tipula; species Tipula vernalis. The sequence continues at coordinate 159,479,453 of OY282558.1, forward strand.
ACCAAAAATACAAAACAAAAAAAGTTGGTAATTTTAAAGAAATATCAAAGAAGTTTACGTGAGTATATATCGTATAACAAAAAGCTCAACAAAAAATTAAATAAAATCAAAAAGTTTTTAATTTAATAAAATAAATTACCTTACTCCGGGTAGATTAGCTTTCTTTTTTCCTTCATGCATGCAGATATAGATCACTGAGATGTTTTGGGAACCAAGATGTGTGGTGAGATATTTGTTAAGCAGATTTAGTAAAACTCAAAATACTTAAATAACAAATACGCACACCGCATTGTTTCAGATGACTAAACTTCTAATAATTTTCTCTACACATTTTTCTGTTTAAGTGTATGGGTGGTTTCTGTACAGGTATAAAAACGAAATAATAAATGTTCTTACTGTATTTGTATGAAAAAAAAAACCGAGTAAAGCTTTTCTTGTTTATTGTTGTTATTCACAATGAATAAACTAAGTTTTTGTTCTACCTTTCAGTTTGTTTTTTAATCCCGATGAATGTAAAATATATACCAAAAAAATTATGTGATGATGAAGAAAAGTAACAGATACCCAACTTTTTTTTTGTAAAAGTCTATTAAACATATTTCACGTACTTTTATTATTATTGTTGGTGAAGCTTTTCGTTTGATTCGCGGTATATTTTTCTTTAAGCAGACACAAAATATTAATTTCATCATAATTTACCAAGCTTATTTAGAATAAATTTCATTTCCCCCAAAAACTCAAATCGAAAAGGATTAGCAAAACATAACCTAAATGTTTAAGTAGCCCAAAGGAAAAAAAAACATCAAAATTTAAAAAACCAAAGTAAAAAAATAATTTGAAAGCTGAAGCAAAACCAAAATCTAAATTTACATTGCTTTGATCGAAATAAATCATGTCACAATCAAAAGCACATTGTAAATAAGCTGAATTACCATGAAAAATAACGAAATATCACACACACAAAGTTTCAGCGGTACATAAAACATTACACAGTATTTTCCATAAAAAATTCCCACAACAGTTTGATATTCTCCCATAACAGTTTGATATTCTCGCGTACCCATATACATATCTCACATTTTCTTCTTCTACTTGCTGGTACTCGTGTTCTTTATATAATTCCACTTAAAATTAAATTTTATATTTAAATAAATCAGGTAACCAACCTTTATAACTGTAGAATAAAAAAGTTTTCATTTTTTTTTCTTCTTTTGAAACGGGAAAAGTCGGAAAATTTAATTTTCGTTGATGTACATATAATAGAAAATTAGAAAGTTTTCCACAATGTGTATAGGTAGGTATATATGGATGTGTCTATATCATCCAACAACACAAATTTTATGTTTTTTGTTAGGTTTTCAGCTTTTCACAATCCATAAGACACACTTAGTTTTAAAACACGTTTACATCTACATATATAAATAAATGTATTTGTAAAAGAAATGAAATGAAAGGAGGTAAATCCAAGTTCAAGAGATATATTTTGTTAGAAAATAAGGAAGGACGAAAAAAATTTTTTTGGAAAATCTACCTTTAGAAACCTGATGGTATTTATATACCATTTTAATGATGTTTTTATTTTACCCAAGAGTTTAAACAACAACCAAAAATTGTATTACATATTTAAGAAACAACAAGTAAAAAACTAAACTTAACAAAATGAAGACGACGGAAACGAAAAAGAAAACCCATACAAATTAAATAGCCACTGGGCATATAAAAATCTGAACAAAAAAAAAAAAAACTTTTTCTCATGAAATTTTCGCTTACATGAAATGAAAATGTTACAAAATGTGTATGGACGAGGAGGATTGTGCGGTGCATGCCAAATATTTCCTAAATGATTTGTAGATAGAGTTGCGCCATAAATCAACTTGATGGTATTTTATACTTTTATCCATTGTGTAAAAGATGAATAATCAGAATGTTGGTTTATTTTTGGTTCTTGAAACAATACCCAAGTGGAATAACGGCCAATAAAATAAGTCCCATCTTTTATATTTTAATGCGGAGTTATTTAATTTAAGGAAATTATTTCCAACTTTAATTCATTTCATTATGAAGTAAATAACAGATAAAAAAATGAAATAAGCACACGATAGTAATCTGGAAATGAAGGATGGAGTTTTAACATTAGAATCTAAATATATTTTTTCAGAATATTTTAAAATTAAACCTTCATTCGCAAGCTGACTATAAATCAACGTGAAATATTTTGTGGTACAACCATCAGTAGAAGTTATTCCAGTGGTTCAATTCTTTTGATCAGTATCTACAAGGTTGACGAAGCCTTTAACAATTTAACTCAAATTTACAGTCCGTTACAATACATTCGTTTTTTTATTATAATACAGTGAATGACCAAAAACTACTCGAAATATTCAAAGCTAATCGTGTTTGTCAACATGTTGGATGTATTTTTGTAAAGGTTACTATTTTCTACTTTATTGTGTTAAACGAATCTTTATAAATTTGAAACATGGCAGAAAGTTATATTTAAATTGCTCATGTGCATTTTTCATACAGGTAAAACATAGCGAAAAGGGTTTTGTAAAATTTAAACTTTTCATTTGATACCCTTGCCAAGGAGGTCGTGACCAAACAGGTAAACAGTCATTTTCAGGTGGCCGCTATAATGAATTTATTATGACTTCACTCATCTTACCGATTTCTACTCGTCATGACCATTCATTTAATACCCATGTCAAGGGGATATAAAGAAATAGGTAATCCGCCATCTTAGGGCGAAGGTCATTTTAAACATATTACAATATTGAGTATACTACTTTGAATCGTCACCAGAACCGGAAGTGTCGGCAAAATTTCAGGTCATTTGGACATTGGGAAGTGGAATTAATATCAATTATAAAATTTTGCTCACAAAAACATCAAACATGTTTTTATTTTTACATGCGTGGTAAAAAGTAAAAAGTAAAAAGTAAAAAGTAAAAAGTAAAAAGTAAAAAGTAAAAAGTAAAAAGTAAAAAGTAAAAAGTAAAAAGTAAAAAGTAAAAAGTAAAAAGTAAAAAGTAAAAAGTAAAAAGTAAAAAGTAAAAAGTAAAAAGTAAAAAGTAAAAAGTAAAAAGTAAAAAGTAAAAAGTAAAAAGTAAAAAGTAAAAAGTAAAAAGTAAAAAGTAAAAAGTAAAAAGTAAAAAGTAAAAAGTAAAAAGTAAAAAGTAAAAAGTAAAAAGTAAAAAGTAAAAAGTAAAAAGTAAAAAGTAAAAAGTAAAAAGTAAAAAGTAAAAAGTAAAAAGTAAAAAGTAAAAAGTAAAAAGTAAAAAGTAAAAAGTAAAAAGTAAAAAGTAAAAAGTAAAAAGTAAAAAGTAAAAAGTAAAAAGTAAAAAGTAAAAAGTAAAAAGTAAAAAGTAAAAAGTAAAAAGTAAAAAGTAAAAAGTAAAAAGTAAAAAGTAAAAAGTAAAAAGTAAAAAGTAAAAAGTAAAAAGTAAAAAGTAAAAAGTAAAAAGTAAAAAGTAAAAAGTAAAAAGTAAAAAGTAAAAAGTAAAAAGTAAAAAGTAAAAAGTAAAAAGTAAAAAGTAAAAAGTAAAAAGTAAAAAGTAAAAAGTAAAAAGTAAAAAGTAAAAAGTAAAAAGTAAAAAGTAAAAAGTAAAAAGTAAAAAGTAAAAAGTAAAAAGTAAAAAGTAAAAAGTAAAAAGTAAAAAGTAAAAAGTAAAAAGTAAAAAGTAAAAAGTAAAAAGTAAAAAGTAAAAAGTAAAAAGTAAAAAGTAAAAAGTAAAAAGTAAAAAGTAAAAAGTAAAAAGTAAAAAGTAAAAAGTAAAAAGTAAAAAGTAAAAAGTAAAAAGTAAAAAGTAAAAAGTAAAAAGTAAAAAGTAAAAAGTAAAAAGTAAAAAGTAAAAAGTAAAAAGTAAAAAGTAAAAAGTAAAAAGTAAAAAGTAAAAAGTAAAAAGTAAAAAGTAAAAAGTAAAAAGTAAAAAGTAAAAAGTAAAAAGTAAAAAGTAAAAAGTAAAAAGTAAAAAGTAAAAAGTAAAAAGTAAAAAGTAAAAAGTAAAAAGTAAAAAGTAAAAAGTAAAAAGTAAAAAGTAAAAAGTAAAAAGTAAAAAGTAAAAAGTAAAAAGTAAAAAGTAAAAAGTAAAAAGTAAAAAGTAAAAAGTAAAAAGTAAAAAGTAAAAAGTAAAAAGTAAAAAGTAAAAAGTAAAAAGTAAAAAGTAAAAAGTAAAAAGTAAAAAGTAAAAAGTAAAAAGTAAAAAGTAAAAAGTAAAAAGTAAAAAGTAAAAAGTAAAAAGTAAAAAGTAAAAAGTAAAAAGTAAAAAGTAAAAAGTAAAAAGTAAAAAGTAAAAAGTAAAAAGTAAAAAGTAAAAAGTAAAAAGTAAAAAGTAAAAAGTAAAAAGTAAAAAGTAAAAAGTAAAAAGTAAAAAGTAAAAAGTAAAAAGTAAAAAGTAAAAAGTAAAAAGTAAAAAGTAAAAAGTAAAAAGTAAAAAGTAAAAAGTAAAAAGTAAAAAGTAAAAAGTAAAAAGTAAAAAGTAAAAAGTAAAAAGTAAAAAGTAAAAAGTAAAAAGTAAAAAGTAAAAAGTAAAAAGTAAAAAGTAAAAAGTAAAAAGTAAAAAGTAAAAAGTAAAAAGTAAAAAGTAAAAAGTAAAAAGTAAAAAGTAAAAAGTAAAAAGTAAAAAGTAAAAAGTAAAAAGTAAAAAGTAAAAAGTAAAAAGTAAAAAGTAAAAAGTAAAAAGTAAAAAGTAAAAAGTAAAAAGTAAAAAGTAAAAAGTAAAAAGTAAAAAGTAAAAAGTAAAAAGTAAAAAGTAAAAAGTAAAAAGTAAAAAGTAAAAAGTAAAAAGTAAAAAGTAAAAAGTAAAAAGTAAAAAGTAAAAAGTAAAAAGTAAAAAGTAAAAAGTAAAAAGTAAAAAGTAAAAAGTAAAAAGTAAAAAGTAAAAAGTAAAAAGTAAAAAGTAAAAAGTAAAAAGTAAAAAGTAAAAAGTAAAAAGTAAAAAGTAAAAAGTAAAAAGTAAAAAGTAAAAAGTAAAAAGTAAAAAGTAAAAAGTAAAAAGTAAAAAGTAAAAAGTAAAAAGTAAAAAGTAAAAAGTAAAAAGTAAAAAGTAAAAAGTAAAAAGTAAAAAGTAAAAAGTAAAAAGTAAAAAGTAAAAAGTAAAAAGTAAAAAGTAAAAAGTAAAAAGTAAAAAGTAACGGTAGTATTTTATAGAGAATTTTTTAATCATAAAATGTAAAACAAAAAAATGACGAACAGAATTGTTGAAGCTGATTCGTATTTGAGTGAGGATTCAGTTGGGGATTAATTTGGAGTTGAATTGTGGGTTTCGTGAGAGGTAATGTTGAGTTTATATGACATGATTTCATACACACTTTGACCTTTCGAATCTAGTTGATTACGGCATTGTGGTTTTGGAAATTTTTTGGGGGTTGATTTAAGGTTCAGTTAAGGGTTGATTTGGGGTTAAGTCGGTAATTGAGTTCAGAGTTGGGTTGTCGGTTGATTTAGTGATTGCATTAGGATTTTGTTCAAATTTAGTTTGAGGTTGAGTTATAAATTGAGGAGGACGAGCTGCTGATTGTATGGAGAGGTTCAGTTAAAGATTTATTTAGGAGTTAAGTTAATTTTCGGGACCGAAGTATTGATCACTTCGTGAGGTTTCAGCTCTTTATATTTTGTTATTACAATTTAACTATGGCAATTTTTTGAATTTTCTGATATTCATATATAGTATTTTGACTGTTCTTATATATGTATGTGTCGCGTGAAATATTATTGCTTAATCTTACGGGTATATAGTATACGTATGCTTAAAATTTATTTTATATGTTGCCTCGAAAATTTGTAAAAAAAAATTTTATAGCACAAATCTCCCATACAAAATATGAATATATTCCAATTATTTATGTTTTCCATAAATATTCTTTAGAATTTTAAATTGTATAAGACTAAATGAAACAGAAAAAAGCTTAAGTTCAAACAACCAAATCGTACAGATTTTCATTTTCCTCCGTATCATTAAAATCAACGACAAACAACCCAAAAACATGGATTTAATTCCTCTTATATTTGTTTCATTTTACGCTCATGCTGGGCAAATCTATAAATAATATTTGTTTTTGTAACTTTTGTAAATCGATTGATTTTTAAATAATATTGATACAAGTGCTTAGGTTTCCAAGTTATAATGGCAGTAGCATCGCCAGAAACACGAAAATAAAACTCATTTTGAGTAGAGTAACCAACCTCATCGAAAATAAAAACGTTTAATTTCATGTTATTTTGTAAACCTATAAAATTATGCGCGACATCAACCTTCCATTAAAAAATAAACCGTCCAAATTTAATATGCTTTAAAGAACAAATATAATTTGACCGCTCACAACAAACTTGAAATAGACATAATTTCAGCTTTTCCGCTGAACAATTTATGTTTTATAATTTTTGTCGTTATTCCCTATTACGTCTAATTTAATTTACCTCGTAAACCTAAAAATAAAAATAATTCGGTTATACGTCTTGTCGTTTTATTTATGTATTTGTGCGCCAGTAAATGTGTATGTACACGAAAACATCTTAGATGTTGTAAAAAATATTGTTACCTTTTTACAAACGAAAATATTTTGATATTTATTTATCCTCCATTCAACCAGGTCCAATTAAATTGTTTTCTCTGGCTGGTTTATTTCGCCAACATTATTCTGAAGCTTTCTTGATTGTAACGAAATGTTTTTGACAAAAATAGCACCTTGTGTCATTAGGTTAAAAAGTGATATATTGTTTGTTCGTTTAGCGAGTCAAACGCTGTTATGATGGAATAACATTCATTGTACATACAACCAAAAAATTCATTGTGAACTAATTAAACGGGCAATAAGTAGAAATAAAATTTCAAGATTGAAAATTTTCTTGAGGAATTCATATTTTACCTTATAAACAACACGTATATTTTTATAATAGTAACAAAAGAAAAGAATATTTATGTACGTACACCTTTAAACAAAGCATAAAATTGAAATTAAATCATACAAGAGTTAGCAAAAAATTGTTGTGTCACTTTATATTAGTTATTGTCAAACAAAAGTTCTTTATTCCAATAGTTCTTGAGTTGGAGAAACGTAATTTACTATGTCTTTTCGACCACATTTTTTTATAGTTTACTTTTTAATTAACTGGCACCAAAAATCTAAAACTATTAGTAGTTGTAACAAAAGCACACGCTTCTATTGCTTCCTAGCTTCCACAATGTAGTATTCAACTAGTTAACTTTCTTATATTCTAGAGACATCAGTGAAATATTTTCGTTAACAGGTTTTCAAGGTGTTTTCCTACTTAAACCTTTTTTGATTGTGAAGACAACTTTGTGATACAAAAAGGTAAATCAGTACGACCACATGTTACATAAAATATTAATACTCGTAATAAAGCAAAAAAATCAAAATAAGCCATCAAATGTAGTTGTTGTCAACCAAAAATTGTTGTCCAATTTATATTTGTTGTTTGTCAAATAAAAGTTTTCTGGTAAATCGTGATTATGTTTTGTTATAAAAAAAAAAAAAAAAACTTGTACAAGATTTTGAAAAGTTTCATTAGCTATTTTTTAGTTAAACTTTTATGAGCTTTTTATTATAAATAGGAACCAACAAGCAACATTTTTATCACATTGCTTGAATATCAGAATGAGATTTATTGCTGTTTTAGTTTCGTAAGCAGCTTCTTTACTTCAAAATATACTAATATTAATAGTAAAAATATTTCTTCAACTGTTTTGATATTATCTTCTTGGTACGAATTAAATTCAAAGCGTTTTTTTTTATTGTGAAAGAAACTTTTTGATAAAAAAGCCTAATTTTTAACGAGCACAAGTATATAATATTACTAATTGCAACATAGTAAAAACAACCAAATCAAACTATGTCATTGCCTTCCTCAGGAACAAAAATTGTAGAGTATCATTTGAAGCCCTCTGTGAATTTTGTAGCAAAAGTAATGAATGAGTACCAATCATTACTTGTTCTAAAGGAAAAATTTAAAGAATTCAGCACGGTAATTACTGTCTGAGATCTGCTTCTAAATCATGTTAAACCAAATTTGACAGCTAACATGTTTGGCAAAACCGTAAATTTATTTTTTGGTAACATGCTCCCCATCGAAGTGCTAATTCAAAACTACGCCTTAAATAAATGCAATTTAATGAAAAGGAAACGCATAAGAATTGTATATGCAGCACCCGCAATCATCAAAGAAGGCGCCCAATACCAAATTTACAAACATTTGATGAAATAGAAAAAGGCGGCGAAGAGCTTGTACGAGAGATATTGAAAATATTTTCGGACCAACAACAAAATGCTTCCTCGTCACCAAAGTATAAATTAAAATGAAAATCTTTATAAATCACTTCATGGTATACAGTTGCACATCGAAACCATTTTTATCTTCGGTGCAACTTGGATTATCAATTTATCTTCAACGTAAAGAAAAGATTCTAGGCGTGACACTGATTTATTGAATTTTATTCTGAATTTTTCTATTTCTGTTTATTTATGTTCTGTATTTTTTTCGGGATTTTCATTTTATGTTATTTTTCTAGATAAGGTAGCCAACCCTTTAAATATTGATTTCAATAAATTAAGTCAAAGAAAAATTTAACGAATATTCGGCCTTTTGACCCAATCGGCCTTTCCACATGTTCGGCCATTCGACCCATTTGGCCTTTCGATATTCGGCCTTTCGACTCATTCGTCCTTTAAACATTCGGCCTGTGAACACTTTCTTCCTTTCGACGCAACCGTCCATTAGACATTCGGCCTTTCGACATATTCCACCATACGACATTCGGCCTATCTACATTCGGCCTATCGACATTGGCCCTTCTGACCCATTCGGCCCTTCGGAGTTCGGCCTTTCGACATTCGGCCTTCCGACCTTCGGCCTTTCAACATCGAACGGAATGGATTAGACACATTTCATGGTCTATGTGGCATAAAATGGATCACATCTTCTATATCAGTTAAATTTTATATAAAAAGATACCAGGTTGTATGAATCTTGGCACGGAAAAGGAATTATGGGCAGCAGTTTATGGTAATGCAACCGTCAAACAAATGATAAATTCACATGCCATTTTGACCATTTACATCAGTCATTGCAAATATGTGGCACGCGTGCAAACTCGACGTTTTTGCGTTACATTATTCTTGCGAAAAACGGAAAGCAAGTTTCTAGAGAATTGATGTTGAGAAATGACAAACCACGAAATTAATTTGGTACCTTTGGAATGATTATCAAATATTTTCGACAAATACGCAAAGCTCGAAAGAAAATTACTAACTGATAAAATCCATGGTTTAATCAGAAGGTAAGTCCAGTTGTCACAATATTTTTTTTTATTGTGTTGGTACACTTGACCAAGAGGTATTTTGACTTTTGTTGACATATTGGATGCTTCTTTTATTGTTGGCTGCCGAAAGTGTCACGCAGTTTTGGTGTGGTCGGCAATTTTTTTTTTGTGAGCAACGGGAAGAAGGCAGGGGGACATGTCGCTTTTGACCAAAAATTTACGGACAAGTAAACAGCTGTGAGCATGCCCATTATCATGATTCAAAGGCCGTGAGATGCTTCGCTACAAATCGAGGACTTTTCAGAAAACCATTGAGTGCGTTGAGACGATTGAACCTTAGTTTCGACGTACTATCGATATACTCCTGTTTCATAACCAGTTGTGACCAATTTGGCCAGTATTGGATCGTCGTTAATTTCTTTCAGCAATTTTTGAGAAATGAACATTCGGCACTGCTTTCGGTCGAAACCCAACAATTTCGGAGCCAATTTTTCTGTCACACGCTTCATCCCCAGAACATTGAAAAAAAAGTGTTTGACATGAGCCAAATGATATACGAATCATCAGCAACCTCTCTGATACTGATATACTGATTCCGAATTTTTTGCCAAATCATTCAACATTTCCAATTCAACTGTGCACTTCATTCCATTCTTCAAGCAAAATTCAATAAATCCAGCTTTTCCACAAACATCAGGTATCAACACAAGAAAAAAAATTGTGAAGAAACTTCCGCGTGTTTTGATCAAACCTCGTATTTTTACCTATTGAAACTATTTTTGTTAGATACCGAAATGTTTCAATCAGAGCCATCACAAGAAACCATCGCAAATTTTGTGATTTAAGCAATATTTTATTCATTGCCGCTTATGTAGTTTTAGTTTAGGATTTGTTAATAACAAATTAAGACGGGCACGTTTGCGTTAAAATTTTATAAATAGATTTATAAAATTGGTGTGGTAGCGACGACGATCTACTGGTTAGAAAATAGCTTTGTAGTGAAATCTCTTCTAAAAAAGTTCCGAACCAGCCACATTGATTCACCATTTGGACGTGCTGTAACTAATTTATTTATCAACAAATATATACGAGTATGTTGGTTAAGTGAGTTATCAAATTTCAATGGGATTTTTCCATAATAGCAGAAGTTTCATTTGGGGTAGGGATCGAGTTGCTTAAATAAAACAAGGCCACAATTCAACGAATATTTCTGGATACTGCTAATGATACTTTGGTACATAAATATAAGCCATAAATCAAAAATTTCGTTTTCCAAAGAGAAATTAGCTTTAACCAGTCCAAACCTTTTCAACATTTCCAGCATCAAAGGGAAAACGTACGTTTAAGTTATTACGCCGATTTTATAAATAGGTCCTCGTATAAAATAAAATTATCCACGCTCTGGAACTTGGAAAAAGCGTCTACAACTATAAAAGTAAATGTGTACTGTTTAGGCGAATTACACAACGGACCGAGATGGTCGATGTGATAAGTCATTAATGGATACCCATCTTTCGGGATTAGATGGAGGAATCCTTCCTGTTTGTGGGACTTTTTTTTGGCCAGAATACACGGGAAACAGTTTGTTCGACAGTTCTCACATAAATCCCACAATTTAGGTATAAAATATTCCCGTTGAATCGCTTCCACCATCTTTTTGACTCCGAAGTAGCCCTCTTCGTGAAAGTTTATAACAATTTCTTGCTACATCCTTTTCGGCACAACCAATACTTTTCGTCCTTCGTCGTCTTCTTTCAACAAAACGCCTCTTTCCAGGAAAAACGAGTGATGCCTTCAAATAATGAGGTAAGTATATGTCCATTGGTAACTCTTCTGAGATGGTATTTAACACTTTTGACGGCAGCTTCCCACAATCCGCCAAAGTGTGACGGGCTGGGTGGAATAAACTTGAATTCAATTTGATCTGTCAATAAAAAATCAGAATAGAGGTTAGCATTTTGTCTTAGAAAATGGAAAAACTGGTACAAATGATTGCTTGCTCCAGTGAAGCTGGTTCCATTATCACTCTGAATTTCCTTGCATATTCCTCTACGGGCTATACATCTACGAAGTGCAGATATGTACGCGTCTGTGGTAAGTTCGGAAACCAATTCAATGTATACTACTTTGGTGGCTAGTCATATAAATATGCATATGTGGCTTTTATATAATTTTGGTCCTCTTCCTCTCCTTAAATGTGTTGTGAAATGTCCTGCATAATCCACTCCAACTTTATGGAATGGTCTAACTAGTTCCACTCTTGGTATGGGAAGATTACCCATGATTTGATTTAATTCTTTTGCTTTGTATTTCATACATGTTACGCAGCTATGGACCATTTTTTTAATTAAATTTCTGCAGCCAATGATCCAATAATTGTTACGTAACGTTGCCATCATCAGGGTTTGCCCAGCGTGTAGATACTTAAGGTGATGTTCCCTTACAATGAGCTCAGTTAAATTTTCATTTGCAGGTAATATAATCGGATGTTTTATATCGTACGTAACGGCAGCATTTTTTATTCTGCTCCCGACTCTTACTAGGCCTGACTCATCGAGGTATGGGTTGAGGTACTTCAGTTTGCTTGATTTTGGTATATCTCTGTTCGCCGCTATTAATCCAATTTCCAACTTGAAGTGCTTACGCTGAATGTGCCCAAAGACAAGGCACCGAGATTTTTGTAAATCGGAATTTAGTAGAATTGGCAGAATGTAGGTTTTTGGTACTTGCCTAAGTCTTATGTTGATAAAGCGAATTACATAGGCCAGAATCCGGATTATTTTTCTGAAACTGGAATTCTTCTCGACGAGATCATCTATTAGGGTGTTTCGGGGTATTTGAACGGACATTGATTGACAACGACTATCTTCTCGGGTAATAGGATGATTTATAATATTTATTGGCCAGTTCAGTGAATCTACTAACCACTTTAGTCCATTCCACCATAATGCGAATTTTTATAATTTTTCAGGTTCCATCCCCCTAGGCGCACAATCGGCCGGATTATCATTGGTGTCCACGTGTCTCCATTGAGACCTGTTAAAATTGGAAAGTATTTCTCCGGTTCTATTGCCAACAAATGTATTCCATTTATTTGGGTGTGCCGATAGCCAATCCAATACTATGGTGCAGTCGGTCCATGCCACTGTTTCTAAAATTTCAGATTTTAACGCTTGCTTAACACTTAAAAGAAGTCTGCTGAGGGGTAAATCACCACAAAGTTCTAAGCGTGGGATCGACAATTGCTTTACTGGTGCAACTTTGATTTTGCCGACAATAATTTAACGACATAATCTCCGTTTAGTTGTTTTATTTTGCCGTATACAATAGCAGAGTATGCTTGTTTCGAAGCGTCTGAAAATCCGTGTAGAACGATTTTACTTTCGGAATTCGTGTTTAAGTACCGTGATAATTCGATATTTTCGATTTTTACCAGGTTATCTCTTAACTTTGACCATTGGTTTAATAAATTAGGTGGTAGTTGATTGTCCCAGCCTAGGTGTTCTGCCCACAATGATTGGATAAATACCTTTATGTTGATTGTTATGGGAGCCAGCCAACCTAAGGGATCGAACAAACGACTAGCTTCAGACAGGATTCCTCGTTTAGTTGTAGTAGCTTGATAATTTAAACTGACATCGAATTGAAAGGTATCCTTTATTGAATTCCAATGCAATCCCAATACTTTAGTTGAGTCGCGGGAAGACTTTTCTATTTCTAAAATGTTTGCTTTGGTACCAGGTTCTAAGGCATCATTTAGTACACCTTCGTCGGACAACCATTTATGAAGTTGGAACCCTAACTTTCCCAGTATAAAGTTGGTTTGGTTTTTAATATTGATAGCTTCATTTAATGTGTCGGCTCCGATCATTAAATCGTCGATGTACATATCAGTTTTAATGTGATTGACTGTTTGTGGGTACTCTTCGTTATATTTATTAGCTGCTTCGATTACAGCCCGAGTGGCCAAATAGCTTGCACTCGCTGTTCCGTAGGTTACAGTTTGCAATTCGTATGTGGTGAATAGTTTGTTCGGCTCTTCTCTCCATATGATTCATTGAAATCAAGTGTCAGCTTCTCTTATATGAATTTGGCGATACATTTTTTCAATATCGGCTGTGATCGCTACGTTGTGCTTCCTAAAACGAGACAAGATTTCATTTAGAGTTGCTTGTACGGTCGGTCCGACTGCCAGGCAGTCATTCAGCGATTTTTCTGTAGTAGTTGTCGCAGAGCCAATAAAAACAACCCTTAATTTTGTTGTTTTACCTTTGCCTTTGATGAGGCCGTGATGTGGTAGATAATAGGTGCTTTCATAGTTGTTTGTGAAATCATTGTCTACTTTCTTCATGTGTCCCAGATTCAAATATTCTATCTAAAGCTTTCATTTTGTACAACGCTGCAAATTTATGATCTCTTGCGAATCTTCATAGAATGCATTCTCTGCACCGCTTTGGGATAAGAACAGCCTAAGACAGACGGGGCTATTTTGAATGGTAATCCAACCTTTATTCTTCCAGATTCGTCTATCGTTTTGGTATCATCGAAACATTTCTCACATAATTGTTCTTCCTGGGATATATGAGGTCGGGTCACTTCTATATTTTCAATCTCCCAGAATCTTCTTAATAAATTCTCGAGATCATTCTCTACGTTGTCGATAGTAATGGTAAATGATTGTTTTGGCCGCACTTCACTTGCCTTTCCCGCAATTACCCATCCTAGAAGTGTGTTCTGCATGATCAATTGATTTTTGGTGACAATCTTTCTATAGGTCAGCATTTCAAAAAAATTATCTGCTCCTATTATAATGTCGATATCTGCTCCGTTGTAAAAGTGTGGATCGGCCAATTCATACTGCTTAATTTCTCGTAGGTTAATAGACTCGGAAATTGCCCTTTTTGGTTGGCAGTTTACGGAATACGAAGGCCTCTACGTGGAAACTTGGTACGGTTTTATTCCATGGGGTTATTTCTAACGATACTGCTTTTCTCGTATAACCGTTTGTGATGGCTCAAATGCCCGATATAGCTAGTTTGGCGCAGCTTCTCTTTAATTGGAGTTTTGCACATCTCTCCGTGATGAATGAACCATGTGATCCGGAATCCAGTAACACTCGACATAATTGGTTTTGCTGCAGCCCTTCAAGTACACGTACAAAAGCGGTGGTTAATAGTGAATCTCCTATTTGGGTATTGGTAGTGTAGTTTAATGTCTTAGCTTCATTTTGTTTAATGTTGGTGCTGATTTTGTAGCTACATCTTCATGGAGTAGGTTAGGTTAGGTTGGAGTGGCTGCTTACGCACACTTAGACCGGTGACGGTCCATTGTCATGGAGTAGACTATGGTGTTTTCTATTGCATTGCTTGCACCGGAATCTCGATTTGCAGTTGTACACATTATGGTTGTTGTTGAAGCAGTTGAAACATCGTTTTTCATTTATTAGCAAAGAATTTCTTTCATTTACGGTCATTTCTTTGTATTTTACACATTCGAAAAGTTTGTGGTGTTCGGTTGGACATATTGAACACGATTCGACTAGACTGCTTGATACGGTATGGCTTTTGATCGCAATTCATGTACTGGTTTCTTCTTATACTAAGGCGTGATCCAATAGGAGGCACTTTTTCCAATTGGGGTTCTCATTGGGATGTTCATATATGACATTTGTGTTCAGTATTCATTGACATTTCATCATGAATAGACTTACGCGAGAACAACGTTTACAAATTGTGGAAATTTATTTCAACTACACTTAACGTTCAGTAAAAAATTGTTTTCGTGCTCTTCGACCATTTTATGGTGTTCATAATTGTCCAACTGAACGCACTATTCGTGAAACAATCAATAAATTTCGAACCACTTTTTCATTATTGGATATTCATCACCCGACTAGAGTGCGTACAAGTCGATCTAATGTGAATATTGCTGCAGTAGCTGAAAGTGTACGTGAAGACCGCAATCAGTCAATTCGTCATCCTTCTCAAACTCTGGGTCTCTAATATAGCACATTGTGACGTATTTTGAAGTGAGATCTTGGTTTGAAGGCATATAAAATACAGCTTGTTCAACAATTGAAGTCGGTTTTTATCGAAAAATTGTGTTCACCGATGAAGCTCATTTTTGGCTGAATGGATACGTCAACAAACAAAATTGTCGTATTTGGGCTGATGAACAGCCAGAAGAGATTCAAGACATTCTTAAAAATGCATTGTTTGGTGCGGTTTATGGGCAGGTGGCATCATCGGACCGTATTTATTAAAAAATGCGGAAGGACAGCGTGTAAACGTCAATGGCGCAAACTACAGAGCAATGATCAACAAATTTTTATTGCCCAAAACTCAAGATATTGGTGTTACCGACTTGTGGTTTCAACAGGATGGTGCAACGTGAAATCACTTGTTTATATCGATAAACCACAATCGAATTCCTGCATTAGAAGCGAACATAACACGCGTAATTAACGGAATATCGACCGAAATGCTCGAAAGAGTGCTCGAAAATTGGACCCATACAATGGACCATCTAAGAGCCAGTCGCGGACAACCGACCCCACGTCACAAATACAATTTTTGATCATTAAATTGATTTTAATGCGTTTTATTTCAAAAAAAACGTCCGGAAGCTCTTATTGGATCACCCTTTAGAAAATGTCATAGGCAGATGAGATAATTTATAATAAATTTTTCATAATACTCGTCATCAGATCGAAACCCATAATAATTTTACCTTCTTGGTAGTAATAATTATCTCGTTCTATTATCCGAATAATCAAATTAATTTTTGGGGCGTTTTTGCATTAATTTTATTAAACCTTGCTAAATTTGTGCCCCAAATTTTTCAAACAACCAAGATTTTTTTTTTGTTTATTTCAATTGAGCATTGAATAACATTATCTTAAAGAAATGTTCTTCATTTTAAAGGTCATGCCGGAAAGAAACATCTTTCTGAACATTTCCCACAATAGTTTGTTCCTTGGTTAAAGAACTCATTAAAGAAAATAAAGGAATTTTGGCTTTGGAAAATTAGGGTTTGCTGTTTTTTATCCAAACCTTCAAATTTCTAAATTTTTTAAATTTTTGATTTCCTTTCTCATCTACCTGGTTCAATTATAGCATTTCTTAGTTCTTTATATTTTTAAATTCAATGTTAGTGAATATACCCACACCTTTACTCTAAGTTTCAAAATGTTTAAATTTTATAAATTCCGAGTAAAACAATTTTTTAAAATCACAAAACTATTTTTAAATTTCTAAATGTCTTAATTCGTTATACTCCGTTGAAATTCCCTTTACTCAGTCGAATGCTCATGTTTAGTGAAACAGCTGAACGAGGTTTATTTTGTGCTTTAGCAGTGGGACTAATTCTTTGTTCAGTAAATAACCAGTGATATATCTTGTTTATCGCAATTTGAATCATATCATCTTATCTATATATTTGTAAAGTTCTTATGTTAATGACCAACAAATCTTTAAAAACTTTTCGTTTTCATTTAGTTTAGCTATGTCTAAATACAGCGATATTAGAGCAAAACTGATTGAAAAGTTAAACTAAACCAAAATTTTCACAGCACACATTAGTAAAACTACCATAATGCGTTGTAATTTCGATACTGTGCGTTCGTTGCTCGCAAGGTTGAAAGCAAGCAAATTTTGTGAGACAACAACGTGAGACACATTTACCCATTGCCTTGACTAATCATGTTTTGTTTTCATAATCAAAAATTGCATACAAATTGACTTTGACAAATGGTTGGTTTGCCTAGATCGAGCATGTATCACTTCATTTACCAAGTTGTTACAAATATTCTGTAAGAAAATAATTTTGTTTCATCATTGATTCCTACTGAGTCAGTGGTTTGACCATTCCCTTTGAAAACTGTTTTGCTTATAAATAGTTTTTGATATTTCACATGTTGAATTCAATATATTGTTTATCTCTTGTTGCCATAAAAATTAACAATTTGCATTCTTTTCTTTTAGTTTGTTGGTTTTTTGATTCTTGGTGGCTGATAATATTGGACTTCACAGAGAGAATTAATTTTAGGTTTTAATTGTCTCATAATAGATTGCCTTAATCCATATTGTCTTCTTTATATGCATCAAAAATCACAAGGATAGCTCTCAGTTACTACGGTCCCATGATGGAGTTACCGGGGATTAACGTGGATTATCTCATCATGGAAACATGTCGAGTATAGGATCTTCGTTAAGTTTCTTAATCCAACTTAACTCAACGAAAGTATTATTTATTTTTTTTTTTTTTTGTAGTGGGGTAGGTGAATATGCATTTACGCACGGAGTTTCGGACTGCCGTTGCCGGACTACCGACTAAAAACAACTCCCCTTCTTCCGATCTAATCTGGAACTGTTTGCCACTTTACTTCGGACTAGATCTTATATTTTGCAGCTCTGCTAGAGCACTACCATCAACTAGACTAGCACTCCCATCAACTTCTATCTAGGTCGAATTTTTTGAATTTTAAGATTTACTCCGCAAAAACCTTCATCCTCCCCCACGATTCTTCCCCGCGAAGCAAATATTCAGCTGCGGTCACATTGGAAGAAGGTATGCTCCGCATCGTCCACTACACCTGGGCAGTAGATACACTCCTGGGAATCTGCATTCCCCATTGTGTGTAGGTATTTCTTAAAATAGCCATGCCCACTCAGGAATTGACTTATGTAGTAGTCGACCTCGCCATGCTGGCGTTCGGCCCACTCACTTACTCTTGGGATCAGCCTTGCAGTCCATCTTCCTGTGGTTTCGCGCTCCCATTTTGCCTGCCAGCGCTCCATAGTTCGAGCTCTTTCCTCCAAACTCGCTAGTTTCCTTCCCACTTCAGCCTTTCGCAGGTAGACCGCTTTCCGCTCCTTGGGCAAAAGGCCGATGGGGATGCAGCCCGCTATCACAAGTATGGCTGCTTCGGACACTGTCCGGTATGCCGATGCTACTTGTAGAGCTCCCCGCCTCTGTACCTGAGCCAGTCGCTTTCGGTATACCTTCCTACTCAACGAGTCGGCCCAAATCTCCGCACCATACAGTAGAACTGACTGGGCCGCTGACATTAATAGGCGCCGTTTGCTTGCCCTTGAGCCGCTGGCGTTAGCCATAAGCGTGCTTAGTGCACTTCCCGAATAATCTTCTAAAAACTCTCCATCCGCGTGTCAGTGGAATTAGGGCTTCCGAGGCGAGCGTGATATCAGGAAGAGTCTCGATATATCCTGCCCGTCGAAATGTGGTGGCTTTCATTTAAAACTATAAGCGCCGTTCTAGCGGCCATCTCCAAAGTAAGCCTGCCTCTGGGGTCTGGGTGAGGCATTCCCCACTCAAGTGCTCTAGCGTTAAAGTCTCCAGCTACCACCACACTTCCAGTCGTATTCATAATCTCATCCTCCAGCGCGTCGAGTTTCGATTGGAATACTGCAATCGCCTCATTTGGGGTGAAATAGCAACTAAAATATGTTGTCTCTTTGCATTTCACCCACACGTATCCAACACTTGCCCCATGGTTCTGGACGTGGATCTTTCCGCTAGGCATCTAGACTGCAGCGGTTCCCAACAAGTCAGAATACCATAATGGCGACTCCCTGTTACAATACTGCTCACTTAGGAAAAGCAGCTCCGCTCCTTTTTCAGCTGCTAACTGCGGTAGAAGCGAGTCAGCAATTCTGCTACGATGCATGTTACCCTGTATTATACGTAGCATCATAAGCGATTTTTGGCCGCCTGAAGTGCTTCCCTGTACACCTTTCACTTCCCGGATCCTGGAATATGGGCCACTTCCACCTGGCCATGTCCCTTCTCCGTGCAGAGCACGCCGTGCTCCTGGGCAGTGCACACCTTTGCTACATGGTCGGTGCTAAAACACTTATAGCAAAGCTTATTTCTGTCCAGTCCCCGACATTCTTTAGCTACATGGCCGTAGCCAAAACACCTAAAACAGCGCACCGCAATGACTCCTTTACCTCTCCGGCTCTGGTTTGCCGGATAGCTTTAACTTCTGTTTGAGACTCCTCAGGGTTGACCTTTGCTCGGATCTCCTTTAGGACATCTGCATAGGATTGTCCTGTTGCCGGCTTTAATAGGAGAGCCTCAGACCTCTTACCACTTCGTCTTTTCCTCGGTTTCGAGTGAATGGGGGTAATAGGTGCTTCCCGGTTGCCGGTTTGCTGGCCTTCCCGCTCCTTTTCTCCCTTCTTCCGATGGTGATTTTGCCTTCTGGACTCGACTGGCTGCCATCCCTCCTTCGGTGCCTCTTCTCTGACCCTCTTTTCTTGGATTAGCTTGGCCGGACTTGAGGCAGTTCTCTTGCTATCCGACGCTTGAGCTGGGGTAATATTTGCGCAATTGGGTTTTTGTTGTTGGGGTTGAGGTAGACTTGCCCGTTGACCCTCGTCTTGTTTTCGCTTTCCCTCTTCGTAGCAAATGGTTTTTATGACATCCTCAAGTTCAAGGAGGCCCAGTTTTACCACATTGGATATATTGGCCTGTCTTCATTCTGCTAATGATGTCCCTGCATTTGCCATACAAGTCTAACTCCTCCGTTTCGCTAGCATGAGCATATTCTGTACACTGTTGAGGTAGACTTGCCTGTTGTTTGGAGCTTCCTTTCCACTACCCTTACTGGTTATCCCTTTTTTATTTGTGTTTGGGATTCCGTTGGAAATCTACACGATATTCCCCCTCGCTATTGTCTTTATAGGTTCCTTACCGCTGCCTGATGAGTTTGGCTTCGCTGCTGCTTTGGGAGGAGTCCTATGTAAACTATTATTTCTACGCGGTGGCGTCCTTATCATCCTTTGTCCTCGACCGAACGGATCCGCAAACGTACTACTACTTGTAGCTATTAACTCTATACCAGCCAAGTGATCCACTGGTGAAGAGCTGCAGTTGCTGGATAACGACGTCTGCGGGCCTGCTTGCTCACCATGACCAGACGCCGGTACTGGGGATCCGACTCCCTGCACCGTATACTTCACTTCTTTCTTCAAACTTATGTTTTGGTTTAGAGTAGCCTTCTCTGGAGTTGTTTAGAGTATATCCTCCAAAAATACATAAAATTCAGACGTTCCTAACATGGGGAACAGACGCTCCCAAGATGTTAGTTTTGGTCCGCCCCAGGTATTTGATTTCCCTGGTACCCATAATATCTTATAGGCGTTCCCCTATCCGCCACCCGGGGAAGCGCCCTATGGGGGACTAACAACCCCACAAGGGAACTAAACGAAAGTAGTAGGGTTAGAAGGGATTCTATCTGTCAAAAGCGAAGAAAACAATTATACCAATTCAAAATAGCATTGCGAGTATTTTTTCTCTCCGTAATACTTTATAAATCATAGAAATCACAATAAATGTTAAATTTAAAAATTTCCACCGTAAAAATAATATTTCCAAAAGTGACTTTGAATTGTTGTGAAATATCAAATTACACTAGAATTTATAATTGCATGGAAACGATATGGATTAGCGCGGCCATGTTATTAACTCAACGAAACTCTTAAATCGGGTTAACTCTATCATGGAAACGTAGTAAGTGGTTTTATCAGCCGTAAATTGTAAAACTATGGATGTAATGGGCACATTCAGCACGAGATATTCTAATTCTGAGAGACCTATAGTTTAGTGACATCTGAACGTGTAGAGTGGGCCCTATAAATTATTAATTCATAGGTTATACACTATACTATTAAACATTTTGTTCGTTCGAAGTTTGCAGTTAGTAAAATCCAGTTAGTAAGTTTATATTGCCATTAAACAAATTCGATTTTCAACTGACCAGAAACTTTGATATTTCAATATTCCGCAATTGTCCAATGACTAAAAAACTATACCAACTTTAACTGTAAACGGTCAAAATTTCCCTTATAAGATGCTTTATGCAATGAAACAACCCCAATTTATGTCACCGTTATTGTGGGTTATTCTTAAATTTCTTGCGTGGGTTATTATTTAATTTCAATGAAAGTTTCAAACTATCAAATTCATGCCTTTTATTTAATTTAAACGTAACTGAGCAAAATTGGCTTTGAATGGCGTAGTTAAAATATTAAATCTCGATTCTTTTTACATTTCATGCAAAATACATAAAATGACCTTATGCAAATTACACGTTTTTTTCATGGAAAAAAAACTGTGTAAATTACATAGTGTAATTTACTCGCCCAACTGTGTTGGGCCGTCTCTTATTTCAAAGATATAATTTAATGTATAATTGAATGATTTTTTTTTCTGTGATTTGATGTTACTACAAGTCACCTCTTTTTAAACCAAAGCAACCTGCCACCGAAGTTTGTTCTAGTTGGAGGTGTTATAACTAAAAATCCGATTCGATTTATACTTATGTCATGGAAACATTTCGATTATTGTAAGACTTTTGAATTTAAATCTCTAACCAATGCATACACACCAATCCGCCTGCCTCACAGTCACAACAGAAAAATATTTTCCCTTCTATATATTATTGTGATTGCATGTTTTGCGGTAACTTAATTTTTGTTTTATCTTAGGTATTTGCTACATTATATAAATAACAACTTAATAATAATACAAAATAATGATACGATGAGGCAATGTATGAAGGATATAAATACGAATACGATGAGAGATGAAACCACATAAACTTCAATATACACATGTACATATGTACATATATATATATATAACTTAATCTTAAAGATGTTATGATGAATTACTTTCTTTTTGTTGTTGTGGTTGTTTTATAAGGCATTCATCATCCTAAATAATACATATTATATGCTCATATTTATACATAAAAAACGTATGTAGCATATTGTACTCTCGTATAAACAGAAAATCTACAATGGTTATATCATAATATGCCATCATCATAATATACAATACATACAATAAAATGAGGTAAGTAAATAACGTAAACTTAATTTTATGATTATTCATCTAATAAAAATTAGACGTTGGTTAATTTTATTTTTTTATTTATTTTATGATTTAGCCAGATTTTTATTTTTTTTATTCTAATTTTAATGTATGTGGTTATGTTCTTGTGTGCTCATAACATGATTTATGATTGGTATATGTACATATTTATTATACAAAAATTATGATTTTAATTAGAAACAACATAATAGCATATCATCAAACATGGCGCTCAATAAAGCAATCATTTTGTGATACTTACAGTTTTATGGTCGAAAATTGGTCCACTGATATAGAATGACATAATAAAATGTTTTATAAATGAAAAGGCACGTTTAGTTTGAAGTGAACACTTTAATATTTCAGTACCTAAATCTAATTTTTCATGATAACTTTACCAAATTGAATGATTATGGTAAATATTGGATTTGTTAGTTTTAAGACAGACACACTTTGCAATGTTTGAAAAATCCGAATTGATTTAACATAAATAAATTTGCAAAATCTTTTAAAGTATTTGAAAAGTGAGTATACTGATTTTTAAAGAGTTATATATCAAACAATTTTCATTTTTGACAACAATAACTGCTAGATAGTTTTCTTTGATTATTTTTGCTCTGTTACGATTATTTAAATTGTATTTTCCTGTGAATGTTCAGAATTAGCTTGGATGCCAGAAAGTATCCTTCACAAACAAAAACCTTCGAATATAAAGCTTCAGCCTTTAAGTAATTGAAAAACCGTTAATCAAAATATTTCTCTGCTGCCTTTATAGACCAAGAGCTAAAAATCGGTTTGTGCTTGTCTGAGAACCACCTGCTTTTTGTAAATGCTCTGTACAAACAAATAATAAAAATGGGTATTCGAGGCCCGAGCAGCTGTGTCTGCTTAAAGGCGAATCGTCAGCACTCAATTTTTTCGGTGTCTGGGGCCAAAAGAAAACTTACAGAATATTGTCGGCCGAGTAAAAAGGGTCGCTTACAATAGTACGCAGTCGTTAGTGGTAGGTGGTGTCGATGGTGTGATGTTGGAAAAAAATTTGCATCTGAAAACCACTTAAAAATAATTTCATTAGGTTATTAAAGATTAATTAAAAAAAAATAAGATGTAGTCACGTTTCCAGCCGAAAATAAACAATTTGATGTTCCTGGTAGGAAAGTAAGAAATGAATGTATAAAATCAGCCTCTGAAGTGTTAAATCTGGAGATGAATTGCATTGATGTGACTTGTCAATAGCTTTCACAGGAAAAAAAATCAGTTCCAGTTTCCCGTGAGAAATCTCGGAAAATTCGATTTTCCAAATACCATTTGAAAATTTGCATCGGATCATTCATCGGATCAACTACCATAATCTGCATTACCGACTTTTCAATTTCGGCTGGAAACTTTCAGCTAACTTTAACACTATAGATGCTAACGATTTTTATAAAATCGAATTTCGTAAGATTTTATCCATGGTAACCTTTAGCTGCACATTATAGGCTGATACCAACCTGAAAACGGTTAATTTTTTTTATTTTCGGACGGAATAACACACTCTGCTTCAAAATTTTCACCAAATTTTCCACAGAAAACCGGGAAACCCAACAATATATATTCACAAATCACATCAATGCAATTTCGAGACATGCTATTTTCCAAAGCAACTACAACTGATTTTTTTCCAGCGACAATTGATAAATCACATAAATGCTAACAGAATCCAGACATAATACTCAATAGGCTGATTATACACAAAGTTTCTAATGATTCTTGAAAAAATCGAATTTTCCCAGATTTCCCACGGAAAAATACAAAATTCCTAATGATTTTTGGAAAATAGAATTTTTCCATTTTTCCTCAGGAAACTGATTTTTTATCAGTGAGGTGAAATTTTCCGAGTAAATATTACAACTTATTTGTGGAATCACAATCTTCAGTAGAATAAATTTTTTGAATTTTCTGTAGTTTTCCAGTAAATTTATTTTAACTTATTATATTTAGTACTGTTAAAGTTAGTCGCAAGTAGAAAATTGATAATTCAGAACCCTAGCAATTTCCAGCGAAAATTTGCAACCTATAATAAAAAATCAGTAAAGCAGATTGTGTAACCTCAGCCAAAAACAAAAAAAAAACATTTGTTGTCAGTCGATAGTGTTTAGCAGAAAATTACCATAAATGCATGAATAGCATTGAATACTTTTGATTCTCAAGTGGCAAAACATGCCCCAGTTCCTCGTGGAAAATTGTGGAAAATTTGCGAAATCCAAAAATACATTTAAGATTGGTGTAAAACCAGCCTCTAGAGTGTTATGTCAATAGCTATCGCAGAAAAAAAATTCAGTAAAAATGTCCTATAGTAAATGTGGGAAAATTCGATTTTCCAAAAATCATAAGAAACTTTGTATAAAATCAGCTTCTAGAGTATTATACTTGGAGGTGGATTGCCTTGATGTGACTTGCAAACAGTTATTGCAAGAAAAATTTTAGTTCCAGTTTTCCGTGGAAAATCTGCGAAAATTCGATTTTCCAGATATAACACTGTAGAGCAGTGCTTACCAAGCCAAATTAGTAGTACTGACAAATGTTGATAGTAACTATGTAGAGCAATAAAACTTCGATTAGAAAAAAAAAGTCAAGCAGACAGCGCGGTATACGTATGTCTACATATGTATCCAGAGGCAAAGAATATATCACTTGGATATTGCATATGCGGCATGCAGCCCGCGAACCGCATTTCTCAATATGGAATAAATATTGCTCTAGCTTTCACACATAAATACATAAATAATTAGCGGGTTGTCCAGTTAACTTTTTTTTTCTAATCGGAGTTTTATTCCTCCTTTTATTCCTCTATTATCGAAATTTGTCAAAAATACTCATTTGGCTTGGCCACCACTGCTCTAGAGGATGATTTAATACAAATTTGAATTGATGATAGAAAACTTGAATTGATATTTTTCCTGCGATAGCAATTGATAAATCACATAAAAACGATTCATCTTCAGATGCACACTCTAGAGGATGATTTTATTTCAATTTTTTGGATTGTTCTGATTTTCCGATATTTTCCACGAGTAGATCGAACAAAGTTTTGCACGAAAGACTAATTACAAAAGTAATTTTTTCAAAACTACATATGTATCCTGTTTACTTTCGGCTGATAACCATAAAATTTTTTATTTTCGGCTGGAATGTTAAAGTGGAATCTGCACTATCGGCTTTTTATTTGCGGCTTATTTTAACAGGATTTATATTTAGGTTATTTCTTTTTGACAAAGAAAATTTTTTCATTTTTTCAAGATGTGAAACTGTATTTGTGGTACTTTTATGATAGTGTTAATCAATTTGTAGTATAAGCTGGCTCCAGTAAATCAATTTAGAATATGGGTGTCTTGTTCATTTTTTGGAGTTAAATCGTTCTTTCGCACTGCCATTCAGTTAATTGAATCCAAAGCTTGGGAAATCGTTTCCAGCGGGTTTTTTAAAATAGTTGGTGAGCGTAGTAGAAGTCCGTAGGCAACACAAAAACAGCTTCTTCTAAGAGAGACTGCTTTGTACTTGCAGTGTGTTGTTCAGAGTTTCGTATTTATGTTAACTGTTCGAGGAATTTTTTATTCAAATAATAAGGGCCTAGAAAATTCTCAAAATATAATATTTCTAACCTAAAAATTGTATTCTAATTTACACCCTACCTATCATTGGGCGCTATCCGATCCGACAACTATTTCCAATTTATTGAGTAAAATCAACAAAGTCAGTTCTGAATTCATCTGATACATTGAAAAATGCATAGCAATATGATAATTTAAATTTAATATTCTCCATCAGTCAATTTTCGATGGGAACGTGAAGGAAAACCTAAAAGCGTTCAATGTTTGTCTTGTGTTTGTAACTTCATAATATTTTGATGAACAATTGTTGTTTATAATAAAAATCATTCGTTTGTAGGGTAATATGTTGACAACGCAAAATTTTCCAATATATAACATAACATTTGGAATAATTAACAACATTTTTGGGACCAAACGAAGTATGTTTTATTTCCTAGTATGACAAGCATCTAGAAGCTCCGATACTCATAGAGCATATAGAGTAGTAGTAAGCTGATTCTATCTGTTTATGCAGTAATTCAAATTGCATTTTCAGGGCCGACATATGTTGCAATACGCTGAGCTAAACATAATTCTACAACTGCTTTAAGTCATGGACTAGATTTCGAAACTTTGTTGGAGATGGATGAATTTAAAATAATAACTCAATTTGAGGGTTCTGTTAAACCAATTTGTATTTTTAGCGTAGATGGTAGGCCAGACGAAAATCCGCGATACACACGAATGGCACCATACTCAGTGGAGAATTGTAAGGCCTAATTTTACCTCATGAAAAGTTCGGGTTCAGCTAGACTCTAAAGGGCATTCATCAGAGATGAAAATAGACATCACTATAGGATCCCCTGTTGTTGCAAGACCGAAAATATAATTCAAAAGAACTCTGATTGGTTTCCAAATCATGTACAAACTATAATCAATATTTATTACGGGAAGTAAAGTGTTCCAATAGAGATTGTTGTTCTGAAAGCCGAAGTTCCTATCTTTATTTTATTAAGGATAGTTTTTACCCGTTCCAGTCCCCGTAACAACGATTTAACAGTGCCATTAGTAAGTGAAAATGTCACCATGATATTTTGGTAGGCCTCATCTCACTATGATATTTTGGTATAATAATCTAGGATTGACTAGGTAAATCCCAATAACAAAATTCCTTCCTTGATCGGTATGAAACTCCATCGGCACTCGAAATCTACTTATCCAGTTGTTTACCACGGCATCAGCTATTGTCGTCGTCTCCTGATTGGGAATGGGTTACACCTTCGGTCATTTGCTGAAATAATCCATGATTACTAGCACATATTTGTTGCCGCTCTCGGTGGTGGGAAATAGGCCCGCTACATCCATTGCAATTTTTTCGAATGGTGCTCCAACGTTATATTGTTTCATGGTTCCACGACTTTTGTGTGCGGGTCCCTTCACCGCCGCACATTGGTCACATTTTTGGCACCATTTTATAACTGAATACCTGCATCCTGACAAATAGAATCGTTGACGTATCTTTGCTAATAGTTTATTAATTCCTAGGTAACCCCCACTTGCTCCTCCATGATACTCGTTTAGGATTTCTGCAATCCGGCACTTTGGTATCACCAGCAAAAATTGCTTTACTTTGCCATCCGTGCTTTCCCACAATCGTTTAAAACACCCATTCTTAAGATGTAGGCTATCCCATTGAGCCCAATAAGCCTTGACAATGGGAGTGTTGTCCGCGATCTCGCCCCAAGTCGGCCGGTATTCCTTTTCCTTCCATTCCATGATAACTGACAAATCCGTATCCTCCAATTGCTCTTTCCTGATCATTTCGTCAGTCCACTCCTCATCAGGCAGCACTGTCGTAAGCCTAACTTCGATGATGCCTTCTTTTGCTTCAACAAGACCACAATGTTTACATTCTACTGGACATGGTCGTCTTCAGCGTACTACTTGTCCCTCTGGATTCTTGAATTGTAACAGACACCGTAAAGCACCGTGATCTGTCCGTAAATGGAATTTTTCGACATAAAGGTACTTAGGGAAATGCTTAACCCATTCCACTATAGCCAGCAATTCTTTCCATATCACGCAGTAATTACGCTCCGGTTTTGATAATGTTGTGGAGTAGTACGCAATAACTCGTTCTTGGCAATTAGTTTCCTGTGATAACACACCTCCCATACCGTCATTACTTGCATCGGTGTCCAAAATAAATTTCATGTTGGGTATAGGGTATGCGGGGATTGGCGCGACACATAAACGTTTCCTTAGTTCCACGAATGCTTTTTCCTGGTCATCCTTCCATTCGAATGGCTTGTTCTTGCTAGTCAATTCGTGTAAACTCTTGGTGATGTTGGCGAATTCTGGCACGAAGCGTCTATAATAGGTGAACAATCCCAGAAAGCTTCGTAATTCGTGTAAACTTTTAGGTCTTGACCAATTCTTTACCGCTGCGATCTTTTCTTCGTCGGTGTGAATTCCATTAGTCGTTACGAGATGACCCAAATATTTCACTTTAGTTCCGAACAGTTTACACTTCTTTGGGCTCAACTTTAATCCGGCGGCTTTTATCCGATCTAAAACTTCCGCCAAGTTTTTTAGATGCTCGTCGAAATCCTTTCCCATGACGATGGTGTCGTCCAGATATATTAGGCAAGTCTTCTAATGTAATCCCTTTAACACGCGCTCCATTAATCGTTCAAAAGTCGCAGGGGTATTGCATAATCCGAACGGCATAACATTAAATTGCCAAAGCCCGTTCCCCACACTGAACGCTGTTTTCTCGCGATCTTCCTCATGAACTTCCACCTGCCAATAGCTGCTTTCTAGATCTAATGTCGAAAATATTCGAGCACTCGATAACGTGTCATTGATCCTTGCAGTACGTAGCTATCTTTTTTCGTCACAGCATTGAGTTTTCCGTAATCAACGCAGAATCTCATGATACCATCCTTCTTCTCGACCAGTACTACCGGTGAGCTCCATGGGCTGTTAGATGATTCGATTACTCCTGCTGTCTGCATTTCTATTACAATCCGGTTGACTTCTTGCTGTTTTGTCAATGGTAATCTCCAGGATGGTTGTATCAATTCGATGCTTTACCATTGAAGTCCTTCCGTTATTATCCGATGTACTGCAGAATATGGGCGTGTACTGTTATAGTAGTTGATGTGCAGAATCTTTCTGTGCCTCAGTAAGATCTTCGGTCCATTTCTGCATGAGTTGTTCTACCATTTCTTTCTGCTCTTGCATGTCGGCTTTTTCAATCGGACTTTTCTGTTCACACTTTACTATAGTTGAAACCTCGTTGTTTTTGTCCGATTATTGTCCCTTTCTTGATGGTTTTCGTCTTATCCGAGAGATTTAGAGTCCTAATTGGTACTCTTTGGTCATTATCTGGTTTGACTAGGGCTCCGTTCTCCTCTTGTTTAGCTTCCACAACCCAACACCTGGGTGACCCAGAACCTCCCTCCAACCCCCTTCTCCCGATGATCAATAATAATTCACCTGGTAGTTGCTCCGGCACTGCTATATTGAAGTGGCAACTCGATATTATCGTAAATTAAAACTCCTCGTCCAACATCCACCACGAAACCATTTGCCCTCATGAAGTCCACGCCCATAATGACTTCATTCACAATATCTGCAATCAGCACTTCGAGTTAGAAAAGACTTCTTCTGATCTTTATTTTCACGATCTTTTTGCCTTTTATTATTGAACTATCTCCAGTTGCTGTTTGTAACTTCAATCCATTAGCTGGTTGTATACCTCCATCGATCAGATCTTTCCGGACAATCGTGCGATTTACTCCCGTATCCAGGGTGATGATGCAGTCCGTGCCATCAATGTCGCCTTTGATTTTTAAGCTGTCAACGCCTCTTGCTACTTTCGAAACGCGGATGGAGGTTATGGGGCAATCGGTTGTGGGAGTCAGCTTCTGCATCTTTAAGCTGATTCTTTCAAGTTTAACGGCTCCATCGACATTTAGTCTTCTTGCCTGGCCACCGCCTGCTCCCCACTTGGTCGTCGCTGCATAGGAGATGGTGATCTTCCCCTTTTTCTTGTTATTTCCCAGTAGTCCCGAGAGATGTGATCGATTTTATCACATGCCCAACATTTGATTTTGCCGCTTCCGTCTCGATATATTGGTGTTGACCGTTCTGTGTTTATACTTGTGTAGATTTCCACTCATCGTATTTTCATTGAAGGTTTGGAGATGGCTTGTGCAGTTTCATTTGTCAACGCACAAGGAATGGTTTCAGCGATGGTTGCTTTAGGTGAAAACATCACCGCCTTGCGTGTCTCTGGATCTCGAATGCCTTCAATGAATGCGTCAATTTTTAGCCTTTCTATATAATCGGCCGATGTACTGGTATATGCTAGATGTACTAATCGCTCGATTGCCGATGAAAATTCCTGTAGCGATTCTCCTTCCTTTTGGCAGCGGCTTTTCAGTTCCATGTGATAAATTTCCCGCTTGTGTTCACTGCCGTACTTCCTATCCAGCGCCTTCATAATTTCGAGATAACTGTTGCGCTCTTGTTCTGGGGTGGTTTGTAAAGCCTCTGCTGCTTCGCCTTTGAAGGCCACTTTCAATGCTGCGACGAGCTGTTCATTATTCCAACGGTTTTGATTGGCTGATGTCTCAAATTGAAATTTAAAAATGACGAAAGATGCCGTCGAATGCTTGGTCGAATTTTGGTGGCTTTAACATGATTGATTGGACGGTTTGTACCACTTGTGTCGTTGTTTCACTTGCCTTGACATCTGTTAATTCTTCCTTGAGCCGTTGAATCTCCGCTTGTAATTTGTCTTCAACCTGTTGAACCTCCGTTTTGACAAGTTGAACTTCCGTTTCTAATTTTTGTTCAACCCGTTGAATCTCCGTCTTCAAATTCGTTTGCAGTTTTTCTATTTCGCCTTGTACATTTGTAGACAATTCCAGAATGTTCTCGTCCATTCTCTTTTGCCCACCTGCAATTTCCTGGGTTGGTTGTTCTAGGTTCTCTATTTGTTGTTCATTTTTTTGTCTCTTTACACTCATTTGTCCCATCATGACTAATTGAAACTTCCATTATTATCTCCTTCTTTCTGCTCTACGGTTGTCGCATCCATTACTTTCTCTCCAAAATCATGTTGATCCGCGTCTAATCCTTCTTTCTCCATGGCGTCACGTAGTCGTGCTTGTAAAACTGCTTTACTACCATCAGTAACCAAACCCCGTTTCTCAAGTTCCCTCTTTTATTCTGGAACTTTTAATTCGTTGAGAATCATTTTCTTTATCTTATTATTCACAATCCCACCGCTGTCACCAATTGTTACGTTTTTGCCTTGTAAATAAGGTTCCTATCACTGGACTGTGAATACACAAAATCAATCCAATCCATCTCCAACGAATCCATTTATTTCACAAAATTTATTACATCACAGTTTATCAATAAAAACTCACAAAATCACCCCATATAAATTACTCTCAAATTCCACTGTTCACCCATAATTTCTATTTCCACAAAAACACCCTTTAATTCGCACCTCAACTCCCCTTCAATCTCCACCTATCGCTTACCAAACATTACTAATCCAATTCGACTTCGTTCGCCTTTTTATATACACAAACCAAACTTCTAGAAAGCTCATGATTTTTCCAGTTAGAATAGCGTAGAAACATTACGTAACCATTTTTATCATGGAAAATTCCATTTTAGTACAGTTAAACATTGAGCTATTGATTTAACTTCTTCTATTACACACTAGGTGTCACCGTCACAATATTTTTCGCCCGAATGTAAACTTTTTAAAACGCTGACATATTGTGACGGTGACATCTAGATTGTAATAGAACAAGTTAAATTAATAGATGTTTTACTGTACTAAAATGGCATTTTCCATGATAAAACAGTTGTAAATGTTTTGACACTATTAGTACTGGAAAAGTCATGAGCTTTTTAGAAGTTTGGTTTGTGTATATAAACAGGCGAACGAAATCAAATTAGGTTATTCGAATTTGGAACGCGATAGTGTAAACTTGTAAGATTATTATTAGTATTTGGTAAGCGAGAGTGTAAAGAGAGTGTATAAAGGAATTGAAAAGTGATTTAAAAAGTGTTTTTTTGCGAAATAAAAAGTAAATATGATCAGAAAAATTGTGCGAATAATTTATATAAAGTGATTCTGTGAATTAAAATTAATAAATTATGTTGTAATAATTTTTGTGTGAAATAAATAAATTTGTTGGTGATAAATGTAATTAATTTTATTTTATTCACAATCCACTGATACGAACCTTGATTGACAAGGCAAAAACGTAACAATATGTAAATTTGTTGTTGTTGTTAATTCTAGTTATATTTTAGGATAAACTTCATTCGTATGGTTATTCCTCTTTATAAGCAATTTAGATATGATACATATGGTCCTTCCATAATAAGTTTAATACAAAGTCCAGTATCATAGTCGTTGTCTCACTTATTCTGTCAGCCAAATGCTGCTAACGGAACACAAAAAAAAATCATCTCAGTACGGGGGTACAAATTTCTCTAAAATGTCGGATGCCGTTTATTGACCACTTTTTTGAGAAAACAATTTTTCGATTAATCGAACAACTTTTAACGACCGATTAATCGATTAATAAATTAATCTAAAAATACTCTAACTTTAGATAATCGGTGAGATTTCTGATAAATTGGAGAGATATGCGGCATAATATTGATTTTAAATTGTTTGCACGTTATGTTAGTTGATTTATCATCTTTTAAAATTTCGGCACAATTTCTTGACGATTTAACTAAAGATTTAAACGAATATCTAAAATCTTTTTCACAATGAGCTGGTACTTTTCAAAATTCGAATTCAGTGGTAATTTAAAAGATTTCTCAAGATGAAGAATTTCAAGATTTTTATTTGAATATTTAACGGTGCAGTTATTTTTTATTAAGAAGTCTTTACCGATAATACCATCGAATGGAAAACACAATTTTGATGCAAGCAGTTGAAAGATTAGCATCCTAAGAATCTAAACGCCTTAATTTTTTATTTCCTCAACAAGAATTGCCGTGTTCGAATTTGATTGTTCGAGTACCGGTGTGAAGTTTTTAGACACTTGTCGGACAAACATCTATGCGAGTGTACTTCCTTTAACACTGTACCTAACAAAAATAAAGTTATTCAAATAAAACAAGGCCTAATTCATTTCCAATGAATTTCCAATATTCTTTTCAACAAATCAAAGAAATTAGCGCCACTTTGATATTTTGATATAAGTCGAAGGGCTCTTCCAAACAAACTTTGAAAATTAACAAATCGAAGAATTTCGCTTGGAACCAGGCGTTATTCTCTGTTATACTAAATAGAACAAATCTGGTGACTATATAGGTTGTAAAGGGCATACATTGCGAAATTGAAATCACTTAGTGCAATTTTGATATGAGCCGTAGGGCTCTTACAAAAAAAATTAGAAAATTACCAAATGAACGGATTTCGCTTAGAACAAGGACGTTGTTCTCTATGATACCAAATAGCACGAATCTCAGAGATAGGCTCAGCGAAAACTGCAAAAGAGCCAGTGGTCGACGCCCTGTTTGCCTTATAATTTTTCTTTATGCTAAACAGGCTTAACAGTCAGCTAGATAGCTTTGCGGCCTCACAGGCTTAACCACTGGCTGCCTATTCTTTGTACCTGACTTTGAAAAACGTTGGCTGCTTTTATGGTGTAGCTGAACAAGATTAACCTTGTAGGAAACCTTGTAATCAACTTGTTTTAACTTGTCCGCTGTTGCGTGTTTCAATGTACAGCTGCAGAAGGCTTAAATGTCTTTTGTCTCTCTCCGAATTACCTTCCATTTTAGCGCCTGCATATACCTTCGCGACTCTTGATGTAACCAGGAAGCCATCCGTCAGCAATTTAGCTCAGTTTGGAAAAGTACCAAACAGTATCTGTTATATTTTCGATTACAAGCTTTAGTTACTGTGCAGTGGCCTTATTGACATAAGTCACCATTAGCCATCCGAATCAGAATTGATTTCCACGGAACTTTGGTTTTACTTTTTCCAGAATAAAAATTAAAACATTAAACATTTAATTTTAGTGCGTGATACTTTAATTAATTGAAAAATTATTTGCAGAAACTATGCACTCCCTAATTTTATGAATAACAATCATAGATGGATGATTAGTAATCTCACAGCATGATAAATAACACAAAACCAACAGACTTAATCAGGAAAATCTATAAAAATCCGCAAAAAAAATTTAAATCTCCCTAAAACAAAAATAACCACATTTCACCTCAGAAACAAACAAAACACAATACGACAAAACAAATGAAAAGTGAATCTCGCAAATATGTACATTCATACGCAAGCATACATAAAATACAAACAATACTAAACGTATTAAATCACATTTGAAGCATAAAATTCCATTGATAACCACAATACTGCATAAATAATGAACACATCATAAATTAAAGTATCAAAAATCTATTTAAATGTGTACAGTAGCATAAATTTTTTATTTTGTCAACAAACCGTAAAATCATTTCACCTAACCACCAAAAAAAAAAAAA
Source organism: Tipula vernalis (assembly GCA_958295665.1). Classification (NCBI taxonomy): domain Eukaryota; kingdom Metazoa; phylum Arthropoda; class Insecta; order Diptera; family Tipulidae; genus Tipula; species Tipula vernalis. Next base: position 159,513,759 of record OY282558.1, read on the forward strand.
AAAAAATCCGAAACATAAAAGCTTACAAAGGTGTTAAAATAGATTTGTGCTTCTATATACGTTTTGTTATTATTCTGTTTGTGTGTGTGTGTGTGTGTGTGTGTGTGTGTGTGTGTGTGTGTGTGTGTGTGTGTGTGTGTGTGTGTGGGTGTATTTGTATGTGTGTATATCCTTGTATAAAATACACCATCTAAATCATCATATACAGAGGATGTACCTTTTGTATAAACACAGCGACACGTATTCAAATCAAACAGTAGGGCGAAAAACAACCACCATCTACATGTTATGAACGAAATTAAAAAAAAAATGTACGTACAAGAATTTTCCAATTTTCCAATAGTTGTTGTGGAATTTTTATTTTTATCTGTTGTTTCATGTTATAAATGGATGTATCCGTTTACACTCTGTATGTAGTATGTGTACGACTATAGTCTGTGGAAACTGAAAACTGATGATGATAGTCGGTTAATTTTTGTATTGTAAGTTTTCGTTCCAAAAATTATAGTGACGCTGTTGAAAAATGTATTTCTATTTAGTTTTGGGTATAACATTTTAAAACTATCATCTTTCGTATATATTTATACATACATGCACACGTAATACATAATAAGAATGTTCAACCGCAGACAAAAAAAATTGTTCATTTTTTGCTTAGCATGTTCTGATGAGATTTATTGTGGCCAATATCGAGTTGTTATGCTGTACACAGTCTGTTAAACATAGATATATGTAGTGTTAGGTTTAATCGTTCTGTATACACATATACCTTGTGCTCAAAATCCTCATTTAATTTAAAAAGTTACCTTATAAATAATTTTGTATATATGTAAATACACCCAGGCAATCCACTTAAGATATTTCAAAAAAGAAACGTTATACGAAAAATAAAAAGCTTAATAAAATTATTTAACTAAAGCATGGCACCAAATGAATAACCACAAAAAAAACAAAAAGTTCCTTTTTTATTGTTTTTTGTGTATTTAAAATAAATAAAATAAAAATAAAAAAACGCAAAAAGATGACGGTGACGGTATATAGTATATAAAGCAAAGAAGAAAATCAGCGGGAAATTTTTGATTGGCTTTCTAACAGCTTTCTCCCATAAATTGTTCGTGCGCTCCATATCTAATACTACTTACATATATAGTATATCAAATAATTTTGGTGGGGTGGCCGATGGTGGGAAAAGGACATTTAAAATTATATATAAAAAAAGGGAACCAAAAATATAAATCGAAATTGTATCAAATTTAAATAATAATATTATCCTTGTTTGGAGCGTTTCGGATCAAACTTTTCGGTTTTGGTGAATTTTTAAATTAAATTTCAATTCAAGTGTATATACCGATGTAAATTATATAGGATATATTTCTCTGCGTTCGTGGTGATTTATTTGAGATGTTATATATTATATGTACGAATAAGATATCACGCAGTGGGTATTCCTTGTTATAAATTATAACAATAAATAATACCAAAAAAAAAAAAAGTTTGTGAAGAGATGAATTTATTGACATATCCTTGTATTATTATAAACATAATTCAATTTTGGTCAACCGTACTCGTCATCTCTATATATGTATATTTTTGAAACCATTAGCCAATAAAACATAAAAAAATGGTAAAGAATATCCGCTTGAAAAGCGTGTAGGACGTTTCAACAAAAAATCATAACAAAAATGCGTTACGTTTTTCAGAATTAGAGGGTGTTTGATTCAATTAGCTTGCTCTTGTTTGTGTGATAAATCTTCATAACCTTACTCATCTCATTCTATTTGTGCTGACTCAGATATTTTTTATTTACCATTTTGGTGTGTGTTTGTGTATGTTTTATTTATGTACATACATAGCTTTTATTTATATTACCGTTGATATTACAGACGAAAAAAAAAAAATACGAAAGCTATTTATTTTATTATTCTTAAAAGGTTTTTGACTTTTACATATATTCGTAAGATGTTATTTTACAAGTAAACACAAAACTTAATTTCTATTGGCAAACAAAATTTATCTTTTATCTAGTTTAATTCACTTGTTTTTTTCGCCCAAATCTACTTAAAATATTGTTTAATATTATAAGCACCACAATAAATTAAATATTTTGACAACTACCATAGTAATTTGTTCGGTTACAACAATAATTTCGGATCAGTTCATTGACCGATTATATAGTTAAGGTTAAAATATCAAGGATGGGCGAGTCAGGTGAAATAAACTACATAGCCGTGGAACGTATGAGAAGTTAGCACGCAATTTTCTTCTCGAAAAGGCTTTTTTTAAATGTGTGTCTCGGCTAAAATTTAAGGAAATTTTCATTCCATCCAATCATTCCATCCAATTTTACCCAGTTTGTTTGATGTTTTAATCCTTCGCTTAATAACTGCGAAATAATTTTATAAATGACTATTGCTAAATCTTTCACCATTATTTAGAAGTCCGTTAAAGTTAGGAACGTTGGTTGATGCAAACTATTTTCCCCACAAAGTGTTGGCAAATTGTTAGTTTCTTTAGTAATGTCGAAAAGTAATGTTAAATCTCGATAGAAAGGGCTTTGAACGTACATGGGAAGAATACCATTTTTCTGGTGTTCTAAATTGATATTTTCACTGTTATTATTTGTATTAAAAATAATAGGTCTGTCTAGAATGATTGCATATAAATTCGCCATTTCTGCTAGTACTAGGCTGGTAATCAGTTTGTCGAGAGTAAAATGGTTAATTTTTTCCAAATTTGTTTTAAGATACCGTCGCCCGACTCCAATAACATTTAATCTTTGGTTAGTTTTAAGGAAATGATTCATAATATCATTTGCCAAAGTCTGTGACAAGTGCGCGCAACATAAGTAAAATTTGATTACTGTGCTGTATAGGCTTATTATTTATCCCGGTAAATTATTAGCCCTATTTTAGAACGACGATAAATAAATAAAAATCAGAGAGTACAAATATTCATACTGTGAGCATGCTCCATCAAATACAACGTGCAAAGAATAGTTTCGACGATTTAAAAATTATGATTTTGGCATTGAAGATAAAGAGCATGGAAAACCACCCAAAAAATTTGAAGATGCTGAATTGGAAACGTTATTGGCTGAAGATTCTTCTCAAACAAGATCAGAATTGGCTGTAGCATTAAATGTTGATCGATCAACTGTTGCAAAACGTTTACAAACAATCGGAATTGTTCAAAAAGCTAACAACTGGGTTCCACATAAATTAAAAGAAAGAAAAAACCACTACATACAGACCACACAATCAATTTTGAATCGAACCATCCAATAAATCATAAACTAGCAGCTTATTCACACATGATTAATATATTAAATAACATCCTTATGATGGACAATTGCACTAAAGAACTAAACACAATCAAATTTATAGCACAAAAGAGAAATTACAATAGAAAATACATATCAACTAATTACAACAAAACACAAAGCAAAACAACACAAATTTTTTTTTTCACAATTTAAATTTATTTAAAAAGCAGGGATAGGAACGAAAACAACCACTTACGTCATTACAAAGTTGGAGCTCGGGGAAAGTTGGAGGTTGAATTGGGGTTGAATTGGTGACTTAGTCGAGGGTCGGGTGAGTAGTTGATTTTGTGATTTCATTGGAAATTACGCTGCCATTGAATTGCAGGTTGAGTTATAGACTGACTTGGATATTAAGGTCAGATTGTAAAGGGATTAATGGGTTCAGTTGGAGATTGAGTTTAGATGAGTAAGGGGTTAAGGGGTTCAGTCAGGGATTGATTGATTCGGGAGTTAGTTTGAGTTGACTTTATATAATCTCACGAACGCACGTAATACAGACCGAAGTTCTGATCACTTCGTGAGGTTTCAGCCCTTTATATTTTTCAAATTGCATAAGTGTTGAGAAATCGGGTGATTTGTGACACCGAGAACGGTGCAAGAAATTTCAAAATTGGCCGTGTTTCATTCTAAGTATTATGTTTCGTAATACATTTACGTTGCGGTTCATTTTCACCCTTAATCCCCTTGATTTCTTAATGAGGGTAGTTTTTTCTAATTGCATAATTGTTGAGAAGTCGGATATCCATCACTGAGATCGGCGCAAGAAAATTATAAATTGAAATTTGACCGCTTATTTAATGCTTATTTACTATAAATGTTCATATTTTGTGTCCAAGGAAATTATCAAATATTGAAATTTTAAATATTTATTTTACTATAATGCTCTAAAACCTTAATCAATTTCTTTACAATTATTTTTCGCGATGATTATGGTTTCGTTAAGAGTCTTGAATATTTTTTGTTGGATGGAATGAAAATTTCTTTAAATTTTAGCCGAGACACACCTTCGGGATGAAAATTTCATGCTAAAATCTCATACGTAGTTGTGGGCATGTAAAGTTGAAGGTAGATTAGACAACGTTTAAAGTGTATTTCAAAATCCTATTCGTCTATTCGTAGTTTTTTGTTTAGCAAAAAGCAAGCAAATTACTAGCCGGTGCGACGGGCGGTGATGGTGAGCCAGTGGATTTTGAATCCAGCTGGTTTTAAAGCGATTGATTTGGAATTTAGTTAAAACTAAATTTATAAGATTTAAATTAATGAAAGCGGCTCCTGTTTCATTATGTATCATTATTTTGGAATTCAATCCAAATTTCTACTTGATGCAATTCAAAAGTTATTTGGATTGAAAAAATCTTATATAATACTACACTGATGACATCATTGTTCCCCCCATCATCAATATTTTATGAAACGTGTTGGTTCAAGGCCATGATTTTAAGGATTCGTGAAGTAATTTGAATTTTCTATTTCAAAACTAATAAAATTTAAGACGCGTTCGCATTTAAAAAATAAAATGACCTTGAACACGTCTATCAAATAATATAAACCAGCTGCTTTGGAACATTTTTTCACTAAGTTGTTCGTTGCAAGCTTTTCCAAATAGGTTTCAGAATTTTCCGATAAAGGAGCCATTTATTGTAGAGATACTTAGTTCTGTGTTTCGCAAAATAAGCCAATACATCTTTCTGAATTTAACATTGTTTTTCTTTTTTCTTTTTTACGTGATTTTCCACTTTAACTTAGCATCAAGGAGCATACCTATATATTTAGCTGTATTGACATATGGAACCTGTTTTGAATTAATTTCTATTGGAATCCAGTTAACCTTTCGATTAGAAAAGTCGATATTCCACCAAGTGGCGGGTCGTGACCATAAATTCAGAGAAGGCTATTAAATATTTAAAAATCCAAGCTATTGAATATATAAAAATTTGTACAGGTTCCCACTTCAACGTATGAATATAGTCCACTTTGAGGGTAAACTACTTGGCATTTTTTGATCGAACGGACAACGTTTAAAGTGTATTTCAAAATCCTATTTCTATTCGTAGTTTTTTTTAGCAAAGAGCCTGATTTACTCGCTAGCCGGTGGGATGGGTAGATCCTTATGCATTGAGCATTACATCATTATACAGTTCGAGAAATTTCTGGTTACGGAAGAGCGCAGCTCACTGCATTAGAAGACGCCTTCCATCAATAAAGCGAAGGTACTAAACAGCGTCCTGAGAGAGTTCATTTGGCTGCACGGAAATTTGCGAAAAAGAAGCTTCAATTTTGTTTGGCAGGATGCTCTTATCTAACAAACAATTTGCTTACGATGTTGAACAATCGAACCGATGAGTTGTTTTCTCGTCTTAATTCCAGACTTTTGTTAATTTTCTATCGTGCTAAACGATTGGCTTGTTCGTCCCCTCTATTTGTAACTCAAGCAACTGCTGTCGTAGATTCATGTGTTAAACTATTAAAAATTCTACATGATACGAGGGAAGAAAATCCACCAGATGATTTAGAACAATCTTTGAATCAAGCATTGTCTGAATTTGAAGGTAACGAGAATCTTGACACCGATACACCAACTGAAAAAGTTAATGAATTGGAAGGAACAGCGATGCAACCAGGGGCTCCTTCACATTTAAAACAAGAAACGGGGCAAGTTTCATTTCCGAATATTTCCGTATCTCAAGCTGATATTACCTTTAAACAAATACCTAATGTTCATGTTGCTAAAACATCGCAAAATTCTTCAAGAAAGTGAAAAAGTAAATTAACCCCACCATAAAAATGGAATATACAGTTACGGGTCCTATACCTCCCAGGCCGCCGAAAGAATTTTATTTCGAGCAGAACGTTTAGCTAATGTGTTATTGCGAAAAACGGCTTGGGACTGGTATTAGTCTTTTATCGAACGGCGAGGTGATGTGTCCTACTAAGCGATTTGCTATCTTTAGTTGTCTACCGGACAATCAATTATATCCCATTTTACGAGAAAATATGAGTTTCTCACTTCAATCCTGATTAGCTGGTAAACATTTCGAGTCAGTAGGTATCCTTATAAATAAATGTGTCGAAATAGATGATGCTTGGAGCCGTTTGAATTAACAAAAAGCTAAACAAAGATTTATAAATGAGCTCACGCACCATATAACTACGGTGAAATGTTTAATCAAGATTCCTCAAATTCAACACATCAAGTATTTAGTGAACCGCAAGCTTGGTCAAACGCAAATAATTTTCCATATTACGCGTCGCACGCTCCCATTGACAGAGAATATAGTGTTTGTGGTATTAACAGAGAACCGAAAAATCTACCCAATTTTTCAAATTATCGAAAAACTTGATGTTTACAGACAGCATTATCTCAGAATAGTTCCTTATATAATGGCACTACTAATTTACGAAACTTTACCTCACCTAATGAAAATCATACGTGTCAGGTTCCTATTCAACAAAAAAAAAAAAAAATTAGTTTTTTGTAGGTTCGTTACTCAATGTTCTTGAAGATAGACGACTTTACGCGGATGTAATTTTAGATAATGCGCTTTATAAGGGGTTGTTAAACAGTGGTCCTAATATTACGGTGCTATAGGGTAAGGTTTGGAAAAATTGTAAAATCATCCTCTTTTTAAATTTAATCATCTTCCTGGTTTTCTAAATACGGCTAGCGGTGAGAAAAATCGTGTATTTGGACATATACTCAATCCTATCACTTATTTGCGGAAAAAGAAATCTATGAGAATTTATACTGCCCCAAGTCTTACCTAACCTCTCCACTTGGTCATTGACTTTTGGGAGCTTTTCGGATTGAAACCTATTGTGGTAGAAGAAATTCTAGAGCTATCTAATGGTTCAATTTCCACAAATTATAAGCTTATGAGGAATCCCAGCTTGCTCACTTAATTTCACTTTTCCCATTTTACGTTAAAGAAGGATTGGGTGGCACTAGCCTTCTAACGCATATCATTGATATCAAGGACGTACAACCAGTTAAACAACGGTATTATCCGATTTCGCCGGCAGCACAAACAAATTTTGACTCAGAAATCGAATGGATGCTAAAACTTGGCATAACTGAAGAAAGCCAAAATTCCTGGTCATTGCCCATTACTCTCGTGCGAAAAAAATCAACTGGAAAGGTTAGATTGTGTATAGTAACTACTAAAGATGCCTACGCTCTGCCTCAAATAAAACTGTTGTGTCAGTTTACAATGATGCCTTTCGGCGTGTCTAATGCTCCCCAATCGCTCTGTCGGTTGATGCATCGCGTGATCCATCACCAGTTGCATGACCAGGTCTTCGTTTATCTGGACGATCTTCTTATTGTTTCTGCCACATTGGAAGAACACTTCACTCTTTTGTTTGAAGTTGCTCAACACTTGCGTCGTGCAAATTTGACAATCAATGTGGAGAAAAGCCAGTTCGTCATGAAAGAAACGAAGTATATCGGTCATGTGATTGGAAATGGGACGATTCGCATGGATTCCGACAAAATAGAAGCCATCTCGAATTACCCTCAACCAACAATGGTGAAACAACTTCGAACATTTTTGGGGTTGTCGGGTTGGTAACAGCGTTTTATATCTAATTATGCTGATATTGCTGCTCCACTTGTCAATGGTTTGGTCCGATCAAGCAGTTGATGCAATTAAACGTCTTAAGACGGCTTTAACTTCTGCGCCAGTCCTTCGGAATACAAATTCCTTTTTAAGCAATTTTATATTTAGTGCGATGCTAGCAGTTGTGGATATCGTAGCGTGCTATTCCAGAACACGGATGATCAAGGTGAGTATTCTATTGCTTTTTTCACATAAATTGAACTCTGCACAAAAGAAATATAGCGTGACTGAGCTTCAATGTGTCGCTGGGATCATTAGCGTACAAAAATTTAGACCGTATATTGAAGGTTAATCATGCACCATCATAACCGTCCATTCAAGTCTAAAATGGTTAATGGAGCAGAGAGTCATGTCAGGACATCTAGCGAGATGCAGCCTAAAGTTGCAAGAGTTTAACCCCAAGACCAACTTCAAGGTAATTGACGCAAAACTATTCATTCTTCCATCAAATTATAATGAGCGTGATAATATTGAGTTTTCTCACTGGAAACTAGTAGTTCCTCAGTCCCATACAAACTCATTAATAGTAAACCTCATACCTACCAGTTTACATATGGGTTATGAGAAAACCTTGGAATTATTGAGACGTCAATTTCATTGGACCACCATGTCAAGAGACATCCGGCAATATATTATCAATTTCGAACGTTGTAAGGCCATAAAACCTACAAACTACTTAACTCGACCAGTAATGGGAGATTACCATGAAATCAATACACGATTCATTAAATGACAATTATGTCATTATTAACAACACTTCTGAACGATCGTTTAATATTTAGCAAATAGTTTCCGGACACCTAAAGGATGCTTATTCCCGTAATGCTAGCAGATAGAACTTGCGTAGCAAAGTACGTGAATTGTATCCAGGTCAAAAAGTCTTCGTAAGAAATTTTGTTAGAAGTAACGCTGGTGAAAATTTTGAATCGAAAATTGCTCCGAAATTTATTAAAACTTTCGTAACTAAGAAAATTAGCAATGTTCCTTATGACCTGCATACTCCTACCGGTAAATCTATGGCTGTTTTAGTAGAAAAAACTTTTGTTGTAACGAGGAGTTTAGTGAAATTTTTTGCCTTGAAAATGTTTCAAAAAAATGAAAATTCGACACAATTTTATAAAGATTTATTAAATAAAATTTAATAATAACATAAATTGGTCTATAATTAGCCACTTATTAAAAAAAATTTAAAATATAAATCCGCAGCAATTCAAGAAGGTCTGTAAATTAAAGCCACCCAGCAGCGCGCTACACGCTAGTCGGCTGAAATAGCTGCAACAGGTAACTTCTTGTAAGTCTGCAACGATGATTTATCTTTTGATTGGAAATCGTTACACTTTTTTAATTAAAAACTTATTTCTTCCTATTATCCAGCCTCACATTAATTAAAATTTAAGAAATTGCACTAAACTATAGCGTATATTTTAATGTTTACACGTTTATATCTCCTACGAATTTTAAAGGCGTTAAAATAATTAAAGAAGGATTCAAGTTCTAAAACCGAATTTTCAAATTTCGAAAGAGCCTGCCGGCTGTTATCAGTGTTGTGCAAATACGCCTATTTTGAGAATGTCTACACACAAATGTCGACAGTAGCGTAGACAATAATTTTCGAGGTAGACAATGCAGAAAATTCATAGACAATTAGCATATTACATTTAGTGTTGTTTTTATGTTTGTATAGAGTTCCTATCTTATGGTAAATGACTATTACGCTCATATTTGAAGTTTCGTAATCATCCAAAATGTAAATTATAAATTTAATTTCCGTTAGTTACACTGAATTTTCATTGACACATTTAAAACTGTACTAAATTCTTCCTTTGAATTATTCAAACAAAATTTTAGGTTTTCAGTTTTTTATCCTTCCTAATTAATTTTGAATTATAAATTGCTTATTGTTAAATTTATTTAATTTGGTGAATTTGTTTATACCTATGTGACTAATTTTTATGATTTTGAAAATTAATTTGAAATTTCCAAAATTTTCTCAATATTAAAATTCGAATAAAAATTATCTAACTCTTTCTGATCGAAAATTAGGGTGGAATTTTATGGAAAACCAAAAATGATGGTAACCTAAAAATAAACTTACTGCAATTAGATTTCTATAAACATATGTAACACACACGTTTATATGACATTTAAATAATAAAAATTTATCAATAAATGTATCCTAAATAGATTAAATCCATTTTTACAAACCACCCATCGGATTCTAACATTACATGATTTTATTGCAATTGTATATGTAAGCTGATATAATTTTGGCATTCCATCGATGAGGGGAATACATTTTAAACCACAAACTTTATATTAACATTTTCTTGATAGCAAACACGTTGGATTCATTTATTATTTGAAAAAAAAATAAAAAAAAAATCGGAAAAAAGTTTACTGGCCAGACATTCGGTAATATCAAAGCCAACTTAATAAATAAAGCCTCCATGTTGACGATATTTTTTTAAAAGCTTTTTTTAAGGTATCAAAAAATCCAAAAGAAATTGTTTATTCCATAGTTTTTATATGGAGAGATATGACCTCAGTTTATTCAAAATATATTAATGAAAATTGACTCGAAATTAATTTTATTTTGATTCAATTGAAACTATAAACTTTATTTTCCACCTGACTTGGACGATTTTTTCGTGAGCTTTTCCAATTTACGGTAATAATGGTAACAAAATAAGATATTTTATATCTGAAAAAGCTTAAAAACAGAGTACATGCATGTAAAAAAGAGATATAAATATAAAGGAAAAGGCGCGACGTTTACAATAATAAACATGACAAACAATAAAGAAACAAGGTAAACATAAGAGAAATGAAGCAAATACATAATATGAAGCATATTATCAGATGACAGCAAATAAAAAGCAAAGCCTACTTAATAAATAATAAAAATATTATTTTCAAAGTTTGTTGTTTTTTTTTGTTTGTCATCCGCTCATCATACTTCGTCAGTATTTTTTCCCTTTACGTGTTGACCTTGTTCGTATATTTTTTGTTATTTTATTATTGTAAATGTCGTGCCATTTCCTATTTCATATGTTTATCTCTTTTTTATATTTGTGTACCTACTCTATTTTTAAGCTTTTTTAGAAAATCAAATATTTTATTTCATTATTCCTGGCGGGAAATTGTCAATTATTTACCCAATAATTCGACAAGAAACATTTAGTTGTACAGTGCTGGTAAAAAAAAAAATCGGCAAACATATTTATTGCAAATTGGAGTCTTTTTTTGCTAAAATTACAAAACTTTTGAAAGCAATTGGTTTATTGTTTCATTTTAAATACATGTATGACGTAATTTTTTGAAGAAAAAAAAAAAATTGACCTGCAATTTAGGGGCAAAACACCGAAAAATGCCAAAATATTCAAAATACGTTGATTGGTGTTAAAGTAATGTAATAAATTCAACACTTATTAAACACTCATTAGGGTGCAGATGTTTTATTGCCTGTAATTTATTTTTTGAGTATAAATAGTGCATATTTTGTAAGATTAAGTTATTCTGTAAGTGATCCTAGACAAATAAAGAATAAAGTGCAATTTTAGTTAAAAAAAATGGGAAAAGTTAGTGACCAGTGTAAAAGCAATATGTTGATTTTGGCGCGAGAAAATTTAACCACGCGTGAAATAGGTGAATGATTAAACATTCTTAAAAGTACTGTCGCATAGAATATTTAAAAAAATCAAGAGATGGGCGGTACACAAAGAAAGAAAGGCTCTGGAAGGCCCAGAAAGACAACGCCAGTGGAAGATCGTTTTATACTATTACAAAGTCGTCGGAACCGTTTTAAAACTTCATCGGACATAAGACAGGATCTTGAGCGAGCAACGGGAAAAAAATTCAGCCGGCTTAGTGAGAAAAAGATTTGTTAAAGCTGGTTTGAGAGCACTTAAACCAGTCCGGAAGCCTTAGTTCACATTACTAGTGAAAAAAAAAACGTTTGCTATAGGCCCAGGAGCATGTTAATTGGACTCCAGAGATGTGGAATGATGTGATTTTCTCCAATGAATCAAAATTCAAGCTGCATGTTGGAGATGGAAGAATTCTCGTAAGGAGAAAACCTGACGAGAGACTTAGTAATGAATGTCTTTTAAGACTTCCACCGAAAAAAGAAGGAGTTATGGTCTGGGGATTCTTTTCTGATAATGAAACCGGTCGATTGTGCTTCCTTAGTTCCAGCGTTACAGCAGCTGTTTATCTGCAGGTCCTTCAGAACGAATTTGAGCCTTTTGCGTTAAAGCTTTTTGGTGAGACTTGCAAATTTATTTTTCAACAGGACAATGCTCTGTGCCATACCGCCAAAATTGTGAGTTATTAATTTTGAATTGTAGATAGACAAATTGGCTTTCAGATAAACATAAATAATTTGTTTTTTTTCTTATCTCTTCATTTAAAAGTAAAAAAGTACTTCGAAGAAAAAAGTATCGATGTGTTGAGCTGGCCCCCCTACAGTCCAGACTTAAATCCAATTTAAAATATTTGGTCTATAATGAAGCTAGAAGTAGCAAGGAAGCGCCCAGAATCGATTGAAGCTTTAAAAAGTTTATTGATGATGATTTGGGAATCCATATCTCCTGCGACTTTGGAAAAATTTATCAAATTCAATGAATCGGGGGTGTATCGCTGTAATAAAAGCAAAAGGCGGTCCAACAAAATACTAATATGTAAGATTGAACTTCTACAAATCAATAAAAAACAAACAAAAAAATAAAAAATAAGTGTTTAATTTATTACATTACTTTAACACCAATCAACGTATTTTGAATATTTTGGCATTTTTCGGTGTTTTGCCCCTAAATTGCAGGCCAATTTTTTTTTTCAAAAAATTACGTCATACATGTATTTAAAATGAAACAGTAAACCAATTGCTTTCAAAAGTTTTGTAATTTTAGCAAAAAAAGACTCCAATTTGCAATAAATTTGTTTGCCGAATTTTTTTTTTACCAGCACTGTACAACTAAATGTTTCTTGTCGAATTATTGGGTAAATAATTGACAATTTCCCGCCAGGAATAATGAAATAAAATATTTGATTTTCTAAAAAAGCTTAAAAATAGAGTAGGTACACAAATATAAAAAAGAGATAAACATATGAAATAGGAAATGGCACGACATTTACAATAATAAAATAACAAAAAATATACGAACAAGGTCAACACACACGTAAAGGGAAAAAACACTGACGAAGTATGATGAGCGGATGACAAACAGAAAAAAACAACAAACTTTGAAAATAATATTTTTATTATTTATTAAGTAGGCTTTGCTTTTTATTTGCTGTCATCTGATAATATGCTTCATATTATGTATTTGCTTCATTTCTCTTATGTTTACCTTGTTTCTTTATTGTTTGTCATGTTTATTATTGTAAACGTCGCGCCTTTTCCTTTATATTTATATCTCTTTTTTACATGCATGTACTCTATTTTTAAGCTTTTTCAGATATAAAATATCTTATTTTGTTACCATTATTACCGTAAATTGGAAAAGCTCACGAAAAAATCGTCCAAGTCAGGTGGAAAATAAAGTTTATAGTTTCAATTGAATCAAAATAAAATTAATTTCGAGTCAATTTTCATTAATATATTTTGAATAAACTGAGGTCATATCTCTCCATATAAAAACTATGGAATAAACATTTTCTTTTGGATTTTTTGATACCTTAAAAAAAGCTTGTTTTCATCATGGAGGCTTTATTTATTAAGTAGGCTTTGGTAATATGTACAAAATAAATAAGAAAGTCCTTAAGTTGGAACAATAACCACAAAACCAAAAAAAAACAGAAGTTTTTTTTATATAATATTCTGTATTTTATTAACGAAAGGATCAAAATGTAAACCAAACCCAGAAAATACAAAATGTTGCATACTAAATAACTTGCTGTTCGATTTTCTTTTCGCATGATGTCTTTTCTGTATCTTAGGGTGGATTCTACTCGAATATGATTCATTATTTTATTCTTTGAATATTTTTAAATAATATAAATTTTCCAAATTATGTATATATTACAATCTACAGATTGAACTATATGAATAATCTACAGTACATGCAATAAGAATGGCGTACGATTGTTTTACAGAACCCAGTTTTAGATATTAATTTAAATGATCATGCAAAATTTTATTGAATATTATGTCATATTAAGGGCATTGGAACTATGAATGGATAGGGCACCATTGCAAAACCAGTATGAAAATTGGAGCACGAGCGACAGTGAAGAATCTTAGTGCCTTATTTTAAACAAAAAATCATATTCGAAGGCCCCAGTTTCGTCAGGTTCGTAGAAAAAATACTATTACATTAACTGGACTGCTTCAAGATTCAATACATTGTCAACCTATTTAACATTATTTCACTGAGTCCGCGAGTTACGCTGGTCGCTTGTTAAATAGTAGGGTTTTTTTGTATAGCATAAACCGACTGTTTGAGGCTGAAAGAATGGCAAATGAAGGGTTTGTAACAGTATCGACCGGGGATGTGTCGGCTGTTAACAGAAATTGTTCACTCAGAGGCTTCGGGGCGGTCCTCTCTGGCCGGCTAGAGCTCAGGGTGTTGGGTGTGGGATTTCCCGAAGTATAAGTAAACCGTGTTAGACCGCGATAGTGGGAACAAAGGAGACAATAAGGGAAAACAGGTAAAGGCAGGATCAACTCACCTCACTGCAGCGACTACACTTACCGCTTCATCCTCGCAATTGAGCTCTTAGCTACTCATCATCTGCAAAGCGAAAAAAAATAGCGGATTTCACAACAGAAGCAGAAAAAAGTAAGACCGGTATTATCACTTTGAAATAAAAATATTTGGATTATGCTAGTATAAACAATTCATTATTTAATTTATTGAGCAGAAATAAAGAAAAATTCCGAATTACAATAATGATGAAAATTCCAGCACTAAAAAAAATTTGTTTACTTAACCTAACTATGACGTCATACTATTCTACGTTTAACAATAATTTCTAGGAAGTTACGAAAGTATAAATAATTCCTCAAATGAAAAATAAGATAAAAAAAAGAGTCATAAACTTTACATAATTATGTGTAGATAACTAGGGGATTTCAGAAATAAAAAAATTTAAATTTAATATAATAAAACTTAACTAATAATCAAAAACCTGAGTGATGACCGATGCAGCATTCCATCATTTTGTCGTATGATTTTATTAGTCGAACGGATTGTATAAACAACCGTTTTATTAATATTGTTTCACACACTAATTATATTGTTTATTAGTATGTTGTCTATACACAACTATATATGCACTATTATTGTTATTTATTTATTTATTGTTTTCTTAATTTTCACTCAACTTAAGTTCTAAATTACACATGGGCAAAATCGCACCACTTATCATAACCGAATATTTTCGTTACTGGTCACCTTTTGTTTTAATACAAAACCACTGTTCTAACGGTTTATTTCGATGAGTTCGAGGCGTCCCACAGAAAAAGTTTTTGGGTTTTTTTTTCTTCACACTTTATTAGGCTAAACGACACTTGCACTCGGGCTTTTTATTTCTCGAATATCTATTTTCACGACCATTTGGTCAAGCCCACCACTAAATTGATTATCACTTATTCGATTTTATTACCGTTATAAATTTTGATTTTTGGTTTTTGTTATATATATTTTTTTTTGTTGTTTGTACGGAACTTGAGCTTAATTAACTTAACTTAAAATTATTTTATATAAACTTAATAGACATTTGGCATTTTCTTCATTATTATATGCGTTACTTCTCACTATCTCACTTAAAAGTTTTATTTGAGTTTATTTTTTTTTATTTTCACAATATACGATAACCACTCAATTTTTATTTCAAAGTAAAAAAACATACATTTTTATGGGTATCGACCACGATAAAAGCACAAAATAATTTTTGCTTTTAAAGACAAAAAAAAATCACTATTGTTTCGCTAAGTGATCGAGAACTTAAGAGCCCAAGGATAGCAAACCAAAAAAAAACTGACCTGATACTTAAAACCGCATTCGAAAAACTGACCACTCCAAAGAGTGGAACGGGACAATCTTGTATGATTTCTCTAACAGAAAAAAAACAAACTTTTCGCGCGGTGATACATGAATTGAATTTTGTAATAATAATAAATAAAAAAAAAAAATATACTAATTCAGGGGTCTACAACATGTCAAGCTTGGAACACCGTTTGCAGCGCCGGTCGTTACAGGTTCTCGAAATAGAATTACAGATTAATTTTTAAAAATAACAATAACGAGAGCAGAAAAACATGATTATATTGAATCGGAGGTAAAATCATAATGATAAAATATTTAAAAAAAATCCCCGCAATAGTTTTAGGTAAACAGCAAAAAGTAAGTAGATATCCTCCCTTAAATATTGAAAAGTTGCGGAAAAACCGATGAAGGACCTGTTCAAAATCGATCTTGTAAAGTACTATTAAAAATTATTGTCATTTTTTCAGATAAATTACATTTAAAACGCTCAACGATCAAATTCAGCTACTTCATTAAGCTCGTCCTACGCTATTGGACGTAAACATGAATGGCACATTTGTTCTTGGGTTCGGCTCTGGTGACAGATCGACGTAAAGCCAGATAGTTGAACAAAGTTACGAGTTGGTTTTAACGGTTCGGCAAATATGAGCTGTGTATGAACCACACACAATTCAAATATCAGCACACAATTGGGGTGAAACAAATAACGCAGCCACTGATTTTACAATATTGTGTTCATTGATTTTGTTGTATTTTATTTTTATTAAAAAATGGTTTATTAACAAAAATTCAATCAAAAGATATACAACAATTTATTATTTTATAATTTCACAATGATGTTTGTCTTCAATGACGATTAGCAATAGAATAATAAATTCTTCATGAATTTTCTTCTTTGCGATTAAAATTCTGCAGTACATCAAAATTCTTTAATTTTAATTGGATCCATAATCCAAATAAATGCATGTTGTTGACGGCTGATTGGTGTATCCGCTGTTGCTATAAAATAAATCCAAATGCCACATTTGGAACTAACATCGCAAGGTGTCTAACTATCAGTTGGATCTCAAACCATTAATCGCAATGTATGCCCTTTACAACCTATATAGTCACTATATGAGCCAATCTCTGAGATTCGTGCTATTTGGTATAATAGAGAACAACGTCCTTGTTCCAAACGAAATTCGTCGATTTATTAACATTCAAAATTTTTTTGAAAGAGCCCTACGGCTCATATCAAAATGGCACTGAGTGATTCTAATTCCGCAATGTATGCCTTTTACAACCTATATAGTCACTATATGAGCCAATCTCTGAGATTCGTGCTATTTGGTATAATAGAGAACAACGTCCTTGTTCCAAACGAAATTCGTTGATTTTCTAAATTTTTTTTCAAGAGCCCTACGGCTCATATCAAAATGGCACTGAGTGATTTCAATTCCGCAATGTATGCCCTTTACAACCTATATTGTTACTATATGAGCCAACCTCTGAGATTCGTGCTATTTGGTATAATAGAGAACCACGTCCTTGTTCCAAACGAAATTCGTTGATTTTCTAAATTTTTTTTCAAGAGCCCTACGGCTCATATCAAAATTGCACTGAGTGATTTTAATTCCGCTATGTATGCCTTTTACAACCTATATAGTCACTATATGAGCCAATCTCTGAGATTCGAGCTATTTGGTATAATAGAGAACAACGTCCTTGTTCCAAACGAAATTTGTTGATTTGTTAATTTTCTAAATTTTTTTGCAAGATCCCTACGGCTCATATCAAAATGGTACTGAGTGATTTCAATTACCCAATGTATGCCTTTTACAACCTATATAGTCACTATATGAGTTAATCTCTGAGATTCGTGCTAGTTGGTATATTAGAGAACCACGTCCTTGTTCCAAACGAAATTCGTCGATTTAGTAAATTTCAAAAGTTTTTTTCAAGATCCCTACGGCTCATATCAAAATGACACTGAGTGATTCAATTCCGCAATGTATACCCTTTACAACCTATATAGTCACTATATGAGCTAATCTCTGAGATTCGTGCTATTTGGTATAATAGAGAACAACGTCCTTGTTCCAAACGAAATTTGTTGATTTGTTAATTTTATAAATTTTTTTGCAAGATCCCTACGGCTCATATCAAAATGGCACTGAGTGATGTCAATTTCGCAATGTATGCATTTTACAACCTATGTAGTCACTATATGAGCCAATCTCTGAGATTCGTGCTAGTTGGTATAATAGAGAACCACGTCCTTGTTCCAAACGAAATTTGTTGATTTGTTAATTTTATAATTTTTTTGGCAAGATCACTACGGCTCATATCAAAATGGCACTGAGTGATTTCAATTCCGCAATGTATGCCCTTTACAACCTTTATTGTCACTATATGAGCCAACCTCTGAGATTCGTGCTATTTGGTATAATAGAGAACCACGTCCTTGTTCCAAACGAAATTCATAGATTTTCTAAATTTTTTTTCAAGAGCCCTACGGCTCATATCAAAATTGCACTGAGTGATTTTAATTCCGCTATGTATGCCTTTTACAACCTATATAGTCACTATATGAGCCAATCTCTGAGATTCGAGCTATTTGGTATAATAGAGAACAACGTCCTTGTTCCAAACGAAATTTGTTGATTTGTTAATTTTCTAAATTTTTTTGCAAGATCCCTACGGCTCATATCAAAATGGTACTGAGTGATTTCAATTAGCCAATGTATGCCTTTTACAACCTATATAGTCACTATATGAGTTAATCTCTGAGATTCGTGCTAGTTGGTATATTAGAGAACCACGTCCTTGTTCCAAACGAAATTCGTCGATTTAGTAAATTTCAAAAGTTTTTTTCAAGATCCCTACGGCTCATATCAAAATGACACTGAGTGATTCAATTCCGCAATGTATACCCTTTACAACCTATATAGTCACTATATGAGCTAATCTCTGAGATTCGTGCTATTTGGTATAATAGAGAACAACGTCCTTGTTCCAAACGAAATTTGTTGATTTGTTAATTTTATAAATTTTTTTGCAAGATCCCTACGGCTCATATCAAAATGGCACTGAGTGATGTCAATTTCGCAATGTATGCCTTTTACAACCTATATAGTCACTATATGAGTTAATCTCTGAGATTCGTGCTAGTTGGTATATTAGAGAACCACGTCCTTGTTCCAAACGAAATTCGTCGATTTAGTAAATTTCAAAAGTTTTTTTCAAGATCCCTACGGCTCATATCAAAATGACACTGAGTGATTCAATTCCGCAATGTATACCCTTTACAACCTATATAGTCACTATATGAGCTAATCTCTGAGATTCGTGCTATTTGGTATAATAGAGAACAACGTCCTTGTTCCAAACGAAATTTGTTGATTTGTTAATTTTATAAATTTTTTTGCAAGATCCCTACGGCTCATATCAAAATGGCACTGAGTGATGTCAATTTCGCAATGTATGCATTTTACAACCTATGTAGTCACTATATGAGCCAATCTCTGAGATTCGTGCTAGTTGGTATAATAGAGAACCACGTCCTTGTTCCAAACGAAATTTGTTGATTTGTTAATTTTATAATTTTTTTGGCAAGATCACTACGGCTCATATCAAAATGGCACTGAGTGATTTCAATTCCGCAATGTATGCCCTTTACAACCTTTATTGTCACTATATGAGCCAACCTCTGAGATTCGTGCTATTTGGTATAATAGAGAACCACGTCCTTGTTCCAAACGAAATTCGTTGATTTTCTAAATTTTTTTTCAAGAGCCCTACGGCTCATATCAAAATTGCACTGAGTGATTTTAATTCCGCAATGTATGCCCTTTACAACCTATATAGTCACTATATGAGCCAATCTGTGAGATTCGTGCTATTTGGTATAATAGAGAACCACGTCCTTGTTCCAAACGAAATTCGTTGATTTTTTAATATTCTAAATTTGTTTGCAAGATCCCTACGGCTCATATCAAAATGGCACTGAGTGATTTCAATTCCGCAATGTATGTCTTTTACGACCTATATAGTCACTATATGAGCCAATCTCTGAGATTCGTGCTAGTTGGTATATTAGAGAACCACGTCCTTGTTCCAAACGAAATTCGTCGATTTAGTAACTTTCAAAATTGTTTTGCAAGATCCCTATGGCTCATATCAAAATGACACTGAGTGATTCAATTCCGCAATGTATACCCTTTACAACCTATGTAGTCACTATATGAGCCAATCTCTTAGATTCGTGCTATTTAGTATAATAGAGAACAACGTCCTTTTTCCAAACGAAATTCGTTGATTTTCTAAATTTTTTTGGAAGAGCCCTACGGCTCATATCAAAATAGCACTAAGTGATTTAAATTTCGCAATGTATGCCCTTTACAACCTACAGACTCACTATATGAGCCAATTTCTGAGATTCGTCCTATTTGGTAAAATAGAGAACAACGTCCTTGTTCCAAACGAAATTCGTTGATTTATTAACTTTCAAAATTTTTTTGCAAAGGCCCTATGGATCTTAATTCGTTGATTTCTTGAAAAGAAAATTGGAAATGAATGTTAGAAATTATTTGAGGCCTATTTTATTTGAATAACGCTATTTTTGTTAGATACACTGTTAAAGGATATACACCCGCATAAATATATGTCCAAAAACTTAATTTTTCTAAAATCTGAATTATGTCCAAAAACTTCACAGTACACTCGCTTAAATTTTAGTCCCAAAAAAAAAGTGTCCAAAAACTTCACACTGGTAATCCGGTTCTGGTAACGTGGTGAATGGTTGGGTAATTATGAAATGTCCCGGTGTCAGTGGATCATAAGAATCCGGAGATAGATCTCCAATTGGCCTGGAATTTAATAACGCTTCTATCTGTTTTATAAGCGTTAAAAATTCTTCGTAGGTTAGATGAGTTTCTCCTAATTCTCGTCTAATGTGGAGTTTGCAGGACTTTACTGCGGTTTCCCAAAGGCCTCCGAACGATGGTGCTGCTGGAGGAATGAAATGGAATATAATTAATTTTTCGGTACACCAGGCCTGAATGTTGTTTAAGTCGACTTCGCTAGTGAATGTTTGGTACAATTCGAAAACTTCCTTTAAAGCACCGACAAAGTTCGTGCCATTGTCACAAAATATTCATGGGCATTTCCTCGTACCGCGCAAAATCTTTTCAATGCTGCTATGAAGGTATTGGTGCTCAAATTTGAAACAATTTTCAGCGATACTGCTTTTGTGGCCATACAAATAAAAATGACCAAATATGCTTTATATGTTTTAGAGCCTCGATTGCGATGAATTTTGTTGTTAAAACAAAAGGTCCAGCAAGATCTGTTCCAATTTGAACGAATGGTTGGACTTGTCTGGTGACTCTGCATTCTGGTAATAGTCCCATTAATTGTTGTTGTTGTTGGCCTTTGTGACGACGACAGACGAAACATCTATGGATGATTTGACGTATCAGGTTTTTTGCTGTTGGTATTTGGAATTGTTGTCGTATGGTTGATATCATTAGTTTTAATTCAGCATGTAGGTGTTCATGATGCGTTTCCCTCACAATCAATTCGGTAATGGAATGTTTCATTGGTAATAAAATAGGATGTTTGGCATCTTATTTTATTTCTGCTTGGCTCAATTTTCCTCCAACCCGGAGTAGCTCGTTTACATTTAAAAAAGGATGAAAAGAAAATAAATTAGATTTTTTCGGTAATAGTAGATTATTTTTTAAATGTTTTATTTCGAGTCCATAAGACTCCGCTAGCACCATTATAAAAATAAAATGTTGAGCTACTTGAAACTCTGATACGGAAAGAACTATACCAACTTTCATCACCGACCGAAACATACTTCTAGTGGTAACATCTGCCGGGTTTTGGGATGATTTCACATAATACCATTGGCTTCTGTTAATATATGTTAAAATTTCGGAAGTGCGGTTAGCACTATATGTTTCCCACACCTTGGGTGGTTTGGATAATCAATTTAGTGTGATTGTATAATCGTTGCACAAATAAATCTTGGGCTCTTCTTTAAATTTCAGAGCCTCAATGATTAGGCGTAATAATCTGGTTAGTAGGGTTGCACCGCATAATTCCAATTTGGATACGGAGACGATCTTGATAGGGGCTACTCTCGTTTTGGCTGCGATTAGGTTAGTGCTGACAATGCCATCATTAACCGTACGTGAATATATCACTGCAGCGTAGGCGTCTTCGGATGCGTCTGCGAAACAATGCAACTCTACATCTCATTATGATGTATAAAGCCATCTAGGAATTTTTATTTGGGATAGTTGGTCGAGTTGATTTCTTATCTGCAGCCAATCTTGCTGTAATTCTGGAGTTAACTTATCATCTCAGTCAATCCCTGCAATCCATAATTTTTAGTATAGGATTTTTAAGCCTATGGTTACGGGTGACAGAAACCCTAAAGGATCATAAATTGGTGACGTCTCCGATAAAAAAATCCTTTTGGTGAACTTGGCGATTTCAGGCAGCTTGATCTTAAAATAAAACAAATCTTTAATTGGATGTTGTGGTTTATACCTAACACTGAAATCATTTTGGTCCCATCGGTTATGTTCCATGAAGAAAGCTCCCTTTCTTCGATGGCAATGTTATCTAGTAGAGCTGGATGATTTCCCGACCATTTGCGTAATCTAAATCTACCCTTTTTCAGTAGAGCAACTAGGTCCTTTTAAAGATTTAAGTCTTCGTTCAGGGTATTTGCGCCGGAAATAAGATCGTCCATATAGAAGTCCGACCTAAGCACGGAAACGTAGCAAGATGTTGGATAGGTTTTCTTGTACGGTAGGTCCAATTGGCAGATTATCATTCAGCGATTGGCTGTTTCAAAATTTGGCTGAGGCATCAAAAACGACGCGTAATCGGGTGGTGCTGCTTGATTCCTTGAAAACTGGATGATGTGATAAATAGAACAGAGAAAAGAGACTTTAGCCTTCACGGATTCAATACAGTTTTGTTCTTCATCGGACAGATGATGTTGGCAGGGCAACTCTTCTGCTTCCCAAAACTTTCTTAAGGTTTGTTCTAGATTATCGATTTTCATATTTGGTTGAACATGTAAGACAGTCAAAGGTTCTACATTTGGTTTAATTGATACCTGATTATAGTTTTCGCCAATTATCCAACCAAATCTGGTATTTTGAGCTATAAGCACATTGGGGATTAAACTAATTTTCCCATCCATCAATGAGTCGAAGAAATGGTCGCAGCCAAGAAGAACGTCGATTGGAGCTGGTTTATAATATACTGATCAGCGAGCGGTAAAGATAAATTGGATATTTGACGGTAACTGGTTTCAATATTTGTTGATGGTAACTTGGTAGAAATGGTAGGTATTATTAATGCACTAATTTGTAACTGATACTCATGGTCCCAAACGGAACCAATTTTAAAGTTTGTTACTCCTCGGGAAACACCAGCTTTGCAATTATTTAGGGTACCCACAGAAACGTGGGTCTTTAATCGAGAAACCTTGAGACCTTTAGCACAAACTTCAGTAATGAACGAATGTGTGGAACCGGAATCCAATAACGCTCGAACTACTATCCAATTACCTTTGCTATCCATAATCTGTATATTTGTGATTGGTAAGATATGAATATTTTTTTAGTTTTCTGGGTTGATTCGAGTATTGAATTACGAAATTCTAAGGCATTGTTAACAAAATAGTTCTCCGTTTGGGTTTTGGGAGTGGTGATTGAAACGGTGTCAACAACGGGTTGATTATGTTCGATATCGAGGTGTAAAAGGGTATTATTCCTTTTATTGCACTTCCGAATGCTTTGTTTATTTTAAATGGAAACAACGTGAATTCGCTCAAACAATTGAGAAGCACCGTTTGCTCTTGGCCATAAACTCTATACGATCGTTTACATGACTTATTTATAAACTTCGAACACTGATACAAATTATGTCGCTCTCCCATGCAGAGCGGACAGTTAGGTAAGGTGGCCGCGTGAAATGTCCTATTAGTACTAGGTATAGTGTAATTGGTTTAGGTTTTGGTTTGACATTATCACTATCACTCAATGCATCACTTCGCTTTAATAAAAACTTTACAAATTCGTCGATACTAGGGAAGTCATCTTCAGAAAATTCGTATTTCCACAGTTGTTTGGTTTCTTCGTCTAATTTGTCGAACGCCAGGTGTATGATCCACGGATCTCGGTGTTTTGGTCCAATTAATTTCAATCCTCGCACCGTTTCGTCTACAACATCATGAATACGCAAGATTGAGGGTGCATTGGATTTATTAACATTCGGTTGACGCAAAAAGTTTTTAATATATTCACTGACAATTTTTTTTTGTTTATCATAGCGTTTGGTTAAACGCTGAAATGCCTCGTAATAATTGGCATCGTCAATGCGGAAATGGAAAATTAATTTGTAAGGTTGATCTCTTAATTGACCGAAGAGGTATTTAAATTTCTGAGCCGGAGAAATTCCGGTAATCTCATGCACGGTGGATACGAAAATATCGTAAAAGGAATCCCATTCTATTAGCGATCCATCAAAAATAGGAAGAGTGAGTCTTGGTAGCTTGAAGTCGGATTTAAACGAAACGCCGATGTTTTGAGAATTATTAACGCTATCGTCTGCAGGATTGAATGGGCCGTTCTGCCGTTCAAAGGGTTAAGTGATTTTTCTCGACAAAGGCCTTAAAGTTTGGGTATCATAAGCGTCATCGGTTCCATCCATCTCAGATGGGACAGTGGGGTCAATATCAAAAATACTGTCCTCAACCTCGATGAACTGCTTATATAATTCTTGGACTTTCAGTAATCTAGCCTGTAATTGTTAAGAGTTGACCTTTAATTACCGGTTTTCTCTTATTTAATTTCTCACTTAATTAACAAAATTGGTTTACCTGAATTGGTTTCCCACGATGCGTCACTATTAATTTGTATCGTTCGGATTATAAGGACCAACTCCGCTGATGAAAATGTGACTGGGTCGATTTATTTCCAATAAGGTGCAAAAATGTGCCGAAAAACTGGTTTATCGGCGGATCGGATGATCCGGCTAGAAGCACTAAAAAAAAATGTATGGACCACACACAGTTCAAATATCAGCACACAATTGGGGTGAAACAAATAACGCAGCCACTGATTTTACAATATTTTGTTCATTGATTTTGTTGAATTTTATTTTTATTAAAAAACGGTTTATTAACAAAAATACAATCAAAAAATTTACAACAATTTATTATTTTATAATTTCACGATGATGTTTGTCTTCAATGACGATTAGCAATAGAATAATAAATTCTTCATGAATTTTCTTCTTTGCGATTAAAATTCTGCATTCTTTAATTTTATTGGATCCATAATCCAAATGCATGTTGTTGACGGCTGATTGGTGAATCCGCTGTTACTATAAAATAAATCCAAATGTCTCAGTTGGAACTAACATCGCAAGGTGTCTAACTATCAGTTGGATCTCAAACCATTAATCGGTGGTGAGTAACGTTGCTAACAATGTCCAACATTAGATGACTCATGTATACGTGTAGGATTCAATTTTTATTGCAATATTTTGTTGTAACAAAATAATTGGTATATATATATATATATATATATATATATATATATATATATATATATATATATATATATATATATATATATATATATATATATATATATATATATATATATATATATATATATATATATATATATATATATATATATATATCTATATATATATATATATATATATATATCTATCTATATATATATATATATATATATATATATATATATATATATATATATATATATATATATATATATATATATATATATATATATATATATATATATATATATATATATATATATATATATATATATATATATATATATGTATATATATATATATATATATATATAAATATATATATATATATATATATATATATATATATATATATATATATATATATATATATATATATATACGTATATGAATGCAATATTGATTTGGATTTTAGGTCAGGTAAGTATAATAAATTAATAATTAAATTCTAGATTTAAATATCATGTTTCGATGGATTGTCGTTGTTATGTTAAGGTCGGTGTAGACCTATTACTCGGGCCTTGCTCGAGTTTAATATCAGCAGGATTAGGGCAGGTAAGGTAATATCGAATCCATTTCTCTTTACACAAATATATTGTAATTAATATTACAGGTTTTTTTAATGATGTTGTGCAGCTGAAATCATGCAAGCTGTGTTATGAAATTCGTTGAATATAATTTTGATGTTAGTACCTTTGGCCCAAAGGTTATATGTCGTTTCCAGTTTTTGTAAGTTTAGGTCAAGATGTTTCGCCAGATACTATAACTCCCTGAAACCTCCAACTACCATAAAATCTATTGGCAAAATCCGTTTCCCTGCTACCAGTGAAGCAATTCGACTTAACATGTATGTGTCCGTGATATCAAACAAGCCAACCAATTGACGAGTTCGATTATAATAGTTCTTTCTACACAAGATATAGAATTAAGAAAATGGTTGGCCAATTATCCAGATATCGTTACTGATGTAGGTACCTGAGAACGTCGTGAATAATTAATAAACTCGATAAAGCCGATTACATCAAACCATTCGCATTTTCCTGGCAACTACAGAGAGTTTTCTTTTAATTTGTATATAATTGAATTTTATGATGTTCAAAGTTATCGGGATGATAATCTTCCAATGGACTACTACACATATTCCAGATCAAATCGTTCAGATTAAATTTGGATCTATTGTTCTGAATGGAGGCATCGAATTTAATAACTTCTATGATGCCAACGAAACTGCCTTTGTTGCTGCAAACGACAAAAGATACTATGTGTAGGCTTATTTGACGAAATGCAACTTATAAGTTTAGGTAGGACCAATTTTGCCAAAGTCATTCTTCTCGTTTACTTCGAACTCGATTTGTACGGTAGATGAGTGGGTTGGATGATCAATGCGCAAAAGTCAAAGTTAGTGAGCATCAATGCTAGTGGCCTATGTTAACTCTAATTTTTGACATACTGAGTATCTGACAACATTAAACCAGTTTAAAAAAAATTAATCAACCAATCTTAATGAAAATAATTGTTTCACTCACTGTTCGGATTAAGACTCGGATATAATCGTGATGCAATGACAACCTCTGAACAACGGATAAGTATAATTTCCTTATATCCATCGGCTGACACCCATACCGGTTATAGGCGGAAACGTGCTTGCAATCTTACGATATGCCCAATCATTTTAGAGCGTGAAAATATACATTATCACACCTCAGATCGGGCTACCAACTCCTTTACTGCTACAACAGTAAGAGAGCTAAGCGTTTTTAGATTAATTGATTGAGTCAAATGAAAACTATAAAAAAAATAATGTCCACCACCCAGATTGACTAAAATTGTGACACCAAATAATATTCTGGGCTGACGCAGTACACATAAATGAAACCAGGGCTAAATTTTTATATGTACGGAATAAGCAACGAATTAATGCAAAAAAAACCAACCAAACTTAAAATTGTAAAACCCAAAACTATTTTATTTATTATTTTTTAGTTTAAGTCCATGGTGATGTATGACCAATAAAATCATCCTCTCTGCAGCAAACAACTGATGAGATTTTGATCATCGTTTACAATCAGTACACACAAAAAAATATTTATCCCAATACAATTCGCCTTATGTTCTCTAATATGGGTAAGTATGGGTTCCCTACTTATATCTAAACCATATTTATATACAAAAATTGGTATCTCAATTCATATTTAAATATTTCGGTATTTCCATTTAGAAAGATAAAAATTAATTTAAGATAAAATTCGATTAGTTTTTGATTGGTTCCATACAATCTCGTTTAGGTAAAGTATACTGAAAGCATTTTGTTCCTAAATCCAGAAATGTTTTTTTTTTGTACTGTATAAATATTTTAAATAATGATACGAAAAAGTTTAAATTGGCTTTTCAACTTTTATATGAGCTTTGAGAATATTCAAGTTTGTTTTATGAATAAAATAAATTTAAAGCCCATTGCATATTAAAAATCAATAAAATGATAAAATAATTGACAATATGCAGCCTTTGTGTAATTTTATATTGAAATAATTGTCACTCATTATTAGAGTCGTAATAATTGATGAAAATTTATTATCGCACTAAACATAAAATTTCGGTTTTGTGCACATTAAGAGCCTTATTTCTAAAGATTCAAGTAATCTAATGAAATGTACTTGAATTAACCGGTTAACTTATGATATAGAGCAGTTTTTATTTAAGCAAAATTCTACAATGTATTTTATGTTGGCTTGTAATTTCTATAAATAACATACCGTACGAAGCACGCGTGTGGTACCTCTATTTTTTGCTATATAACATTTTAAGTATGCTTTAAACCCTTATACCTTTTTAAAATCGTTAAAAACTCGAGTATGTAAGACAAAAGCATAAAACGACAACAAAAACCTCCAATAAATTTATCGAAATGGTGGAAATATTTTTTGTTGTTGTTGTTTTAAATTGAATCTAAATCTATATATTGTGTTTGTACCCGTCTTTTGAAGACAGCATGACATGACATAATTCAATTTACTTTCGTATTAAAAGATAAACTCTATATGTGTACATGCTTGTAAAGAGTGAACAATGTAATGTTAAATTTTATTGTTGTAGCTGTACCCCGAGTATTCGTATATTACATATTTTCAGCTAAATGGATGAAAAATTGATTTTTATAATTATTTTGCTGTAAAATGATGGATGCATTTTAATGAGATCGTCATGCAGTAAAAATAAAATTGAATTGAGAGGTTTGGTTTGGAATTGAGGTCAGACAAGATTTATTATTCGAGTGGAATTTTATGTTCGACATGATTTTATTTCATGATTGTTTTGTCATACTATTCTATTAGCTGGATATTACATTTATTTCATTCAAGTGGTTTTCTAATAATTAAGAAAGTTCTAATAAGTAAAAGTTGAAAGTTCTATTAACTCAATAAATTTAACCAGAAAGTAGGTTACTGCTTACATCTATTTAGTAAGATTTTGTAGTCACTTAATAAGAAAACTAAATGATCACGAGCAGCAAAAAAGCTTTTATTTTAATGTCCAGTAAAATGAGAAAATAAAATGTTTTGTAAAATCAAAATAAAAATTGCCTACCTTTTCGTAAGAGTTTTGTCACAAATATTCAAACACCAAAGCATTACGTAACTAAAAGTCAGTTCCCTAAGTTTTTGAATTTCATAAACATCTCTTCCAACAATTATGTAATATAACGAGACACGTGAAAACCTATCGTAACCATTAGTACAATTCACCTTTTGATAGCTTCCAGCGATACACAGCTGGACGATACCAGATAAAAATCTGATTTTACTAGTATTAGAACGATCCATTTTATAATAATTATCAAATGTAAGTCATATTTAAAATGTAAAACGTAAAATGTAAAATGTAAAATGTAAAATGTAAAATGTAAAATGTAAAATGTAAAATGTAAAATGTAAAATGTAAAATGTAAAATGTAAAATGTAAAATGTAAAATGTAAAATGTAAAATGTAAAATGTAAAATGTAAAATGTAAAATGTAAAATGTAAAATGTAAAATGTAAAATGTAAAATGTAAAATGTAAAATGTAAAATGTAAAATGTAAAATGTAAAATGTAAAATGTAAAATGTAAAATGTAAAATGTAAAATGTAAAATGTAAAAATGTAAAATGTAAAATGTAAAATGTAAAATGTAAAATGTAAAATGTAAAATGTAAAATGTAAAATGTAAAATGTAAAATGTAAAATGTAAAATGTAAAATGTAAAATGTAAAATGTAAAATGTAAAATGTAAAATGTAAAATGTAAAATGTAAAATGTAAAATGTAAAATGTAAAATGTAAAATGTAAAATGTAAAATGTAAAATGTAAAATGTAAAATGTAAAATGTAAAATGTAAAATGTAAAATGTAAAATGTAAAATGTAAAATGTAAAATGTAAAATGTAAAATGTAAAATGTAAAATGTAAAATGTAAAATGTAAAATGTAAAATGTAAAATGTAAAATGTAAAATGTAAAATGTAAAATGTAAAATGTAAAATGTAAAATGTAAAATGTAAAATGTAAAATGTAAAATGTAAAATGTAAAATGTAAAATGTAAAATGTAAAATGTAAAATGTAAAATGTAAAATGTAAAATGTAAAATGTAAAATGTAAAATGTAAAATGTAAAATGTAAAATGTAAAATGTAAAATGTAAAATGTAAAATGTAAAATGTAAAATGTAAAATGTAAAATGTAAAATGTAAAATGTAAAATGTAAAATGTAAAATGTAAAATGTAAAATGTAAAATGTAAAATGTAAAATGTAAAATGTAAAATGTAAAATGTAAAATGTAAAATGTAAAATGTAAAATGTAAAATGTAAAATGTAAAATGTAAAATGTAAAATGTAAAATGTAAAATGTAAAATGTAAAATGTAAAATGTAAAATGTAAAATGTAAAATGTAAAATGTAAAATGTAAAATGTAAAATGTAAAATGTAAAATGTAAAATGTAAAATGTAAAATGTAAAATGTAAAATGTAAAATGTAAAATGTAAAACGTAAAATGTAAAATGTAAAATGTAAAATGTAAAATGTAAAATGTAAAATGTAAAATGTAAAATGTAAAATGTAAAATGTAAAATGTAAAATGTAAAATGTAAAATGTAAAATGTAAAATGTAAAATGTAAAATGTAAAATGTAAAATGTAAAATGTAAAATGTAAAATGTAAAATGTAAAATGTAAAATGTAAAATGTAAAATGTAAAATGTAAAATGCAAAATGCAAAATGCAAAATGTAAAATGTAAAATGTAAAATGTAAAATGTAAAATGTAAAATGTAAAATGTAAAATGTAAAATGTAAAATGTAAAATGTAAAATGTAAAATGTAAAATGTAAAATGTAAAATGTAAAATGTAAAATGTAAAATGTAAAATGTAAAATGTAAAATGTAAAATGTAAAATGTAAAATGTAAAATGTAAAATGTAAAATGTAAAATGTAAAATGTAAAATGTAAAATGTAAAATGTAAAATGTAAAATGTAAAATGTAAAATGTAAAATGTAAAATGTAAAATGTAAAATGTAAAATGTAAAATGTAAAATGTAAAATGTAAAATGTAAAATGTAAAATGTAAAATGTAAAATGTAAAATGTAAAATGTAAAATGTAAAATGTAAAATGTAAAATGTAAAATGTAAAATGTAAAATGTAAAATGTAAAATGTAAAATGTAAAATGTAAAATGTAAAATGTAAAATGTAAAATGTAAAATGTAAAATGTAAAATGTAAAATGTAAAATGTAAAATGTAAAATGTAAAATGTAAAATGTAAAATGTAAAATGTGAAATGTAAAATGTAAAATGTGAAATGTAAAATGTAAAATGTAAAATGTAAAATGTAAAATGTAAAATGTAAAATGTAAAATGTAAAATGTAAAATGTAAAATGTAAAATGTAAAATGTAAAATGTAAAATGTAAAATGTAAAATGTAAAATGTAAAATGTAAAATGTAAAATGTAAAATGTAAAATGTAAAATGTAAAATGTAAAATGTAAAATGTAAAATGTAAAATGTAAAATGTAAAATGTAAAATGTAAAATGTAAAATGTAAAATGTAAAATGTAAAATGTAAAATGTAAAATGTAAAATGTAAAATGTAAAATGTAAAATGTAAAATGTAAAATGTAAAATGTAAAATGTAAAATGTAAAATGTAAAATGTAAAATGTAAAATGTAAAATGTAAAATGTAAAATGTAAAATGTAAAATGTAAAATGTAAAATGTAAAATGTAAAATGTCAAATGTAAAATGTAAAATGTAAAATGTAAAATGTAAAATGTAAAATATAGGCACATTACCAATCCCCTCAGCCAACTTTTCAGCTGTTATTTAATTTCCGAATTATGAAATAACCGACACTATTACCCTAATAAAATTATCAAAACAATCACAATACGAAGTAAATAAAGCAGAATTAAAACAGCTTCTGGCTATTTACACAAAAAACGGAGTTATTCCAATTTAAAAAAATTATGCACTTATTGTGAATATATAAACTGGATGGAAAGCTCTATTAAAAAGCTCATTACTGTGTATGTATACTTACGTTTTTTTTAATGCGCTGTTTTTTTCGTTCTCACCATAAAAAAGGTTACAAGTAAGTTTCACCAGTTCTAAATTGTTATTTTTTTTTACGGTTGTTCTCATTTTATGTTCACTGTAGTACCGCGCGTTCAACTCGAGTCGTATATATTGTATACACAAACAAACAGAAAAAAATACAACCGTTGTTTTGTCCATTCCTCAACACAATTAAATAGGACGACTTACAATTTAATTTAGATTAAATTGTTGTGATAACAAATTTTTATTTATTTATTTATTTACAATTTTTATTTTTGCCATATACATGCATACGTATAGCTCTATATACGAATTTTGGGTTACCTGACCATTTTTTTACATTTTTTATTTAGTTGCTGAAAAGGTGTATACGAGTGTGTATCATTGTTGTGGATGATGTAGTAAAATTCAATGGAAAATGTTTTCATTTTTTGTTGGAAAATTAAATATTTAATGTAGATTAAATGACATAATTTAAAGTACGTTACAACACAAAATTTATATTTATTGCGTTTATGTATAAAATGTATAAGTATATAGAGGTCATTCATTTTCTAAGGACTGTGTGACGGTAAATTAAATTATATCAACTAGGGGAATAAAATGAAATAAAAATGTGCTTGGGGATGAAAAATTGAAAACAAAGTTATAAAGGTTCAGGTGAATTGTTTTTTTTTCTTGTTCAGTCCTTTTACGATAGAAAACTGGATTTATTGAACTGTTATTTATAGACTTAAATACCTTTATATAATATACCGCAGCGATCCGGCAAAATAATTAAGAAGTTAATTGTGGGCTTTTAACATTTCGGAAACCCAATTTTTTTTTTGTTAAAGCAAATTCAATAAAATTGAATTCTTTAAATCGACCTTTGTCTGTATGATAGATACAAAGAATATACAAAATAATTGTTTTTGTTGAATTAATAAATTCCTTGTGGAAATTAAATTAAAAGTTAAAAATGTAACTTTCTGATTAATCAGAAACGAATTTCAATTTTATTTTCATTTGAAAATTATTAAATATAAATTTAAAATTGTACCCAATTATACCAATTGTGCTGATGAAGTTTTCAATTTGTAAGTTTTGTGAATTTCTTTGAAATTGGGTTGGCACCAAGTCTCCCGCAACAAGTTGATTCGGCAGATTTCTACTACTTATGTCAGTAGGGTGCTGAATAACCCTGCAAAACTATTCCACAATGGAGAAAAAACTACTCGCTATATTAAGGGCACTTAAACGCTTCAAACCCTGTCCATATGGCCAAAAGTGCTGGGGGAAGGCGTAAACAGGAGGCTGTAATGGCATTCGCCTACTTTCTTGGTGACACTAAAGCAACTCTAATTTTAGAAATGCCATTAGGCAAGAGGTCCTAGATTTGACAATGGCCAACTCTTATTTGAGTTATTTATTAAACAATTGGTAACATATATTTGAAGATTCCCCTTTATCCGATTATATGGAAATTAATTTAATTTAGTTTCCGGTACCATTCAGAGGCAGAAATTATAGTTCCGAAACTGACCGATTGGGTTTGTATAAGGCACTGCTCGAATCAGAAATGCCCTTGATTATGCAAACATTGAGTGGTTTCATGGAGGAAAGTGTTGCTGGAAAAATTAAGGTAAAAGTCGATTAAGTTATTTAACAAAGCCAAACGCAATGGGGCGAGTGTAAGTTGGCCTTGGTTGAATATTATCTTGAGTTAAGGAGATCCAAGAGGGCAGTTTGGAGAAGTTCTGTTGAAGTTCAGCCCTAAGACTTATGTCTAGAGACCATTCCAATAGTAAAGGACTCCAGAGGACAGACAGGAATTTCAATAACTAACAATTGGGGTACTTTTAGAGATCAATTTTCTGAACTCTATAGTTACGGAATTTGAGGAAGGCTCCTTCGATGGTCAAAGTGAGATAGTTTACGCACCACACTACAAAATCTGGAGCTTTTCTGGAAGAATTTTTACTCGCAGTACAGAGAGATGAGCCATCTCTTTTAAACCATTCAAGTCTGCTGGAGGAGATAGTATTTTCCCAGCTTCCAAAGCAGTGCTTTTTTCGCAACTTTCAAAAACTTTGAAGGAGAGTAAATGTGGCCTTTATACCAAAAGGGGGGGCATCCAGACACCTAGCCCTAGGTATATCGCCCAATAAGCCTCACATATGATGTCCGGGGCTATATGAATGTTTTGGCGATATTATGTAATCAGAGGGAAATCTCGTGAAATCATCTCATACCTCATGCTGGATGCATCAACATAGTATGGAATTTGTGTGTCTAGGAAGCATGCTCGTTAAACAGTACTACGATCTAGTGTTACAAAGAACGGACAGGAATATATGGGGGGAACTGCCCTTTCAAAATCCTTTCTATGTCACCTTAAGAACATCCGTTTAAGTAAGAGAGATAGGTGCTGCTTCTGAGATATAGAAGAGGAATCAGTGGAACATATTTTGCGTCAATATACACCATCTCCATAAATGATCACACGTGATGCATCTTCCGTCCGAAGATGTTACCGGGTTCATTAGGAGACTGAATATTGATTGAATGGTTAACTAAGTATGGTCGGGAGCACAAAAGAATTTTATAGATCGCAGTGCTAGGTGGCTAGGTGTCCAAATCCTATGATTTAGATACATCTCTTCCCGTCTGACAAAGAATTGCAACAAAGCTAGCATTAGCAACAACTGGTGTTTGGTTTTCAATAGCATAGAACCCTAAAATAGATTCACTGATCAAAACTGATGTTGAAAGCTCGAATGGTTCAATTTGACTTTCTTCCCATTACTTTTATTCGATTTAATTAGTTCTCTTAAAGGTTAAACACCGAGAATAAACATTGACACACAATTAATGAGGCCCAAAAAATTTCTAAGGCCGGAGTCTGATTTTCTGAAATTGCTGGTTTCACGCCATTTTCGAAGATTTGATGTTAAAAGAATTCTGTATGGCTTATTTTAAATTAGGGTTTTTATCATTTAGCTTACATTGAAGAATTCCAGTGTGCTTTAAGTGCTTCCAGGCGGGAAGAACGTTTTATTTTTGATTTTCGTCGTAAACTAATATACGTAAATTTTACTCTTGGCATCCACACACAATTCGCCTTGTTTTTCAAAATGCTCTGGGACGCAAGAAATCCTGTGAACATCAGCCATTTCTAACGAAACAAATCTCGCTTTGTGACAAATATCGTAATATGTCGACAGTCAGACTTAGTCGATAAATGATGAATAACTTATTTACGTGCCAACAATATCTCTATTGTAGGTATTGGGTAATTTTAACGTAGAACAGGTTAGCTAGCTTTACGCAAATCGACATATAAACGAATATCTTTATCGGATTTTCGAAATGTCTTTGGTGACACCCACCCATTGTGAATAGTTGACTCAATTTTGTGATTTTTAAGAAGATCATCAGTTTTAGCGCTTCTAAGGAATTCTGTGGTATGCTTACCTTAAAGGTGTCACACATATGACGCTTAGAATAATAATTTCTGTACATTTTATTGATGGAAGCTCCTGATTCATACTTCACTTGATAATCATAAAACGTTTCGTAAACTCCTAATATAACTTCTCCTTGAATGTTTGACTCGAAATCAGGTCGTTGTTTAGTTCTGAATCATTTGTTTATTATTATTTCAAAAAATTAGTGAGAACCAATCGAGGTTCCGCACTCAATGTGACAAAAGGGTCCATGGTGCGAACCAAGGATTCTATCCTAAATCGCGAATGCTTGCTTCATCCTTAATAAATAGTTATCATCATCTTCGAGAAAATCCTCGCATAAACCATCCCGAGTCAGCCCACTGCTGATCGCAACGGGCTAGTGCCCAGAGATAAAACAAACCCAGTGGCTAATATAAAGTTCCAACAAATTAATTACAGATAATCAGAAGATTATCGACTCAGACAAGCGTCAATAAAATCTAGTGATCTCCACTGATGATCTCTCGGAGGGCGTATTACCAAAAATGATTTTGTGAAATCGAATATAGACAAAAGTCTATCAATTTCTGGTACTAATCCACAACTGATCCAACTATGTTCCACATCCATATGCACCTTAGCGAAATTGCAGCAGAACATGTTGTACCTAGAATGAAAGAATGCGACTGTGATTAAAACAAAATTATTTCCATGGGAAGAAGCAGAGTTTAAGTTATAGCTCCAGTAAAGGACCCACAAGCAATAATTTTTAGACCATTAAGAGTAATAATTGAAGTCTTATATTAAATTCTGGCCACCATAACAAAGCTTAAGAAGTTTATATTCTATGTTAAATTTCCAGGAGAGTTTACTGTTCAAGAGGACACCAAAATGTTTGACTTAGTCTAATCTGTTAACCGACCTCCAGAAAAGAGAGGGCACTGTTGGACCTCCAATGTGTCTTTGTCTAGTAGTTGACGTGTAAACAAACCCCTTCCATGATGACACCCTTCGGTAATATATAAAGTGCTTCGCGTTAAACCGGATAACACACTCAGGTGACTCTTTTCAGCAACTCTAATAAGAAGATCGTCAGTGTAGCTCTTAGGACAAAAGCATGTCTGCTGCAGTTTCTAAGTATAAATCGTTAATAATAAAAAGTTATAACTGGGGTGAGAGCACACCACCTTAAAGACAACCTTTGGCAACTTTGACCGAGATTGAAGCATTTTTTTAGCTCAACCTCAACAATGAGAGATTAAATGCATTTTACAATGTGGGTATCTATACCATGTACATGCATTAGTAGTCCAGGAACCAGATGTAATATCAAAGGCTTCAACAATGTCGAGAAAAATACCCACAAGAAGTGGGTTATGACAAGTTCACGTAGAGCTTGTCGACTTACAAACCCTTTGAGAATGTTACTTAGCGGTGAATTATTCAAATTATTCTAATAAATCCGTTGAAAATCGTCTCTAACACTTAAAGAAATGTTGAAGACAGACTCATGGGCCGAAATGCTTTGGAATCAGAATAATCTGAGTTACCAGTTTTCGATATAAAAACAAAGTTCCTCTCGCACTAAACTGGAGGACCAATGAATGAATGGACGGACCACATGATTTGTAAGGTTTAAAGAACTTAGAACGAAAACGCAGAACTTCGAACGAAATTATCTAATCCGCTAGTTCCAGTCATAAGTTTCATACAAATTTGAGGGGTAAGAGAGTGACCAAAATTAGAAATAATGATGGAACACTCTATTAAGTTTAGCGACCGCTGAGATTTTTTCACAGAAGTTTGTTTATATGGTCCAACCATGTTTTTTGTTTGGCGTTCTATTGTGATTGGCTTTTCGAATTTAAAAACCGTTTGACTTGTTGCTATGAAACTCTTAAATATTTTCTCTGATTGAGCACATTATCAAGTGCCAATGAATCATGTTTTAATATTGGTAATTTTTCATTAATATTATCTACATTATGTTTGAATCTACATTTGCTTGCTTATTTTTTCAGGCGATATGCGAATTATTTCCACTAGGTTAGGTTAGTTTAGGTTATGGTGGCTGTCCTAAGGGACGGGCATTGTCACAAAAATGGTCTGTAGCCAAACTACATACAATTTTCCCGGTTCTACCTGCTGAACCATACAGAGCCTACAAAATGAAGCGTGGAATACACCTGACGTCCATCCCATTGAAATCCACCAGGTCACTGAGGAGAGGAGCTCCTAAAAATTTCCATCTGCTGAACGCTAGGCGGGGACAAGTGCAGAGTAGATGGAGTACAGTTTCTTCCTCTTCAACATATTGACAAGTTCTATAGTAATCATTAGAGGAGACTCCTAGTCCCCGCGCATGCTCATCTATAAGATAGTGTCCTGTAATAGCTTCCATGACCATACTAATGTGGCGACGCTGAAGTGTTAACAGCTGTCTTGTTCTTGATTGATCGAACCTTGGCCAAATCTGCCTAGTTGTAACACAAGAGGTACCATTGGACCATCTCTAGTTCGCTGCCCTCCTAGCTTCTTCCCGAAGCAAGAGTTTGCATGTAGCGAGCGGAATTTCAACATTTACCTTACTTGGTAAAGTGAGGCAATTTGATTCTTTTCATTCCCCGCAATACTGAAGTGCCCTGGCAACCACGTTAAATAGATGTTGAACTGATCTGCCATCTCGTTAAGACGTGAGATACAGCTCTGGGCTACTTTCGACGTAAGGAAGTAAGCTCGTAGTGTTTTAATCGCGGCCTGACTGTCCGTAAAAATTCGAATATCCCTTACAGATACTACATTATACCTCAACCAATCCACGGTCTCAATTATCGCAATTAATTCAGCCTGAAAAATGCTGCAAAAGTCGGGGAGACGGATTGAGAGGTTCACATTTAGTTTTTCACAGAAAACACCACAATCAACCCTACCATACATTTTTGAACCATCCGTGAAGAAATTCAAAACTTTATCGTTCAACATCTCTTCACTAAGCCAGTCTTCTCTGAAGGAAATATTAGTACGAAACATTTGATCAAATGATGGTAATGGAGTCATGTAATCGATGTTACTAGGGATACCTCTATTACACAAAATAGATGAGTGTCCTGTATTACTACAGGCCCACATAGAAATGGATTTGAGCCTTAGGGCTGTGCTCGTGGCCATTTGAGTGCCCAAAATATCTAGGGTTATGAGATGAAAAAGAACCTCCAATGCCTGAGTGGGTATACCCCTAAGTGCATCGCTAATACACCAGGTGGAAGTTCTCTGAAATTTTATCAGAAACTTTTGGTTAACCATAACTTTTGGTTAGCCGTACTGTTTAAGGCTGGCCACCAAACCACAATCCCTTATAAAAGTATGGGCCTTATCACTGAAGTATAGAGCTAGTAAACGACATGGGGTTCTAGGCCTAATCGTTTTCCAATAGCGTTTTTACAGGAGTATAGCGCTATAGTAGCTTTCTTTAGCCTTTCTAAAATATTAGGCTTCCAACTAAGTTTGCTGTCCAAAACAATACCCAGGTATTTCGCTTTATCATTAAAGGTCAAGCTAATACCATTTAAAGTAAGAGGATCAATCTGAGGAAGTTTATATTTCCTAGAGAAGAGGACCACCTTAGTTTTATGTGGATTGACATTAATTCCACGACTGTTGACTCAATTGGAAAGAAGATCAAGCACGCTTTCTATGTGCTCTAATAAGATACAAGAATAATTACAAAAGACACCAACAGCAACGTCATCCGTATAAGCAACCACCCTAAAACTTTGCCAAACCAGGTCCAGTAACAGATTATTTACGACCTAGTCCCGCATTTAGAATACCTAGCCGGCTCAATAGAGCCTCCAATGTGAGCTTCTATTTGTCTTTCTAGTATTTTTAATAGAAAAGGGCGTTAGCTTTTAAGTCTAAGTTCTTTGGGATGTCAATAAGGGCTTCTTTCCGCCTTAGGTATAAATATGACGTTTATCTCAGTCCATTTCCTAGGAATGTGGCAAAGTTCCAGGTCTCCTCTGAAGATAACTTCCCGCCAGGGTAGAGCCAAGTCAATGGCTTGCTGAACATCTGCAGGAATAATGCCATCAGGTCCAGCTGACTTTTGTGGCTTAAAGCTGTTAATTGCCCACACTAGCTTCCTCCTGCTTATTATTCGACTTGCAACGCCTGAACCCGTAAAAGCATTCAGCATTACAGGCGCCAGTTCGAAGCACTCCAGAAAGTGGGTTATCAGTAGTAACTCTAAAGAGTCAGCAGTAGTTGTAGGCCAAGAACCATTCGATCGCTATAGATGATTCGGGATGATAGAACTTGAAGCAAGTACTTTGCGATGACTCTTGTATTTTACCATAGCAGAGCCTCCAGGCACTTATTTTGGAACTTCTTATTTCATATTTGTATGTTCTGAGGACTTTTTTATAGCAGTCCCAATCCGCAACAGCTCTCGTTTTTTGGCTTTCCTAAAACGCCTTTAAAGGCCACTAAGGTGGCCTTTGTTTACCCAAAGTTTTACTTAGAGAAGATGCTCCCAACATAGCTACATGAAAAACATCTGATAGCTTATCTACTAAGTCATCACGATTCTGTGTAGATTCAGGAGGCTTAGGAACCGGTACTGGCTATGAATTACAAAGAATGGTTCTAAAGGTATATCAGTCGGTTTTCCTCCTGTTTCTAAATATAGCCCAATTCGTGGTTTTTGTAACCAGTTCATACTGAAGATAGAAGTGATCAGAAAATGAATGATCATCAGACACTTTCCAATTCACCAAACTATCCTTAATAAAATCTGTAACAAGCTAGTTATAAAAGTGGGCTTACACCCAAAATTACAATTTGAAAGTTAATACTAATAATAAAATCAAGAAGCAACTCACCTCACTCATTTGTACCTGTACTTTCCCATATTGTGTGGTGTGAGTTCACATCACTTCCCAGGATGACTCCAACTTTCCGCTTTAGAGCATCTAATAAAATATCTCTAAGAATTGCAAGTGGTATGCCATCACCTTCAAATGGTAGATAGGCTGAAATAAGCCAGAGATTTAAACCACCAATATCAATGCCAGCCACCACTACATCTGAGTTGCTGTTAGTTTTAGCGAGAATGCATGAACGAATATTACCTTCCTTCTTGGCAAACATCACATTGTAGTTTGGTGCCCTGAGTTTTATAACCCAATCTCCAATGACCCATGGCTACTGGATCAGGACAATATCAACTCCATCAGCTACAATTTTAAGCAGCAGAGCAGCCGAGGCTACATTGCAGTAGTGTAAATTGATCTGCAGCGGCTTCAGCATCAATCTGAACCATCGCCGCCTTCATCACTCCAAGTCCTCCTGGAGTCCACATGGTTTCGCCAAAGATCTAGGCATTTTAGAATTTGGGACCAGTTTTGCTAGAACTTTTGTCCCTTCTCAAAGTGTTAGAGGAACTAGCTTTATGCGAGCTAATGTCCTTCTTAATTGCTGCTATTTGTGAACCAGACGTTTAGGTCAGCACTCCCCCACCAGTTGTTGTCATAGAGAGACCAGCAATATTTTTGCACACGATTAGCGGAGAAAAGTGAAATGTCCTTCTGTGCAGAGATCTGCGGTACACAGATAAGGCTACATTATACAGAGTGTTCACCACAATGTGAACATGAAAATATTTTTGTGGAACAACAATAAAAATGTCCAACACTTTTCCTTTTTTTGAATTTTATATTTTATTTATTAATTTATAATTTCCACACAAGTAAACTTTTTGTTTTATTTATTTTACACTTGGTTAAGTACTACTGTACTGTTTTGTCTCAACACCAACGACATAATAATCAAGAAAAAAAATGAAATCAACCTTTACGATTATGACGTGACTTTAGAGCAAAAGGTTTTTTTTTTTTTGTTTTTTCCCATTATGTTGGTACTTCCCTTTCGTTACTTGACAAAAAAAAAAAATGGCATTTGGTTGATTTAACTAAATTGAGAATTATGCGTTTACACTTTTGTGATATTTAAAAATTATACGTTTACATATGGTGACGGTGCAAATCAAAGGATTTCAAATGCAATAAAATAAGTTTGGATTATTTTATTGTATAACTTGGTAAGTAACTAATTATTACTATTTTGAGTCTATATATGTAAGTCCGAAAATCAAACTTATTGACTTAATTGGCATTTAGTGGTAGATTAATTATATACAATTAATCCTTTGATTTGTTTAAATATTTTTTTTTTTTAATTATTTTCTAACCTTAACAGATAAGTCTTTTTAAAATTGCAAAATTACGATTAATTAATTAAATTTCTTTTGTTTCAGATTCAATCAACAAACAACAAGTAATTTACTTGAACTACAAAATCTCGTTTAACATACTCCCCCGCGTTAAGGGAATCATGAATATATTATGAATGATTGTCTTAACCAAAATGAACTTAAATTTAATTAATCGTACTTTTAAGATCTTGAATACATAATAACAATTAATGTGAACTTGTTATTTTACTTAAATCTGAATGAATTTCGACAATTAAATTAATTTTCTATGGGTAACTTAACTAATTTTACTACTGGTCTGATCAATTCTGATTGTTTTGTTTTAATTTTCACCACTCGTATGATGTCGTCTTTGCCTGGGAAAACGGCCACGATTCGACCCATCAACCACCTGGCCGGCGGTAAGTTGTCTTCTTTCAATAGCACGACGTCATTTATGTTAAATTTTGGACCCTCTTTATCCCATTTTACTCGTTGTGTTAGTGAACTTAAATAGTCTTTATGCCAGCTTTTCCAAAAGCCTTGCACCCTTTGTTGTATGTTTTGCCATATATTTGTTTTGTTTTCCGCTATGTGATCGTAATTTGGCTCTGGAACACTTAGCATCGCTTCCCCAATTAGAAAATGTCCTGGAGTTAGTAACTGAAGATCTTCCAAACTGTCATGTAATCGGCACAGCGGTCGAGAATTTAAAACCACTTCAATTTGAGTTATCATTGTCGTCAGCTCCTCGAACGTAAAATTAGAATTCCTTGTAACTCTTCGTAAATGGAATTTTACAGATTTGACCGTGGCCTCCCACAGCCCTCCAAAATGTGGACCACTCGGTGGACTAAAACGAAATTCAATGTTCTTCTGCAAACAAAAATCAAGAATGGTATTAGAACTTTGTTGTTGCATTAATTGTTTATTTAATAATTTAAGCTCAGAATTGCCGGATACAAAATTTGACCCATTGTCACACCAAATTAGAGCAGGTAAACCACGTCTAGCTACGAATCTACGTAGTGCGGCAATAAAAGATTCAGTTTCTAAACTGCTAACCACTTCCAAGTGAACCGCTTTCACTGCTAGACACACAAACACAGCAATGTAAGCTTTAGACAACGGAGCCTTGCGAAGTTTGCTTGTCTTAATATACACGGGTCCAGCATAATCCAGACCGCTCTTGAGAAATGGCCGATGTTCTGTTACCCTTTCAGCCGGTAGATCTCCCATTTTTGGACATCCGGAAACCACACGATAACGTGTACAAGTGACGCAATGTTTAATGAAACTTTTAATACAGTTCCGAGCGTCAATCATCCACAATTTTTGGCGAATTGTGTTCAACACAAGTGATACGCCCCCATGTAATAATGAATGATGTATCTCCTTAATTATTAGATAATTTAATGCATGTCTACTTGGTAAAATAACTGGATGTCGCGATGAATATTTTAGATTCGAGTTCTTTAATCGACCTCCTACTCTGAGAACTCCGTCGTCATCTATGAAAATATCCAATGATTTCAATTTCGATTTAGATTTTATTTCTTCTCCTTTACATAAACTTCGTAATTCTTCGTTGAATTTCTGAGCTTGAATAGCGCGATAAATAATTATCTCAGCTTGGGTTACTTCTTTAATTTGTATAGGTCCGCGTACTATTGTTCTTTCTCCTGTTGAAACTCGACAAAACCTTAACACATATACCAATGAACGTTTAACTTTTAAATACGACGAACATGCATTTATTAAATTATCGACCCAAGATGATTGAGGCGGATTTGTGCAAAATAGAGCATTGGTTTTTAGCTCTAAAACCGTCGAATTTAATGGTTTCAATGGTATTCGTTGATGAGGCCAATTTGATTCATGTTGTTCGAGCCAAATAGGACCTTTCCACCAAAGCTTCGTTTGATATAATCGATCCGGTGATACGCCTCTGGTAATTAGATCTGCTGGATTTTCTCTGCTTGGTACATATCGCCAATTTTGCGGTGAAATGATATCCAAAATGTACGATGTCCTATTAGCTATAAATGTCTTCCAACGTCTAGGGATATCCGATAACCAATGTAATACGATGGCTGAGTCCGTCCAAGCATACACTTCTACAGGGACATCAATTATAGAATATTTAACAAATTTTACAAGTTTAGCCAAAACGTATGCACCATACAACTCTAGCCTGGGTAGACATATTTGTTTTAACACGTTCGCGGACAGTAGCCAAAATTGAACGGTTCAAAAAAACACACTAACGTTTTTTGTAAAAGCATAAGCTTTTAACATCCATAAAACAAAATATGAAAGGCCTTATAACATTAGAACCATTTACGGCCAAAAAATGGCACGACGCCAAATGCCGTCTTGTCCCTGCAATAATTTTTTTTTGATGGACCAGGACAATGACGTGAAATGCCGTCAAGTGGAAACCAAT
Source organism: Tipula vernalis (assembly GCA_958295665.1). Taxonomy (NCBI): domain Eukaryota; kingdom Metazoa; phylum Arthropoda; class Insecta; order Diptera; family Tipulidae; genus Tipula; species Tipula vernalis. Next base: position 159,558,002 of record OY282558.1, read on the forward strand.
GTATTATCCAGCAAAACTTATTTATTGAATTCATAAATATATAAAAAAAAATAAAAATACTAATCCAAACAATTTATAGGTACATATATATAAAAATTACTAAATAATAAAACTATTTTTTGTGGTAGTTTTCAAAGCATGGCTCGATACATAGTGGTGGTCGGTCCGGACATGATTTACACAAATATTTTGTTTCTTTGCGTTTACCAAAAATCGTGCATTCTTTACATCTCAAAAAATAGCTGTTGTTCGGCTTCTTTGGGTTAGGAATGCTGCTGGGGAAGTGCATATTTTGGGCTTGTTGATCATCTTTATCTGTATCAGCTGGATTGGGTGGGTCAATTCTTGATCGCTTGCCTCCATGCATTGGTCTTGATTTCACCAATTTTCTGCCATCGTTCATGCTGTTGGATATGCCGAGAAATTCTTTGACTAAATTTTCACGAAACTGTAGCAAAGTCAGCTTACTGTTGAATTTTCTGTTTATATAAAAAGCATTCCATATCGCTATATCTAGCAGGTGGAACATTACTTTTGTGTACCATCTGATGCATTTTCGAGGTGAAGAATAGTAACTGACCATCTGGTCATTTCGATCGACTCCGGACATACTATTATTGTAATTCGAGACTTCTTCCGGTTTAATTTTTTCTTGTCCGAATCGGTTTTTTACGGTAATAAGCTTGGGATGATACTTTGTTGTAATGCAGAGAACTTCTCGCCTGTATTTCCATTTAGACACATACATTTTTCCGCATCTCTGCCACTTGTGTTCTCCCTTTCTCAGTTTTAATTTTGTCAATGCACTTGGATTTTTTCGCCTGTTTGAACGCAAGGTGCCGGTAGAGTGCGTTTTTCTGGTAAGAAGTTTATTAGACAGCCCCACGCTATTGTAAAAATTATCCATAAATATATGGTGACCGCGATCCAAATAGGGCTCTGTTAGAGAAATTACTAATGTTTCGAGTTTTGAAAGTCCAGCAGCTTCTTCACTGCGTCCCGAATAAATTTGAAGATTTAAAACATATACATCAGTTGTACATACAGAGTAAAACTTTATTCCATACCTAGCTCGTTTTCCCTTTATATATTGCCGGAAACTCAAACGGCTGCGGAAAAGCATAAGTGATTTGTCCAACGATAAATCTTCCGTAGGGTATAAAACAAGTCTAAAATTGATGAGTAGCTTATTCAACAGAGGACTAATTTTGCGGAGTTTATCCCTAAGATTAATAGGCTGAGCATAACTGCAACTGAAACATCTTAGCAGCTGTTCGAATCGCCTTCCAGATATAGTATAATGGAATGCAGGGCAATAATAAAGCGGATCCATGCTGAACATTTTTCTTATAGAGGGACATTTCTATTGACCCTGAAGAATACAAAGCGCTAGAAATTGTTTCAACCCAGTAATATTTGTTGGTTTGATTGAAGAAAAACGGCTGTGTTTGGTGTGAGGTCGGCCTGTGTTTTGCAAAATTTCTGCATATGTATTCATAGACGTAACTATCATATCCATTATATCATTGTCCCAAAGTTGCTCAAAACATTGTACAGCATTTGGAGTATGTTCGAAGTGAACCTGAATACCGGATTGAGCGACATCAAATCCAAAGTCTGGAATCTCTTCTGTATCGTCTTCCCATTCATTGTCAATCGAAACCTCAGAAATGCCATTATCATTATCAATTATCAACTCATCTACATTTCTTACAGATATGTTATTATCTGTTGTGTCGCTGCTGAACTCATCTTCATATGTCGGGTCGATTATGTCGTCATCTTCGCTGAATAGTTCTGACTCATTTCCTGAGAATTCAGATTCGGGAGTACTCACTTCATCAAAAAGTCTAAGAAGTCTTTCTTCTTCCTTTGGGTCCATGGAATATCCTGGAAAAATTGTAAATAAACTCTATAAATACAAACCGTATCGGAGACGTTGCATAATTTTTCTTACTTGTTATTTTCACACCGGCACAAAACAACTGTAAACACTATATTTACTAAGGACCACTACACAGAGCATCAAATAGCACGTAAAAATACGCCAGAAGGTTTATCAAACGATTACAACACAATACTGAAAAATACTACCTAATTCGTTCGTTCACAACAAAAAACAATAAAACATAGAGAGAAAAAAATATAAAAAACGGATATAATTTTTTCTACAAACATATTTTTACAGTTATATTTTTACAGTATGAAGATACAATTCACAATATTTTATATCTTCTGCTGGGACAGTAAACTACAAACAAATATAATTCCTATGTAAATTTGACGACAAACGCCGACTTGCCTCCACAACAAGAAACAAATTTGGACGGTATATCCCGTCTTGTCCCTATACATAGAGACGGCATATGCCGACTTGTCCGCGAACGTGTTAAAGGTGCAACTTTACCCTTTGAACAGATTATTTGAGTACTAATACTGCCATCAATTCCTATTGCACGCAAATATATCACCGAACCATAAGCCTTTTCCGAGGCATCACAAAATGCATGTATTTGTATTGCTTTTAATGTTGATTGCGTAAACTTGTGATAGCGTCTTTGAATCTCGATTTTGTTCAAGTGTATGAGCCCTTGGTAAACCGACTGAAATTCCTCATTCAATTCAATTGGTAATGGTGTGTCCCAATCTAGATGTTCAACCCATAACCTTTGAATCATTATTTTAAATATCATGACGGTTGGCGCTAACCATCCGAAGGGGTCATATACTTTAGATATTTCCGACAGTATTCTACGTTTACTCCATTTATTTGTTTCTGCTAGGTTACTTTGAAATGAAAACATATCTGTAATTGAATTCCATACGATGCCAAGTGTCTTTGCCGTTTGATTTTCTTCGATTAACTTAGGATTCGTTGTGACTTCATCTTCGGAGAAGGATTGTAATACTTCCTTCGAGTTTGATCGCCATTTGCGTAGGTGAAAACCATGTTGGCCAAGTAATGCAATAACTTCGTCTTTCAATCTAATGGCTGCTTCTTCGGAATTGGCACCTGATAATAAATCGTCTATATAAAAATCATTGAGTATGGCTTTGGATGCATCTGGATAATTGGAAGTATTCTCATGGGCTATCAGTTGTAGTGTACGTACGGCCAAATATGGTGAACAATTAACTCCATAGGTAATAGTTAATAGTTTATAAATATTGATGGGTTTTGATGGATCGTCTCGCCATAAAATTAGCTGGTAGTTGCAATCCTCTTCATTTACTATTATCTGTCTATACATTTTTTCAATGTCTGCGACAAAAACAAACTGATGCATCCGGAATTGTAATAATATGGTAAACAGATCGTTCTGAATTTTCGGACCCACATGAAGAATATCATTTAGCGACAGAGCATTGGATGTTTTACATGATGCATCAAACACGACTCGTAATCTGGTTGTACTGCTACTTTCTTTATACACTCCATGGTGTGGCATAAAATATCGTTTGTCCTCGTCCTCAGGAATTTGAGACCAATCAACTCTTCTCATATGATTTAATTGAATGTATTCCTGCATAAATTCAATGTATTGACTTCGAAATTCTCTATTGTTCTTAAATTTTCGTTCCATAGCTAACAAACGATTCTTGGCATTGTGATACGAATTTCCCAAAGTAAGTTTGGGAGAAATAAACGGTAATTTTAACTGAAACCGATTATTGTTTACTTTGACGGTTGATGTTGAATATAATTTTTCACAATAATCCTTAGTTTCGGTTAAATTGACTGGTGGAGGTTCTTCAACTTCCCAAAATTTCTTTAGCAATTCATTTAAATCTTCGTGTTCCACGTTTAATGATTTAACCATCAGTGACGTTTTACAATCTCCAAATGTTCTTGAATCGATGTTACCAGCTACCAGCCATTCAAAATGTGATTGATATAATATTGGAAGTCCAGGGATTTCCAATTTTTGGTTCCCAACAATATTAAAGAAATGTTCTGCGCCAATTAATACATCTATTGGACGTGATTCGTTAAATTTTGGATCGGCGAGTTCGATTTTACTCAATTGGTCGTATGATTGTAAACTAAAACTAGTCTCAGGTAAATTAGACGATATTGATTTCATAATCTGAGACGTAATAATGATGGTGTAACTGGGCTTCCATTTAGATTGTACAACTAGTGTCGTGCTACCTCTGGTAGACCCGACAGCTGCTGATGCTAGACCGATTATTTTCATATTTGATTTTCTTCGGATTAGGCCTAGGCGTTTTATCAATGATTCGGTTACAAATGCGCATTGAGAACCCGAATCAAGGAGTGCTCGTACTTGTACAAACTCACCACTGCGTGACTTCACATTAACAATAGCAGTAGGTAACATAATATTACTAGAAGATTGTATATAACTGTTGTTAGACAATAAACAGTTTTGTGTTGGTGTGTTTTGTTGTGTTGATTGCTGATTTGTAACAACCGGTTTTACAAATGACGTTGACAGTTGATCTTGTGTTGAATGTTGTTGACTGGTTGATAATATTGAATGTTGATTAGTTGGTATTGTTGATTGAAGATTTAATTTTGGTTCATCGATAAATACTGAATGTGCAATTGCTTGTTGATTTTGATCGGAATTCGATTGTTGATGTAAAAGCGAATGATGCCTTCTCCTACAGATTAAACATGATGTTTTTAAATAACACTTGGACGCAAAATGACCTTTCTTTAAACAATTTAAACATAACCGTTGCTCATTCGCCAACTTAATTCGATCTTCTAAACTGCTATTCCTAAATAGCGGACACTTGAATAATAAATGTTCTTCTTTGCATGCGTAGCATATAACCTTTGGAGCTGCCTGCGATGATTGTCCCACGATAAATGACTTCGACACCTGAACTGGATAGCTTTTCTTGTCTTGAATGATACATGATTCTAGTGTGTCACATCGGATATTTAAAAATTCCAAAAATTCTGAAAACGTGGGATGTGGCTTATTTACAGAATCGCGTGCCCACAACTGTTTAGTATCATTGTCGACTTTCTGTAGCAACAAATGGATTAGCCAAGGTTCCCGTGACTCCCCCTCTTTCCCAATGCTTCTTAATGCTCGAATTACTTCATCGGATTGGTCATAAAGGCGACGTAGGTCCTTGTAATTGGTTGTTTTGCAAGGCTTCTGATCCAGAAATGTTTGGATGAGTGATGACACAATCGGCTTCGGTTTATTGTAGCGAGCCTCCAATTTTCCCCAAGCTTCCTCATAATTTTGATCGGTAGTGGTGATGTGACGAATCAGCCCTGCTGCCTCTCCACGTAACAAGCTCTTCAGTTGCTGTAGCTTTTGAGATCCCTTCATGTTTGGGTGATTATGAATTGCATTTACATATAAATCCTTGAATGACGGCCACATTTTATATTCTCCACTGAATGGTTCAACATTAATTTTTGGCAACCGAACTTGCTGTGAGGAATTAACACCTTCATAAAAGGTTCTTTGCTGGTCAACGAATTGTTCAAGCGTGGTGTTTAAATCACGGGTTTTATTAATGCCACCTTGCCCATGCCGACCACACGCTTGATCCAAAAGCTCTCGTGCTTTATAATATGCTTCATCAACTTCGCTGGTGATCGATTGGTACGTGGGGTTTTCAAATAATTGGAGCTCCAGCTCGTTGAAGGTTTGGTATCGGTCTTCAAGTGTTTCTAGGCGGGTTTTTACAGCCTCAAACGTGGTATCCTGCGAAATATTTTCCCCGAACCGTAAAATCTGATTTATTTGAGCATGTGCTCGGTCACGCAATCTTATCACTCTATCGTTCATTGTGTAATTAATGCACTTCACAAATTCACTATTAAAATAAAAGAACTATTCAGTATTTGGATTCTTTAATTAGATGTCGACACAAATAATTGTCAAGGACGCCACGCGGTTCCTCCACAATAGAATTCAAGCTATTTATCTGATTGTAGATAAACAATATCACGCGGGTTTCGTATTTCTCACAGCGCAATCGATTTTCTTTTAATCGTTTTACTTACATATGTTTAAGCAAATGAACACAACAAATGAATCTCTTTCCTTTTATTTAGATTTATTTAATTTAGATTTTGGCCACATAGAATTGTTAAAAACGCCCCGCAATTTATGCATAAATAATAAAAGAAAAACTTCAAACTACTTATCTGATTAATATTATAGTTGACGTCCCAAAATGTAATTATGGATGGTTTTCCGATTGTATAAATACCAGATGATTTCCCGATTGTATAAATATAAGCTGATTTCTTCCCGATTGTATAGATATAAGCTGATTTCTTTCCGATTGTTTAGATAAAAGCTGATTAGCTCCCGGGTTTCGGCACCAAAAAATGTTCACCACAATGTGAACATGAAAATATTTTTGTGGAACAACAATAAAAATGTCCAACACTTTTCCTTTTTTTGAATTTTATATTTTATTTATTAATTTATAATTTCCACACAAGTAAACTTTTTGTTTTATTTATTTTACACTTGGTTAAGTACTACTGTACTGTTTTGTCTCAACACCAACGACATAATAATCAAGAAAAAAAATGAAATCAACCTTTACGATTATGACGTGACTTTAGAGCAAAAGGTTTTTTTTTTGTGTTTTTTCCCATTATGTTGGTACTTCCCTTTCGTTACTTGACAAAAAAAAAAATGGTATTTGGTTGATTTAACTAAATTGAGAATTATGCGTTTACACTTTGGTGATATTTAAAAATTATACGTTTACATATGGTGACGGTGCAAATCAAAGGATTTCAAATGCAATAAAATAAGTTTGGATTATTTTATTGTATAACTTGGTAAGTAACTAATTATTACTATTTTGAGTCTATATATGTAAGTCCGAAAATCAAACTTATTGACTTAATTGGCATTTAGTGGTAGATTAATTATATACAATTAATCCTTTGATTTGTTTACATATTTTTTTTTTTTAAATTATTTTCTAACCTTAACAGATAAGTCTTTTTAAAATTGCAAAATTACGATTAATTAATTAAATTTCTTTTGTTTCAGATTCAATCAACAAACAACAAGTAATTTACTTGAACTACAAAATCTCGTTTAACACAGAGGGCGCCAAGTATCCGGATACACCGTTAGAGAACCTTAGACCAACCCACTTGCTTAGCGCTGTGTTTTAGCCTAACCCATCCAGTCTAAGACACAGATGAGCTAAGAAATTACGGAAAATGAATATTGCTGTATTTTCCGGTAATTACACAGAATTTTAGTTTCTTTAACTTTAGTAAAATAAAAATTTTGTAATAATGAACATTTCGAGGTTTTTGAAGATTCCTCCCAGCAAAGATGGTTTAACCAATCGAATTGAAGTTTCATAATGAAGTCTCTTTCAAAATTGGGAGTCCAAAAAGAGTGTACCTCTATCCAAAATAAATAGAGTGTACCTACACTCTACTTTCATTGAAGGATTAGGGCTAATTTATCTATTTATTTATTTTTTTATAGTATTTTATAAGCTTAAGGGGAACCGACCAGACGGCTCAGTGGTTAAAGCTGTGGTGTTTGTTCGAATCCCGATAGGGGCGGGATGAAAAAGAGATTTTTTATTACCTGAATACGATCGGTAATGACGATGAATACAAGTTTGACCCCCTGTTGAGAGTGCACATCCGTGGGCTGCCCAATCTTTCATGTCAGCGCTATAGGTTGGCATTAAGCAACGCAATTTGCAGGTTGTTTATACAAAAACGGGTGTATAGTCATATGCCCTCGTTTTGGCTACTGTTGCCTAAAGTAGGAAGCAGTAACAGTAAACTGCGGAAGAGTTGGAAGTGCAGAACAGATTACATAGATTAAACCGAAAAAACGAAGCCTAAGGATCAACGTAAAGTTGTTATCACGACAAAAATTTTTAGATTTGAATCATCGTTTAATAAACATTGATAAGTCAATTAACGCTCTCGAACTTGTATTTTTGTATCGGAATCAATATTAATCTGCAACTAATGTCGTAGCTTGCTTTAATTCTCGCACTGTCTGGCGATATATCAAACAATTCCGCAATTTTGTACCCGGAAAGCATCAGTTCACCCAATTATTTTTTTGTTAAATTCAGTTAAAGTTTGTTGCCTAATGCAATATTGTATGTGAATTCTATACGCTTAACCGTCCATTAACGCTATTATTAATTAATGCATCGTGTTTTTAATTATTGGTTGACGAGAGGTGATACCTAATTTTTTTTTTAATTATATACAAAATTTTCATCCACTGTACAAATAACAAAAATCTAAATCGAAATGCACATATTTTATGCTGTATGCAATAATATGACGCGTATTGCATAATATTTTTAAATGAATAATTGATATCAATCAAATCGTAATGTTGAAAATTATAATATAGAGTATATGGACACATTCGTTAATAATTGAGTACCTATATGAATTTAAAAATTAATTATTGATAAAGAGCAAGTGTTTGAATTTTGCAGAAGATATCATAAAATTCGATGAATGGACAAAAATTTACATAATTTAAATAATGCTTATTGTTGATGTTTTATTAACCGGCATATATGCATGCATAGAATTAACGTTAAAACTAGAGTTCTAGAAATTTTCTGTTAAATCTCAATTTATACAAAAGTACTTAATTTTAAAAACAAAGTTTCTCAAAGACTTTCCATTTTGCACAAAAACTGGAGAACAAGCGAACAAGAAAATACTTTTTCTTAATTTTTTGCTATTTAAACAACAGCAAAAACAACAAATAATAATAGTAATAATTAAAAATGTTGTCAGAGAATAAAATAATTTAATTGTGTATTTTGTTTTGTCTTGAGCTTAAAGCTTTCTTCTTTTTTTTTTGTTTCTTTTTAATTTATTTGTTTTCATTGTGTTGTTGTTGTGGCTCCCATGTAGCCTTTAATTTTCATATTGTGTTTCTTTGCATTTTTATTATAGTTATCGTTTTATATTCTTTTCATTAAGAATAAATAGCAAAATATAACAAACAAATGATAAGAAAATTATTTAATTTTTGTACAAGAAAGTTCGAAAGTTCATTCAAATGGATTGAATTGAATCAGAACTGTGGTAAAATAATACCCGAGAGCTTTGACGTCAAACTCAACTCGAAATCAAAAGCAAACCATGTAACAATGGATAACAATGGATATGACAACGTTGATGTTGAAGATAATAAGCAGTAAAGATAAGGAATAATGTCCAATTAGTCTGAAGACAAGTTTTTAATAATTCGTTTTACAATTCTTTTGATTTTGTCAATGTAATGAAAACTTTTACAGTATCTGCATACACTCTTTGTAATATGAATTAAATCACATTTTATTAATTCATTTTAGTTGTTTATAATGATCCTGAAATTATGGCTGATTGCTTTGACAAACTCGGCCTATGTTATAATTACACTGTACTATTTGTACTGTTATACTGCAGCATTACAAATTATCCATGTAAATTGGAGTGGAACACACAAACATAATGACCAGGATGCGAATTTCAGTACAAAAATGTGCGATGTGCGAATGCGAACCGGAAAGTAATAGTATTCGTAAAATAAACGTGTATGCGAGCAAAAAAATTTATCATATGGAAAGAAAAGCAATACGAAATAGATGTAGTCTTACTTTGGGAATTTTACAACAACAATGCCGCATATTTTCATTCCGGATTGAATAGTTTCAAAGCAAGTTTTTGAAGGTATAGAACTATTCTAGCAATAATTTTGAAAATTTTTGTTGTTTTTTTTATTTAATTTTTTAATGTCAATTGGTAAAAGTAAAAACGAAAATTATTTTCGGTTTTTAGTTTGAGCATAATTTGCATTTTTTGCTATGAAAACAGATATTTGCAAAAACCTCTATTATGAAATTTTTCGATTTTGGATTTTTACGATATCGAAAAAATTCGTCCTATTATGAAACAAAAAAGGAAATTCGTATCTGATTTTTTCGAACGTACATGGCAAAATTCGACTGCTATTTAGTTGGCGGATTTAGTAAAATTTATGGTATTTTGTGTTTTTGGAGAAAATACGTTTTTGTAAATGATTTATTCAATTTTAAATAAATTAAATATTATTTATAATATTGTAATATTTATAATAATAAATAATATTACAAATTCGATTTTCCAAGTTTCATAATAGAGTAAATCCGCGGCGTATCGAATTTTTTCGATATTGCAAAAATCCGAAATCGAAAAATTTCGTAATAGACCCCCAGAATAAAAAATGTGAGTGCCGTGTGCCAATCTCCCAAGCCCCGAAACAAGTTTTGTGTACAACTGACTATGTGCTTATAATCAATTATCTCGTTACATAAACGCCAGCTTTGTGGCTTTTGATGAATAAAAATTATTTTAACTAATATTGGATATCAAGACACAGGTAATCTGTGCGATCAACACACAGGCAACCTGTGGATTAGCGTTTTTTATTACAATTATATTTTATTACAATTTATTATTCCTAAATAGTTGCAAATACCCTTCTTTTCTTATTTCGAATAGAAGAGTACCGAATGTTTATTTATCAATTTATATTATTTGTAGTTTAGACATTAAAAGAGATAACGCTACGTTAGAGTTTGGATTGCGTTAAGGTATATTTGGTTAACGCAAGTCTAGTTGCAGGTTTTACTTGTCTAAATTTTCAAAAATTTACAACAATACGATTGGCTGGACTCACAGAGGTCTCGCACTCAATGTCGCAATGGGCACAAGGCGCAAGGCAGTGATTCAAATCTAATAAACATAAGTGTACTGCATCCTTAGCCAGCAAACTGAATGTATTTGGACTAAGGCATGGGTGATAGACTAACGATTCATCAAATTTATAAAGTCTGGCGAGAACTATAAAACCCCGAAGAATAAACCGTAGAGAAAGAAAATGTGAAGTCAAATGCGGGTGCCCTCTAGTAATAACTAATAGATTTCTGGTATAATCGAGCTGTAAGAATTGCGAATTTTTCTGTGCCGCACAATTGATCGTCCAATACGCCGCGACCAACCGCCGAGTCCACGCCACAACCTACCGCAAATGGAATGCGATAGAACAAGCAATATCCAGAAGTAAAGACTGCAATTGGGGCTGCAACAGAATAGTCCTACAACCAATAACCTGTAGAATATTACGTTAAGCTATAATAAATAAAATAATTTAATTTAAAAATTTATATTTAAATTCAATAAACACCAAACACTTACCATTGTGAAGGATCTTCGATAATTGACTAATTAAAAAACAAAAATCATAACGCACCATAAAAAAAGGATGTGCGACTTGTGAAATTTGGGAATGTAAGCAGCAATAAATTTGAACCGATTTCGCCCGATTCAATTATTTTTGATACTTACGATGACAAAAATGCACTAACACAAGTAAAATATTTGACACAACACAATCGCAAAAATTATATTATACACCGTGTACGTATACAAAACGCACATCGCACATAGCACATTTTTTGGACTGAAATACATGTCCAGATGTTTTGGTTGGAATAAATATACTGAACATTAAACACAAGCAAGGCACTAATTAATTAAAATATGGCCTAATATATATAGGTAAGCTGTTTATTATTATTATTAAATGTATAGATATCACAAATAAATATTATAGTTTGTACCCCGAAAATTATAATTCACGACGGAGATTAACAGATGATTATAATAACAGTGGCATAGCTAGGTACCCACAGCAGCCGCAGTCGCGGAGGGCCCACGGTTAATGGTGCCCAAGAGAGCTGTCAACAGTGGCGGAATAAAAACGTCAATAAACAAAAATAAAATAAATTGACGTCGACAGAAACAAATCCTATTTTAGAAGCATTCCAGAAAAGCATTTTTACTCTAAAAAAGCAAACGCCACAAAAAAACTCCGCGATAAAATTCATCATTCAGGATCGTTCATAAACAGGATCGAATTAATGAAGAATTATTTTTTCATTATAAACGCTAAAAAAGTTAGCACAAAAATGATCTAAAGTTAACTCTAAGTTGACTCGACTTCCATCATAAATGTAAGTTCTAATTGCCCATTTGCACCGCAAGTGGAGAACGTTCCTTTTCAGTATTGAAAAGAATAAAGAATTTTTTAAGAAATAGAAGATAGAATTTAAATCAATTATCAATAATGTTTATAGAGAACGATATAACCCAACAAATAAATTTTGAAAATATAATTGACAAATTTTCATTTTCGAAAAGCCGAAAAGTGCCGTTATAATAAGATTAAATTTGTTTGTTAACTTTTTGTTTATTGAATAAATGATTTTTTTTTTATAATTTATAGCTGTAAAAAATTTGTTTCACTTATAATACAACAACAATTTCAAAGGGCACAATATTAGTTCAAAGTCAAGATCAGCTAGATAGTAGCTCAGATTAAGCTTGAAGAACACCCTTCTTCCAAGGAATTTTTTAAGTAAAGGCGGTGGTCTGGTTTTAGAAAAAAAAAATTGTTCCTGTTTGTTTTAAATATTTTTTTAAGACAAACCCAACAATTTCTTTTCGGTTGCTGAAGGTGAATTTCAGAGTAATTGTCACGTAATCTGACTCCATATAAATAAAAATTGCTTTAGGTTCTGACAAATATTTAGATTAATAAGAAAATTTGGCAAACTTGTTTGAAATCCTGCTTTTTATATCAAACGATACCGAATTTAATGTTTGCAACCTTTAGCAAATCAAGTTTTGACTAGAAAAGGTTGAATTTGATTTGGAAAAGATTACGGTACCGGTAAAACTGGTTTATTTTGCAAAACAATTTTAAATAAGGAAATTTAAAATCCTCCTGTTTCATATCGCCTTGTCTCGGATTTCATCTTTAGATCACTTTTTAAAATTTTCTTTAGATTATTGAAGTATAGCATGGAAATGAGATGCGTGATATGTGCGAGAATTAATTGGTGATTCAGTGTTTCGAAACCGTCAGATTATTCGAGATTTTCGAGATAAGTCAAGTATGTTTGAAATTGTCGAGTGTATTTGATACGATTTTAATAGGTTCCAAATATTGTAAGAGAATTCAATCCAGTTTCAAACTAATGAGCTTATGATTATGAAAAAAATCAATCTTCTCATCAGGCCGCGGCGAATGGACCGATTATACCACAACTTACATTCTATATATACAGAATGTGCTGTGCGTTATGTACTAGCGAATCATACTAATACAGATAAATTCTCTTACAATTTTTTCTTCTTCACTTGATAATATTAAAACACATTTAAAATGGTCTAATCACCGGTTGCATATTAGAAATTACATGAATTAATTAACATTCAAAAAAAAAAAAGTGAAATTACGTGTCCGGGAACTTACAAACTAAACTTCGATTCGTCACTCTACGATTTGTGTAGGTGTTGTTTTGCGAATATTTCTCGTTTTAAATTTTGTTTAGAAACAATTCGCTTTTTTCATGTAATACACCTACGCTACTCAGATTCAAACTGCCCATCAACTAGAATTATTTACTGCAAATAGAGATAGCGATTGGGAATTCCTATCTCAAGAATGCTTGAGACTTTAAAATAATTTTTAAATCTCTTTTCTCACATCATTGGATTAGGAAATCATTTTTCTTTTAAATTCATATTTGGTCGTTACTAAATTTGACCGAACAACTTAAAATTATCCAAATCCGAGTCGAAGTAATGAAAAAATTGTTTGTTTAGGTGCTGAATTTTTTACAAACCCTATAAGAATGCCGGCCTTATATTTAATTATTTCGGGAAAAATCAATGATAAAATAAACAGAGTCATTCATTTTGATGCCAATTGAAAAGATATAAAAAAAATGGAGGTGTGGCCAACACACGACTTTCTTTTACGAACAGAGAATATTGAGAAATTTATTTTTTTCTTAATTTTTTTTTTAATTTTTAGATTTTTAAATTTTTTTTTTTAATTTTTAATTTTTTATTTTTATTTGTTTTTAATTTTTGGAAACATTTTGTATGAAGTAATTTTTTGTAAACCTTATACTTTTTAAGATATTTGCAAAATAAATTTTCTGGACCAAGGGAGTGGCCACTTCCGGTTAGCCGATTTGGAGTAAAATTCACTGGGACCTCGCAGTTTATCAAAAAAGCTTAAATCTGAAGTTTCAGTTCGATTGGTTAAACCACCTGGGCTGTAGAAAGGACACAGACAGACTGACAGACTGACAGACTGACAGACTGACAGACTGACAGACTGACAGACTGACAGACTGACAGACTGACAGACTGACAGACTGACAGACTGACAGACTGACAGACTGACAGACTGACAGACTGACAGACTGACAGACTGACAGACTGACAGACTGACAGACTGACAGACTGACAGACTGACAGACTGACAGACTGACAGACTGACAGACTGACAGACTGACAGACTGACAGACTGACAGACTGACAGACTCACAGACTCACAGACTGACAGACTGACAGACTGACAGACTGACAGACTGACAGACTGACAGACTGAAAGACTGACAGACTGACAGACTGACAGACTGACAGACTGAGAGACTGACAGACTGACAGACTGACAGACTGACAGACTGACAGACTGACAGACTGACAGACTGACAGACTGACAGACTGACAGACTGACAGACTGACAGACTGACAGACTGACAGACTGACAGACTGACAGACTGACAGACTGACAGACTGACAGACTGACAGACTGACAGACTGACAGACTGACAGACTGACAGACTGACAGACTGACAGACTGACAGACTGACAGACTGACAGACTGACAGACTGACAGACTGACATGACAGACTGACAGACTGACAGACTGACAGACTGACAGACTGACAGACTGACAGCCCACTTTTTTGGACTCAGGGGAAAACAAATAAATCTCTAAAAATCTCAAGGTCCAAAATTTCATGATTACTATACTTTATTTTACTAGAGTAAAAGAAAGTAAAAGTAAAGATAAAGATAGTTATTTCACAGAGCTATGGGGTTAGAAATTATGGGTATGGTATTATATCTTTGCGCTCGCAGCGCAAACCACCAATTTTTTATAGATATCTCCGTATATCTCCTGCTCAATACAATGGCGGAATATTATATTTTTATATCGTGGAGATGCACATGAATTAAAAAATACACTGAATGTTTTTTTTTTTTATTCAATTCAATTATACAGCACTTGTACACTTTTTATTTTTGTTTCTTTATATGGGTGCACATATGAAGTCACGATAATTATTTATTTTTTTCTTATTTGTTACTTTAATCGAATTTTGCGCAAAAAACTGTATATATTTGTTCTTTGTTACGTATTACTTTGTTAAGTGTCTTTTTTTATTTTTATTTTATGTTTCGGTAGAAAAGAATACTTCACGACGACTAACGGTGGTGGAATTTAATTTTTTTCTATGTCAAAAAGAACAGGGTTGTTCACCTGATTTTATTCCGGTGCTGTGAACCTGTTTTCATTTTTACTTATTATTATTATAACGACTACGTCGCCACAGAGCTAATTCGTGTGCTGGTAATTGCAATTATTCCAGTTTTCAAAATCTCCTATATTAAATGGTCGTTACGTGCCGCGAGCCGCTTCTATATAAACACGGGAGTTTTCATTCCAGTCCGGAAAGCCCGGAGACAACTCTAACGTATAACTTTGGCAAAAATCGATTCTTCAGTTACTACAGGAAACTAAACTACTAGGGAAACAGAATTCTTGGTTCGGCAAAAATCGATTCATCAGTGGTTACTACAATTAGTGATCGGGAAACGAAATTCTTGGTTTCATGAGAAATAAAATTTCTAGAAAAATCGAAATCTCTAACTGTAATGCTACCATTAGCGGTAAATTGTATTCCTTTTTTTATAATTTAATAGCCATAACCTAAAATATAAACACAAATGAAATTTTATGTGGGTTAATTTATCACAATACCTATTGCAGTTGCAACCTGTTACGGGACTACTTTTATACTGCCAATATGCAAAAGATTATAAATATTGCAAAAAAAATCACCAACAAACCACGAAATTACCAATTTGGTTTTTCATCCACCAAATGTCAGTTATTTTGCGGTTAAAAGCGAATAACAGAATTTTCTGACAGTAAAACAGATGATATATTTTTAACCCTTATAAACTTTTAAAGATAATGTATTCGCTCCGCTCCGTTCGTTATTTAACCGTTCCACTCAGTTCGTTTCAAAAAACATAATGCATCCACCAATTCGATAAAAAAATAATATTTTTTTGATTTGAAATAAAAAGTCATAAAAAATTTGGCTGTTTCCCGAAAAAAATTTAAAGTTGTAACACCTAAATATACAACATTTCTCTGTTCAAACGTTAAAAATGTACAGTTTTAGGTTATGTCGTCCGGAAAATTTTAAATTTGTACTTAGTATCCGCTCCGCTTTCTTTCTTCCGTTAGTTCGTATCATTTTTTCAACCTACACTTTCATTCCTCTTTGAACCTCCATATATGTCTATAATCGTTCTCACCCGTCGATACCCTATAAATGACTTATTTTTAGCGATTTTCAAATAAGAGCTGAACACTAAGTTTGTCCAAGTAGAGATTCGTTTGTTTTAATATTTGCACTGCATTCTTCTACTCGTATAAACTGATATTCGGGTAGCCAACGGACGAAATAATAAAATTTAATATTGTAAAATATAAACAAAATAAATTAAAATTTAATAACAATTTAATAATTCACTTTGATTGAATAATTTACTTAAAGACCTTTATGTACCTTACAATTGTGGCTCTGCTTGTTCAAAGCATACTAATTTTTTACAAGCAATATCTGATTTCCGCGCAGCTTCTTTGATTCCGGCTACAAACAAAGCCTTCATTTTCTGATTTGCGAATGATGACTATTGCGAGTTAGTTCCCACCAAAATCTTTAAATGCTTGGACTATGGACATGTGATACTGAAATGTCCCAATAAAGTAGACCGTACAAACCACTGCATTATTTGCGGCGAAGAGCAACACTTACACATTTAAATGTTCGAAATACAAGAAGGAGTTACGAAGAGATGTTGTCGCAGTACAAGAAAAATATCCCATGTACTATTTGGGTTTGCGAACAAAGACTGTTCCAAAATACAAGCTGGAAAGAGCCCTGGCATATCAGAGTTAAATTCCACGGTATTCATGTGTACAGTCGTAACGCTCAGTACGTCATTGGAGGAATCGAAAACATATTTAGGTCGGCTGGTAAAGGACGCCCAAGATCGACATCCTGTGCTTACGATGCGCTGTCTCGAATAATTCCGATCACAAGTGGAATAAGACAAAAACAAAGAGTGCTGTTGTCTAATGTTATTTCATCTATTATGACAAATGGAGCTTCAATCTGGGCCGACCATTTCCCAAATGAATTCTGATATTTTAACTAAAGAGCGTAAAAAATTGCACGCAGAACGTTGCTCGAGAAGTCACTATGGTCTAGTAGTAAAACCGATAAAGCCAATCAAACAAAGGTAGAACCTCAACGATAGTCCTGTTGGCTAGTGAAAGCCAACATTGGCTGACGCTGGCCACATAATGTGACATCTAGTGATTATTCCGCGGGGCCCAATAATATTGGACATTAGAAGTGAGGGGAGGGGTGCATTTTAAGAGTAAAAATCATACATCATTATATGTGTGACAAAACACCCAGACCCACATCCAAAATTACAATCTGGTAACTGACTCTCACACCCCATAAGCACAAGTAGAACCATACGGACAAACATACCTACACATATTAGCCACACTCACAGTTACACCCTTACCGCACTAGTACCAACAATGCCTCCCCTCCCCCACCACGCAAACTCACACATACACCCAAACCCACATGCACATTCAAACCCACAACCACAACTGGACCCACTCTTAAAACCATACCCACACCTACACCCACATTAGCAGCAACACCCGCACTCACATCCACACATATACCCTCACCCACACTCACACCCTCACAACCACCCACACAAACACCCACACAAACACCCACACCTACACAAATAAACTGTAAGATATACATTTAGTTACACCCATAACCGTAATCCCAATCACACCCGCACTGATACCGACACTCACGCTCACACTCACACTTAGACTTACAACCGCATTTACGTACATCCACGAAACCCACATACCACGAGAAAAAATTTATTATAATTTATTTTTATACACCAAATAAAAATTATGTATTTTGTTTTTATTTTATTTATTTCTTATGTGTCATGGCCATACATACCTGTAACATAAAGGATTGAAGATCTGCCTCACTCGATGGCAGCACTTTAATTTATTAAATAAATAATTTTTATTTTGTTTAATTTAATTATCTATTTTCCAGAAATTATTAAATAAAAGAGTAGGTTATTTTATGCCAAAAGAAATAGTGATTGACAGCAAGCTTCTGTACAAATATCGGAATAACCTCCCTTCTTTGTGCCCACTTCTAGAAGCAAATAATTATAAATATTTAATACACGATTTAGGTATAGCAAAATCTTTAAATGTTTTTTTTTTTGTAGTTTCATAAAAAAGCTAATTCTCTAAGCTCCTTATGTGCTAGGATTCCTGATCCCAAACAAACAATAATTCATCAACATATTGAAACTAAAATTAACCATATTATAGTTGCTGTTCTTACTCTAAAAATGAGATTTTAGAAGCTTTTAATGCAAAGCTACACCGGTATGGATATACAAGTTGAAATATTAGGCGCATTTTATAGGACCCTTGTTGTCATTTGATGCGTAACTAATGAAGAGACGAGAATTTAAAAAGAATATATATCTTTCTTTACATCCAAAAATAACCAAAAGTAAAAACTTAAACAACATCTAAATCAATGTTTTTATACCAGACCACTTTTACCCTAAATTATTTATATAATTTATTAGCGGCATTAAGTAAAATTTAAACGAAAATCACTGCCAATAAATAATTTAAATATTCACCACCCAGTGAAGGTGTTTAGTTTTGTTCTTCATACACAATACTTAAATATTTATGTTCCAATTACTATGAAAAGGATATTCAAATATTTTTTTTATTTTTTTGTTTTAAATTACCTACAATGATTGATTAAAATTAATTAACGTGTGTGTAGACTATTTATCAACAACAACAAAAATATGTTATTCTCATAAATTATTGTCCTTGTTGTTGAGTAAATGATTTATTGGCCCTTTATGGATAAAAAATAGGAAGATTTTATTCGCCCACAAATTCGTAATATGTATAAGTTTTCTATAAATTTATTTATCCCGAATATTATTGCGGTTTGCAAATGACCCAAATTGAGTATACGTCTTATTCATAAATTTTATAAATCTCCCGTTTCACCATTATATGCACGTCCTTAATTTATAATTAAATTGTAATAATTTTTATTGCGTTTAATGTGGTGTAAATAAATAAAAGCACAGAAAGAGCGCGCGCACAGATTTAATTGTCTTCAAATCTCGGGAATATAACCAGACATAGATATAAGCGCGAGCGTATAACGTGTTATATAAATAAAAAAAATAATAAAAATTCCTGTAAAAATATAATTTTATTATTTTATTTGGATGAAGCATAAATATTAATGATTTTTTTTTTTTTTTTTTTTTTCATAAAAAATCATGATGAAGCATAAAAATTGATTTTCATTTCAATTGTTTGGTTTATTTGTATTCGTTTATAAATAAAATGTATGTATGGTTATTTGTTCGTACATATTAATATAAAAATATCATAAATACATACAAATGCCAAAAATGAAAAATTAATTTTCATGTTTCTCATACATATATATGAAAACAATTAATAATGATTAATAATGGTTTTTTTATTCGGTATTGTTGTTCTTTGTGGTTTAATTTTTTGTTCACATTTATGTTTTACTAAACTATACAATGGTTATATATGTTGTATAGTGTATGCTTTCAGTCTGTAAATATGTACAAAAGAAAATTGGTTGAATGTAACCAATAAGGCTGTTTACCAACACGCCGTGACGAAACTGGGATGATGTTACTCCTTTCTTGAATTTTGTGTCCCATCCTTTATTCTCTAAATATTATCAACACAAGCTTCGACAAGAGGCCACTCTCTCTTATAAATTCAATATTTTTTTAATCTGGAACAGAAACTATAACATACAGTTTTCTGTAAATACAATATTTTTGAGATACATTTTCTAGGCTAGCCCGCTAAAACTGCCATTTGCCATTGTCCGATTTTGAGTTCACTGGGACCTCCCAATTTACAAAGAAAGCCTTAAACATGAAGTTTTGGTTCGATTGGTTTAATCATCTAGGCTGTGGAAAGAACACAGAGAGACGTACCAACTGACAGCCATCAATTCGAAACCCAATTTTTCGGACTGAATATTTTTTATACCAGCTATTTATGCGGAATAAAACTTTCCTGTGCCCGTAGCGGCAAAAAAAATAGTATTTGCTTGTTCCAGTTCAATCGTTGTCAGTAATTTACTCTTTCGTTGCAATAACTTTGGTTCTCGTGCCGCTTGAACGAAGCGGAAAGTGTAACATAAAATCTTTTGTGCTTCTGTGCAGGCCAAAGCTCCTCCTTCCTACTCATCTACTCACGTTCAAGTGACCAAACCGAAAGGTGGTTATCCCGCGTGATGCGCAATCGGCTGGATTGTCTTCGGATGATGTGTAAATGCAGAACTGACTAAATGCATTTTTCAAAAATTATGCATGATGTAGGTCGTTTGATTCGTCTTTTCAAGAGCTACCAGACTAAGCGAAAAATATTTTTCAAAGTTGCTTATTTACCTTGTATTTTCATTCTAAAAGTAGAGGTTAATGCAAAACTGGCTGTTTACGTATTAAGTAATTCTCAAAATGGTTCATCTACATAAAAATAATTTGTTTCAAAACAGGTTATTTACAATAGTAAAAAGGAAACAAAAAATACGAAACTCGATATTTTTTGGAAATATATTTTAAAACTCGTCAAGAAAATAAAATAATTTAACGGTAAAATGTTGACGTTTTGTCTAGTGAAAAAAGTTTATGGAATGCGCACAACGTATTTTATATGTGTTGCGAATAGTTTTACATTAAAGTGTTATAATTTAAAGTTAAAAACTACAAAAAAAAAATAGAACAAAATAATGGAGAGTATAGGACACCCGATGGTTATAGAAAATGGTGAGAATGCTAGGAAAAGAGCTATTGCGGCTACCAGGCGGAATCAAGAAGAAGAATACAGGTATGAGAGTATTTTAGCATTAAAAAAATTGGGTTTATTTTCGGTACATATGTTATTTTATTTGGAATATTGTGTTGTTAGGTACAAGCAAAAACAACCACCGGTAATTCCTAAATGCACACATGAAACTCTGGAGCGTTTCAGTGCAATTCCATTAAAGGAAAAGATGCGATGTGCTTCGCTAAAGCATTCTATTCGACCTAAAACCAAATTACTCTGGACGCTTTCATATTAAAATATGCCAGTGGTATCCACCCAAAGGATAAGAATATAATTTGTGTTTGTCAAACTGTATTTTGTAACATACTAGCTATCAAAAAACCTCGGGTTGTGACGCTTGTAAAGATACATTACGGGACCGGGTTAGGTCCTGTAGAACGTCGAGGCGGAGATAGGATTAGTTCGAAAAACCAGCATAACAAAGAAATTTCATTACTAAATTTAAAACATTGGAACTTCACTAGAGTAGAAATAAAATTGCCAGGAGCCAGTACTTGCCAAGTGAGTTGAATGTATAATTTAGAGTTAGAGTAATTTACCTTACACACAAACCAAATCAAAATCATTGGCATGTATTAGAATGACGACTTCACAAGGTTTGCGTATAACACCAATTATTTATATTTATACTCAAACCAACAAGCACAAAACGATTCTATGCACAATTTATTTATATCCCTAAAATTAGAAATATTTTTATTATACTCGAATTACTGAATTTATATATTGTATAAGTTTATACTTACATTTTGTTTGTAAACAAACTACCACATAGACAAATTGACATTTATAAAGTTGTTTAAATTGTAATAGATTAATTATAATTAATGTTATTACCAACAGTATCATTTGTGTACTACTTTATTGTAGTTTAAAAATAACATACATTTTTGCTAATAACATACATTTTTTGTAAACCATCTTTCACTTAATTTTCAACTGGCGATCAACCAACATCAAAATTATAATAAAACCAAATTTAAACTTAATAATTATAAATAAGATTAAAGCCATCTTGTTACTATGGTGTTTGAATTAAATTTTTATTCAATTAAATAAAAGAAATCCAATTACATACAACCAGTGATTTAACGATCATTTTATATTTTGTAATTCTTCGCAAATACCAGCTACATATCGCCTGAGTTAAATATTAAGAAAAGTTTTTTTCATAAAATTTTTAATAGGTGTTTTAATATTGGCTTTAAAACATCCGCCACTGATATGTGTTCCACCTGCATTATGCTGACCGAAGGAATGAAGTTTGAAACGGACCCAAAAAAACAAACCGCATTTGATGGTGAAGAGATTGCTTTATAAAAGGCGTGCGAAGGCATTTTTTAGTCTGTTACAGGAACAAGCCGATGATCTGATTACTATGTCGTTTGATTGTTAAAAAAATATGGTGCTACCAAAAGTAGCAGATCAGGCGGCATACTACAGTCACCAAATTAATTTTTTCAATTTTGGCATCATGATAGGATCATCAAAATCCGCTTTGTCGAAGGAAAATGTGTTTCTATATACCTGGACAGAAAATGAATTTCCTAAAGTGTCATTGCAAATTGTATCTGCTGTATATCATCGACTATGCAACCGCGATCTAACAGGTAAAACAACAATTCGATTGGAAGCTGATGGCTGTGGTGGCCAAAATAAAAATTCGATCATGATGAGCACGTGCGCCTATTGGGGTTTAAAAGATGCGCCACCGAACGTCACACGTTAAGAGTTAATTTTTCCAATCCCACGGCATTCATATTTACCACCAAATAGAGTTTTTGGGAAATTGGAAAAAGAAGTAATTTAATCAAAACTGAGTGTTGCTTTAAATACTAATGTAATGTTTATTTTTATTTTAGATCCGTATTAAGCAACTAGTGACATAATCAGAAGATTATTTTAAAATTCTTCAAGAACACGGAACAGTTCTCAGCCTCGCAAATGAGAGTTGCCCTGTGACCGATTAGAAAACGGAGAGTAAAAAAAATTAATAAGCACAACCACAACGTGACACTTTAAATTTATAGAGGCTAAACGATTTATAATATCCAAATGAAACCAGAAAATAGTAGTTCGTGAAGAATTTTCTAATAAATCTGGCAGCGGAGCACTTAAATCCTTAACTAAACGGGGGAAATATTTGGCCGACATGAATCCTTCTCGTATAAACCCCGGTACACAATTAAATGAAGTGGAGTTAAGTGACTTTAAAAATTTATTATCAAAATATTTTGGAATCAATTGAATCCGGTGATATCAGCTGAAGACCAAACTACTTGTGAAGTGCAAAATCATCATGAAGGATTACGTATTTAAATATTTATTTTACATCTTAATTTCTTCTTCTTCTTCTTCTTTCGTGTTTAAATAGATATTTTATTAAACTTATAGTCTCTAAATTTAAAGAAGCGTGATTACCCAAGAAGAGATTGTGATTTTTTTATTAAATTAAAAATTAAATTTTATTTTTATTATTTTATTGTAGGCTGTTCTTAACAGACTGCGAATATTATACTGAACCACATCATTTACTTTATTTTTTTGCTTTAGCCAGAATTTTTTATTGATTTCTACATAAAATATTATTTTATTGAAATGAAAAATAATTTGCTTAAACCTGAAGTAAGGCGTGATCCAATACGAGGTACTTTTTCTCAATTGGAATTTTCATTGGGATTCATGCGTGATAACTGTTATGTTCATATGACATTTGTGTTCAGTATTTATTGATATTTCACCATAGACTTACGCGAGAACAATGTTTACAAATTGTGGAAATTTATTTCAAAAATCAGTGTTCGAAAGGTGTGCGAAAGGACAGCGTGTAAACGTCAATGGCGCAAACTACAGAGCAATGATCAATGAATTTTTATTGCCAAAAATTCAAGATATTGGTGTAGCCAACTTGTGGTTTCAACAGGATGATGCAACGTGCCACACAGCAGGCCAAACCATCGATTTATTGAAAGAAAATTTTAATGAGAACATCATATCAAGAAAGGGACCCATGAATTGGCATCCAAGATCTTGCGATCTGACGCCGTTAGATTAGTTTTTATGTGGGTATCTGAAATCACTTGTTTATATCGATAAACCACAATCGATTCCTGCATTAGCAGCGAACATAACACGCGTAATTAACAAAATATAGGCCGAAATGCTCGAAAGAGTGCTCGAAAATTGGACCCATAATTACCTGAACGTGCCAGATTTTCTGTAGTAAGTTTTATGCATTTAGTCAGTTTTCCATTTATACGTCTCATATGTGCTTCCATTTCTTCCGTTTGCTATGAGTGCTATGATTAAAATTTCGAAATATAGAGTCGGACATTTCTACGCTACTTTCTCACTTGATTGTCTTAACCAGTTCAGCAAGTGGCACTGCACCACACAGTTTTAATTCGGCCGAGACTAGTTGAACCGAAACTTGAATGTTTTCATCTATAATTCTGTAATATACGATGGCAGCATACGCTTTTAAACTGCCATCACAAAAAGCATGAATGTCTACTTTCGTATTAAATGTGCCTATAAACCAAGGTAATGTAATGGTCTCAGATTCATTAAACGCATTGTAAATATTAGACCATTCTTCTGTAAAGTTGTTATCTAAATTTTTGCGCACTCATAATTGCTGCATTCAAATTTTGATTATTTTGATTATTGGTGCTAACTAATTCAAAGGGTCAAATAATTTACCGGCCGAAGAAAGGCTCATTTGTTTTGCAAGCTGAGAGACAATAGGTTACTAGATCCTTTAGAATGTTGGTACATACAGAAAAATAAAACAAGAATTCTAAATTCTGATTTGGGCCCCAAAACGAGTTGTCTTTTCGAGCTATAAAAATGCACATCAACACAATTCACACCAATAACAGTATCACCAGGAGTTCTATTTACTCTCAGTGAAGAACATACACAGCTTTTCCACAATATAAAAAACAGAATTTTCTTTTAAAATTTTCCTCAAGTTAGTAAAATCAAAATTGTTTCACATTGTAAACGTAAATATTGCAATGTCATGAAGTTTAAATGGCAACCTGTCACTTAATTGCCCAATATATATACTCATTGAGGCAGGTCAGGATATGGTGTATATACACACACAAAGCACCAAATGAGAGGATTTTAACACAAACATTAATATTTACGTAAATTTCTTTTTAATAAATTGTAATACGACCTTGTAAATACTTTTAGAATCTGAGGATGGAAACACAGTGTTTCCGAAAATATATTCATTTTTAAAAAATCTAAATTAAATGTTGTAATTTTTAATTTTTAATTGTTAGTTTAACAAGTGTTTAAGGAGTACAAAAATAAGTTTTATTTGTCACACTTGTTGTCGTCCATAAATCCAAAATCTGGTTTAATTTACCTTATAAATTCAAATTGAACACAAACACATATCATATGCTGGATTCCAACCCAAGCCGAATACTTTAATTTCCTAATCCTGGCAGTTTGATTAAGCATCATTTTGTTATTAGACTTCCATTTTCTAAGGGTGATTCCGTGTGTACCATGTAATGTAATTAAAGCCCCTTAATGATTATACGAGCCTCTTTTACTGTCTGAAGTCCGGCCTTGAGATCATCTACGTAAAAAGAATTTTTAGTTATTTTGATTACCAAAGGATTTACTTCAGCTCTGTCATCTTCAATTTTACTTAGCACCTTAGTGGCTAGATACGAAGTCGAGGTCAGTCCATATGTTACTGTTAATAGCGTAAAATTCTTCCGCCCTGCACATAATTCATAGATATTCTGAGTCAGATCTGTCTATTTTTACCTGACGGTATATTTTTCCGCATCGGCTGAAAATACTACTCGAAATTCACGAAAACGAAGAATAATCAAGGCTTGGTTGTAGCACTGATCCGTCAAATACAACCATTAATTGTACTATTTTTTAGGCGCATAGAAAGTCTAGGCTGTATTTCGTCTTGCGAGATTTTTAATTTTTTCCACTGTAGTCGTTTAATTGCTGCTGGAAGTGCATCACCAATTTTTTAGGGAGATTGTTTAAACCGTAATTCGACTATGAATCGGTTATCATTATCAGCTCGAGTTCTTTTGAGAAATTTTGATTCGCTTAATTGTTCTTCTTCAGTAAGACTTAAATTTGATTTTTCTAAAGACTCAACCTTCCTGAAATTTCTCAATCATTATGACCATTGTTTGATTACTAAAACCTTCTTTTGCTTCTGTAGATGCTACCCAACCAAAGATGGTTTCTTGTAGTGAAACTACTTGCATAAGCTACTTCAGACGTCTAAGTTCACTGCTTCCACTGAACTTGGTTCTTAATATATGTTAATGGAGGTTGATCGCGGAATTTGTACATTAAACTAAAGAAATTTATCAAATCGTAAAATATTATTAATTTAATTAAATTTTTTATAGTTTTAACAACAAATCAAAGTTTTGACATAAATCAAGCTTTTACATTTATCTTGATTTGTTATATTGCACTGAACTAGATTGCACTCAGACTAGATCGCGCACGTGTTCTTTTAGATAAGTTTACCATTTGTGAGGAAAATATTTTTGAAGCTGACGCAAATGAAGAACCTAAACTGCAAGAATTTGAAGAGGTGTATTTTGTTGTGAGGAGCACAATTGGTAACGGAAATGCGGTTACTACAGGTGTCAAGCTAGTCAAACTGCAAATGCTCCCATTTTCCGGTGATTACATCGATTGGAAGAGTTTCTTCGACTTGTATTCAGCAACCATTCATGAAAGAGAAAATCTTTCAACTGTCGAAAAATTTCATTACCTCAAAAGCTTATTGAGGGATGAAGCTAAAGATCTTATAAGACATTTTAAGGTAACTATGGCGCAAATTATATTGAGGCATTGCAGAAACTTAAAGCTCGATATGATAAAACGCGACACACTATAAATGCGTTCATCAAAAATTTTTGGGATCAAAAACCCATTAAGATTTGAAATGCTGCGCACAGTTGGATTTTACTGGATGTATCCGATGAGGTCATGAGAGGTTTAAAGGCGCTAGGTGAAAAAGTTTAAGCTAAGATTCGTGGCTAATATAGATCATCATTAACAAGCTTGACGATGAGACGAAAATCCAATGGGCAAAACAAACAGCAGCGAATCAATTTCCATCCATTACAGAATTTTTGGATTTTTTTGGCAAGAAGAACCGATACTCTAGGATTGGTTAAATCCAGTACACAGTCAAATACAATCTCAAGATCGAGCACTAAAAGTTACACAGCAACCGCAACACCACAATGTGGTTATTGCAAGAAGATAGACCATCAGAGACTCTCCGAATGTGATTGTTTTAAACAATTGAACTAAGATGAACGCCGAAACCATAAAAATAAAAACGTAGATTTGTCCTCATGCACCGACCTAAATCCTGTAGTGCTACCTATAAATTTAATCGATATAGAAGACCAATAAGAGGAACCACGCAGTTGTAGTGAATTTCAGATCAAGTGGAAAATCGAATCAACGATTTTCAATTAAGGCGCTAGTCATTTCAATCATTGCCGGAAATTGCCTTCAGGCTAGCTAACTTAAAGCCTGCTATGGATTTCGAGTTAGCAGACCCTCAATTTTTTAATTTAGGACTAATTGATGTATTATTAGGGGCTGACATTGTCTTTGAATTATTCAAGGGAGAGCAACGAGAAATAAGAGGTAGCAAATTGATCGCCCAAAATACAGAATTATTTTGGATCGTAGGAAGATGACCGGATGTTTGTCGCCTGTAAATACATTAGCCGTCTTCACACTACATTCGATATTGATGTGTCCTTACGGCGATTTTGGGAGATCGAGGAAGTATCAGCAAACGTGTCGATTCTCTCAAAGGAAGAGCAAGAGTGCGAGTAGTTTTTTATGCAAACCACTACACGAGACATAACGGGAAAATTCGTGACTAAGTTACCTTTTAAAAATCAGCACCACAGTTAAAGTCAACTTAGTGAATATCTAGCTCAAGATTAAGAGCTATGGAGCCAAATTTCAATCTAGATCGTCAATTTGGCATCCTGTACAAAAGATTTAGATTCATGTCCATTGAATTGTCTATATTGCCGTATCATGGTGTTTAAATATTGTTAGTAGGTCCAACTGTTCAGAGCAGCCTTGTGGAAATAATGCTACGGCTTAGATAACATCCATTCGTATTAAGAGGTGACATTGAAAATATGTACAGGCAGGTCCTCCTACAAAAGGATGATCTTAAGTACCAACTAATAGTATGGTACCGCATCAGCAGTTTTTGTACCCACAAGATGTATCAAGGAATTAGCACAAGAAAACGTAGAAAGCGAACCGCCGGGATGATAGCAGAAGATGTATACGTAGACGATTTGATGACTGGCGCAAGGAGCATTCAGAGTCTCCTACAAAGTAAGGAAAAAATTGTAAATATATTTAAGAGTGCCGGGTTTATTCTTAGAAAGCTGTTCTCAAACAATGAAAAAATAAGAAATCAACTCTTCGAAGACGCTAGACACACATAAAGTTATTTGAAGAAGATAATGATGCAATCAAGTTCTTGGGCGTTAAGTGGGATCTAATACGCGACTCGTTCACCTTTGACGTAAATCTAAGTCCTTCAAAATCTCATATAAAACGAACATTATTATAATAGGCTAGCAAAGTTTTTGATCCGCTGGGTTGGCTGGACCTAACACGATTCAAATAAAAATACTGTTCCAAAGTGTATGGCTAGAGAATATCCAAATATGTCAGGAGGCTCTAACATTCCAAGGTAGCTCAAAACAGTTAATAGCATCGAGTTACACTATACGTTTAATGTCTCAAATATTTAAAATCTTTAAACTCTAGATCGAATCAGTAACGCTACGGACAGATTCTACCATATAGTGCTAGTTGGTTATCAGACTTACCTCGGAGATAGACGACGTTTCGGGCAAATCGAATGGCGGAAATAAAGAAATACCTCATTTGCAATTAGATTCATAAACAATTATTTGAAGAATTTAAAGCAAGAATGGTAATCTGCCGCTACCTGATGCATATCCAGTGGGTCGGCGTTAGGCCACTGGATTATGTACGCATTGAGGAACTTTAATCTTTATAGGATGATAGCATCGCATGTAAATAGTAGGTGTTTCGATGTCCCCTTACCGCAGTCGCAGTATCTGAACTGGTCCGTAAGGGATCTTCCCATTTTATGTAGATGGCCGTTAAAAGGGTCGTGCCCTGTTAAAAACCAGGTAAGGGATCTTAGGGATTGGCAGTCCATCCTCGGTGCCTCTCCCAGACGTATAATATTATAACTGAATAATTTCTTGGCCTGTCTCATCCCAATGGAGGACTCCCAGACTAATTTCCTATAGTTCTGCTCCCAGTCCCTTATACCATCTGCCAAATGGGTTTTGGAAAAAGCAATACTAGGACTGAGACCCAGGAAATCTCGGCGTGCTCCCATTTTTGCATATCGGTCTGCTGCCTCATTTCCCCTAATGGTGGAGTGGCCAGGAGACCACCAAAGGGTGATTTTATTTGCTTTACCCAGTTCTAATAAATTACAGTAGAAGCTCCAGATCAATTTCGAATTGAACACTGAAGCTCCTAAAGTTAGCAGAGCTGCCTGGCTGTCCGAGATTATATAGATCTAGGTACTCTTATATTTCTTTTTGAAGCACACATACCTCAATAGCAAAGGTCTCTGCTTGGAAAATTGTGGGCGTGTTACCCAGTGGTATGCATAGCTCTAGGTTGGGCCCGACTATCCCTGCACCGGTACTCCCGTCTGTTTTTGACCCATCCGTATACCATACAAAAGCATGGCCGGGGAGGAAGGAGATAATATTCTCTACCAGTGCCCTATCCGGCAAACTAATAGTAAAATTCATCCGACAGTCTATTGTCCTTACCATCAAATCCGATAGTTGGATCAATTCCTCCTTAAAGTTTAATTTATGTAGGATACTGTTGTGTCCTGGCCTAATGGTTTTAATTTTGGCTATTATTCATAGGCTCAGACCTCTTGAACCGGCTACTTTTTTAATGTGTAGGTGCAGAGGTGTGAGCCCCAGTATTCTCTCAAGGGCAGTTGTCCAGTATTCTCCGTGCACCAGTCTGCTCCGTCTGTGGCCACCACACAAACGCCGCGTAAGAGACCATAGGTCTAATGACGGCCCGGTAGAGCCAAACCAACATTTGTGGGCTCAGTCCCCACGTTTTGCCAATCATTCTATGGCAGGTGAAATAGGCTTTATTCGCCTTGTCTGTGATATGATTTAAGTGGGGATTCCTTGACAATTTCTGATCAAGTACGACACCCAGATATTTAACCTCCGTTGACAGTTGGAGAGTTACCCCTCCCCCTTCCCCAGGGCTATCGGCGGGAGGCCAATTTTCCTCCGGTTAGTAAAGAGAGTGCAGTTGGCCTTGTTGGGATTTACCGTAAAGCCCACCTCCGTGCACCAATCATTTACTACCTCTAGGGCTTGTTCCATCCTTTCCCCTACTGTATTGCGAATCTGCCCCTAACCATTAAGACTAGGTCGTCCGCATAGGCTATGTTCCAGAAGTCTAAATTTCTCAGTCTGGTAAGTAATTGATCCTTCACGATCAGCCACAATAAGGGAGAGAGAACACCTCTCTGGGGGCAACCCCTGGTGGCCGCTATGGTGATGGTTTTGTCTCCAAAAGAGGCCATAATCATCCTGTTTTTTATAATGTTTATAATCCACCTTACGGTAGAGGAGTCTATACCGCTTGCTAGTGATTGTTCCTGAATTACCTCGAAACTAGTATTATCAAAAGCTCCCTGGATATCAATAAATGAGCATAGTAATAATTTTTTATTCCGAAAAGTATCTTCGATTTCCGATGTCAGCTCGTGTAGGGCCGTTTCTGTTGACTTCCCTGCTTGGTAGGCGTGCTTCCTAGAGTCTAGAGGGTATCTTTGGAGAGTGTTGGATCTGATACAAAGTCCCGGAACTTTCTCCATGGTTTACAGTAAAAATGATGCGAGGCTAATTGGTCTATAAGACCTAATCTCCTCTGGGAGCTTTTTCCCGCTTTTGGGATCAAAATCACCAGAACTTCCCTAAAGCACTTTGGAACATATTGCAAGCTGTAGTTGGCTCGGAAGAGTATAAGGCAGCGAAGCCTTATAAAATAAGGCAGCAAAGTCTACAGTCCTTGCTGTAGAAAGGCGGGATATATGCATTCCCCATCCCGGTGATTTGAAAGTGCCAAATGATTTGAATGCCCAGCCTATCCGTTCCGGTGTAAAAAACTGCCTCGAGAACTCGTGAGCCACATTTGGAACCAGATATGGATGTATGCTATTTGCGTTGGATTCTTCTTGATCCCTCAGATTATTGGTACAACAGGTCTTACTCGTTTAGTTCCCAATATCTTCAAATGTTAAACTATGTCGTTTGAAAAAATTAAGAATTTAATTGTAACTCCGTACAGTTTACAAAACGTCTAAATTGATGAAGCAGCTACTGAGATTTTGTTTACATATAAACTAAGTTTTACTTAACATATAGATATGATTGTAGCTAGGGCCGGCTCGATCCTTGGTTTCATGAAGAGATATACTCATCAATTTTCTGACCCATACAGTCAGACCTTATATATTTGTTTTGTTGGGCCTATTTTGGAATACGCTGTAGTTATCTGGAGTTCTAGTTATAACATCTGTAGCAATTGTAATGAATGGATTCAGAAAATGTTCTTAATATTTGCCCTCCGAAGACTTCCGAGGTCAATTTCCGGATTTAGTTTACCTCCTTATGCCAGTCGTTGTAAACTTTCAAACCTTCTTAATCTTGAACTAAGAAAGAAGAGGATTCATACAGTATTTGCTGGAGACGCAATATGTGGTAAGATTGATTGCCCGTAATTGCTTGATTGATATTCAATTTATGTACTAACGAGAGTTCTTCGACCACGGCAGTTTATGTTGAGTTTTGATTTTCGTCGGAATTTTGGAATTGTTTAATTGGTGGAGCGTACTTCTAGAAATTTTAACTAATGTTCAGAGCTTTATGATTTTAAGAGTCTCGAAATATTAATAATTTGTAACATTTTTTCATATACCTGTGCTATTTGTTAGTACTGGTTGTTTACGCACATTAAACAATAGAATTAAAAAACTTACCAAATTAATGTTCACAAAATCTCAACCTGGAAAACATAAATAACCATAACCTAAAATAGGAAAAAAAAGAGAAAGTAAATTAACATGTAGATTAAATAAATACTTACCCTTTACTATTGTATAAAATTTGTTCATCCTGAAAAATACAATTAATAATAAATAATTTATGTAATTTGAATGTAAATAAAACAATTATACTTATCTTCAATATTTAACAAAATAATCAAAATATTCCAAAATGACAACTCAAAATGTCAAATGGTGGATGAATTCCAATGCATTATTTGGAGTTCAGTGCAACAATAATAACATAGAATTGATCGACGCGATACCTGAATGTGAGCGTCGATACTAACCTTGGAGTAATTTGTCGAACTAATCTGCACCTTATGGGAAATTTGAAGTTTTTTTTGGCTGTTCAAGATTTTAAGTTCGCTCGATAAACATTAAATAAAAATAGTAATAATAAATTAAATAAATCAAATATTTATACCGTCATTTCAATAAAATTGTATTTTATATAATTAATAAAATATTAGTAATTTCAAATTGGTGACGTTATTGTGTAATTAATTATTCAGTAAGCACTACAGTGCATCACGTGTGTTTGTCTTATAGTTGGAAACACCGCCATCTTCGCATTACTTCAATTTCTCCGCATTCCGTGTAAATTGGTGAGATAATTCTTCGGCATAATTGAAACATAAAATCCATCAATTTGCACTTTTTTGGTCCTTCGAGCCGGATGGTTGAAGCTAATTTGGATTATAACAGCTATATCTGCAAGGGCTATATCGTCAAAAAAGTTTACTGTACTTCAAAGGGTATATAACATGGTCGACATTTACGGTAATTATCCAGTACGATAACCCGTCTCATCGAATAGCAAAGTGCCGCTTAACCATTCAATATCAAGATCAGATAATATCGGGAATCACTTATTCCGTTACGGGAACCATTACCTATTAATTTGGATAGTTGCCCGCATATCATCGAAAATATTATTCGTCGAATATCAGTGAATAACTAATCAACTATATTACTCATCCGTCATCACATTCACAAACCAGTGAATCAGCTTAATTCAAATAGATCGTGAACCGTAACTACTAAACTTTAACGGTGAATATCAAATATCATAACGAGAACGAGTCATTAATATAAGCGCTGTACAAGCTTATACATATAAGGACATTTAATTGAATCTTGGAACGAATTGGCGGATCAATTTATTCAATCGGAAATTCGTAAATTGAGTCAACATCAAAGTACTACATCACGCCTACATTAAACCAGTTGTTGTTACAGGATTTAATTGAAGGTCATCGCGTGGTTATCAGTGTCATCCATAAATACTGTACCATCATCTTCAGTTCATCAATACAATATTGAACATTGTAAGTTAAATTATGATTAGTTTAAGTAGATTTAGTATAAGCAAACAATTATTGGTTGCAAATTTAGCTGTGTTGCAAATTATTATTGAGGTTGTTAATTTGGTTTGGTTTACATGATTTCTTCATAAATATTCCCTCGTTCATTTTACCCGTCGTTACATATAAAGGTTAACTACTAATCGTCCATCATGACTGTCACGCTAGACTAACTCGATCAACAAGATTTATTCAAAAGGCAGAGAAGTTCGTTTAAGGGCCAGTTAACAAATTTGAAAAACAATTACGGCAATGTAGACACTATGACCATTGGATCATGTGAGTCCGTGTTGCACCGGCTACGTGGAATCAATAATAAATATGAAGAAATTCAATCGAAGATCGAATTATTAGAGTCACAGCCGAAAAGGATCGAGAAACACTTGAAGATGGCTATGGCAACTTCGAAAGCAGTATTTTGAATCAATTGAATGACATTAAAAAACTTGAACCGCAAGCAATGTCTCGGTACATAATAATTCCGTAGTATGACAACCACTTCTCATTCAATAGAAATGCGAATTCCCGAGGTCAAGTTACCATCATTTAGTGGTAAGGAATCTGATTTGTTAAGATTTCGTGATATTTTAGAGGAATTAGTCAACAAAAGAAATATTGACAATTCTATCAAATGTCATTATCTCGTGTCGCATATAAGTGGGGGTAAGGCATATTCATTGATTGAAGGTATACCGGTAACATCTGCTAATTACAACCAAGCATGGGCTGCAATTAACGATAAGTATAATAATGAAGCAGCAATCCAAAGAATGTACTTAAAACAATTATACGACATTAAATCACCCGTACCACAGTCTTCGGAGTCATTGGAAATATTCGTAGACCAAGCAGTAAAAAATTATAATTCGCTAAATGCTCTGAAGGTGGAGGTTCAAAGTTGGAATCTAATCTTAATTCACCATTTATCGGAAAAATTGGATAATGGTAGTCATACAGAGATAATCAGGGGTTCTAATGACAAAACGTTGCTCACGTTTGAAAACTTCATCAAAATTCTTCAAAGTCGTGTACGAGTACTGGCTGCACTCAAAACTTCGTCTTAGTCAGCTACAAAACCAAAACCAGATTAAAATGCCTTTAGAAACAAGAAGAATTTCTCAACATTATTGTCTAGCATCCCACGTCCTGTTCTTATTGTCGCGGTACCCATTCGATCGATACTTGTCCAAACTTTTGTGATCCTAAACTTACCTCAAAAATGAGATTTCATTTCATTAAGCAAAAGGGATTATGTAGGGGAGCGAGTAGCAGGGACAGCAGAGACGCAACGATTTCAACAACAACGTCAAGCAACACTAAGTACAAATTTGGGTGACGGCATGGGAACATGATGATGGAACGAAATCTCGCCCCCCCCCCCTCTCACAACCACCGATGGAAAAAATGGTGAAGGGGAATAATAATAGTTGTTTACAGCTTTTCAGAAAAACAGTTTGCGGTACCAGGAAATTTGTGTTGTCCATTGTCTTCTTACAGGTTGGAGCAGTAGAGATGAACTTTAAAATTGTATTGTCTTGTGTTAAATAAATTACTAAAAAATATTATTACTAACAAATTTACTAACTATCAACTACTTAGGTGTCTGGAACCGGGTTGAGTCTTTGTTGCTAACATTCCTTTCCCATCCCTCGATGTTGTTATATGTAAAAAGGTGTACGACGGCGGCCTGGCCAGGGGCGGATATCACAACTATTAGATCACAACTATTAGACTTATGTGGTTATCGATGTAGCGCCTTTCTTTACGGGGTTTGGCTTCATGAAGAATGGTGTCGTGTTGTGTAACATGGGTATAGTGGTTGTGGTATTCGCATTTATAATACGGGGAGGCTTGCTTAATGCTTGATCGTACATCGCAATCAATCAATCAATCAATTAAGCAAAAGGGATTATGTAAAAACTGTTTGTCATCATCGCACAATGTCCGAAATGGCAACAATACAGGCTGTAATCAGTGCTCATTAAGGCAACATCGTTTGTTGCATTTTAATTTCGATCGTCAGCCACAAACTTTAGCAACAGCAAATTCGGTGAGTGTACTCTGTTCTGTTAACGTCAACAAGGAAGGATGTACCAAATTCCACATCCATGGATCAGTGGTAGTCACATTTGTGCAAGAGTGTTACTTGACAGTGGATCTCATCTAAACTTTATCACAAATGCAGCATGCCGTCTATTAAAATTAAAAATGCATCCAACTTCGAAAAAAGTGGCTGGGATGGGAAATAAAATTACGTCCCTTAGTCACAAAGTGTATGTCACAATAGGATCTCGAATTTCAGAACATAGCATAACGTTAGAATGGTATGTACTACCTAAGGTGGTTTGGCGTCTATTGGAGAGGGGGGATCAAAGTTGAGTAGATTAATCTACCAGCTCCGTAACCTTCCAGTAGGGTGCGCATCACGTGAGCTGTTCTGGTCTTGTCATTAGGCAGCTGCATGATGGGTACAATTGTGTAAGGGGTAACCTGTTCACAATTCGCAAGTGTACGTACTGCCTCCTCGTGGCAACCACTGGTAACTAAGGCTACTTGGCACATTTTTGGCCATTTGGCACAGGCTAAAGTAAGGCGCTAAAGGAGAAAACCTTGACAAAAAACCCTAATCTGAGGTGGAACAGCATATGCCGAAAGATGAATGGCTGATAGGTTAATCAGCCCAAAATATGCGGACTCTGGATACCAGGCACCCTCCAGTTTTATTTAGCCTTCCTGTAGTAAAGCTGGGTGACCGACAGGTGATTTGCAATTCCGAGCAACTCGTAAGAGTAAAATCAAACGGAATACGGGGCAGGAGTAGGAATATACGAGAGTGGGACAACCCTCTCGAGGTCCTTGAGCTCCAATGCTACCGTCTTTCTAGCGGAACTACATGCTGTAGTAAACATCTAGGAGGGAGAGCAATAAGCCCAGATAGTATGTATGACGTAGCGGGAGGCAGTATTGTCAGGTTCATTAAGAACGTGAATATTGACTGGCCGGATAATTGCCAGCACAATAGATCTTTTAGGTCGCAGTGCGAAGTGGCTGATCGCCCGCATGGCCCCCCCAATAATAATAATAATAATAATGTACTACCAAAAATTACCGGTGAATTGCCAATATTACCCATACAATTTGAAACTAAAGCATTACCTTCGTTTATGAAACTTGCAAATCCAAACTTCAATATTCCGGATCGCATCGATATTCTGATCGGAGCAGAGGTGTATCATGAAATATTCTCAGGAAAGTCAATCAAGCTAACTGAGAACTTACCATTATTCTATGACACAGTATTCGGCTACGTCCTAACGGGGAAAACCAAATTAGCAAACTCTTCGGATTCGTCAATTCAATATCACCGGTCATTGTGCTCTTTTGAATTACTCGAATCACATATCAGAATGTTTTGGAAATTGGAAGCTGTTACTTCTAAGAACAACTATTCACTCGAAGAAAAATTGTGTGAAGACCATTTTATAAAGAATCATAAAAGGTTAAGTTCTGGAAGATATTCAGTTGCCATCCCACTCAATAATAAAATAGCAGAACTTGGTTCGTCCAGTGAAAATGCACGTCGTCAACTTTATAACGTCGAAAAACAAAGATGCAAAAATCCTGTGGTATACCAACAATATAAGGACTTCATATGTAAATGAATATATTCAATTAAATCACATGGAAGTTGTAGAAAATCCAAGCATAGTAAATTGCCAGAATATCAAACCCTATTATCTTCCGCATCACTCCGTTATAAAATCTTCGAGCACGACGACCAAACTGCGCGTTGTATTCAATGCTTTGTGCAAATCATCAACACAAATCTCACTAAACGATTGTATGATGGTTGGCCCTGTTGTCCAAACAGACCTATTTTCGTTAGTTCTTCGATTTAGAAAATATAAATATGCATTCTCCGCTGACATAGCTAAAATGTATCGTCAGATTCTAATTCATGAAAACCTACAGGATCTTCAGCGCATTTGGTGGTGTGATTCTCAGTCTGATCCACTGAAATGTTACAAACTTCGTACGGTATCTTACGGAACTGCAAGTGATCCCTATTTGGCAACTACCACCTTAAATCAGTTGGCTATTGACGAAGCACCCAAGGTTTTGAAAGATGATTTTTACGTCGATGACGTTCTCACTTGCGCAGATAGTCTTCAAGAAGCATTCAAATTAAAGGACGATTTAATTAATTTATTGAAATTAGGTGGCTTTGATCTCAGGAAATTCTCTTCAAATGTTTCAGAGCTAGCAGACTGTAATTCAGGTAACCAGTTGTCGTTAAAATTAGGACTATTGTGGAATACGGCAACAGACAATCTAGAAATGTCGTTTAAAAAATTCAATTCTTATAAAATTAGTAACACTGAAAGGAAGGTCCTCTCGGAAATATGTCAGCTATTCGACCCTTTAGGCTTATATGCTCCAGTAATTCTAACCGCGAGATTATTTATGAAGGAATTATGGACGATACCAGAGCTGAAATGGGACGACGAACTTCCAGAGTTATTATTCAAAAGGTGGAATGAGTTCAGAGGGCAACTAGGACAGTTGAATCGCATTTCTGTTCCTCGAGGCATCCACATACCAGCATCGAATTGCATGGGTAGGACAGGTGTTTTGGTATATGTTGCTACCTGCACTACCACACTCGTTTTAAGTCCTTTGGACTGGGTACCTGCTATAGCAACACCACTTCAAAACGCATATAATTCATGGTAGTCATTTTAATATTGTTATTTATCACTCAAATGCTCAAACTGAACTGAAGAAAGGAATTAGCACGATAAAGGTATTAGAATGAAGAGAATAATTTTGCCTGCTCGAACATTATGGTGGGGGATAAACAGAAAAAATAAATTAAGTACTTTCTTGTGGAACATCTGTATGGATCAGATATGCATAACAAAATGTTTGAAAGTGATGAAAGAGAGCTTAATTCTGATCGTCCGTTATTTAAAGTTATGAATACAACATTCAATCAATTAAAATATGGCTACGTAACAACCAACCACTGAACACAATAACTAACCAATGACAGTGTTTAAATTAATAACAAAAATTAAATCTTTAATTTTTGCAACTAAATTACAAAAAAAAATTTCAGTTTTGATTTATCATGAGAATAATTATGTAAATATTTTCTCCATCCTGATAAACCACCTCCTATATACCAATGACCGAAGATAATGTAATACCTTAATTTTATCTCAAGAGACATAATTTATTTGTTCTTATCAGTAACATTTATTCTCTGTTTTCTAACACAGTAATTTTGTTTATGTTTCTGCATTTTAAACAAAAACAAAATGTCTCATAATAAACTTTTGGTTTGGTGAACCATAAATAAAATTTCTTCAGCTATTAGTCTATGCATATATAGATGAGTAGGGCACATGGTTAAAATACAATAATTATATTTTAACGATTTGACATTTCGAAAAAATTCATATTTAATTAATTAGGAATGATTAATTAACGTTGTAATGATTTTATTTTTGGACAGATGAAAACACATAAATTGTTAACATTTTTGGAAATAAATTAAAGCTTTATATTTACGATATATGGGCTATAAAACATATATTGCTATAATAGCACCTAATTAATTATTATAACAACAAAATTGTTTATTTTGATTAAGAATTTATGGATACAATTTCTGTTTGGTAATTTATTAGGGCACTTTGTAAAATATTATATATGAGGTGCGGGTGTTAAGCATAATTAAAGACTTTTGTAGTGTTAAAAAATTTATTGAATTTTAAAGGCATGACCTAAATATAATCCCGCTTAATACGCAATTTTTGTGTACGATCGATTTGTCTATTTAGCTCCCCTCTATTTACACAAATTTCCGTATATTTTTGTGAGATGAAAATCCTAAACTTTTTGGCAAAACATTAATATATCTATAAATAAACAAAAAAATAAAAAAAAAGTGGTAACAAAAGCTTTATGGCGACATGTTGGCGCCATGTCGGAATTGAATTATTAAAAATAAAATTCTGTATTTTTATCTATTTTCCTCGTAAATATACATGTAGCCTTATATATATACAGAGTATAAAGTCACTGTGCTCGAGGGGTGGAAATTTTGTATAACCGTATACACACACACACAAACACAGATTTTTATTTTATTTTTTTATTTATATAGACATGGTAGCGTCATCGTCATCTCGTAACGTCTAGACAATACGCCATAATATAGTTCTAGCTATACACAAAATATATTCATTTATTTCGATTATATTTGTTTGTGTATGCGGAAAATATATACACATATACATAATAATAAACCGTCAATGGTTTGCTGATTCATGAAATGCAAAAAAATATTAAATAAGTTAATAAAAAAAAAAAGCTCGTCGGCGAATCGAGCAAAATTAATTTTATGTAAACGACAAAATATTTGGGTTTCCTAAATTTGTATATAACATAAATTTGGATTAACTTGGCTAGTCGAGAATCATATACATGTATTTATAGTTTTGCAATAATTATATATAATTACAAAGTTCATTGGCTTAAATTCACTTAAAATATAAGAGTACAAATTTATGCTTGTCTACAAAAATCTGTGACATCATTTTGATTATACGAGTATGTATAAATACTAAAGTAAAAGCTTAAATAAGCTTTTTTATTTATGTAGTTGAAAGCTCGCCAAAAAACGTCAATTTTAATATGATAATTTTTTAAATAAATTTTTACAGATAATCAAATTTAGCAGAACTATTTAGCATATGTATATTTGGTTAGTAGAATATGCCTGCCTACATTAATTCTATCACATTATTGAGGCAACATTGAGTTGATAAAAAAATACAACATACATAGTTCTTGTTCAAATTTCGTTAAATAAAATAAGATTCATTTGTATTTTTTTTAAATAATTTTAAATGTAAGCTTTAATACAAAAATAAAAGATTTGATTTATTGTCCAATCAAAGAAGGTTCATTGTGCCAAAACTTTTCGATTTGCACATCTTCGAGGCTTTTATTGAATCAGAATGTCAGGTTTTTTTGGTTCTATAACTCCAAGCCATCTGAAATTTGTTGAAAATTATTCCATTATTCGAGCAGATCTCTCGCTGAACACCCACATCCTCAGATTTTCCCTTAGGTTTTCTAAAGTATTGATAAGTGTGACTTTGTTGTGTAGTTGTCATTCCCTGCTAAAAATTCTAAAAAGGTTTTTCCGACTTTAAATAAACTGATCGGTTGGATATTGCATCCGCTGCAGCTTGTTTGAATACATCCGTTAGGTTTTGTACTACTGCATCAATTTCAAGTTTTGGTTCTAGCGGGATGTTTAAAGAACATTCTTTGATCAACATAATGTAATGGGCTACTTGATTATTTGATTTTTTGCACATTCTTGGGAAATCTCAGTGAATTCCTAGTAAAAAATCATGAAAATTAAATTTTTTAATTAAATTTAAAAACAGATTTAACCGATTTCTAATGAAATTGCAATCAAAACCAGATTTTCACTATTTTCTAGTTAATTTCCAGTAATATTTTTAATTATACAATATATACTAAATTAAATTAAAATCACGTAAATTTTATTATCAGATTTCCAGTAAAAATAAAAATTACTTACATTCTAGTGACCTATAATTTAGTAAATTTTTTGTTAAATTAAGATAATGAAGATAATTCCGGTTTGCCTGTACAAGGAATTTTCTTTAAATTAAACAGACTCTAGTAAAGCTACGACCAGGTCATCAGGTGTGAAGTTACTCGGGGGACTCAAGTTGGCACTTGCGGTCAGCTCCGTAACTTGCAAATTCCACAAGTGCTCGTTTGGCTTCTAGGCTAAAACACGTTGCTAAAGGAGTCAACCTTAAACAAATCGCTGGGCCGGGTTAAGATGTTAACCGTACCGTGCCGTTAATCGACAAGACTGGGGGGCCAGCTTTTAAACTAGCTCAGTCGCTAACGGTGGATCCGGATACTTGGCGCTCTCCGGATTAAGTAGCCTTATCTGTGTACTGTGGATTTCTGAACAGATGGATACTTCTTTCACTATGATAAAGCTGCCCCAATGCTAAAAATTACAAAAAAAATTTAGAAACATGTAATTTTGATGTACATTCATTTTCCCATTATTTGCGTTAAAAACTGGAAGTACGTCACAACAATGTGGAAACTAACGATAATTAGCACAATTGGGCTAATGTACATCATAATTACTATCAAAATAATTTTTTAATCGATAACATATCAAGTTACGGAATTTGGAAATGGCGGAAATGGCTATAACACCCTGTAAAAAAGCCCTACCCAGCATTTTGAAATTTTCGTAATTCGTATTTGAAGTGCGGTGCAATTACATCCCGTAAAAAAAAAACTCGTTAGACCGATCAAGGATCCAAACAAAACCAAACAACAATCAAAAAAATTCCGGCTTTCTAAAATATCCGGAATATGTAGACAACGAAACTCGGCTCTTTAGGCCTGCCTCTAAGTCTACAAATAATCGACAGGACGTAAGGTCAAGCGAGGCTGGTCCCACCAGTCGGGTCACCAAATCTGAGTATATTAATACAGAGCGGAGCCAAAGCACGAATGAAGCTAGTTCCTCAAAACCAACCTATAATACCAGAAGAAAGGCCTGGAGGGCTCTGGTTATGATCAATAACATCTCGCCAGAAGACAGAACGGATAAAGACAAAGTCACGCTTGCGTGTGCAAAAGAAGTCACCGAGAAAAATTCGGAAGGCCCTTCAGCTGGCTCACAGCTTAAAAGAAATAGATCTCAGGAGGAAAGTCCTAAGATCGCAAAGCGAAAAAAACTCCATGTTTCCGCTATGAGGCCTTTTAACTAGGTCCTTAAGGATCAGCCGGTTGTGGCAGTTATTGACAAATCCCAAGAGGACGGCAGTATCACGTCCGCCAATTGGGGGAGGTGGAAGGGGCCTTAGCCACCACATACCTAAAAGTCCTGTCGGAAAATCCAGGACTTGCTCCGAATTGTTGGGATGAGGCCTGGCACAGGAATCAGGTGAAACTGACTGCCTGTGCAGATCAGAGGTGTCTGCTGCTTTATAAGGAGGCGGTCGGGGGAATTGGCGAGGTATGGCCCGGAGCCAGTCTTGCTGTGATTGATAGGGAGGAGCAGACCAAGAGCTAGGGTGTACATCCCTTCGGAGCCTAGTGATCTGATGGTGATACTCCTCTTGTTGCAGTTTGGCACCCCGGGGTTGCCAAGTCACAACTGGAAAGTTGCTAAGCTCGAGGAGGCAAAGGCTAACTATAGGTCAGCTGTTATCATCTTAAACAGGGAGTTACTGACTGCACTGGAAAAAACCAGTTCACCACTCTAAGGCAGCATTGCCTGCTCTAATTTTAAAAATTGGGAAAGAAGCGACAGATGTCGTCTTGATCCAAGAACCTTGGGTCACTGAAGACCGGGTACTTGGGCTTAAGACTCCCTATTATAAATTAATGCACTCGAAGAAAGAAGGTAAGTTTCGATCGTGCATTCTCATTAAAAATAAAATAAGCTGTTTTTTGTTATCAAATTTAGTAACGGAGATGTAGCAGCGGTCAACATTGAGGTCGATAAACGAAACCTCTGGCTAGTATCAGCTTACCTGGCTTATGATGAAGTGGATACTCCACCAATCATTCTAAGTGAGCTAATCTTGGATGCTCAGAAGCGCAAGGTTGAAGTCATCCTTTAGAGTGATGCAAATGCTCATCACACGATCTGGGCAAGTACGGACACAAATGAACGAGGTGAGTTATTACTT
Organism: Tipula vernalis; assembly: GCA_958295665.1. NCBI lineage: Eukaryota > Metazoa > Arthropoda > Insecta > Diptera > Tipulidae > Tipula > Tipula vernalis. The sequence continues at coordinate 159,601,557 of OY282558.1, forward strand.
GATTACATTTTAAGTACTAACCTTCATATATGTATGTAACATAGGCAATAAGCCGACCTTTATAACTAGTAATAGACAGGAAGTATTGGATATTACTCTTGTCTTGAGGTTTCTAACGATTAATTTATTGAACTGGAGAGTGTTGGAGGACCACTCCTTTTCTGATCATTGTTATCTTCAATTTGAAATGGACATGACTTCTCCAAAAAATCCAATCTACAGAAATAGGAGGCAAACCAACTGGGATCTTTTAGAACTATTCTGGGTAATTCACTATCAGTTCCTGTACCAAAAACCTCCAAAAAACTGCGCAAGAGCTCGATGGTTTGGTGGACGAATTGTCCAGCGCTATTAATGAAGCGATACTGGGCTCTAGTCCCCTTAGCAGACATAGGGGTAAATCTTGGCAACGCTGGTGGTCCAAGGAGATTCAACAAACATGTCGAAAGGATAGGGGCTGGAGCCCCGCATCGTACATTGGCTTTATACCGCAGTAGTCAGACCCATACTCTTGTATGGGGTAATAGTCTTGTGGCCTGCACTGGGAAAAAAATATTTTTGACTCCTCTAGATATCTTGGAGAAACAGTTGGCAGCTTGTACTGCCATACGGCTGAAATCCATCTTAATGTGGACCTGCAACAATACAGGGCACTCATCTATTTTGTGCAACAAACAAATTCCCAAGACCACCGACAATACTGTCCCTTCACTATCTTTTGACACAAAGTTCTGGACTAGGATCCCATCCAGGGAGGACTGGATGATGGGTGCAGTTTTGGAACCAAGAGTTTTAAACTTCTTCACTGATGGTTCAAAACGTGACGGGAAAGTCGGGCTGGAGTGTTCTGCGAGGAAACTCGCCGAATATTGTAGCATTTTTCAAGCTGAAGTAACTGCCATAAAGGAAGTCGTAGACTGGTTGAGGTATAATGTAATATCAGTTTGTAATATTCGCATATATACGGACAGTCAGGCTGCCATTAAAGCGCTTCAATCACACCTCCTCACGTCGAAAGTAGTTCAGAACTATCTTTCATTTCTTAACGAGATGACAGATCAGTTCAACATCCACATTTTATGGGTGCCAGGGCATTTCATAAGTACAGGGAATATAAACGCCGATGAACTGGCTCGACGTGGTACAATGGATCACTTCTCAGAAAGCAGAAAGGTTATTGAAATGCCTCTTGCTGTATGCAAACTGTTGCTTCAGGAAGAAGCTAGCAAGCTGACAAATGACAGATGGTCAAGTATCACATAGGGGTTCCAATGAGTTGGAGGAAATAATTATTGTGGTATGGCTACAGACCATTTTTGTGTCTATGCCTGGTCCTAGTGGACCGCCACATAAACCTTACCTAACCTTAAGCCACACCCAGGCGATTGCAAATAGCAGACGAATATGACGTTTGCGATATTAGACAAATATTAGTCGTGTTTTTTTATTCGCTCCGGATAGCTGCTATCGAGAGCCGTCATTTTTATACGCTTAAATTTAAATTTGACGCGCTATTTATTGGTAAACTAAATTTATTTAACATCAAACTATCATTTTTAATTCAATTGTTTAGCGAAAACTTGTTATAAAAAATATTTGGCTCTACCTATTTATACGGAGCGCTATCCGGAGCCACTTTTCATATGACGGCTCTCGATAGCAGCTATCCGGAGCGAATAAAAAAACACTACAATTGAACAACTATGAATTTGGCTGTTTACTATGATCGCCTATTTAGCGAATAGAGCACAAATATGTATATTTGTATTTGTTACCTGGCCACACGATTTGTCATTTCACAAATAGCATCATATTCGTGTATTATTTGCAATCGTCTGGCCGCGGCTTTAGTCAATTTTAACTGATATTTTAATATTATTAGAATTCTAATAAATTTAACCGTTTGCTCGCCTATTAATTTCATTTTCGTCGTTTGATTCACAGTAAAATGTTAAATTTCGTTCTGTGATCGCGGTGTAAGGATTTCGAGGGTGAACATGTAAGTTTTGATAAATATAGACAATTATATTATCATAAGTGCTGCAACAGCAAATAACACAAAGTCCAACACATAAAGCTGAAGAATGTCAAAGATATCAAGTTGCAGACAAAAAAACGTTGTAATACAACGAGAGTTCTATTTCAACAAGATAGACTCTAAATCGTAATAATATAAGTCATTAATAACAAATTTATCAAATAGACTCATTTATACAATATAGGTACACCTATGCATTTTTTGAAATAAACGAGTAGTATTTAGTATTTTATACAACATAATATTTTATGAGCGGATTTATGTATGTATGTATTATTTGTATCCTAACAAAACTTTTAATTATTTCAGTATTTGTAAAGTTAGAGAAAGGAAAGAAAATTTAGTAAAAAATTACAAAATAATGATAATTAGATCAAATGAAATATAAATTTCGTGGCTTTAATTTCAGATTTACCTTTTCTATTAGTTTTTTGGTAATTGTGACATAACCCAATTATGTTACGCGCAAAAAACTATGATCTTTTCATTGTCATTTTGACTTCTCTCACTTTTTCCAGAACATAAAAACTAAGTATCTCAAAGATGGCCTATACTTAAATTTTTCTGGAGAGTGGATGTTTCGGACGGGATTGATTGTTGTTGCGGAATGCCTTGGTGAGTAACCTAGTTTTGTGTTAAGGTTTGAGTGGTTCTAAAAACATTAGTGTTTGGTTTCTGCCATCGCAAACACTGTGAATTGTGTTTTTTTTCAGTTGGAACATACATTTCATAAATAAAATAACTAAAATGGCTGAAGATGGGTTTTCGGTAGCTGATGTGCATCTTGACATGGACATGCATATCCCATGCAACTAGTTGAACAACTGCCCAGTGTTGTAATTTTCTTATCTTTTCTCATCTCTTGTTTATTAACTTTTTCTTTGTTACATTTGTAAGTAGTTATATAGAGTGGACCATTAGTAAGTGAACTATCAAAAAGTGACGCAATTTTAATTCGTCTGAACATTTCTCAGTTTGGTTAGAGTTTTTGTGAAGTGAAAGCTAAAAGAAAGCAAGAGAGTTAAGCTAAAAAAGCGATCAGGACTACTTAACTTGTTTTATAACAGAGAAAAAAATTGCTGAAGTCGTCTGTAAACGGTTTTAACTAAATGAGCATAAAATCAATAAGAAAATGAGCTCCATATATTATTTCTAAATTAAGATTTCATTTTTACCAAACAAGGCAGCATAGCTTTCTGGCCTACACAATTATTTAGGGTACATTCCAGTTTTCTTTCATCCATACTGCCAACTTTCGCCGCTAATTTTTTAAAACCGTTAAACAGACTTTTGTATTGTGTACCCGTACACGAAAAAATACCTTTAGTGGTTGTTTGACCATCAGATGGTTGTTTAACCTTAAGACTTACCTACTATTTTGTGATCCAAAATTATTTTGGAGTATTTGTTATATTAGGTCTACAAATAAGTTTTAGGACACTTTTACTTTTTATTATATAGAAAACAGAATTAAAAAAAAGTGACTACCCACATATGATAATGTAGGGCTCGGTATATAGTATTAAAATGTAAACATAACCTCAACATAACATTCAAATTATCTAAACAAAACATGCAGAACGATAAACTGTTTATCAGACATTGCATTCGTTATGAATTCCATCAAGGAAATAGTGTTCGTAAAGCATGCGAATCGATTTGTTCTGTTCTTGGGGATAATATTGTATCTAGAAGTACATGTGAATATTGGTATAAGCGTTTTAGAGAAGGTGATTTTGATGTTAGTGACCGTGAACGTTCTGGAGCTCCCTTAAAAGTAAACGGCGAGAAACTGTAAGCGTTGTTGGATAAAGACTCTTGCCAGACGGAAAACCAACTCTCAGAACAACTTGAAGTAACTCAGCAAGCTGTTTCATATCGCTTAAAAGCGATGGGAAAGATTAGAAAAACCACAAAATGGGGGCCACACTTATTAACTGAACAAAACAAAAATAACCGACTTACCACTTGCGTGAATCTTTACAATTCTCAGAAAATGAAATCTTTTTTGTGGAAAATTGTGACCGGTGACGAAAAATGGATTTATTTTGATAACCCAAAACGTAAATATCAGTGGGTAGATCCCGGCGAACCAGTAAATTCAACGCCAAAGCGCAATATTCACTGTAACAAGGTCATGCTGTGTATATGGTCGGATATGAAAGGCGTATTATATTACGAACTTTTGAAACCTGGTCAAATAGTTACTGCCGAACTGTATCGACAACAACTTATAAAAGTGAATAAAAAAATTCAAGGAAAGCGTCCATAAACAGGCAAAGGAAAACGTCCAGTAAAACTCCTCCATGACAACGCTAGGCCACATGTAGGTAAATCAGTGAAGGATACGTTATTGGTACTTAGATGGGAAATTGTATCACACCCAGCGTATTCACCAGATAAAGCTCCAACTGATGTTTACTTATTTAGGAAGATGCAAAATGAATTGTCTGAGGTACGATGTAAAAAATTTGAAGAAGTGGAAAAATGGGTCGATAACTTTCTCTCCTCATTAGATGAAACTTTCTTTGCGGCAGGCATCCGTGAATTGCCTGTAAGATGGCTAGAGGTCATCCAAAATGATAGAGATTATTTTGATGAATAAATGTTATTTACCTTGCATAAAAATAAATTTTGAATTTTTCAAAAAGTGTCCTAAAACTTATTTGTAGACCTAATAAATTGAAAATAGCTAAATTTTTGACAAGTTTCTATAAAATATTTTGATACATGAAATGATTTCGAAATTCAAGTTTGAAAAGATTTTTTTTGATGGAAATTCTTTATGTAATGCTTATTGTATTATATTGTACAGACAGCTTTTGGTTTAGTATTTTCTTTGTATTTCGAATTATTATGTCAGTAAGTTCGTAATAAAAGCTTTCAAAATTGTATCCAGAAAACTCAAAATTGTTTTTTGTATACTGCGCGATAATAAGTTTTTGGTACAAATTTACGACTGGTTGTTTTTTTTGCCACATTGCAATTAATAAGTTAAGTTAGTAGAGTAGCAATTAAATTCTATTCTTTCATCTATTAAGGTAATATAATTATAATTGACTGAAGATAATATACGACTAATAACTTTCCCATTTGATATTACAAATTATACAACTTTTCAGTTTTATCTGATTTCAAATTTCGAATCGCTAAAAGGTTTTTATTTGAGAAACAGAATTGTTTTAAACACTTTCACTTTCATCGGTGAATTGTGAGTAAAATTCTCACTTTCTCAGTTAAATAAATGAAACATAATAAATTGTCATGGCAGATTTACTTGCCTTTCTGGAATCAAAAGTAATATGACAGACACAAGTACCAAAAAGTTCGGTGATTTGTAGAGGCCGATCAAAAACGCATTCCTTCTATTCCTTCTTTACAGTTGTAAGTTAGTCCATATGGTGAACAGTCGATTTTATTGTATTTCGTAATTATAAACAAAAACGGTGAATCGTTTGGAGTAATTAAGCTTTATGTTATTCAAAAAAAATTTGAACTGAGAAACTGAGTCAAAGCTTCCTCTATATAAAAGACGTACATAAGTATCAGACCAATTTTAAAAGAAGCTTAATTTAATGGGGATTTATTTTAGGATTTCTTATAAGATCCCATGTAAAATTTAACATTTTTGATTTAAATTTTATTAATCAAAAATACTCGTAGTCGTAACATAAAATATTTTTAGTTCTATATTTAAATCAAACTTTTGAGTATAACATATTTTGAAACAATTAATTTAAATTTAGTAATTTGATTAATATAATCAAAATAAAACTGTACAAATTTAATTTTTTTTTTGTGCGTCTTTATGAAAAAAGTACGTAAAATCTTGTTCTGTACAACAAATACATAATTTAGTGCCAATGTTTCGTTATAGATGGGCAATTTACTATTTTTGACATATTTTTAAACAAAAATAAGCAGTTACTTTGATTTTATTGTACACTTCAGAATGCTTTGTACGGTTCTAAATAAAAATATTTAAAATAAAATTCCATTCCCATTTAATGGATTTATTGAAGTTTAGTTTTGGCATATTAAGGAAAAAACCTTGACAAAAACCCCTAATCTAAGGTGGAACAGCATATGCCGATGGATGAATGGCTGATAGGTTAATCAGTCCAAAATATGCGGACTCTGAATACCAGGCATCCGCCAGTTTTATTTAGCCTTCCTGTAGTAAAGTTGGGTGACCTACAGGCGATTTGCAATTCCCAGCAACTCGTAAGAGTAAAATCAAACGGAATACGGGGCAGGGGTAGGAATATACTGAAGTGGGACAACCCTCCCGAGGTCCTTGCGCTCCAACGCTACCGTCTTTCTAGCGGAACTATATGCTGTAGTAAACATCTAGGAGGGAGAGCAATAAGCCCAGATAGTATGTATCACGTACCAGGAGGCAGTATTGTCAGGTTCTTTAAGAACCTGAATATTGACTGGACGGATAATTACGCAGCGTCCAGCACAATAGATCTTTTAGGTCGCAGTGCGAAGTGGCTGATCGGCCGCATGGCCCTCCAATAATAATAATAATATATCGGAGAGCCATTTCACAAAAACATCATTTATTAACATACGCGATAATGAATGTTACCATGCTGTTCACCCAGGAGGAAAACCCAGAGGAGGATCAACAGTAACAGTGAAAAAGAATCTCAAACACTATGAAGAACCTAGTATAGAAGAAGAAAGTATGCAAGTTAAAACCATAAAAGTTGAAACTAACAATAATAATGAATACAGTATTTCCTCTATCTACTGCCCTCTACGCTATAATCTAAACAAAGACGATTATAATAGACTCTTTAGATCACTAGGATCCAATTTTATTATTGGTGGTGACTTTAATGCAAAAAACACATATTGGGGATCAAGACTTACAACCCATAAAGGAAAAGAGCTATTCGAAGCCGAACGAATAAATAACTGCTGCTACCAGAGTTCCACTCTGGAGGTAAACCAACATACTGGCCTGCTGATATAAATAAAATACCATATCTTATTGATTTCTATGTAACGAAAGCGATCTTCGAGGATTACATGTGCATCGAAAACAGCGAAGGGATATATTCCGATCATACACCTGTTATCATGACACTCAGCACAATGACAATTAATAACGATAACCTGCCTAAATTAACAAATCATAGAACTAACTGGGACCTATTCCAAGAACTAATTGAAATACAAATAAATCTACGAGTGCCGATTAAAACACCGGTACAGTTGGAAGACGAACTAGAGGTATTTAACAGTATGGACAAATGTGATGCAACAATTCAAAATCAAATTTCGACCAAAGCATACCATTCATCAGATGTTATTCAAAGCCAAGGATATTAAGGTATTTAATCTTAAAGATTTGTTTAATAAATTAAGTACAATTAAAAGTGAATGTAGCGAAGTTTGTTACTTCGCTGATGAGGATGTGTTTACATATGGCTCAATAGATAAAGAACTTGTACAAATTATTAAATCAAAACAAACTGCCTATTTCAATAAAAACATGCTAAAATAGCCATAGGTACCTATATAAACAACATATTCATCCACAGAAAATGTTTTGTAACATTTTCAATCAAAATTTAATTTTCATCGAGGAAAATAATATTTTGATTTTCCAAGCGAAATGCCACCCAATCCTCTTAAACTTTGTTTTAATTTTTGATTATTGATGAAATCATACAATCAGCTTAGTTTAGTATTCATCTTTCAAAACAAGATAAATTTGCTGATATACATATGTAAGCCCACATAATGTTGTATTATCGTTAATTTATTTAATGTTTGGGGCAAAATTTTGATTTAAAACACGGTTAAGTGGTTTCTATCAATGCAAAACAGATGCTTTTGTATAGGTTGCGAATTATTCGTAAATCGTATTCATATGGGAATATAATGGAGTATACGGTACTATAACTGCAATTTAGTGACGGGTACACTCTTATAAGTTTATCCTAATTAATTTTCATCATCATTCCCGTATTGTGCATTTACTATTGTTTATACCAATTGTTGATTTTAGTGTTTCTATATTATCAAGGATACAAACACATTTTTATGTGAATATGTTGCTTAATGAGATTTATCGCTACGAGCTAAATATGGATATATGTAGGTACATAGAGATGATAGCAATATTTTACAAAATATCTACTTGATAATTTTTGTTGATTAGTTTTTAGTTGTGCTAAATAAAACAATTTTGTTTTCGTACCAATTTTTGCTACTTTCGACAAAAATAGTTTTTGATCATATTTCAATAAACAATCTCTACTATATGCTATTTTAATTAAGCATGTATGTACATATCTTTCAACAGAAATATGTTTTGGTTATGGTAACAACTTTGTATATTGTGTGTGCATATAGTATCGATTGATTATCTCTAAAGCGCATGTAAAATCATCGTACCTCCTTAAGTATATATGCACATACAAAACACCCTCGCAACATGTCTCTCATACAAAACGATTGCAAGAATTTATTCTCGTAAAAATATTAAAAAAAAAAAAAAAATTGAATTTTCTACTATCTACCGAAACGATGGGTAAATTCAAACAATTTTTTTTTTTGCTATATAATCTTTTAAGATGCTGATAATATTTTTAACATGGTAATTTAGAATATTTTCAAGATGATAATAGCAACATAAGTGTTTGATATTTTTACAATACATGTACGGGTACATGAGTACACAATTTAATCTTTATGTACATATTTAGCGTTGGTTGGAGGGCAATAATATAAAATGAACGTAAATATCGTATATATACAGTTAACATCTAATATCCGCGATTTTGTTGTATCGGAAAATGTAAATGCGGATCTTGATTGTATTGATAATAAATTATGTATCGTATATATACTGGCTGGGTTTTACTTTCAAATTTTAGGAAATTTTGGTAATACCTGTACTAAATTAAATTTAATTTTACGCCCCAGGCAAGATTCTTCTAATCTTAATTGCTACATTGTAATACAAATCATTTAAGACCGCTTCCAATAATTATCCATAATTTCATTTAATCTTTAATCAAATGACTGTATGCTTCAAATATTGCCGTTCGAACAATCGATAACGTTTGAAAAAGCAAAATTTTGACTTATGTAAAATTGGATAAATTTCGAAGTTCCGCGGTGTGAAATATTTCAAATACAGCTTTTATCCGCCGAACTAGACAAGTGTTCAACGCACTTCTTGTCTAGTTCTACTTGTACAGGATTTTATCGTGCACATTCTAGGCACCTTTAATCGGTCCCGAGTAGGCCAACTGGTACTAGCCACCGTAGATTTTTCCTAGATACTGTGTAGGGATGTATTTTTAATGCGGTTTTCATAAATTCAACATCTTCATCAACATCGTCTTCTTCATCTTCACTATTTGAGTCACTATTTGAGTGTGGGTATTTTTAAGACGTTGAACATAGTAAATCTCCTAATTCTAGTATAAGACCTAACTCAAGGGACATAATATAGTTTTGGTTCCTTTAATTATTTCGAAGTCCAACACTAAACCCGTAGCTTTTACTGCAGGGCGTGCTTTGTTCCGAAAAGCTATCTATATATAGGCAGCCTTTCAGTAAATGGCATCTACTCGTCTATTAAGTCCACGGCTTTTCTATATTGTGGTATCTATTCCTGTCTGCTTCGACAATTGGTGACACTTGTTAAACATGATAGACTTTGCTGCTTCAGAAATGCTTGATACTTTGAACTGATTTTTGGTCAGAGCTGATGAAATTTTGCCATGGTTGTATCCCTTCCTTCTTCCACTGGCGCTTCATCTCATTAAGGGATTTGGCCGCCCCAAACGAGGTTCCTCCAAATAGTTCGATCCGCCGCAAGAGAACGTCAGACCGACTCCAAGGCCTGTTTAGTGGTCCAATTTTGTGGAAGAACCTTGTACAAAAGCTATCTTAGCCTTGACTATTTAAGGAATCCCATGATGTCAATTTTATCGGATAGATCAGATGTTATCCGGAAGACATTCGAAATTCTACCTCCTATTAACACCTTACATTTTGAGCCTCCAATACCCCATCTTCAAAATATTTGTGATCAAAGTATAGTAAGAATGGGCATGGAATTATATTCTAATTCTTACTGTCTTAGAAACATAACTGATAATTAATCGATTAGCCCCTTTTTGACATGATGGTCGCATAACCAAACTTTTTACACTAATTTCAGTTCTTTTTCAAGTAAAAAAACAATTTATACAAGGAATTCAAATCGAATTAGAGAATATTTTCAGAAAACTTCGCTACCATCTGCGGCCCTATTCTTGAAATCGGTGGAAATTTCCCCGAGAAGATATCTGTCGAAATTCGCTAACTAATTTCGCCATTCAATTTCCAATTATAAAATGCATGATACGAGTAGTTGACAGTTTAATTGTGGTTATTAAGTGAATATTAATTCATTATTAATTAATGAATTATCAACAATTATAAAGTACCTTCGCTTCATTCCTTGCCTTCGAGCAAACTCATGAAATCGTCTTGAATTCCTTTCAATCTGTTTTATTAAGAATTTTATTTTGTTTGCCCATCCCAAATCAGAAATTTCTTTTAGTATACAGATGGAAAAATATTCCTCAGAAAAATTCAAGAAGCAATTAAAAATTTTCAAAAGTTTTTCATGTTTTGACATCTATCCCATTGGGAAAATTGCACTCATTTCGAGAATAAGGCCCAGGGCTTTAAGTCATACTTAAAAATGTGAAGAAAAATACTTGAGCTTTTCTGAGATTTTTATTGATGACTACCGGTCCAATGCATGATGAGAGCCCTTTGTGGTCTTCGATAAATTACTACGGCTAGAAAGTTAACCGATTCAGAAAGACTACCCCAGCTCGTTTCCCAAAATCGCAATTGGTCATACTCCTAGCCACATAAATTCCCTACCAACAAGCCAACAAATCACAAACCTATAATTAATTACACATTATTTGAAATTGTGGCGTGTTGAACAGCAATCAAAATCTCATTTATCATTTTTCATCTTCGACCGTTTAGAAGTAGCTCCGGTACTTTCCTTATTACACATCTCTGTATGCTGTTGAAAATTCTTAAGAATTTAATTTACTTGGTTCAGCGCACATCCATAGATTTGTGTCGCTTGTTCTAATGACAATATTTGGTGAGCAACGTGGGAATTGGCAGGTATAATTCTTTACTCGGTGCTCCAGTCTGGCAAACTCATTGTGGGACAATACAAACAATACAAAACCAGAATTAATGTAAATTATCGTCAAAAGTCTTACATTTTCTCTATGTCCTAATACATCTTCTCTAACCTTCTTCCCCCTAATAGCATGTTATGTTATATTTTATCTCGGAAAACGGTTCAATTCAATATTTTTTCTGTTTTTTGTTAAAATTACCCGCGCGGAATACTTCAATTGGCTTCAAATTTTATAAACAAATAGATGCTGGATTAGGAAGATCGCTAATTCCTAAAACTATAATCTTGCAGTGCAAGCCTATCTTTAAGGACGGACATGTCATTTTTTTAAATCAATATGTCGGAGTCCTAACTGCATTTGGCCCACCTCACTACCATCTCTGAGACATACATAATCTTAAGACAAAACTTAATGAGCATTTTGATAAATTTCGTTATGAGCTGAATAGCGAAAATTCAAAGAAAGTTGATTAGGAATTGTAATCTAAATGAGTTCTTCGTCCATCGCTCATGACTCATCAATTATGACGCAAAATCCGTCACCATCAAGAATTTGTGTTAAATTAACAAATATTTCGTCAACCTTGCAGACATAGAACAAAGGAATTGTATCGCTCATATCGCTTCCGCTGACAGTTGTATACCACAATTGTTTCAAGTCGAAATAAAATTGAATAAACACTAATTACAATATATGTAAACATACATAATACTATTCTGTTTTGAGTTCAGGTTCTCGGTCAAATTTCCTTTCCATCGCTTGTAATCTTCTGAATGCTCCATTGAGAGTGTCTTTTAACTATGGTCGAGTTGATTTGAACGGAAGTTTCACTACAAACTGACCTTTATGGGAACAAGTGGTATGTTTGGTAAAGTGTTCCTCGCAAGCTATTTCTTCCTTTGTATAATTTGTTAACGGATTTGGTGATGCAACTTCTTCCAGCTCCATCAGAAAACTAGCTTTGCCTCTAGATGTTCTCGCTTTGCTTTGACCTATACCCGAAATAGTAACAGGAGCACTTTTTCGTGGAAGATGCAATCGTTGAATCAAATTTTCGCTAGCTATAAGGAAGTTTGAGACCCTGAATCAAGCAGGGCTCTACACTATTGCCATTGACTTGTACTATCTTTAATTTTCATCAGCGCTGCTGGTAATAAGGAACAACATGATGTAGTGATTTAAGGTGTGTATGGTGTTTTCGGCTGCACGTATGACATCTTCCTTTAGTTCGACAGTCGTAGACCCCGTGGGATGAATTTAAACATTAAAACAGAATGATTCTCATTTAATTAGATCTCGTCTCTCGAGACTTTTCATAGATCAAAATTTAGTATACTCAAATAACTGGTGGGCATTGGATTGACAGACTGGGCAACTGAATTCAGATTTAACATGAACAACTGCATTTGGTCTAGGTGGTTGAATTTTACTCAGTGGTTTGAGGCCTTCAAGTTCACCCGAACGGTGTGCTAATAATTCGTAAAAACTGTGCAACGTAGGAAACTCATCATCAGTGGTCAATCGTTTCCAAAGTTGCTTTGACTCTTCATCAAGTTTATTAAATAGCATGTAGATAAGCCATACATCCCTTGACTCGGCTTGTATGTGTTGTATACCCCTGATTTGTACAGTCAATATAAATTCATTGTTATGAATTAAGAATTATCTCTGTAATTGTAATTATATCTATTATATTTAATCAATACTTATGTACCCAAAAACTGTAATATAAGCATTGCATTGGATCAGGTAAGCAGTCAGAGATCGAGTGCAAAGCTAATAGGTACTAAAACATAAAATAAAAGTGTATACAAAAATAATAAATAAATTATAATTATTAAAATATCCTAAACTAAAAATTAATACCTAAAATTATCATAAAAATCATGATAAATAAAATAAATCTTAACGATATTTTATTAATATAAGAAAATCACAACAATATTTGGTGACAGCGGTGGGATGGTAGTGGTACAAAAATCATCCTCTACCATCTTGTGAAAAGTACTCGCGTTATGGTTTTTTTTAAATTTATTGATAAAATATCGGGCTGTATAAAATTTTACGTGCACTGTAAAAATTTAAACTTTAATAAATACCTATATTTAATACGAAACATAATAGTAATATATGCATCACATATAATTTAAAAACGTTACAACGTATCAGTTAAAATTTAGTTCTCCGTTAATAGAAAGACGCCAAACATAATGCCATATATGTCCTTGAGAACATCTAGTGTTGTGACAGTGATAATCAAATAGACAATTACCAGTTTTATCGTGAATGGACTATAATGATTTGTAACCATTGATAAATAAAAATAATTGAAATGTGTTCAATCATTGGTATTATACGGAATATTAGTGCTATTCAAATTATACTAGTGCACATACCAATTAAAACCGATCTCGTTTGTACCTGTAACTCAAATTATCATAAACTACAAAAATTCGTGCGTATAGTTATTTTAAACGCAAATTCAGCCAGTAGTTTAAAATTATATATCAACCAAATTTGAGACCACGTTTATCCTGATCAAGATTAGCCGATCATATCAACCGTTTACCATCATTCAGACCAGCTAATCGCAAATTCGTACTTGCCGGTTTATAAATAAACGCACCTCACCGTTCATCAAGCCGATCATTTTAAAAAAAAAAAATTTTTCATCAACCGTTCATCATACAGAGAAAAAAAAATTTACATCAGCCGATCATCATCATAAAAAAAAAATAAAAAAAAAAATAATACATCAGCCGATCATCAGCGACCTTGATGACAACTCATAATGCTACTCGTCCGACAAAATACAACCGTAAGTTTTATAAGCTTCCATTAGCGGAAAAAAAAAAATTTTTTTTTAAACAAATAAAAAATCATTAATTCATTGATAATTATTATGAACTAAATTATTCAATTTATTATTTCTTTAGTATTACATTTAATATTTCTTATTATTATTTAAAATTGATGAAATATTCATTCAATCAATATAATGAATTACGCATTTAAATCTATTGTACCTATACATATAATAACTGTGTATTATCAAATTCAATTTAATGATTCTATCCTTTTACTTATTTTGATTAAAATATTATATACTCATATCATTTAAATGATTCACGGACAATTCGTAGAAAAGCAATTCGTAGAAAAGCAATTCGTAGAAAAATAATTCGTAGAAAAGCAATTCGTAGAAAAGCAATTCGTAGAAAAATAATTCGTAGAAAAGCAATTCGTTGAAAAGCAATTCGTAGAAAAATAATTCGTAGAAAACTTATTCGTAGAAAACTTATTCGTAGAAAAAAATAACGGTCGGAAATCTTGCTTTTTATAAATTCTGGAAAATGGGGATTTCGGTTATGAAACGAAAATAACCAAAAATATAAATTTTGGAAAATGGGGAATTCCTTCGGGGGACGTAGGAGCCGGGATCAACAAACATGTCGCACTGCGTGCCGCACGTAGGAGCCGATTATATAGAATCTATTAATCCCGAACTGTAGAGGCTAACGGCTTCGGTAACTCTCACGGGCACGCAATTTTTCTATGAATAGCTTTTCTACGAATTGTATTTCTACGAATTGCTTTTCTACGAATTAGCTAAATTAGCTTTTCTATGAATTGTTTTTTCTACGAATTGTTCAAAATTGCTTTTCTACGAATTATTTTTCTACGAATTGCTTTTCTACGAATTGTTCAAAATTGCTTTTCTACGAATTATTTTTCTACGAATTATTTTTCTACGAATTGCTTTTCTACGAATTGTCCGTACACCCATTTAAATTATTCGAACTATATAAATATATCCAAATTTTTTTATCGGTATTTTCCAAAATAAATAAATGAAAATTCTGGGGATTATAAACTCTAGCGAAATAGAACTATTAAAATTGTAGAACAAGAAAGTAATAGTAGTAATTCTGAACCAAAGTTAGATAATGAAACTCTATCTATTGTCAGTCCAGTAACGTCAAGTTTACCGTATGTTGAACTACCGCAAATAATTGATACGAAAAATTTTAACAAAATATCCGTAGAATCTTGTCCACCAACTATGTCGACTTTTAACTTTGATAGAGCCATTAAACTAATACCCGAGTTCGATGGAACTCCCGATAAATTACACAGATTTTTGCAATGTTCTAATCTGATTTATAAAGACGTAAAAACAGCGGAGGAAATCTCACAGTTTTTAGAATTAGTACAAATTAAGTTAATCGACAGTGCGTATAATAAAATTGTAGTAACTGGATCATATGCCACGTGGGCTGAATTACAAAAAGAGCTTAAACAAAAATTTTTATCCATTAGGGCATTAGAAAATATACAGGTAGACCTCGTACAAGCTCGTCAACGCTTTGACGAAAGTGTTAAAAATTTTGGAATTCGCATCGAAAACCTTCTCGCTGACCTTAATACTTCATGCATTTCTGCAACGTCCGAGAAAGGGATTCTTGATGAGAACATCAAAAATATAAATAATAAAACAGCTTTACTCGCATTTGAAGACGGCCTTAAAGATCCTTTAAAGATTTTAATCAAGGCATGTAGATTTACAAATTTAAAAGATGCAATTGCCAAAAGTATTGAAGAAGAAATTTTAAATCGATCTCATACACCTAAAACTAATCAATCTTTCGTTTCTAAAAATCAACCAATCTAATGCCAAATTTGGTCTAAAATTGGACACACAGCTTCACATTGTTTTAATCGTAATTCCAATCTTGTACAATTCCGAAATAATTCATCAAATTTAACCTACAACAGCAATAGGCCAATTTCTACACGAGCTTTTTCACGAACTCCAAACTTTTCTAATAATAACGTTTCTCCACGAATTAATCATATCGCTTATCCATGTGCATATTGCAAAAAGTTCGGTCATCACATCAGCGTTTGCCGAACTCGTCAAACGTCAAGTCAAACGAGGAACCAAAATATTGAAAAAAAAAAAACCGTCAACTTCCGAATTACATCAAGCGGAAAACGCAATCGAACTTCACCGAGAAACGAAGGATGTAGGGGTGAAAGTTCAGAATCTTTAAGTCTACATCCGATTTCTGCTATCGATCAAAATCATTATACAAACAATTTGGTAAACGATGTCAAAGCAAACAAAACATTTTGTTTGACAATTAATTTCCATAATGACAATATAAAATTTGTAAAACTTAATCTTGAGATTGTACACGAACATCAAAGGCATTACTGCAGAATCTATCGAAACCCTGGCAGTATGTACTTCTAAAATTTATATTCCGAATCAAATAACGTCACATGATTTCCATATAGTACCCAACGAATTCCCTATAAATTGTGCTGGTATTATTGGAAGTGATTACCTTCGGAATAATAAGTGTGAAATTGATTACTCAAGAAACTTGATACAATTACCTATAAATATAGAAAACACTAAATTCATTGATATAAACCTTTGTTCTAATAACCCCGAAATCGTAATACCAAGTCGAACAGAAAAGATCGTTAATATGAGATTTAAAACCGATGGTGACTACGAGTTTCTGTGTCCTTCGCAAATGCTTAAACCAGGCGTTTATCTAGCTAATGCAGTCATTCAAACCATCAACTCGTTTGCTACAGTAAGTGTTATTAATACGAACGATTATCCAGTCAATTTAGATGATTTATACATTAAACCAGGAATATTAGAAAATTACTATATTTATACTTTAAATCCTTGGTCAAATGTTTTACAAAATAGATTAAAAAATTTAGAAAATGAAATTGATACAAATCACATGAACCATGAAGAAAAATCGTCTATAATTAAAGTTTGTCGAGAGTTCAACGATATATTTCATTTACCCGGAGACCAACTTTCCATTACAAATGCCGGACATCATCACATTCAATTAAAACCTGATGCTCAGCCGATTCATATTAAACCGTATCGTCTTCCTCATTCAACCAAGTCTGAAATTAATTCTCAAGTTGCTAAAATGCTCGAAAGCGGTGTAATTGAAAACAGTAACAGTCCATTTAACTCTCCTTTACTTATCGTTCCCAAAAAATCAAGCGATGAATGCAAACGTTGGCGCGTCGTTGTAGATTTTCGTCGTTTAAATGACATAACCATAAATGATGTTTTCCCCTTGCCAAACATAACTGAGATTCTGGAACAGTTGGCTGATGCCGTTTATTTTACAACTTTGGATTTGGCAGAAGGATACCATCAAATTCCACTTAGTAACACCGATAAAGAGAAAACTGCCTTTAGCACCCAAACCGGACACTACCACTTTACCAGAATGCCTTTTGGTCTGAAGAGTGCACCTGCAACGTTTCAGCGCATAATGAATAATGTTCTGTCAGGTTTAAACGGGTTGAAATGCTTTGTATACTTAGACGATGTGGTTATCTATGGTTACAATCTTATCGACCATAATAAAAAGCTAATTGACGTCAAACTTTTCGCAAATGTAACTTAAAACTGCAACCAAAAAAATGTCACTTTGTTCGTAAAGAAATTTGTTATTTGGGTCACATAATTACAAACTGCGGAATAAAACCGGATTCTTCGAAAGTGGAAGTCATTCAAAACTACCCAACTCCAAAAAATCAAAGAGAAATAAAATCTTTTCTGGGTTTAATAGGGTATTATCGGCGATTTATCGATAAATTTTCTGAACTAACAAATCCATTGAATGCTTTACTTAAAAAGAATGCACAATTCAATTGGGATGCCTTTTGTGAAGAGAGTTTTCAGAAACTGAAGGAAAAGTTAATCCAACCTCCCATCTTGCAGTACCCCAACTTTAAAAAACAATTTTTCGTCACGACTGATGCTAGCGATACAGCACTTGGGGCCATTCTTTCACAGCGGAATAATGATGATGATGACTTGCCTGTGGCTTATGCTAGCCGGGTACTTAATAAATCTGAGAAAAACTATTCCACTGTCGAGAAAGGGTTGCTCGCAATTGTTTTTGCTGTAAAACGTTTCCGTCCGTATTTGTATGGCGTTAAATTTACCATAATAACAGATCATAAACCCCTAGTGTGGCTTAATAAAGCAAAGAACTTATCATCCCGGTTAATGCGCGGGAGGATAGAGCTTGACGACTTTGATTTTGATATCATTTACAAACCTGGCAAATACTATATTAATGCTGATACGCTGAGCAGAATTGAATTCCAACCTGCCGATCAGAGTAACAACATTAATATTGTAACTCGCTCGCAGACAAAAACTAACGTTCCGTCATCGAATCTTAACCAATCACTTAAACAAACTAATTCAAATTCTGATGCAACTTCCGATACAAATTTACCTCAGACCGTGAATTCTGAAACTTCTATTACTTTTCTCGACAATGATGTCGATATTCTTAACATAATCAAAGAATTTCACAATTCCCCACTTGGAGGACATCAAGGCATACAACGTACTTTTAAGAGAATTAAATCGTACTATTATTTCCCTAAAATGTTAACTAGAATCAAGAAATTTGTTGAAAAATGCGAACAGTGTCAGAAAAACAAAATATCAAGATTAAATAAACTCCCGATGGTCGTAACAACAACTTCAAAGCGACCCTTCGAAAAAATATTTTTGGACGTTGTAGGCCCATTAAACGAATCAAATGATGGCTATTGTTATATACTCACTATGCAGGACGATTTATCGAAATTTTCTTTGGCAATTCCAATCGAAAACCAAGTAACTGAAACAGTTGTAAAAAGCATTGGTTGAACATTTTATATGTAGATTTGGCGCACCATCTTTACATTCTCACGGATCAAAGTACAAATTTTGTAAGCGAACTATTCCACAATATTTGCAAGTTACTAAAAATTAAAAAACTTCAATCTACGGCTTACCACCCGCAGACAAACGGTGCTTTGGAGAGGTCTCATCGTACCCTTGTAGAATATCTACGAAACTATTCTGACAAAGACCCTAATAATTGGAATCATTGGTTACCATTTGCCATGTTTACCTACAATTCGACACCACACTCTTCAACTAATTTGATGCCATTTGAGATAGTACGTGGATTCAAGCCCAATATACCTTCTTCACTTAGACATAATTCTAGAGTCTTTTATAATCCTGATGACTACTTGCAAAACTTACGTATTAAGCTCGCAAGCTCGTATGAAATGGCAAGACAAAACCTAATTGCAGCTAAAGAAAAGTCCAAATTTTTCTTTACTATTATTTTACTATTATATTATTTTTAATTATTTTATTTTTTTCTATACTTATATTCATTATATTATATTGTTTTTAAATATTTACTAAATATTACCGAATTTGATATTTAAGTTACTATATATATGTAGATAATTAATAACATTTTGTAATAATTATAAAAAAAAAAAAATTTATTTTTTTTTATTATGGGGTAAGGTGTTGTATACCCCTGATTTGTACAGTCAATATAAATTAATTGTTTTGAATTAAGAATTATCTCTGTAATTGTAATTATATTTATTTTATTTAATCAATACTTATGTACCCAAAAACTGTAATATAAGCATTGCATTGGATCAGGTAAGCAGTTAGAGATCGAGTGCAAAGCTAATAGGTACTAAAACATAAAATAAAAGTGTATACAAAAATAATAAATAAATTATAATTATTAAAATGTCCTAAACTAAAAATTAATACCTAAAATTATCATAAAAATCATGATAAATAAAATAAATCTAAACGATATTTTATTAATATAAGAAAATCACAACAGTGCCTTTCATGTGTTGCTTTATCGGATGTATCAAGAAGCTTTCGAATATTTGTGGCATTTGCTTGATAAATCTTTGGTTGATCCATAAATAATTTAATAAACTCGTTTGCTGTTACACTTTTAGGATCGTACCGCTTACAATAATTTTTGGTAGCCTTCAATATAATTAGCTTCAGTTATGGAAAAATGTCTTACAAAACCGCTAGCATCACCTCTCAATAAGCCCTTCAAGTATTGTAATTTTTGAGCAGGTAATAAGGACGAATTCTTATGAACGGTAGTATGAAAGAGGTCAATGAAGATCTGCCAATCGCGATAGTCACCAGAATAATTAGGTATACTAAGACTGGGTAATTTTACGTCACTACTAACTGAATTTTGGTTGGCGTTTATAACGGATTCACCTAACTGCGTACCGAAAATTGATTGCTTTCGTAACCACGTGTTAAGTTTAGCGATCACACGATAATATGTTTCCTCAATTTCCTCTGCGTCAGATTGCTGAGAATAAAAAGAAATAGATCCTTGGTACGTTTTATATGTTTTTACACCTCTTCTTACCCAGCAGCAATCCCAAAGACCTTAGACCGATTAGCTTGTCTTCCTTCCTTTTTAAAACACTGGAAAGACAAATAGAAGCTTATATTAGATGCACGATTGTGTCGGCAAAGCTGTCTGCTCTTCATTCTCTTGTATTTTTCATTGAAAAATCTTTCGAATATAGAGACTACGCAATGGTAACCTTCTTGGATATTGAGGGAGCCTTCAACAATGTGCTTCCAGGGGCTATAACTGGGGCACTTTGAGATCTGGGAGTGGATGAATCACTCAAGGACTGGATAGATCAAATGCTAAGAGGCAGGATCATGAATGCTAGTTTTGGAGTATCCTCCGTCAGAAGATTTGCAAGCAGAGGTACGCCACAGGGTGGCGTACTGTCCCCCCTACTTTGGAACTTGGTCATAAATAACCTGTTGCTGAGACTGGAGGACGGTGGCTTCAAGGTGGTTCAAGGTGGTTGAACAACATACCCATCTCTTTTAGAGATGAGTGACATCTCAACGCCACACGTGACGCCAAAGACATCGATTCTAATGACCGAATCTCCGTTTCACTGTCCACATAGATTGCGATATCATCTGAGGATACCACATTATGCTTCAACCACGTCATGACCTCCTCAATCGCTACGACTTCAGCTTGGTACACGCTGCAGTAATCAGGGAGACGAATAGAAATGTTTACATTTAATCTGTCACAGAATACTCCAGCTCCCACTTTGCCCTCTAGCTTGGAGCCTTCTATGAAGAATTGCAACGCTTTGGTTTCCGATAACGGTCTATCCATCCAACATTCCCTTGAAGGAGAGGAGGTCCGAAATCGCTTCTCGAAGCGTAGAGTACGTTTAATGTAGTGAAAATTCGCCAGCTCATCCTTCAACGAACTAACGATAGTACAGTGTCCTGTACTAAGACATCTACACTGAGAGACGGCTGCAAGTCGTACAGTCGTATTTGCTGCCATCTGTTTGCCATAAATGTCGACCGGAAGAAGATGCAACATAACCTCTAAGGCACTTGTCGGTGTCGACCTCAATGCCCCGCTAACAAGCATACAGGCCGTTCTTTGCACCCTCTCAATCTTACTTTTATAAGTTAACTTGTCCCGAGCTGGCCCCCCAACACCCACCCCGTATAAGAGTACAGGTCTCACTACAGCGGTGTAGAGCCAGTATACCAGCTCCGGCTACAGACCCCATCTATGGCCAATGGCGTTCCAGCAGGAGTACAAAGCTAGAGTAACTTTGTTTATTCTCTCCAACATGTTGGGCCTCCAACAAAGCTTACTGTCTAAGATAGAGCCCAGATATCCAGCTCTATCAATAAAAGCAAGTCTCGTGCCATTTAAGGTAGGAGGGACAAATAACAGAATTTTGTATTTCTTAGTGAAGAGTACCAGCTCTGACTTGGACGGGCTAATACCAAGTCCAAATTTGCCAGCTCACTTTGTAACGATAGTAAGCGCATTTTGAATTACGTATACGTAAGCAATAACTTCAATACCCTCTCTCTCCAATTCTAATAGTTACCCTTTTACCACTATATTCCAGAGAAAAGGGGACAGAACCCCCTCCCCTGCGGGGTTTCCCTAGTTACTCGCCTCTTGATGGTGGAGTCCCCCAACTTTGAGCTAACTATCCTGCTTCCCAGCATATAATTAATTAACCTTCTCAGAGGAACGTTCACCTCCAAAAATGACAATCCCTCCTTAATTGCCTCCTATTTCACATTATTAAAGGCGCTCTCTATATCCAGGAAGGCCACCAAACAGAATTCCTTCGAATTAATCGATTTGTCAATCGTACACACCAAGGCGGGCAGAGCAGTGTCCACAGATATACCCGTTGTGTACGCATGCTGAGACGGTGCCCACTTCCTGGTATCTATTTTATCTCTAATGTATACATCCAGCAGCCTTTCCAAGGTTTTCGAAAGAAAGGATGATAGAGTTATTGGTCTTAGGTCCATAGGATAGACATGTGAGCTTTTCCCCGCTTTCGGTATAAACACCAAATTGACCTCCGTACAGTCCCTAGGAATATAGCCCAGCTTCAAACTCCCTTTGAATATAGCTTCAAGGTAGGGAAGAATAACTACTGAGTTGTTTTGAAGTTCCGCTGGTATAATTTGAACCGGACCAGCCGATTTAAATGGTTTCAAACATATCAGTGCCCATAGGATCTGTTTCCTGGTTACGATATCCTCTGAGAATAGTGACAGTGATTTCTGATGATTGCTATACACCAACAGGTCTTCAAAGCTCCCTGGGAAGTGTGTCTCGAAGAGAAGCTCCAGAGATTCTCTACTAGAAGCTGTTCAAGATCCGTTCGGTTTTATCAAAAAACTGAGACTAGCTGTACTTTTGGAAATAATCTTTCTAAGGCGGGAGGTTTCGGATACCTCTTACATTTTATCACAAAAGACTCTCCAAGACCTCCTTTGTGACTTTCATAATTCGTTCTTATAAATTCCGAGTTTCTTCTTATAGGAGTCCCAATACTGAGCCTCCCTTGTATTTTTGCCTCTATTAGAGGCTGTCCTACAAGCCTTTTGATAGGTTTCCAGTTCCCTGGACCACCATACTGGTTTTTGCCTACCCCTAGGCTTAGCCAGTGGGCAGGCAGCACGAAAGGATCGGTGGCATGCGCTAGTAACGCTAGCCACCATGTCCTCCGACTCCCAAACGGTCGTCGGGCGCTGCAGAGCCCTTGGCGGCAAAAAATCCTCCAATAATTCCCCATATTTGCCCCAGTTGGTCCTTCTAGGTTCCTGAAGGCTTCCCGGGTTGCAAAGCGAATATTGAGGCTATAGGTTAAATATCGATGATCAGACAAGGAGTGTTCCTTATCCACCCTCCAATTTTTAACCATATGAAGAATATTATTTGAGGCAAGGGTCACATCTAGAACCTCCTGCCTGTTACCAGTAATAAATGTGGGTTCCCGCCCAATATTACACACTGAAAGGTTAGTACTCATCAAATAATCAAAATTGGCTCACCTCTTTCATTAATTTCCGTGCTTCCCCAGATAGTGTGATGCGCATTAGCATCAATTCCCAGTACCACACCTACCTCTGATTGTTCCGCTTCACGGATCAGCGCCTCAAGGTTATCCGGAGGAACCTCATTCTCCCGGTCCATATAGGCTGAAACTAGCCAGAATCTACAAGTGCCTACTAACAGGCAAACTGCAGTAGTGTCACCATTGCTGTACTGAGAGAGAAGGAAAAGATTAATATTATTTTTCCCAAGAATACAAGATCTGATCTTCCCAGACTTACTAGAGGAAATAATTTTGTACCCCTTGGTTCTGAGGCCCCAGATCCTTTTGTTATTAATCCAAGGTTCTTGGATTAGTATCACATCCTCACCCGACCTAGTCAGGCTGAGGAATAGAGCTGCCGAAGCAGCCTTAGAATGGTGAAGGTTAATTTGATTTATCTTAATCATAACCTTTTAACCTTTACCTATCTTTATGGTATATTCCTGCTACGTCAGTAGTAGTTACTACCGTCCTCCCGTTGGCCTCCCGTATACGCTTCCGCCCCATCCTTTTTATAAACGTTGAGAGTAATTGACCCGAATTAGAAGTCAATTACTCCCTTCGTTTTGTGCAGGAGGGCAAGGGACTCCTTATTTATTACCATAATTGATAATTTCGAGTCCCCCTTCAACTCCTCCTGCTTGATGATCTTCTAATTTCCGGTCGGAAGATTCGGGTTACTGGCCTGAATGATTTTTAAACACTCGTCAAGGCTAGCCGGTTCGGATGGCAGCGAGGCACGTGCTCTCGGCCTGCTGGGAATTTCCTCCCGGCAAACTACCGCATGCTTTGCGCCTCGCCGCACCTCCCCTACTTTGGCTATAGCCTATTTATACAGATCCACAGATGTAGAGTCCGAGCATGCAGTCATCTTCACACGCCCTTGATACCATTCCCCATCTGCAGGATGGGGGTTGTCCTGGATTTTCTCCCAGTACCTTTAAAAGGATGAGGTTGAGTGCATTTTACACCAACCTCCATTTTTCCGCCGTGATGCTCCCATCTTCTTGACTTTCGTCAATTACGGCTAGCACCAACACATGCTCCCTCAGGACATCGCTGAACAGCTTTATCCCTAAGTCAGAGCTCTTGGCCCGCTTGCTATCGACTACTTTCACCTCGTCCTGGGACCGCTGTCTTTTCGACACATGGTCCCTTTCCGAGCTTCC
Organism: Tipula vernalis; assembly: GCA_958295665.1. Taxonomy (NCBI): domain Eukaryota; kingdom Metazoa; phylum Arthropoda; class Insecta; order Diptera; family Tipulidae; genus Tipula; species Tipula vernalis. The sequence continues at coordinate 159,626,279 of OY282558.1, forward strand.
GCAGCCCTCAGTGCTCCTTGCCTAAGCTACTGATGTTCTCTGTTCTTCCGTGAGCTGCCCCTCGGGGGTCGCAGCCCACTTCTCGTTAATGGAAATGCCGAGCGGCGATTTCTGTATTGCCTTGTCGCCTCCCCTGTGCTGCGTTGATACCGCTAGCTCCCGGGACTGGTGCCCTAGAATCAACCACCTTTGCTCTAAAGTTGCCCACCCGTCTGGTTCGAGGTACCTCCCTTTGTTAATACTGGCTTTCGAGGAGAGCCGGTGCCCTTGGTTTTCTTATTGTTTGATCTGTCCATTATGATTCCTACGAGTATCGGAGAAATAAAGGTCCGCCTGCGCAGAGATCCGTATACGCAGGTAAGGCTAATTACGACTGGAGGTCGCCAGGTATCCAGAGGGCTTCGTTCACGACTGGGCTTTGTTAAATGGGCCCCCAGCCTGGTAGATCGTCGGCACGGGTCGCTTAACACCTTAATCCGGTCCATTTGCCATCATTTAGCGTGACCCGCCTTATACCTAGGTCACTTATTAACACCCACTCAATGAGCGTGGACAATATAAGGCATTATAATAAGATAAGTTCTATACATTTTTCTCTATAAATATTGATAGTAATTAAATTTCTAATTTTATTTATTTTTTTTTATATTCGACAATTGTTGGGCTCAGACACATGCAACATTATGAGACATTGGAGCATTACATAGAAACAGAGTTGTTAAACATGTAACGAATCGCACTTTTCTCACTTTATTGCCTACCTTGTAGTTGTAGATACGAAGAGAAAGAAAAATTGTTATATGTGCTTCGTGTACTATAATTAAGAACAAGTTTGGAAGGTAAACCTGCAAATTTGGAATGTTTAATTAACGTAATGTTAAAATAGGGGAAATAACCGCTAAACCTGGAAATTACTTGTGGTATAAAGAACAAAAAAATGGGACAGTACTGATATGATCGCCACGAATGGTAGATATGATGAATATCAGTTGAAAAAAAAAAAATCGGAATTAAACACTAAAAACGATCGAAAATAAAAACCAAGAGTATCCATAAATTTGTTGAAAATTATTATTTTTGTTGAATAGTTTATATGTTTAAAAATAAAAATAAAAATATTTAAAATAGGAAATATATGTGACAAATTTAAGTATGGTTAAAGTGCTTATAATAAATAATAATGTTATAATTTATAAAAAGCAAACCATTATTAAGGACCGCTTAGTTAATTATTGTGATCCAACAATGTAATTACCACATACGTAATATTTTATAATAAAAAAAAGCAAATAAAATCTATATATTTAAAAGTTCGAATGGAAAGTTGAGGTTTTAGTTATTTTTTCTAACAAAAGCTATACCAAGCGGTTACACCTAAAGTTCCGTCACATAATAATTCGAGACAAGTAGTTAAGAACCAAAGCTAATATTTCAAGTGTACCTATATACCTACAGTACAGCAGTGATTGTGCATACGTGAAATAAAAGCGAAGCGAGACTAAGTGAATCTCAAACCGTATTTTATCTACAAAAAGAGAAAAAAAAAGTGAGTCGATCAATTGGAGAAAACAGCGTTAGCAGATGAAGCAAGGACAAGAATGCAGATCATCATCATCATTGTAATCCGGTGACGTAATTTTTATTGATTGTTTTTTTGGTATTTATATTATTATTATCAATATTTAATTAGTAGTAGTCCCAAACAAAAAAGGGCACGTAAATTTTTTTTTTTTTGTGAATGGATATTTTTGTTTTAAAGTTTTGGTTCTAGTTGGAGGTACAGTCGGGGAAAGAATTTTACTTGTTTTTATCCGTGTATAGTGGATTTTTTTTTCGCTTGATTTTCGAGTAGTTTACTAAAAGTAATTTGAGTAAAAGTAATGTATTTTTACTAAAAATTTCGGAATGATTGGATGATTGAGTGAGAGCGTGCCCTTATGATGCTACAATGAACTAGTGTTTTTTTTTTCGAGGTTATTTTAAGTCCAGCTACTTGCACACTTTACCGTAAACTACAAACAATTTTGTACATTGGCCGTCGGCGCTATATGCAACGTCAAAACCTGCCCTAACCACTAATGGCTATCCAAATTAAATAGTATACCATGTAGTGTCTGATCGACCCAAGCCAATGAGTTACAAACATCACCGTACGTGCCTACCGTCCAAAAACTGAACTTATTTAGCTCGGCAGAGCAGGGCGACATGAACCGGTGGCCGATATGTCAAATGTTCTGTATGGAAATAATTTCGTTCAATTCTGTAAGGATTCTTACTCCTTTAGACTTAATCGTAGCCATTCTGCGGTTTTTTCTTTCGATAAAAGAAACAAATTTCTGGTTAATTGGAATAATTTTTCCGAATATTCCTCCTCGAATGTTAAAGTGTATATAAATAAAACAAAACTCAAATCACACCAAATAAATTGAAAACCTATATGTTTCCTGATAAAATGAAATAAAAATTTCCCCGCTTCACTTTATAATTTACACAAATTTTTTTTTTTTTATTTGTCATCACCAAAACATTATTCATATTTCATTAATACACTAAAGCACTATAATTTACACAAAAAAAAACTAACTTCCGATTAACTAACGAATATCATACTTTAAGCTTTTCCATGCTACGAAACCTCTGAATGGTGCAGATAATATCTCGATTTCTTTCACGAAAACTCTAAACTAACACCCGAAAACGTTGGCTTTGCTCGCGGTGAGCAAATTCCCACAAAAAGGACTAAATTCGTCTGAAACTAAAAACTAACTGCCCCGAAAAAATCCACCACATAAATAAATAAAAATTCCGGTCATGACGGTCTTTCCACTTATGTATTTATCAAAAACGATTTATTCAGGTTATCATACGTGTTCTTGAGAAATTCTGTATGAAAACATACAATATACTATATTAACACTACTTAAGAATGAAAATAACAATAAAAAAAAACGCAACGCACCCTGGTTGTTGCTAGAATGGCATACAAAAAGTTAACGCTCTTGAGTATCGCTTTTCAAAATAAAAAAGTGGCGAAATTATTTACTTCTAATTTTTTATATTTTTGTTTGTTTGTTTTGTTTTGAAAACCGAGTACTTCTGGCGCTTGACCTTTTATGTATATGGAGATAGACTCATGCAAGATAATAAGAATTAAACTAACTAACAATGTGTAAATCGGATTGATCGATTACTGGGTTTGGAAAGTTGTAGGGACAACCAATGACACAGGTAACGGTGTACGTGTGGATGCTAATGTGGGTTAAGCTGAGCGTGGATGTTTGTGTGGGTGTTGATGTGGATACAGGTGTGAATTGGTGTTTGGATGTGAATTGAGGACTAGATGTATTTGAGTGTGTGAGTGCGAGTAGGTATCGAAATGGGAGTGATAGTGGATATGGAGGTGAGGTGGGTGTAAGCAAGTGTGGTTAATGAGGACAAGTCTATGACACGTAATGTGTTTAGTGTATTTATGTATGAGGACAGATCAAACCAAGACAGAGGAAAGGTCAAACCAAAATTTTTTGAGATTTATTACCGTTTTTTTTGTTTTCGTTTTGCTCCAAACGAACTATGCGCCTTTTAAAAAGTGGTTCACTACGGTCATAATCTTCTAAAACGCAGCTTCTTTTATTGAGCGCGTAAATTGAATTAAATGCGCGTAAATTGATGGAACACTGTAAATAAATACAAATCGAACCGCAAAGGTTCAATGTGTTATTATTTGTTTGCACTTGGTGATGCAAACACATTATAGCAGCACCAAAGAAAGATATTTAAATATTGCCAACCCATTTTTTCCACCTCTTGACTTTTCATTCAAGTCAGATTATAATATAAATACAGCATAATACAAAACAAAAAAAAAATGGTAAAGTGCCACTTCTAACAGTAACAGTAATTTCAATTAAATCGTGAAATTACTATCAACACAAAAAAATCAAATTTCCAACCCTAAAGTATTATACGAGTCTATACTTTTACCGTATACACAGACACACACACACACACACAGTTTGCAACTTAATTTACAGTTTATGGTTAAGTTGTTACAATATTTAGTTTGTATTGTTGCTCTTACTGTTAATATCTATAACACTAAACAATTTTCATCAAAATTTCTAGTCACGATTGATATACCATTCTTGAGAACAAAAATGAAATTAAAATTAGCAGAGAGAAGGGATACGTAAAATAAGAATGAAACACAAAAACAAAAAAAAAGAAATGTTTTCGACATTTAGAAGTTATCTCCGTTGGGAAATCTTTATATATTGAAAATACTAATAATAATAATAATAATAATAGTAACAGTTATAATGTAGTAGTAGTAGTATGGTAGTAATGATAGTAGGAGTAAACAACGGCAGTAAAACATGTAAAAGGAGAGGTACACAAACCAAAAAATCGTTCCCATATGCTTTTTGGATTCCAATTTTTCCGATTGTTGTAAGGCTGTGAAGAAATGGAAACGGGAAAGGGATAATACACATTAAATTTAAGGAACATTTTTATATGCGTGGTATTTGACCAGAAAGCAAGGATCCATTGACATAACACACAACTCCTTTATGACTCGAATATTCGAATATCAGAATTTGAAATCTCTAAATCAACAATTTTAGCATAATCTGAAAAAATATGAAAATCTATAACAACTAGCAACTCTATATTCTCAACTAGATTTATAAATTTTCAATAACCTAGATAATTCCAAATAATCTCAAACCATCAAAATTATCGGAAAAATCGATAGTTTAACAATGTTTGAAATAATTCTTCAACCGACACCGGGTTACATCTATTATTATAATTACGCATAACGGTTTCGATCCTATACCTGTCGATGAATTATAGGATAAACAACACTTTCACCACGACAAAAAACAAACGGTTGTCTATAAAAAAGGAAGGAGGAGGAAAATTAGAGGTAATTAAACAATTAATGACTGAAATTGGAGTTTAAAATTATAACATGTAGGTTAGTGAAAAGAGAAGAAAAACTAGATTTAAAAAAAAACAAATATTTTTTTTATATTTTAAATCACCACGGATGCAGATACAAGATAACTACTCATGCCTGCGATTACCAACCAAATAAGGCTAAGTTGGTTGCTCTCCGATAAATATTTTGGAAGTTACAGTTTAATATTTGGGTGTACTTTTTTTCTGAACCAAATTTTTTAAACACCCTGTATCTCAAAGGATATCAAAAATGAATCCCCCCTCCACATACGATTTGTTTCTCAGAATGAACCACGGAATCACCCCATGACGGATCAGCATCCCAAACCCGTACACCCTGTATACACTACTTGTTGTTGTGAGATATTAACGGCCAGTGTTTTGAGAACACATTTTGTGAGTGTTATACATGTTTTTATGTAGCGTATTGACTGAGATGATTACTTGATACAAAAACTATGAAATATGATGAACACTATTGTAATTAAATGTTTGTTTTTTTCATAATTTAAGATAATAAATTTCAGATACAACTTTTATGTCATTTGAAACCATTTAAAATAATTTAACAGAGTTCTAACCAGCCACATAGGACTCCGTTTTATAGTTTTCGAAGGAAGAATAACATTTTACGGTTGTATGTGTTCGTAAATTCTTTATTCATTTTTCTTTACGAATTAAAATTAAATATCACAAGTTCATTTTTATATAAAAATTCAGGAATATCACATAAAAATTATGAATTATAAAAATAAATATAATAGCTATATAAAAATAAAATAAAAAAAATTATAAACTTAAAGCAAATAAAACAGTTGGTTTAGTCTTTCTTTTCAGCAGTTTCCATCTTAGTCCGGGTTGAGAATCCTTTGGACGGATGTTGAAGACGCATTAATTTTTAAAATTGTTTTGTAATATTCCATATCTTGCTGGGACATGTATTTAAACATGGATTTTAAATGTTCACATTTGGCTTGGTGTATTTCTCGATCAGAGTTTACAGTCCTTGGATCTACTACAGCAAAACTGTTGTTCATTGGTGTTTGTTTTCGCCTGATGCTTTTCATTAAAGGTCTTAAATTAACCTGGATATACCGTTCAATAAGACAAGCAAGGTTGAATTGAATGGTAGGTATTTCTTGGGAATACTTCATTAAATCATTCGTACCGAAGCAAATGGTACCGCTTTGAAATTAAACGTCTTGGAACTGGATGCATAATCTTTAAAATCCTCTGGCAGCATCTGCAGAATTGTGTAGGGAAGGCGACGATTTATGTTTTTCATGAGTCTCAAGACGCCAATTGGAGAAAAAACTCATTTCTTGATAACGTTTTCTCAATTTCACTGTGAGCGTGGTCTACTTCTTGGATTGCTGAATGCCCTGGAAGAGAGTACGCACACAGGCCATATGAGAATTTTTGTTCTGTGGAACACACGAATCGCTCCACGTAAAGAGTTTGTTAAAGTCGTTATTTTCAAAAATTCTTTCTAAAATTTTTATTAAGGCAGATGGAATATCGTTTCAAGACCGACCTCCCGTATACTCACTCCAAACCGCACTATACAGACTTTTAGAGGTTGAAAGATGAGCCGTCAAATTGTAATAATTCAACTTTGAATGATAAAATATCTCACCTATTTCCTATTTGGGGCAGGTGATTACGTTTTCAAGGTCGAAACACAGTATCGGAATATTATTTTTCTTGTCGTTCTCTTTTAATGTCCTCATTGCTTGCTTTAACGAAATATGTTCTTCATACTGGCCCTCTTTCAACTGATCCAGTTTTATACAATTCACAAACTCCGCAACGGTCCGATTTGGGTTTATGGAAATCTATGTTGAATTCTGTGTTGAATATATACCGGTAAAAGCTTTGCTTCACGTGTGATAAGTTGGCTTCATTACAAAATGCAACGTAAAGATCGTACATTTTTAGTAATATTTAGGTTCCTTTCTAAATACCGTTTGTTAGTTTTCAATCGGCAATAGTATGATTCTACGGCAGGAAATGATGCTATATGATCCAGAACCTTACTTCGCAAATTATCTGATACATTTTTGGTTTTTCTTGCCTCTAACGCTTTCCGATACACTTCCAATAACATGATTTTTTTTATTATGTACTGTATACACTGGCTTTTGCGAAATGGCCAAAGTGGTCAAATAAAACTTTTGCATACAGTTATGTGATCACTACCGATATTCAAAAAATAGCGGAATGTAAATAAACGCCTTGATTGTGAACCTTTCGTCGTTGCTCGTTTTTTCAAAAAATTTTCTGAAGTTGAAACAATAAAGTTATATTTGCTGTGCTGGTTCATTTTATAGTATCCTTTAAAAATAGTTCCGCGCTCACTCTCACTCACAAACATCGCAAATTTATATTTGCAGGCAACTAGACAGTTTTTAGAATTTATTAACGCCTTTAATGGTCTTGTTTTCCCTCTATAATTTATAAATTCTTCCCCAGTTTGGTATTTTCGTTTCCTTTGATTTACAATTAAATTTGTTTCGTCCCTTTTAATTTTCTTTGGCTTTTCCTGAAACGGTAAAATTATTAAAATCTAACAAAACACTGCTTAACAGTTTTACATACAACAAAATTTTGAAAGTCTGGCTGATTTAATCCATTTTCATCATCCAAGACTTCTTTATTATCTAACACTATGTAATTATCTAAACAATTTACGTCTAAATGATCCTTTTCTTGTATCACTTCGTCTAATTGAGCATTACCATTACTATCAATTATATTATTTTCCATCAGCTCACAATCCAAATATTCTATTATAATCGGCTGATTTAATGCCTCACTTAGTAGATTATGTTCCGACATACTAGGCGATAGTCTTCTTATTATTAAAATTCAGGTTTTTATCCTGTGATATAGTAGTACAGAACAAGAAGACTAAATAATCTAGTGTACTTGGCTAAATTCTTAATTATAAATAATTTTAATTTAATAAAATACTTACACGAAACTGAAAATCCAACTTGCACGACCAATATCAGGAATGAAATAAATATTCCAGATTTTGCCGCCAAAATATTTTACGTTTTCTAAAACTGTATTGCACGTTCCCGATAAAATGGTTATATGTGTGTATTTTACATGAACGAAGTTGTATCTGAAGTAGATAGAACTCAGTTTTACAATTAGAAACGAAAATTGCGTTAACATACACCTTTGTTATTGTTATACTGATATTTCGTAAACCGAAAGAGATACGATAATTTAAACGTTCGCAGTCGAAAGAAAAACTTTTGTTTAGTAAAACTGTATACAAATCTCATTTTTTAAAATTTTGTTAGTTACAACCTTATTAATCTAAGGTCGCGCAATAGAGTTTTGCTATAATGCGATATTACTTTAGTTACGTTTTTCTTCCTGTCATTCCTTTTATTTGCTCGGTGGGCAATAGTTTATCGTGCAATTATTTGTGAAAACTTTGTGTGGTAACACTTATGTGATTTTTCAGTTGACACAATAAAAATGGCTCCGTCTTGAAAACGAGCGAAAATTTACAGTTTTTTGACATTTCTATTTTCACATAACAAAATTTTTTTCTTAAAATAATTTATTATCTATTAATTATTTTATTGTTCAATAAATATATTTTTCCTCAGATTTGCTTTTGCTTTTAATGTAACATTTCGGTAACGTATAATTTTAATCTTGGTAGAACATCGCTCCGAAAAATTTGACCGAGCGACAAATGACAGCTAATGTTATTTGTTTTTCGCTGGGAGTTTTTTTTAGTCAGCTGGAAAACCACACAAATAAAATTCAAATGAGAAACGTCATTTAATTATAAATAAAAGTAAACTACGGAGTTTGCAAGTTATTGATGTATTTCGATTTCGTTAGAAAATTAATTTTCGTTGTGGTTGTTTCCCAAAAATATTAAAATATTAGCTTAATACCTTTTATCAGGTATTTGTTTGCATTGAGAAGTAAATTTTATTCGCCAAAACTCATTTAAAATCAATTAAGTTTACGTCGCTCAAATACGTTAATAATGCAAAAATTTTTGTGCAGAAAAAGGTAATAACAGTTAAAACATTTGTTGATTTTTTTTGATTAAGTGTATAAAAGAAACAGCTTGAAGAAGTGAAATTAAATAAAGATGAACAATAAACAGAATTTTCCAATGGGTAACAATCTTCAAAAGTTTGGAAGTTTTTCAAACGATCGGCCGATAAAAAATTGGCAAAATGTATTTCTTGTGAAAAAGAATACAAGACAAGTAAAAATACGAGCAACATGGCGGACCACATAAAGAGATATACCTCAATAACAAATATTAAATCGGAGTGCATCTCCAACGCAACATCCGAAAAGTCAACTATGCATTTTTTTAGCAGATCAGTTGAATATGATCACAAATCCCGCCGTAAAAATGAATTGGACGAAGCAGTCACACTAATAATTGCAACGAATGTGATACAGTCCGCTAACAGTCATCGTAACATTTTGGTCCAATTGAACCGGATTTTGTGAATTATAATTTGTTGTATTATATCCAGGAGGTGAATATAACCTCGAAAAACACATCGTGAAAAAACATAAATTCGAATTACATTGGATTTGTATATATCGTGCAACAAACATCGTGAAATCACAACTTCGAATCACGTATCGTAAAACAAACAACATTATCGTAGTACAATTACAGTTGCAAATTGTCGTAGCACGTTTATATCAACATCAAGGCGTCGAAGTACTATCGAGTCGCAAAACCTTAAAATAGCGTAATTAAACATTAAATTTGACATCATCATCGTTCAACATTCCATCCAATCATCATTCTTATTGGAAGTTGAATGTGAAATCCAATCATCATCATTCATATTGGAAGTTGGATGTCTCATTATTCGGACGCAACATTGCACAGAACATTGTAAGTGCGTAATTAAGTATCTATGTATATTTTAAGAAAATGTAAATTTTTAGTTAATGTTTAATTTCAATAATTATTATTTGAATTATGATATATAATAACAAAGAACAATTAATTAATTTTGTCATAATTAATCATAATCGTTTGTAAACGCAAGGAAATAGTTGTGTAGCCAAGTGGATCTGCCATCTGGTACTAGGTGCTTAAACTGCGAGCGTTCTTGAAGGGTTAGTAATACTTTTATCGTGTTATAGTAAAGTAAAGTTAGCTTACTATCGTGTACTTAAACAATAGAATTTCAGTCGTTAGTTTGATTTTTCTCTTTGAGCATATTGTCTGCGAATTTAAACAGAAATGGATGAACGATTTACGATAACCCGAGAATTATTATCGAGAAACTTATTGACGAATTGACTGATTTGCAACCGATCCATAATCCCAATACTATGGAAATAAGAAAGTTTACAAACATTGTATTATCACATGTATCGGCGCTTGAAGCGTGCAAATTAGCTTTTGATGAATGTTCAGAGATTGTGGACATACGGTTGGTAATTCGAAAATAAAAGATTGGGAGAAACAAAATTGTTCTAAGAACAAAACAACTTGGATATTATTTCGCGAATTCCTTGAAAAACGATGCAGAGTATTAGAGTCTCTTTCAAATTCTATACAGTTATTTAATAAAATTTCGGGTGGTATTCAAAGACAAAATAATAGGCCATCGGTTAACAAATCTGGAAGTCAATAATTCACGACTAATAAATTAAATACCAACCAATCAACATCGGTGAATTGTAAAATTTGCAATGGAACTTCCCACGCGTATTTTAATTGCCCATAGCATTTTTGAAATTAACTCCTGCTGATCGTTTTAACAAAATAAAAGAAGTTCGAGCTTGCATTAACTGTTTAAACCCGTTTCATATTGTCTCAGATTGTCGTTCTTCTAGTTTTAGACTTTGTAATAAGAAACATCATACACTGCTACATTTTGATCAACGAAATTCGAATCCTCATGATATTAAATTGGAAAAGAATCAAACGATTCAACCGCAGATTTCAATACACAGATGAAACCTGCAAATACCGGAACAGTCATTTTGCCAACCAACCGCAATTGTTTTGGTTAAAGCGTCCAAACGGAAAATACATAGAGTGCCGTGCGTTATTAGATTCAGGGTCAATCTAATTTTATAACTAGTATTATGGCAAAAAAATTGGGTTGCATAATCAACAATGTAAATTCAATTCAAATTATAGGAATAAACACAATGGCCACAAGTATTAATGAAATGGTCTCAACTCAAATCAAATCGCGGTATCGAAATTCCATTTTTAATGTAGATTTATTGTTGATTAATAAAATATCTAATAACTTACCACAAACCTACGAGTATGCAGATATTAACAATTGGTCTATTCCATTCAATATTCAACTAGCTGATCCCGATTTTAATGAAGTTCGTCAAATTGATATTTTACTAGGAGCAGAACTTTTTCCAAACATCTTATTACCGAAGAAAATTCCATTAAACCGAAGTTTGCCTATTTTGCAGGACAGTCTGTTGGGTTGGTTAATTTTTGGAAAATACGTAAGTATTAGTGAAGAAACGCTCAGTTTTCATTCGTCATTTATCCAACAGGAAGATAATATTGCACAATTGTTAACTCGATTTTGGGAAATCGATAATCTTCCAAATAAACGTTTTTTATCAGAGGAAGAAGACAAATGTGAACATCTTTTTCGAACAACGCATTATCGTGATTATAATGGAAGATTCAATGTGTTCCTACCACTAAGTGAGTCTATGTCACTTGGCGATTCAAAGAAAATGGCTGAGAAACGATTTTTATACCTGGAACGTAAAATGGATGAAAATCTTGAATTAAAAAAAGAGTACGTTTCATTCACGAGAGAATGCAAATTTTTAGGTCATATGAGAAAAATCAACGAGTTCGATCAAAGTAATAATGTTAATTATTATATTCCTCATCACGCAATTCTGCGTCCTAGTAGCTGGTCTACCAAACTTCGCGTAGTGTTTGACGCTTCGGCGAAAAGCTCAAATGGCAAATCACTGAATAATAATATGTTGGGGTGCAACCGTGCAATCCGACCTATTCAAAATAATTTTGCGGTTTCGGAAGCACCAATACGCTATGACAACAGATATAACAAAATGTTCAGACAGGTGTATATTGATCCTAGTCAAACGTGTCTTCAGAGGATTCTGTGGCGTGAAAGTTCTCAAGACACCCTTAACACATTTGAATTAGCAACGGTTACTTATGGGACCGCATCAGCCCCATTTTTGGCTACGCGGTCAATTCAACAGTTGGCTTTGGATGAAGCCACGGGATTTTCTTTGGCGTCACAATCGTTAATTCACGACACATATGTCGACGATATCGTTACTGGTGCCGAAACATTGTCTGAGGCAAAGCAACTCCAACAACAACTTCGTCAATACCAAGCAAGGTTGTTTCCACTTGCACAAATGACGATCGTCTGTTGGATGGAATTCCCATCGAGGACCGTGAAACCACTAAAATCAATGAGTTAAGGTCGGGTAAATACATTAAGGCACTTGGTTTGCTTTGGCAACCCCAGGAAGATTATTTTCTATTCAAGACGCCAGAGTTTGATAATGAGTCTAGAGCTACAAAACGTAATATTTTCTTAGAAATCGCGAATCTTTTTGATCCCTTAGGTTTATTATCGCCTATCATAGTAACAGCCAAACTTTTAATGCAGGCGCTGTGGAAAAACAATTCAGATTGGGACGATATTTTTCCAAGAGAAATTGAGCAAAATTGGTTGTTATTTAGAAATAATTTAAAAACGATAACGAATATTCAACTACCAAGATGTGTGTTTAAAAAGGACTTCGTTTTGAAATGTATAGAATTACACGGGTTCGTCGACGCTTCAGAGAAAGCCTATGGCGCGTGTTTGTATGTAAGATCCATCGATATGAACGATGAAATACATGTGAATTTGCTGTGCAGTAAGTCACCAGCGGCTCCGTTAAAAACAATAACGTTGCCGCATTTGGAGCTATGTGCTGCACATGTATTATCGAAAATAGTGTCATCGACAATTGAAGCAATGAATATAAATTTTCAAGAAGTAGTCCTGTGGACTGACTCAACGATAACTTTGTTTTGGATTGCAACACCGCCATACACGATGAAAACAATTGTGGCAAACAGAGTCAACGATATCCAACAATATTCGGTATTTCAACTCAAGTAAATCCTGCAGATATTATTTCACACGGAACAATGCCTAAGCAACTAATTAATATGAATTTGTGGTGGAAGGGTCCACACATTCTTCATTTAAAGAGGATAATTACTGAAACTCAAAATTTAACGTTAATTGATGTCGACCTCGAATTCAAGCCTATAAAGTCAATTGTGAATCTGAACGAGTTGAATGAATTTACAAAAATAAATCTATACAAACATCAATTTTTAACCGATTTAGCTCTAACAATAAATTCATTCGAGTGACCGCGTTGTGTATACGTTTTGCCAACAAATGTAGACGAATGGTAAGCTACAGCAACGAATTAACCGCCCAAGAATTGAAAGCATCGTTAATAAGTTTAATCAAAGTTACACAAATGAGTGTATTTGAAGCGGAGATAAAAAGTTTATCATCTAACAAAGATTGTTCGAATAATAGCAAACTAAAAGGTTTTAATCCATTTCTGGATAAAAACAAGGTGCGAAGAGTGGGTGGTCGTTTAAGGCATGTAGACATTGAATATGACACAAAACATCAAATCCTCTTACCATCAAACCATAAATTCGTGAATTTACTCTTTGAACATGAACATAAAAAGCAATGTCATGCAGGTCCACAATTACTTTTGTCTTTGATTCGTCAAAGATTTTGGCCGATTGCGGGTAAAAACATAGCTAGGAAAATTGTACGGTACTGTGTGATATGTGCACGCACAAAACCTACGATCATCAAACAAATCATGGGTGATCTTCCTCAGCAGCGAGTGGCGCAGACTAAACCAATCTTAAACACTGGAGTGAACTATTGCGGTCCGTTTTTTATACGTCACAAATTTAACCGAAAATCTTCTCCGTATAAAGTATATGTAGCATCGTTTATATGTTTTTCGACCAAACCTATGCATTTGGAAGTCGTAAGTGATCTAGCTTTACATCGTTTGTTGCCTGTTTGAAAAAAATTTTGTCGCGTCGTCGAAGAATTGAAAATATTTGGTCAGACAATGAAACTAACTTCATTGGTGCCAACCGTTACCTAAAGCAATTATTCAAACAATTTATTTCTCAAACTGAGCAATTGAAAATCTCGTACTTTTGTGCTAGTGAGCAAATTAATTGGCATTACATACCTCCACGCGCTCCCAATTTCGGAAGGTTATGGGAAGCTTCCATCAAATCATTTAAATTTCACTTAAACCGCGTGACGAAAGGTACTGTTCTAACATTAGAAGAGTTTGAAACTCTAACAATCCAAATTGAGGTGATACTTAACTCTCGACCTATGACTTGTTTATCTGAAGATCCGAACGATCCGGAGCCATTGACCCCCAATCATTTTGTGACGGGTGGCCCCAGTATGACCATCAATGAACCTTCTGTATTACAAATTGCGGATAATCGTTTAACAAAATGGCAACGAATCACAAAAATGATAGAATCATTTTGGAAACGATATTCGATCGAATATTTGCATACCCTGCAGGAAAGAGTAAAATGGAAACGAGAACTTCCCAATTTGAAGGTTAACGATATTGTTGTGCTTGTAGAAGAAAATATCCCATCGATTTAATGGCCATTGGGTAAGATTGTTTCAGTAATTCCAGGAAAGGATAGTAGGGTGCGAGTTGCTGAGGTTCGAACTAAGGCTGAAATTTTTAAACGTTCTGTTTCCAAACTTGTAAAACTTCCAATTGATTGTGAATTGTAATTGTGAAGTAAAAAAAAAAAAATATTTTTTTTTTGTCTGTTTTTCCAATATATTTATATTTTGTTGAAAGTGTATCTATCTAGAGGCGCGGCATGTTTGGGCACCGACATATACCAGGTATATTTGACCGCCTATGGCTGTATACAATTTTATCCATTGTACTCGTTGTACAGTGCAGTGCGGCGAATTAAATGACTATTGCTGTGCGTATTTCCTTTATTTTATTTTATTTATATATGTGTTTGTGAAAAGAAGAGAGGAGAAAATTATTGTAAACATTTAGTTCTTTTTCTTTGTTTTATAAAATGGTGAGTTAGTTCGTCAACCGAAATGGATGTAGTAAGAATAAACTTAAAAATTTGGTTTGTGAATTCATTTAAAATAAAATCATTAAATTAATAAAAAATAAAAAATTTAAGAAAAAGTATTTTTTTTAATAAACTGAACGAATGTGAAACAGTCCGCTAACAGTCATCGTAACAAATCATAAAAGTGCTGTAAAAACGTACACACAAACATATTACACGGAGTCAAACACGGAGTTACGCGCATACAGGAACCAATATCACGGCCGCGGTCATTTCATGGAGCACATGTCGCTCGTGTTTATCGTAATCACGGCCATTATCAATACTACCAACGACAACAGCAGGCGCCTAACATTAGCAGTAAAAATATCATCAACAATGGGACCGACAGCACAACTAAATTAACACCATCGTCATAGCCATCACCAACATGGCCACCATTGAAAAGACAGCATCAACATCATTACCAACAGCAGCTCCAGCAACAGCAGCTCCAAGGCAACAACAACATGATCGGCAACAACAACAGCAAAAAAAAAACAGAATCATCTTCAACAACATTTCATCATTTTTTTTTATTTCTTTAAGTTTTTTCCGGGTTCATATTTTTCTTTTCCATTTAAAATCTTTTTAATAAACTATATTTATTTTGTTTTATTCAAATGGCTCGCAAAAATCACGTTCGGCAAAACGTCCACCCAGCCATCCCCCGCTGCACTCCCCACAGTCTTGTATACTACCACAGCCAAGACTCACTTCGACTACCGCCGTATAACTTTCCACGTCACTGGGACACAGTCGAGACTCACTTCGACTGTCCCACCCTCTCACGAGATAGTAGTCCGGGACTGGCCTCAAAGCGGCCACTGCCAACACTTCTTGGCAGGTACCAAAGCGGACTCCAGACTTCAGAATTCATTTTCTGGTCTGGCAGGTCACAGCTTTGACGTGACATGGGAACTCGGTCAATACACCGGTCTTGTGTCGGACTGGTATGTTGGACAGTGAGGGAAGACTAGAGGTGCACACCAGATATTGGTCGAAGCCCCTGCTCCCAACCTATCTGGTGTATGCTTTGACGCTTCCTTTCACCACTGCCCATCTGTCTAGTGCGACAAAAATTGCACATTCACTCGCTTGAGTTACGTATTGTCACTCCACACGAACCCAACATCCCAACATCATATTGACCAAACAACAATGTAGCAGTAGACAAGATTGTAACACCAAATTATCAACAACAACATCAATAAAAATGTAACTACAACATTGTAACAGTAAATTATCAAATATCATAACATAGAGAAATTAAATTAAATGTAGACATAGAATAAAATAAAAACAAAAGAAATGATTCTACGTACATATTTTTACTTTCACACATTTATAATATTACATTTAGATAAACCATTTCTTAGAATTATAATCATACAATGTAATGAATAAATAGAGAACAAACAATATGATTATAATTCTAGTACTGCATTTACATTTTTACATTTTTGTTTAGTATAACGATATAATATATATGATGGTTCAACGAATATAAGAATCAGAATTATTGTAACTTTTAAATAGAAAGGAACTAAATAAAAATTTGTTAAAGAATAAAATAAAAAGTGTTTTATAAAAAAAACCCACCACGACTGCCTTAAACTTTAACTGGCGCAGCCCGGTTGTAGGATATTTTTAAATATCCAAATTTAGAATCAGTGAATTTTTTTTTTTTTTACGAAAGTATTGTCAAATATTGACACGGTTTTTTGCGAAAACAAAACTCTAACGGTTTATTAGAGTATAGTGATCGTGTTTATTGGACTTTTTAAGTGAAAAAAAAAAAAATAAAGTGTGAAGTTTAAGTGACGGTTTATCAACGAGACATCACATGGCGCTGATTTTGATCTACCAGTTTATTCTATTTATGGTTACATGGTAAGTGATTTTAGTGATTACCTATTAAATTCCTTTACCTAATTCTCACTCCTCACGGTTTATGAGGAACAGGTCCTAACTTCACGGTTTATGAGTGTTAGGGACATCTTATATAAAAGATTAATTTAAGAAAATTGTGAAAAACTGTTTTTTTTATAGTGAAAAATAATTTGAATTTGTGTATTTAATAAATAAAAATAAATCAATCACCACGGTTTATGGATGAATTGATAAATAATATTCTTAAAATAAAGATAGTAGATCCAGATTCTGATCAAGAAAGTAAAAAATTAGGAAGTTCAGATAAAATAAATAATTTTGAAGTAGAATTAGGAAAAAACGAAACCTTTAAAATGGCAACAATTGAACATATTAATACATTAGTAGATACCCTAAAATTACCTGACTGTATCAAAGACTTACCCAAGTTCACGGGTAATAAACATTCGCTACACGAATTTATTAAAAATGTAGACGAAATAATGGCACAGTGTAATAAAATATTAGGATGTGGACAAGTACCCACAACATTTTTACGGGCCATCCGTAATAAAATCATCGGAGAAGCCGCTGAAGTACTTTTAATGTATGGTACAGACCTTAATTGGAATAATATCAAGGATAATTTAAGAACTCACTATGCGGATAAACGCAATGAAACAAGCCTCATTAGAGACTTGCATACCTTGTATCAAGGTTCAGATACAGTTGAGAAATACTTCTCAAAAATTATTGACATTCAGTCAACCATTATTAATCACGTTAATTTACATGAACTCAATGCCACGGTAAAATCAACAAAAGAAAATCTTTATAAAGAAATGTGCTTATCCACATTTTTGGCTGGTCTTAGAGAACCTCTGGGATCAATGATCAGAGCTAGAGATCCTGATAGTATCGCCGAAGCATTTTCATTATGCATCAGCGAACAAAATATGCATTATATTAAAAATCGTGTGTTCAATCCAAGTATATCCAACTTTCAACGTAAACCTTCACCCATACATTATGAAAAACAGGTGCAACAACCTAATTATCAACACAGATTTCAATATGCCGCCAATAATTTCGTACCGAGGTACCAAAATAACTCCAAATATCATTACAATTCTCAACCATTACTAAGAACTGGCCAGCCAGGCCAAGAATTTCAAAATAACCAATTTAAACCAACCTTTCAAACATTTCAAAAACCTCAAAAACCTCTAAGTAAAATAGAACCTATGGACACAACATCTAATATAAATAAATTTCAACAATATACTAGATCCAACAACCAAAGTAATTGGCAAAATCAAAAACCCCAGAACCAATTCAGACAACAAGGACCTCCAAGGTTTGTGTCTGAAGAATTATATAACTTGGAAGAATTAAATACTAACGAACAAGTATATGTAGAGAATGAGTACCCTCCACAATATGTACAAAATCTGGATTCATTTCAAGATCCGAATGAAGAAGAACCAGATGAGGAGGTTTTTCCGCCACTAGCCTCGGAACCCCTATCGGACTAATTAGTCTCAACACACACCAATTAGGCTTATTGCCATATATTCATATAGCAATAACTAATAAAACAAAACTCAAGATGCTTATCGATACAGGTGCCAACAAATCTTTTATTAACCCAGTCTACTTAAATCCTAAACGAATACAGAAAATTCAACCTATAACGGTGCGAACCCTATTTCAAAATCACGAAATTACAGGAAAAGTTACAATTAAAGGATTACAAGAATTTCAAACTGAAGAATCCTTAGAATTTTTTAGCTTCAAATTCCACGAATATTTTGATGGCTTAATTGGCCTCGAAATGATCCAAAAATTAGGAATTCGATTAGACTTCCAAAAATCTTTGTTAGAAACGGACAAAGTAAAAATTCCACTATTGTTTAAACCCAACTATACATCTCAATTCCTTACCATCCCAGCTCGAACAAAACAAATAATCCAAATTCCAGTAGATACTGAAGAAGGTGAATTCTATATTAAACCTATTCAAACGCAAAATAATCTTATAATACCAGAAGGCATCTATAGAGCCAAAAATTGGCAATCAAACGTAGAAATCGCAAATTTCACTGATCAAGATCAGCCTTGCCTTTTCGAACAACCAATTAAAACAGAATCTCTAAATAATTATCGCACCGAATTAAATCATTCCTCTATATCAATGAATACCCAAGATTCTCAGGATATCACCAATCTCATTCGAGTTAGTCACCTTAACGGAGAAGAGGAAAAAGCTATCAAGAATTTATGTTTAGCATATGAAAAGATTTTCCTCAAGGAAAATCAAAATTTAACCTTCACAAATCGAGTCAAACATCAAATTGACTTAAAAAATGATAAACCCATATTTACCAAAAGCTACAGATACCCGCACATTCACAAAGATGAAGTAAAAACCCAGATTGACAAAATGCTTCAGGACGGAATAATTAGACCAAGTTATTCCCCATGGTCCTCACCAATCTGGATAGTGCCAAAAAAGGTAGATGCAAGTGGTAAAACTAAATGGCGTTTAGTTATAGACTATCGTAAATTAAACGAACAAACCATTGATGATAGGTATCCTTTGCCTAACATCACTGAAATTCTAGACAAATTGGGACGATGCATGTACTTTACAACTCTCGACCTAGCGTCAGGCTTTCATCAAATTGAGGTTCACCCAAACGACATAGAAAAAACCGCATTTACGGTGGATTACGGACATTTTGAGTACGTCAGAATGCCTTTCGGACTAAAGAATGCCCCTTCAACATTCCAACGCGTAATGGATAATGTCTTAGGTGGATTACAAGGAAATACATGCTTTTGTTATATGGATGATATAATCATCTTTTCGACATCACTCCAAGAACATATCAATAGCCTACAGAAAGTATTCGAAAGGCTGAAACAAGCAAACTTAAAAGTTCAGCTAGACAAATCCGAATTTCTCCATCGAGAAATCGCATTCTTAGGTCATATTGTCACGAGTGAAGGGGTCAAACCAAACCCTGACAAAATAAAAGCGGTTCAGAATTTCCCAATACCAAGAACCGAAAGACAAATTAAATCATTCTTAGGATTATTAGGTTATTATCGAAAATTTATTAGAAATTTTGCCGACATAACCAAACCATTAACACAATGCTTACGAAAAGACAAAAAAATAATACTAAATGATGAGTACCAAAATTGCTTTGAATATTGTAAACATCTGCTGTGCAATGATCCGATTTTACAATATCCAGATTTCGAAAAGGAATTCATCCTCACAACGGATGCCAGCAACTTTGCCTTAGGAGCAGTTCTGTCTCAGGGTGTTATAGGATCAGACAAACCTGTTTGTTATGCATCTAGAACTCTGACCCAAACGGAACAAAATTACTCAACTATTGAAAAAGAACTCCTTTCCATAGTTTGGGCAGCAAAATACTTCCGCCCACAAACCACTAACATGGCTCTTTTCACTGAAAGAACCAAACTCCAAACTAGTTCGATGGAGATTAAAGTTAGAAGAATACGACTATACAATTATGTATAAAAAAGGCACTAAAAATACCAACGCCGATAGCTTGTCCAGAATAGAACCTGAGTCAGTAGAAATCAATCATCATTCCGATGATAACACTAATCCAAGTACTTCTAGTGATCAGGATATACAATCAGAAATCATCAAACAAAAGGACGTCATTCCAACTACAGAAACACCAATCAACGAGTTCAAAACTCAAATAATCTTGAAAACAGCAATGAATATACAGGACCTTGAAATTAAATTTGAAATTTTATTTAGTTCAAAGAAAAGATATACTATCCAAAGTACAAAATTTGATGAAAACAGATTAACTAAAATTCTAAAAGAATATCTAAAACCAAATTCATTAACAGGACTAGCCTGTGATCAGGATACATTTAGAACCCTCAACTGTGTTATAAAAAAACATTTTAAGAATTCTAACCTCAAAATAATACGAGCCATATATTTACGTTTAGATGTAGAAGAACCATTAGAACAAATAAAGATCATCAAAGAAATCCATGACAACGGTCATCGTGGAATCATCGAAAACATTCAGCAAGTCAAAAGAAATTACTATTTCCCGAAAATTCGTAATGTCGCACAAAAATATATCAACAAATGTGAAACTTGCCAAACTCAAAAATACGACCGTTTAGAAAGACCTATACAATTTGAAATTACAGAAACTCCAGGAAAACCAATAGAAATATTACATATAGACATTTTTTCCATAAATAACTTAAAGTATCTAACAGTTTTAGACAAATTTTCAAAATTTGGGTCCGCTCTATTATTACGAAACCCAGGTAGTCTCGAGGTAGTCAAACTCATGAAAACATATATATCAACCCATGGCAAACCCCTGAAAATTATTAGTGATCAAGGTATTGAATTTAAATCAATAATTTTTAAAGATTTCTGCAAATTGCATAATGTAACATTACACTTAACATCCCCGAAATCGTCAACAGGTAACTCTCCTGTAGAAAGATTTCATTCAACACTTATTGAAATTTACCGAATCCTTTATTCAAAAAATAAAACACAAGATCCGGACGATCTAATGTTAAATACAATAATAATATACAACAACACCATACATTCGGCAACACAATTGACTCCAATAGAACTAAAAAATGGACACTACTCTAAGAATGAATTATTCTCACAACAGAAAAAAGATAATTTACACGATTATATAAAAGAACAAAAAGAACAATATGATAACCTCTGCAAAATCATACAACAAAAGAATTTGCAGAGCAAACAGGCAATAATAAATAAACGTAATGACAATAGAATACAACCACCAGAGTTTAGAATAAACGATATCGTCTATGAAAAAGACAATAGGCGAAACAAATTAGCTCCAAAATTTACAAAAAATCAAATCCTGAAAAATAATAAAATAACCGTAATAAATAAAAACAATAGGAAAATACATAAATCTAAAATAAAAAACCCTTTGCAGGTACGTGAGTAACAGTACCAGCCAAATGATGGAAGTCATAGACTACAACGACAACAGAGGCTTTATTCCTATAAAGCTAGGAGAAGCAAGAATAATAAATGGCAATAGCAAATTATTACATATTATAAATCTTACCCAGTTTGACAAAAATATCCTAGATCTTGACCTTAATGTTTACCAAATACAGGAAAAAACAAAATTAGACACACATTTAGCTACACTTTATCATAACAAGATAAGTATCCTTACATTACAACTAGATAAACTAGAAGATACTCTTAATTCCTTAAAACCCACTTATAGAAGCAAAAGAGGACTAATTAACGGATTAGGATCCATACTCAAAAGTATTACCTGTAATAGATAATGATGACTATATAGAAATAAATCAGGCAATACAACAATTATACAATAACGAGGGACAGATAACAAAAGAAATTAATGAACAAATCAATTTAAATACCGAAATGATGGAACGATTCAAAGAAATTAAAGAAGTCATTAATAATAGCTCGATAACCCTAACTAAGGAATTAGAAGTAACTCGAAATTATAATTACGAATTACAAAGTATAATGCTTATTGATCAATATCTATATCACACCGAGTATAATATAAAATATCTACAAGAACATTTAGATAATATCATTGAAATAATATTACTAGCGAAAATCCAAGTAATTTCGCACCATATTCTAGACAAAAATGAAATGCATTATATTCACAACCTTTTCGAAAAACAAAAAATAACTATCCATTCTGATAATGAACTATACAAATTGCTAACACTCAAAGCCTAATATAATCAATCTACTATTATTATGTCTATTCAAATACCTAAATTTCATTCCGCCAAATTTCAACAATACCTATTGCAACCTACTACTATAAATAATTCCTTTTCCATTTACATCCCGCATTCCAAAATAATCGCTAATAATCAACATTACCAGTATATCGAACGACCATGTACCATAATAGAAGGGTCAGCTTACTGCGAAGAAACTAAAATCCAACTCAGTAAACAATATTGTATCACTCAAATTATATTCAACTTACCAGCCAGATGCAACATAACCAATGGATCTCTTCCCGAGGAAGTTAAACAACTACAACCAAACTATCTATATGTATATAGCAAAAACCCGATTTCTTTCTCATCAAACTGTGAACAAAAACAAAAAGAAATACAGGGAGTAAAAATTATAAAATTTACTGATTGTACATTAGAAATAAACGGAATACAATACGAAAATTATGCAGCTACCTTCACAGATAAAAAACTTTTGCAACCTTTCAACGATATAATAGTTGAAAAAACCGAACCAGCAATAAATCTACCCATGTTACACGATTGGAATTTAAAAAATCAAGAAAAATTAAATGAACTACATTTTGTAACGAATCAACACACCATCAGCCATTACACATCGTGGACACTTTATGGCATAATAATCTTAATTATATTAATCTATATTCTTATTTCATATTTTAAGAAAAATAAAACCGGACTACAAAACGGTACATCACCTACTTCCAATGACCAAAAGTCTTTCAGATTTTGGCCATCACTTCGGCGGGAGGAGTTACGTATTGTCACTCCACACGAACCCAACATCCCAACATCATATTGACCAAACAACAATGTAGCAGTAGACAAGATTGTAACACCAAATTATCAACAACAACATCAATAAAAATGTAACTACAACATTGTAACAGTAAATTATCAAATATCATAACATAGAGAAATTAAATTAAATGTAGACATAGAATAAAATAAAAACAAAAGAAATGATTCTACGTACATATTTTTACTTTCACACATTTATAATATTACATTTAGATAAACCATTTCTTAGAATTATAATCATACAATGTAATGAATAAATAGAGAACAAACAATATGATTATAATTCTAGTACTGCATTTACATTTTTACATTTTTGTTTAGTATAACGATATAATATATATGATGGTTCAACGAATATAAGAATCAGAATTATTGTAACTTTTAAATAGAAAGGAACTAAATAAAAATTTGTTAAAGAATAAAATAAAAAGTGTTTTATAAAAAAACCCACCACGACTGCCTTAAACTTTAACTCTTGCGTCACCAGACATCTTAAAATAGCTCTGTCTACAGCATAGCACTTCAGTGGAAGAGGATAATAGGTACCCACCGATATTTGGTCAACGCCTCTTGCCTCCCGTCAGTTCAGCTGATCTGAATACAGACAGATCGAAACTAACCATGTTTCGCAGGGACGGAAAAATTACTTGCGGAATAGTCCTGTAGCGGCTCACGTCGTTCACATCTGAACGCACTCCACACGAGAAATACAATACACGACTTGTTGACGAACACAAAACAAAATAAAAATTAATTTTTATTTTTTATGTCCATCTTCAGTCTCGTATAAATCTTCAAAACGGCAACATCTTGCTCTGTGTGTTGGCCGCCCAACCACATTTTGTCGTCCCAAAAATGGTGGTATAAAATAATATAAGTTTTGTAATAAATTAAATTAATTTTATATTTATAATAAATTGTTTTCAAAATGAATAAATTATAAATTTTGTAAAGTGAGTGTTGTTTTAATATTATGTAAATGCATAGCATTTATAAATCACTGAATACCCGACTGGCTGATTTCTAACCTTATAATACCACGCTTATGTTCAGAATATTCTTAGTGGCGTTTACTCCTTTAATTAGTTGTTGTAATTTTGACAATAGATTTCTAGCATCGCAAAAAAAAAATTTATAAATATCCTCGTAACACATACAATCTGCCATCAGATTTTATATATTACTTCCTTAGTTATTTAAATTGGGGTATGTCGTATTGTGTTATTCACAAATAAATATATTTTTGTTCGAGAAGCACCTTGCTCGAAATATATTCAGGAACTTATTCTAATATTCACTTAGTTATAGGTAAGCTTCTATTATGCTAATATGAAAACAATTTTTTGTCCTAAATTTCCAGATTACGTACCACTATAAACAAAAATGTACACAAACAATACATTTGATCTTTGACTAATATCTTTTCGGTTCACTGTTTGTCATTCAAGTTATATAACAACCACAAAAACAACAATAATACAAAAATCTAAACTATACGTCAAAATTTTTTAATTAAAATTACTAACAGAAACTAGAATTCTTTTATTGTAACGTAGGATTTCTTTGAAAAACTGTGCATAAAATAAAAATAATATTTTAATAACTATACACAGAACTAGAAATCATAATAATAATTTTCAACTTACTTGACAGTAGTTCGTATAATATGGGGGGAGATAGGTACATTTTGTGTTCATGCATAGTTAAAAAGATGTAAAGTCAAATTGAGATTAAAACCAGAGAAGCAGATTTACTAAGTTTTTTTTTTATTTGTATTTTATTTCTATGTGTAGTTCTACATGTAAAATGAAATGTTTAACATAAAAACAACAAGAGCTTATGTATATACGTCATGTATTATATACGACCAATGAAAATGGGAAAAACAATTTTCTTTAGAAATATATTTTTATTCTTTACAATTGTGTATACGGCGTACATCTTCTGTTGAATAGACATAGAACAGTATGTAGTTGGCTTTTGTCCCTTCTCATATATGACGTTTGTAAGTATTTTTTATTTGTCATATTATGTTAGTGGATTAAGAATAGTATACAGATATAGAACATGGTGTATGTATCGTCAATTATACTAAACAAACAAACAAGAGAACAATGAGATGTGTGGCCACTTATACAAAATACAGTACTCGATTTATGATCCAATAAAATAAAAACAGAAAAAAAACCAATTCTTCAATTTAACGTCCAAACAAGACCAGAACACGTTTAGCTTTTTATTTTCATTTAACTTCATCAAATGAAAATAAAAATAAAAATGGCGATAAAATAAATAAATTAGAATTTATATTCGCATATAAATAAAAATAAATTTTTTGTTGGTATATTTAGTGATACTCAAGCTGCTGCTAAAAAACTTGTCTCGAAAATATTTGTGATTATAGTACATAATATACAGGAGTACATCGTTTGATACGGTAAATTCAAAAAATTAAATTACGTTGGTCTGATGGGCGCCAAACATACCGACTGTAAGAAATTTACCTCTAAGCTATTTTTGTCTTGCTTCCCAGATTATATAAATTTTAAGTGGAGGTTTCCCGACCTTACGTCAGACTGCTGCAGTTCAACAAAGTGGGGACCCGGCAATTGGAAGAGAAATTACCCGTGGCCCCTGTCCAATAATTGTGCGGTGAAATTTAATCTATTCTGAATCGAAAGTGTAAATTAGTGTTAGTTTGGTTGTAATTACGGTAGAAATATTTCATTCTACCAATGACACTCAATTCTCTATAACCCAATATCGCTGATGAATGGGTTCAATTAATACAGTTTTTAAGGAAAGTCACGTTACGCAATATTAATATAATTATATATAAGTTATTGTTTTCGATCTCGCTGACAGATGGAGGGATGCTACATCGATTTCAGATTGTGTATTCTTTGTTGCTCTCTTTGATTGCATGGGATATGTAGCCGACGTGGTAGTTCTGGTATCACTTTCAGGTATCCAGTTTAGGCCTTGCGAGTAGTTGTGTGTATAAACTGTGAAACTCCCGGACAGTTTTCTTGGCCGGTTGGCCACTGATTACGTAGGGGTTCAGCGAGTGATCTGCCATTTGCAGTTGATGGGGTTACATATGTTCAGGAACTTTACTAGAGGATGTTGAATGTCGGCCCAAAATCCCTTTCTTCTCCTTCCGTTTCGCGTGGATACCTTGCTGTCACGTAAATTTAACGTAAACTACTATAATTCACGCGAATTAAATACATTGTTTTTGTCACTCATAATGCTCTTCAGAATATCATGAGGGATAAATATGTTTCGAACTTAATCGATATGGATTCACAACCACGGTTTGGTCGTCTTCTCTCTTGTGTGCGCGGAAGCTTATGCCACCTGCGGATCGCTTGTTTGAAGAACTGAGTCTTTTATTGTTGAAGATACTGCTGTCGGTATATACAAGCGGTACAGCAGGAACTAAAAATTCCAACATCTTTTTTGGGACGTTAGACGATTAAGATGGTGTAATTGAGAAATCACACCAACGGAACATTCTCGGAAAATTGATCTGTGGTGTTAGAACATCTACAGTAAATCGAAAATAAACCACTTTTATATTCCTTATAGGTCTTGCTCACTCCTACTATAGTTAATCGCGAGACCCTCATGGTCACCTTATCAGTACCGTCATTCTTTTTTAGTCATCGTTCCCGAATGGAAAGCTATGAAACGCTTTTTCTTTGTATTTCGATGCGACGGTGCGACGCCATTTCCATAGTAGGAAGCGTCAAATAATAGCAGAGTATGATTATCAAGGTCTCTTAAAACTTAAGGCGAATGCACTCCCGAAACCCCTTGTGGCCACATTAGAACAGGAGGCTTTCGTTCGTGGTTTACACAACGAAGCCATCCGAACAAACCTGTCGATGGCCACAGGGAAATCCCTGAAAGAACTTGTTGAAATGGCAGATAGAGTAGAGCGTCAGCTTGGTTTTTCCAGAGCAACAGCAACTGGCAGCCAAGGGGATACACTGACAAGGTGCCAGCTTTGTGACAAGGCAGGCCACAGTGCGAAGACATGCCGAACCAATACCTTGGCACATACACGGAGGGAAGTTGTAGTACCAACCGTATCATGCAGGTATTGCAAAGGTTTCGGACATATCTTGGAGAACTGTGGCGCCACAAATGCCGCAAATTTAAGGTACCAACAGTTACAGTCCGGAGCGCAACTCTACGAGCCACAGTTTGGAATTAAGAACCAGTAAAAATTATAAACAAAATAATGGACAACGAAATTATCAGCCAAATAGGGTCCAGCAAAATTTCGAGCCACGTAGGAACACACATAACAGTCCAATCAAACAGAATCCTTATTAACCTCCAGTAAGATAATCACAACCCACAGTTAATCAAAGGCAACCGACTTACCTTAACAGGGGTCAACAGAGTTACCGGAGAGATCAGGACATCAAGCAATTAACAAACGGGTTGCAGAGAATGAATATTAACTACATAGAAAACGTCGACGAAAATTCAATTCATCACCAGGGAAATGACGAAGGACTCGTCGAGCATCAGCAACACCAGCTGTACTTCAGACGAGTCCTCTTCCCGAAAAGACAAATATTAATATTAGTAATATAAGTAAATCAGATTCTGTCTCGGCCATGCCGAGCTCAGACTCATATCTTTATAATAACTGCCAGAGTTCCGCCTCTGTAGTTCCTACGAGTTCCGTCTCGTACCTTTATAATAACTGCCAGAGTTCCGCCTCGGTAGTTCCTACGAGTTCCGTCTCGTACCAGTATAATAACTGCTAGAATTCCGCCTAGGTAGTTCCTACGAGTTCTGTCTCGTACTCTAAGAATAACTACCATAGTTCCGTCTCGGTAGTTTCTATGAGTTCCACCTCATCAATTCATGGCAAGTGCAGAGTTCTGCCTCGGAACTGCCACCAAACAAAACAGTTAGAACTGCCATTGAACCGATAGAAACAGAGGAGATTTGGCCACTAACGGAACCATTCGTCACCGTTGTTAAAATCCACGTACCCCTAGACGAATTAAAGTCTAACCAGATCAACCTGGTTTCAAAACACAAATTTACCCACGATGTGGTAAATTAAAATTAGCAGCATCCAGAGACGAGTCAACTTTTCTAATAGACTCTGGTGCTTCAGTGTCAATAATCAAGAAAATGTGATTAAAGACATCAAATCGATAGCCCGGAGGGGTAGATCCATATTAAAGGGATTTGGCAAAGAAGCGACAACTACTCTAGGGTGTGTGTCTACACACGTAGATATTCCCCCGTATCTTAAAATTCCTCATAAATTCCAAGTAGTTGAGGACGATTTTCAAATCGAACAAAATGGAATTCTCGGGAGAGATTTCATGAGTGATAATAAAGTTGATATTCTGTACAGTACTTCAGAACTGAGTATTTTAGGGAATAAATCAAATTCCTGAATAACCCAGCCAAGATACGACTTTCTCCTCGAGAAGAAGTTGTAGTACAAATATCAACTCCCATAAATAACCAATACCTATGCAGCTCGCAGGAAGCAATGCAAGGTGTATATGTTGGAAATTGTCTCGTCCAACCTGACATGATGAAAGCATGATCACTCAGATAAGCGTGGTTAATACAAATCCCAACGAAGTTACCATTGAGAACTTCGTACCCAAACTTAACCCGCCTGGATCAATATAACGTTCTTCAATTCAAATCTTGCTCTGAGACAGGGAAAGATCAGCATCTCGAGACTAGAGACTCAACTTTAGATAAAGATCTAAATGTTAAAGGATCCACCTCACTCCTTGAATTAATCAAGGAATACTCAGACATTTTCTTTGTCGAGGGCGACAAACTTTCAAGCGTTCCTAGTGTTAAACACCAAGTACATTTTCACGATAATACACCCCCAATTAATACCAGGCAGTACAGAATTTTTTAAGTACTGAAGAGAGAGATTGATACCCAGGTGCAAAAGATGCTGGATGATAATATTGTCACTCACAGCACCAGGCCATTTAATAGTCCTTTACTGGTGGTGCCGAAGAAGCCAGACAAAAATGGGAAAGTAAAATGGAGAGTGGTGGTTGACTTTAAAAGAGTCAATGAGGCGACGATAGGCGACTCTTATCCACTTCCATTAATAAATGACATTTTTGATAGCTGGGGCACTCTCAATATTTCTCGACATTAGACATGGCCAGCGGGTACCATAAAATAGAGATGGATCCCCGTGATATGCATAAGACAACGTTTAGCATAGACTACGACCACTTTAAGTTTCTTAGATTGCCCTTTGGAATGAAAAATTCACAAAGCATATTCCAAAGAATGATCGACAGTGTGTTGCTTGAGCAACCGGGCCTAAAGTGCTTTGTGTATCTAGACGATATCATTATTTATGGGAGAAACTTGAATATGGATGGTGAAATGGCGTTGGCGCCATACTAAGCCAAATGCATGATGGTAATGACTTACCGGTGGCATAGGCCAGCCGTTCACTCAAGCCCGCGAAAAAGAACTACTTCACAATTGAGAAGGAAATGCTCGCCACAAAGTGGGCATTAGAGGTGTTCAGACCGTACCTATTCGGGCGTAAGTTTACCATCAGAACAGATCATAAACCACTAATTAGTGATCTCAAGAATGCATCCAAAAGGATTTTGAATTGGCGTCTGCAACTCGCAGAATATAACTACAATGTAGTACATGTATCGGGTAAGACAAACACGGGGGCGAATGCGCTCAGCAGGGTACGCGAGGAAGAAGTAGGGGTTATTACCCGATCAAAAGCAAAACAGCAAATAGCCATACAGGACGGAGAGAAAGATCAAGAATCTGATGTAACTCCCCAATAATCCCATAAAGTATCAGATGTTGATCCATCGTTATTAACAAATCTATAAAAGAAACCAGTTCAAATAGTCACAGATCCTAACACGAAGTTACAAATCCTAAAAGAAAAACATGATCTTCCGTTAGGAGGTCATGCGGGAGTTTTTAGGACATATAAAAAGATTCGGATGAATTATTATTGTCCAAATTTGTTAAAAGAGGTAAAAACTTACGTTAAGAAATGTAAGAAATGTACACAAAACAAAGCGCGCAGACGAACAAAAGTCCCTCTAGTGCTAACTGAAACTTCAGAATTCCCTTTCCAACGGGTAGCGTTGGACATTGTAGGTCCCTTACCCACAACCGAAGCACAGAACAAATATGTATTGACGTTCCAAGATGATTTAAGCAAATTCTCTGGTGCTATACCCATACCTGATGAAAAGGCTACCACAGTAGCAAAGGCACTGTGCCAACAATATATCACGAAATTTGAAGCACCCGAAAAAATTCTAATTGATATGGGGTCCAATTTCATGAGCAATATATTTGAGAATATCTGCAAACTACTCAAAATTAAACATATAACTACTACGAGTTTTTATCCGCAGACAAATGGTGCTCTTGAAAGATCCCATAACACCCTCAAGGAATATCTCCGAAACTTCGCAGCTATAGGCGATCACAATTGGGATGAAATGGTTCATTATGCAATGTTCGTGTACAACACGACACCCAACAGCCGTCAGAAAGAAACCTCAACCTGTATACAATTTTGATGACTATGTTAGCGAACAAAAAGCTCGTTTGCGACTAGCTCATCACATAGCTCGCCTGAATATCCTCAAAAAGAAAGAAAAGACAAAAGAGAGTTATGACAAAGATACGGCAACCTTTCATGTGAATAATGGAGATTTAGTGTGGATAAGAAATGAAATTAGGAGGACCAAGCAATATCCTATCTGGTTAGGACCATATCCGGTGGTAAAGGTACTGTCCCCTACTAACACACTAATAGAGGTTAGAGGACAAAACAAAAACATTCACAACAATCGGCTGAAGAAGATTCGTAAATGTTATGTTCCGCGATGATATGTTTCCGTTTAGCTTGTAAGATTTTCCATATATATAATGGAAATTCTTACAGGTAAGGATAGTTACAGTCAGTGATTATTCAAATTTAGATAGTTCAGATTTAATAGTAAAACAATTCAAGTTTTACCATAAAATAGAAAAAGTTAACAATTATCATATTATATAAGAAATATATAAGTTAAGCTATATACAATTAAGAAAACCATTAAACAATATACAATATACATTAAACAATATATATGGATAAAAACCATTAAACAATATACCAATATAAAGAAATGTAAGAAAGAATTTTGTTCAGAAAATATAAGTGTATCAATAAGTGAAAGTGTTGTTAGTTTTTCTAAAAAAAAGTATTAAGAACAAAGAGGTAAGAAAATAAAGATTATCACATCTCATTTATTTAACTTATAAATATCAAAGTATAATATTTATAATATCCTATATTAACCGCCACTTGCATGAAAATGAAAATTGCCCATGCTGAAGGTCTCTTGAAGAAAAATAGGAAATCCACTGAACGAATGTAGCTCAGGTAAAAATAGGTGGCTATATTTCACTGGTATACATCGAAAATACTGGTTTCCGATATTGAATGAAGCATTGAATGAAAATCTCCAAAAGACAAAGAACAACCAATGCAGGATACTGGTTTTATTTCCGGTGGTGATGTTTAATGGTAAACTGTAAACTGATTTATCATGATTCTTCCGTTGGAAATCGCGGTAGTAATTTCCGAAAAATTCGAAACGGTACGAAACATCTTTTATGTTAACGTAAGCAAAAAGAATTGGAAACGATTTATTCTTCTCTGTAATAACGATATGTTGTGGTTGCTGGCCAACGCACGACAAAGTAGTAAGGGTTGCCCTGTTCCACCACGAAAGGAACACATGGTGTTATGGTAACAACAGAAGTACCTGTCGTGAAAAATTGTGAAAATGTTGAAATGAAAAATTTACTAGGCTCGCGCTAATAAAAAAAAATCATTGAGCCATAGCTCATTTAAAAAATGTATTAGGTATCCTATGGGAAAAAATCACTAGGCGGTTCATACGAAAAATTCACTTGGCAGCCCAAGTGAAATTTTTTCACCTATGAAAAAAATCGCCAGCGGCTAGTTTTTTACATTGTAACCAATACCATTTTTTCGTGACAGAGGCACTAAAATTTTCTATAATGGCCACTACGAAGTAAATCTATAATGGTAGTTCTTGATGAGTTAACCATTCGTATTATGTAAACAATTTTTCCTAAAAATTATATTTTCCCAGGGGCCTTTTTTTACTAATAAAAATGTCACAAAATATGGTCATTTCATCAGAATCTATACTCAGGGGGGTTACCGGGTAATCCGTTTTTACTAATATTTCATTTGTATTCGGAAATTTAGTACCGCGTTATTCTAATTTCGGATTTATTTTCGGATTCGATCATTCCGAATTTAAAAAAATTAAATCACAACTAACTTCATGTTCGTTTGCGGTACCGTCTAATGCGAATATGAATTGAAATTTCGGTGAAAAACAAAAAATATCATTCGACAACCATTTTGCTTGCGGATGATTTATTTATATACATAAAATCTTGAAAATGTAAGTTAATACACTTAATAAACTTAATAAATTATAAAATATAATAAAATTAATTAACATACACATTCAACTAATTTATTTGTAACAATAGACATAATTGTGTACATTAAATTATTTTAAATTAACATTAGTTAATTATTTTTTTTTTAAGGAACAAACAAACAACACCAAATCAATTCGAATCAATAGTTGATTTTATGGTAGAGCATCCCCAATTGGCACAGGGGTACATTAAAACTGCCGATGCGCGTCAAAAAAGCAATAATTTATGGGAGCGGTTGGTAGAGAAATTAAATGCAGAAGGGCCTCCTGTTAAGGACGTCCATGCTTGGAAAAAGGTAAGAACTATTTAAAATATAAATTATTTACAAAATTAGTTTACAAAATTTTTTGGTGTAGGTTTGGGCAGATTTCAAAACCCATATTAAAGCGAAATTACGAAAGGAGCAGCAAAGTATTGGAGGGACTGGTGGTGGTAAACAGCCGAAAATTGTTTTCACCCCTTTGGAGGAAAAAATTATTGAAGTACTTCAACTGCGAAAATCGGTAACCGGTACCATAAATACAAAGCATTTTGGTGTTGTTGAAATCGAAGAAGTTATTACCAATCCAATATTGCTCAGTACAACTTACACAAACACTGTAGATTTAAATTATGAAGAGGATACAGCGGAATCAATTGACATTCCACCAACGCCGCGACCTACAACTTCTCGATATTCTTCGCGTCAATCATCCAATACAAAACACCGGTTACTAGAGGAGCAAATTGCGAGTCAAAAAGTTTTCCACGAGAAGAATGGAAAAATGCTCAGTGAAATAAACATAAATATAGTAGAAATGAATAAATCTTTGAAAAGAATTGCAAGGCAACAAGAAAAGCAAACAGATTTGCTTAAAATCAAAATGAATAATAAAGCCAAATACGAACTCGAGAAAACTAAACGACATGCGACAAACCTTGAGGTAAAGAAGCTTAAACTAGAAATTTTAGAAAATTCGAATAATACCCAGTAATCTACCGATCACAAAGAAAATGGACTGTTTTTTAATTATGTATCGTGATAAAGCTCGTGATAAAGCAAATGAATTATTTTTGTTTAATTTTTATGAATTTCTTTAATTTTTATTTTAAATGAAATTATATGCAAGGCTGAAATTGAAATTGAGTTTTTATAATTAATTATTTTTAATAAAAACACTCTAAAAACTTAAACTAGTAATTCTTTAATATTATCTCGAATCTTTTTTCCAATCGTCAAAAGAGATGCATTTTCCAGTTGATCAACTACA
The DNA here is from genome assembly GCA_958295665.1 of Tipula vernalis. NCBI lineage: Eukaryota > Metazoa > Arthropoda > Insecta > Diptera > Tipulidae > Tipula > Tipula vernalis. Next base: position 159,660,761 of record OY282558.1, read on the forward strand.
CCTATATTTTCATAATCTTCATGAAGCTCTTCGTTAATTTCAAATGGAATTTTAAAGTCTAAGCAGATGTTATGCAAAGCACAACAAACATTAAATATTTGTATGGCTTTTTGAGGTGAGTAGTGGAGTTCTCTTGCTGACAATAAACAGCGGAAACGTCCTTTTAAAATTCCAAAAACTCGTTCAATTATGTTTCGTAATTTTGAGAATACAATGTTGAATTTTGCTTCAGGAGTGCCTTCTAACGCCACACGGTAAGGAGTGAGTAACCACGGCTCAAGGGGATAGCCTGAATCTCCTAGGTTAAATTAAAAGTACTTGTCATAATAGGATGTTTTGTTAAAATATTGCTAATTATGAAAATTTACCTAACAACCAAGATGATTTGTCTCCATTCCTATAAGTGTTTTCTAAAAGCTTACGTTCTGCACTTAAACTCCAAACATGAGAATCATGCGATGATCCACCAAACCTTGCATCAGCAGATCTTATTCTCATATTGTGGTCACAAATCTGAAAGTTTACAAATAAGATATGGGTTAGACACAAATTACTTCTAAGAAATTTATTCATTATTTCTTACCACCATTGCATTTACGCTGTGTTTTTGTTTTCTATTGAAATATAAATGTTCGTCTTTATGCGGTCTGATAATTTGTATATGAGTGCCATCAATTGCGCCTATTACTCCAGGAAAACTGAATTTATTAAAAAAAAATTGTTTCTCTTCCCGTTTTTCTAATTGCGACATGAAACTAATGGCATTTGGACAAATCTTATTTTCAATTGCACTGCAAACTTCGCTTATGATGTCTGAAATAGTTTGTTGAGCGACAGATATTCGTACTTCTTCTCCAGTACCATGTTGGTATCCACCTTCTGCCAAAAATCGTAGGGTAGCTGCCAATTTAATAACGTTTGGAACAGCGGTCAATCTTCTACGAGGTTTTAAGTCGTCCTTAATTTCATTAAGTACGTATGAAAATGCCTCTTTTGAAAGTCTGAAATGTTTTTTGAACCTAAAAATATAAAAAAATGATTAAATTTTCACTGTACGTGTGCATGTCATATTGTTCATCAATCTTACATTTTATTTGATAACTCAAAAATATTAGAATTATCCCGAAGAATTCGCCTTTGTACAGAGGGGTTATGGTTTTCAATACTCGTATCACTATCATCATCACTACTAAACCAAATTGCTACACTATCCATTTTTAATTAATTTGTTTTTTGTAACTTTGTATTTTCAAAACTCTTATGTATTTGAATTGATAGAATTGATTTTCTATTGTATATCGATTTTTTATTGTAATTATTATTGTCATTTGACAGCTAGAATAATAATAGAATGAAGTAAAAAGCAATTAAAAATCGCGTTTCGCTTAAGGCAATACTAAAATGAAATCCGAAAGTGTTACGCAGTACAAAACAATATTCGAATCGGATTTAACTTTCGGATATTTATGAAATACGAATCGGATTACCCGGTAACCCCCCAGGCATTCTAGGTTAAAAATTCACCAGGCTACGGCCTGAATAAAAAATTCTCTAGGCATCCTATGAGAGAAATTCACCAGGCTATAGCCCAATTGTAAAATGGATTGAATATTTATCAGGCAGCTCGTGTGATTAATTCGCGCCCCGTGAGAAAATTTACAAAGTCTGAAAAAATTCACAATGCAACAGTCGCCTATGTAAAAAATTCTCTAGGCGTTCAAATGAAAAATTCAATAAGCTTTAGAACAAGTGAGAAATTCACTAGGTAGCTTTTGGAAAAAAAATTCACCAGCCCATCTGAAAAACTATCCACACAGCCCGTGTGAAAAATCCACTTAGCCTGGCAAAATTCACGACGCTATAATCACCCATGTAAAAAAATTGTAAGTAAAGTTAAACATTCACTAGACAGTCCTTGGAAACACTCACCAGACAGTCTAAATGAAAAATACACTAGCCAATAGCCTAAGTAATTAATTTATTTGGCAACCGTTGTAAGAAATTCTCCAGGCAGCCCAATTAAAAAAATTTACTAGGTGGCGCCGTATTTTACCTGATTTTTACTTGCATTATGTGCAATCTTATTTTCAAGTTATGTTTGTCCCGTAAGCACCTCTTAGTTTTATTAAAAAATTTTTGCGTCAATCTAAAGAGTTCTGTCATATAGTGTATAGTTCCCAGAACTGCAGAATTTTTTGGGTAGTTTCTTGTGTGTCCTTGGATGCGATGGTCAAATATTGCTAGTTCAAATGAACAATAATTAGGATACTGTTTTCTGAACGTCAATTTCAAGTCGAGTTCATATTAATTTTATTAGCGATAAATGACCGTGATTTTACCAGAGTTTTGTAATGGCAATGCTTCCTTATGATTATCTGCATCGATACATTCGTCATCCTCAAATATCGATCATAGGCATGGAAATACTCTCCAACTCGAAGCAAATACTACGAATCAATAAATGGCGTTTTATGCTACCATAATAAAATGTTAAAAATTGTTTCCATATTAAGCGGTGAGGTTTCGAATTTTCTAAAATTGTTGCTTACCCCAGGTAATGCGTCATACAACTTTTAGTAATTGTGAAAACTTATTACTCCAATCCTTTGCAAATACGTCCCAATTGCAAACTATTTGTACACAGCGTAAAGTTTCCCGAAATGCATCCAGGCTTAGTATTCACACCGCAATTACAGATGCAAATTGTAAATCAAATTTAAAATGCATTCAATGTGTTGGTGACCTCACACTATTTAAATGCCCCGCATTCCAAGCAATGGGCATTCATGCACGACGCTGAAAAATCTTTGTATTTCAATTTTCTAGGTGCTACTCGTAACAACGGTTTTTTTGCTACAGCGATACCACAAAGGTTCCCAATAACATCACACTTTGCTCCATGTCAATGCAATCGCGGTGTCACAGCAAATCGCGATGGTCTAGTAACACCTCACAATAAACATTTTTCGACGCAAACCAGATTATATTTTTCCATATTCTTCTGTAATGCCGCCCTCCAGTCTACCAAAATAAACGAATTGCTTCGAGTTCCATCGTCCCTCAGCCAATTAATACGTTCGCGAGCTTGGGCCGTCACCGTTCACCATTATTACTAACGGAAACAATGTTAAACATACAAATACTCAGAAAGCTAGTATCCTTACCAATTACTGGACTTGGATAAAATCTAGACTTAGTCCTCTTAAGGCTTTAGAATTTAAAGCATTAACTCAATACGTAACTTAGTAACATACACCCCGGAATACTCAACTAGTATAGATGAATACCATAACGTTATCAACTTACAATCAGCCGATCCACATATCATAAAATTATCATGAAACAATAAAGGGAACTGAAGGAGAAATATCCCAGAATAACTTATTTAGCTGGATAGTCTGAGGAAAGAAATTCAACGCAATTTTGGGAAGTTGAGGAGTTAAGCACCACATTCCTATTTACCGAAACAAAAAAAATTGAAAAGCACTTCCTAGATACATCCTGGTGTCTCAGCATATGGTAAGTTTGCCATTTAAAACAATTCGCCTCACCAATCATACAAATAAGCAGCAATATTACGATTGATGGCAATGGAACGAAAATTCCAAGCTAAGAATAAACTGCAGCAAGATTTATCAGTTTCATGGGAAAATATGGCAACCTAGGACATAAGGAAATTATAACACGAAAAACAGTTATTATTGGCAAAACATATGGTAAAACAAAACTAAGGGTTGTCTTTGATGGATCATCAAGAAAATAATCCGGCATTCAAAATACATTGTTATACACCGTAACGAAGCATAAAATCGTATTTGCGCTCGACAGCACCAGATGACACATCAAAAGCCCCTCAATGTCCACAAAGAACAGAAAGTGATTTTTTCCGTCAATCGCTCATTCGATATTAGTGACCAGGCCGATAATAGATTGATATGCAAATTGATTCTGATGAAGCGGATTTCCTATTAGGTTTTCACTTCTGATTTGGTGGTTCAAGACTTCTTCCATCGTCTTCAGCAGAAACTAAGTATCTGGTCGGCCCCGGAAAATGGATCTCTTAAAGTACCTCAATTGATTCCTTCTGGTTCTCAATAAAACTCCCGTCTGCTACTTGGAGCAGGCCATACTATCTGATTGATCTCTAGACCGGTCTTTTGGAGGGAATTCCTTCACAGAAAATTTTTCAAGTTGCCGTTTTAGATCTCCTTCATTGGTGCATTTAGCATTGTTAAACATCTTCCATGATTTTTTCCTTTTTTTTTCCAGCACTCTGTTACATCAAGGGACCATGTTTGTAGACACTCTGCGTTTCACAGGACCCATGTTCTCAAACGCTGAATATATGGAGTTGTGCAGCTGATTCGTACTCCAACCTCTATGTGGACTTCCAATCTCATCTTAACCGAGGGCATTTCTGATCCGAGAAGTGCCTTATATAAGCCCCAGTCGGTCAGTTTTGGAACTCTAATTTCCTGTCTCTGCATAGCTATATCAAATGTAACGTGCATGGAATCAAGTAACATCGGATAAAGTGTCCTATTCAGATACATGCAAATTTTTAATTAATGAACTCAAATGCGAGTTGGCTAGTGTCAAATCTAGGAGCTCTTGCGTAGTCTTATTTCTAATCTAACCTCTGTTGTTGATGTCACTGCTATTCCATACTGTATGGTGAGCATTTACATCACATCCTATCAGGTAGTCCACCCCTCTGCTTGCAGCAGTCTATGAGCCGACAAACCTAATCCGTAGGAGCTTCTTCTGTGCCATCGGGATAGTAGCCTCCTGTTTGCCCCTTACGCCTAGCACCTCCACTATTACAGCTACCAGGTCCCTAGAAGTGAACTCTGGAGCGAGAATAGGATATTTGCTAAGTTGCCAAAATGGCCGCTCTAGGGCTACCAGCTTCGTTATTAAAAATCAACTTACCCGCTTGTTTAGTTAGTCCCTTTGATTTTCTATAGTATACGGCTCCTGAATCATGTCTACATGACAGCAGGTTATCCTGCAGCTAAGGACATTCGATGTATGTTTTGCATGATGTAGATTAATCTGCAATACTTTTATTTTTCCCCCCGTCCTGACTGGTGGATATTTCACCTCCAATTCCTTGTTATTATTCTTCGGAGCCTGCTTTGCCTCTTAGGTAAAACTTCGCAAATGGGCTTCTTTCAGGATTAACAATTTTAGTTCTTTTTTGGAAGCCCGGTTAACATTTTGCTGGCTACCCTTCGGGTGGATCTGGACCAGACCGAGAGAAAATTAAAGGACTATGTAAATAGCTTTCGCCTCCCTTCAGGTCACTTTCCAATTACTAACCTTGATACACTCATTCTGGTTGTTCGTCTTGACAGTCTACAGCTCTGCTTCATATTTGTGATTGCGATTTTCAGCCACGCCGCAGTGGCCCTATTTGCACAACTCACCAATAACCACTCCAATCTAAACTGGTTAACGAGGAACTTCGGTTTCAACTCCTCGTTTTCCTGTCCCAACTCCTTCTCCAAGATGCCGTTCTCGACAGCATTTAGTTAGTTTAAAGTCAGGATCACCTCAGGAAAACCAACTGGTAATATCCAATTGAATTCCAATTCCGCTGTCTGTGTGAACTTAACCCCAGGTTTTACAACAGAGACTGACCTTGTCGTCGGAACACTATCCTCACCCCTGGTATTTTATATTGCCGGTGGCGTGTCATCCTCATACCGGTTTTCTTCGCCGCAGAGACCCCTGAGGGACCTCTTGTCTCTTCTAGTGGCGCTACTGCCAAGAATTTTGTTTCTCACACGTTTTCACATAGGGAACACTCTTGTGGGTTTCCGGAACCACCGATTGTTTGTGACGCTTTAAGAGCGTCACCATCCTTATTTTCATTTGGTTCTTCTAATTTATCCCCATCAGTTTATAAGATGGAAGAATCGCCTGTGGGGCACCCAGCTCTACCACACAAGAAGGCTAAATGAAACTAGAGAGCGTCTGGTATCCAGAGTCCGCATGAGTAGGCGACACGTACACTTGCGAACCATGATTGTCCCTCTTGTGGGGTCTACCACATAACCGCGCACATCCTTAGGGCTGCCTAACACATTAGCACAATAGCCACCGGATGTACACGATACTAAGAGGTTTCGGACCTGGTAGTTACTACAAAGCTTTACAATTCAAAATCCCATTTAAATTTCCTGATTTGATATGTACGAATACTTTGTTTTACTTCTGCATTAACTGTTGTAGTACTTAATTCATGGAATGTTGAAAAAATTTTCAATTAATGAACAGCGTCTCGTATAATTGTTAGTTAGCAGGATGGTAAAATGGAATAATTTTAATTTGATGATTCAAATGTTTAGTGATACGAGTAAGAGCAAAAAATTTCCGTAATTTCTGTAAAATGAATCCTTTGTATTTAGAGAAATAAAAATTTGTTTAGGTTAACCGCAAATCAGAATACTTTTTACAAGGCTACTCGCTTAACAAGGTATACCTGTTCACAATTTTACTGTATTAATGCTCTTTTCAAACGTGCAACACAAAAATATGAAATTTTATGTACTGATTGTAGAAGATGCTATATATGTATTTATATATAGATATAGGTTGTTATGTACCATATCATTATATCATGTGCCTGTATAAAACATAACATTTTTTGTGCTTTTGTTTTCTCGTCTATTTTCCAGTTTTCCACATGCATACTGGTAAAATAAAAAAAATTCTTTTAACTTAGAATCTTTTTGTTTTGCTTTTGACAGTGTATTATGGTGTACAATATACATATATGTAGTTGTTATACATTTTATCTATTGCCCTATTACAAAAAGGCTAAACATTTATTTTTATTTTTATGATGCTGTTACTACGAGAAATGGTGTGGCTGTTGCTGTGTGCTCATCTAAATTTAATGAGCTGTAAAAATTTAATTTCATTTGATGGTCGATTGTTGTGAATTCGTGAACAATTTAGAAGTGTTTTTTTTTTTTTTGTAAAGTTAGAAGGTTTACACAGTCATCGATGTCTGACTGAATTAGCAAAAAGTGGTAATTGGGAAGCTACGCAGAGATGGGAAAAATGATACCGAAGTGATTTTATGAAATTTTGCGTTCGTCCAATTAACAGCACAATAACCATTTAGATTTAATGGGGCGAATTACTAATCTAGTTATGCAGTCAACATAAAGCGTTACGTATTTAAATTCGTAAAAAAATATCCACTTAAAATTGTGTTGTGTTTTCAACAATTTTCAACAATAACACAATGGTTATGTTTTCAAAAGAAGCTTATCCACAATAAAAAAAAAACAATGTGTGTTGTTACACAATGTGCTCATGCCATAAATTTAAGTTGTTATCCGCACAATGTTTATGTACACAATAATAACAAAATAGTTCGAAGCAAAAAATAGTTTATGATATTATAACAAATTAAAGCGCCTTAATCACGACTTCGTTTATTTAATTTTGTATAATTTTGCATAAATTCGTTAGAATATTGTGTTATTAAGACGTATGTAAAATAAAATCAATTAACCACCGATCAGTTATTACTGACGGGTCTCTATTTACACTCACGCAACGGATGAAATCCTCTTAATTCAGAGAGTAATAAGCTTGGTCAATAACCTTGCTGTACCGTGACGTCACTCGAGTTGTCCCGCTCTTCTAAGCCATTCCTCTGAAGTCAGAGCTACCATCGCACCACTTCGCCTACAGACTAAATCCTTGTAGAGGAAAGGTCAATAACCCTTGCTGTGGTCAAGTGTCACTCGGTCACTTCGCGTCTAGCAGAACGAGCAGCCATCGAAGTTACAGTGGTGTTAGATGTGCGGTATTAAAACAGCGATCCTTACAAACTAACCGATGACCGCGCTACAAGGTCAGCTAGATGAACTCCGGAAGCAAATATCTGCGCTACAGGAGCCACACAAATCCATGGTTTGCCAAGCAAAAGGCTGAGGAGAAAGCGGCGGTCGCCCGACAGTAGTTAGCTGCCATTCAGCAGTCACAGACGGCAACGGAGGCAGCCCAACAGAAGGCCGAAACAGAAACCATGGCGGTCTGGCATCAATTAGAAGTAATGAACGCAGAAATGGCCGTACATACGCGAACTATTCAGGAAAAGTGCGAGAAGATGCAGAGCGGTGTGCAATTTACCACCTTACAACAAGATTTCCTGAAGTTATCGCAGAAGCTCTCATGGCTGGCCAAAATGTCGGCACCTAGAGATTCTGTCGCTGCCTATGTACCGCGTGGTAAGGATTCAGATCCTGGTGTAGCTCCAGCCCCTGGTACAGCTCCGGCCTCGGGTGTTTTATTGCCGGTAAATACGTCAGTTAACGAATATTCAGGCATCCTGTCGCGGCCACTAAAGTTGCCAACATACGATTACACCTGCTGTTGGGAAGAGTATTACTCACATTTCGAGTTGGTCGCGAAAGCTAACGGGTGGACCACGATACAGCAAGCCATTCAATTTGGGGCAACGGTACGCGGCGATGCAATAGTAGTGCTATCTTCAATCGAACCGACGGCAAGACGAGGTTCTGAATTATTGAAGAGAAAATAAGTCATATCCTTCTTCGCTATCGAACAAAACAAACCAAGGAGAGCCTCTCAGCATTCGGAATGGAGTGGAGAAATTGGCACGCAAAGCATTTCCTACCCTTCCTCGAGAAACGTTGGACCGCATTGCTCTGATGCAGTTCATAAACGGCATCCACTAAATCGAAGTACAAGATCTCGTCAGGATGGGTAGCCCGGCAACGCTTCGAGATGCTTTAGCTAATGCCGTCGAAACCATGGCGGTACGTCGCGCGACCCAAGATACGGGAATCATCGTCGACGAAGTCACTCTCGAGGCCAACACTGGTACTGAATTGCCTCCACGAAGGAGGTCCAGATGTCGATACAAGGAAAAGCAAAGAACGTCAACCGAAAAGAAAGAAGAGAACGTTGATAAATCCTGCTCCTGTGCACCAAAATCGATCACCAATTCACCATCGGTAAACGAGAATTAGTCGCTGATATATGGCACCCAGCTGCTAAAGAAAATTATAACTCCCCAGCGGAAATAACAATCCAAGCAACCAACGGTGTCTCCTTGACAACCGAGGGACTTCTCGACCACAAGAAGTGTACATTCGTCATCGATACCGGTGCTACTGTGAGTTTAGTGAACAGCAATTTTCATAAACCATGGTCTACGATCATACGAACATGCAACTAACGAGTTAAACAGTGACTGGAGATCCTTGCCCGGTCCGCGGTATTGTCGACCTAACTGTCAAGCTGGGAGATTTCGCCCAGCCAGCAAGTTTTGTTAATGCCGATATATGAGACGATGTAATACTCGGCACCGACTTCCTGAAGAAATTCCAATGCCAAATTAATCTGGTGGATGAATGGTTGCTCTTGAACAACAAGAAAATCGCAATCTCGGTCGCTGTAAATCCCGCAATCGCGACATCATCAAGAGTGAACATACCCCCTAGATCAGAAATATTTGTCCCTGTGAAAGCCACGACAAGCTTAGCGGCCTACGTGATCGAACACCCAGAAACGTCAAATCTGCCGGAGGGAATTATGGAGTAGCCCACTTCATACTACCGCACATTCATAAGAAATTTCGCTTCCATCGCCCAGCCATTGGTCGAATTGACGGGAAAACAGCGAAAATTCGAATGGAACAACTATGCGAAATGTGCTTTCGAAGAATTAAGGCGACTGATGAGCACCACACCGATCTTGGCATATCCTCAACTTCATAAAACTTTCATCGTCGACACTGATGCAAGTCTGGTCGGCATTAGCGGCGTTCTATCGCAAGAAGTAGAGAGCAACGAGAAAATTATCGATAACTTTTCGCGGACGTTCAGGAATGCGGAACGAAAATACTGCACCACCCGACGGGAATCGCCGTTGCCAGAAACATGAAAACGCCGACACTTTTTCACGACCTCCCTGTGCGGCAGAGGGCCCCGAATGTTTCCAAATCGAGAACCGCGAAGCAGAATCCACCGTTCAAGTGACAACACTAAAAGTTTCATAAAAGCCCAGCAGCAAGATACCGTTCTGGGAATAATCTATTACTGGAAGCTGTAAGGCAACCAGCCGACATGGGAGGGAATTTCTACACTGCCTGCAATTACCAAAGGATATTGGGCCCAATGGGACTCGATTGTATTACACGATGGGCTCCAAGAACGTAAGTTCAAATCAGCTGACGGAACTTCTACTATTCTTCAGACCTTACTACCGCCATCCATGATCGACGAGGTGTACGGATACGCATGATGGGAAAACCTCAGGGTATTTTGACGTAACGAAAACCAAACAGCGAGTCGGGGAGAAATTTTATTGGCAAGGATGGCTCCGGGATATCGAACAATGGTGCCGGAAATGCGACGTATGTGTCGAACTCGTGGGGGGAATGAAGCGTTATGTAGTTGGCGCCTCTTTTGAATGAATCGGGATTGACATCAAGGGTCCCCTTCCAGTCATGGATAAAGGAAACCGCTACGCGTTAGTCATTATGGACTATTTTACGAAGTGGCCAGAAGTCATCGCGATACCAGACCAGACTGCTGAAACTGTAACCGAGACATTGATCCAAGAGATTGTCTCTCGATACGGCGTGCCTCTCGAAATCCATTCGGCCAAGGTAGAAATCTTGAAGCGGCTGTGTTCACCAAGACAATGGAACTTTTCGGTGCTAAAAAGACGAGAACGGCATAACCGCACCTTGGGTGATTACTTAGCTAAATTCATTGGAGATAATCAGCGCGAGTGGAACCGACTTCTCCCATTGTTTATGTTGGCGTATCGCTCGTCGGTTCTTGAATCGACTAATGTGTCCCCGCCAAAATGCCACAGGGAAGAAAGCTGCGCTTACTAGGGTGCATGTTGGTAAGACTAAATCCTGATACATTGACGGCCGACAATTATTCCGGAAATCTCCAAAAGCGGATAGATCGCATTCACGAGTTCGCTCGCGGAAATCTTAATGTCGCAACCAGGCCGAGTAGAAACCTTTCGACTTACCTGAAAAACCGTTTAATTAACGGTTTAAAAAACTACAAAGTAGGAGGAGTAGGGGCACATTGATACATGGGGTACATATGTATATACATCCAAAAAAAAAAAAAAACTCAAGGTCACTGGATTGTGAATAAAACAAATCACTACAATTTTATCACAATCGAATTTATTAATTGAACACAAAAATTAATGCAACAAAATTATTACGATAATTCACAAAATCGCTTATTTTAATATTCGCACAATTTTACTGATCACTTCTAATTTTTGTATCGCCCTAATTCACTGTTTAAATTACTCGGTGTAATGTTCACACTATCGCTTACCAAATACTAATCATCTTACAACTTTACACTATCGCGTTCCAAATTCGATCGGGTACTGCCCATGTAGGCTGCAGTTTCAACGATATATCGTTTATCTTTCGTTGCACGTTGTAAGGCCATACCAATTGCCCTTCATGAAATTTTTGGTTATTCTTACCCAATATCTACTTAACTTGACATTCATTAATTTCCTCCACCATTGTTTCTGACTTCGGTGGCAGTGGTATTACTGGCCTTAATATGGCATCCGTACCGTTGAATTAAAGTGACAGGTTGGTGTTATCGCAATTTAATACCCCTCGCCCAAATCCAACACGAAGCCATTCTCCCTAATGAAGTCCATTCCCAAATTGACTTCATCCACAATATACGCAACCAGAACCTCGTGTTGGAAAAGAGTTTTTTCGATCCTAATATTCACGATAATTTTCTCTTTTCTCAATGCAATATCTCTATTTGCCATTCGTAATTGCAGTTTATCAATTTTTGCTGATCACTTATACTTTTTATATCTCACTAATTCACTTTTAAAATCACTTTTTAATCCTTACATTGTCGCTTACCAAATACTAATGAACCTAATTCGATCTTGTTCGTTTCTTATATACTCAAACAAAAGCTTTTAGAAATTTCATGACTTTCACATTAAGAATAGTCCAGAAACATTTCGAACAATTTTATCATGGAAAATTCCATTTTAGTATAGTAAAACGTTGCGCTATTAGTTTAACTTATTCTATTATACCCTAGGTGTCACCGTAACAATATCAAATAACTGAAAGTTTTATTTATTCACTCATAGATGGTGCTACGGCACAAAATTAACTGTCATATATTCGTGATTACCCAGCAGTTACTGTGTAATTGTTAATTGGTTCAGTCAGATTTTGCGTTCTTCGATGTGAATTATTTTAAGTTAATTACAAACGTTATTTTCAGTTTTGTTTTTATTAATATTTTACAGGACTGTCATCTGAGGTATTATTATTATTATTATTGGAGGGCCATGCGGGCGATCAGCCACTTCGCACTGCGACCTCAAAGATCTATTGTGCTGGACCCTGCTTAATTATCCGTCCAGTCAATATTCAGGTTCTTAATGAACCTGACAATACTGCCTCCCGGTACGTGTCACATACTATCTGGGCTTATTGCTCTCCCTCCTAGATGTTTACTACAGCATGTAGTTCCATTAGAAAGACGGTACCATTTGAGCCCAAGGATTTCGAGAGCGCTGTCCCACTCCCATATACATATTTCTACTCCTGCCCCGTATTCCGTTTGATTTTACACTTAGGAGTTGCTGGGAATTACAAATCGCCAGTAGATCACCAGCTTTACTACAGGAAGGCTAAATAAAACTGGAGGGTGCCTGGTATCCAGAGTCCGCATATTTGGACTGATTAACCTATCAGCCATTCATCCATCGGCATATGCTGTTCCACCTTAGATTAGGGTTTATTGTCAAGATTTTCTCCTTTAGCGCCGTACTTTAGCCTGTGCCAAATGGCCTAAAATGTGCCAAATGGCCTTAGTTACCAGTGGTTGCCACGAGGAGGCAGCACGTACACTTGCGAATTGTGAGGAGGTTACCCCTTACACAATTGTACCCAACAAGCAGCTGCCTTATACATCACCAGAACAGCTCACGTGATGCGCACCCTACTGGAAAGTTACGGAGCTGGTAGATTGATTACTCTACTCAACTTTAGTCCCCCCCCCCACACCAATAGACGCCAAACCATCAGGGTCATCTCAGGTAAGATATATTTTATTTTATCTTAAGTTTGTTACGTTCGATGAGGAGAGGGTGAACGTTAATACGCTATACAAGCCCCGCGCAGCTCGCTTTCCAGTTTGGGGGACCAGGGATATTGAACCCGAACCTAAAACAACGACTCACTTCAGTAGCTAAGTTACCCAAGCCACTCCTAGAAGCAAGTCGAGTCAGGAACGAGTCCTCACCTGATCATCGCAGAACCCCGATCCAATCATCCCCTACGTGTCGCACGTTGCCGTGAACAACACCCTTGTAAAGGATGATGGGTGAACTGGATTGTCCGCTGTGCGTACCGTCTCCCCCATCACGCACACAGAAATTTATCCACGGTGTCCTTCACCCGCAGCTAGATGTCCGGCTTAACTCAGTCCCGAGGGAGTAGGTGGATTTGGTGAAGGCCCAACCGCAGATTACATTGCTGCTATGGATTCCCGTTGCACAACAATTTACCTACGTAGCACGCACATTCCCACGATGACTCTCACATTTACCGCACAAATTAACAACACATAATTACTGTTTTTAAATTACGTTATAAAAAAAATTCAAGTTTTATTTGTACAAACACAATTAATCGTTTTAAAACCTCGTAATGTCGACTGGCACACCAGCTTGTAATTGAACGAAACTCCTTCAGTGGTCTTACAACCGAGCCATTGGCACCGTGTGACTTCCAACGCGCAAAAATAAAAGAGTGATCTGTGGGCGATGAGCTCAACGTCTCGAAGATCCCTGAAAAGATAAAAAAAAGAAAACGGTCGCGCCACACGCAATCGGTGCCCGCGCTCAATCGCAAGCCACTTCAGAGGAATTCCTCAGCCACTTACTCTCGTACACACACTCCGATTCCGTCGTCCAACCCGTTGAATCAGCTGCTACCGGCGCAGGTACTGGACACCGCTGTTGGGGTATTCCGGATTCAGGATGTCCGGGCTCGTGATAATCAATTTCGCCAAAAAAAACCCAATTCGTGTTTTAACTTAGCTGGCGAGCAAATAAACCCTTTTATGGGTGGGACAATTATTTGATTCGATGGGGTACACACTCTGCACTTGATTTTTTTTTTCCCCCTGGTTGCTGTTAACTGACTCTCACACGAATGTCATATATTTGGTCACAACATAATATACATAAATATTTTTAACCAGTTAATTTCACACAACCGAACAAAACAGAAAAAAAAACACACAAAATAATTTCATCAAACGGTCGTACTACACCGTACCGTTTGTGGATCGTACGACTTTTTTTTTCGGTACGACTGTTTTTTTTTTTTATGTTATTTAATTAATTCTGCTTTTATGTTTTTATTTTTATTTTTTTTTAATCAATTAAAAATAATTTTAATATGTATGCTTATACATTTGTAAGCACAAACGTAAGGGTAAGGATGTGGTCCGATCCAAGATCAAAAACAAAAAGAGCACGAATGACAATTGTCATCCGCTTATATACTTTTTTTGTTCTCTTGGGTAGTTTGACGATCGACATGCCTCTACCTCCCGACACCATAACTACGACTGGTGCTAAATTGACTGGAGATAAATATGCAACAAATTCGGAATTCATATATTTTCTAGACTGTCGTTGCTATTCATAAGAAATTATTTCCTCGTCGAAGCCAAAATCATCGCAGCCGCTCTCTTCACCAACATCAACCTCACATTCAAGGTCGCAACGGAAGTCTAACGTCCTACAAGCTGGCTCACTGATAGCCATCTCAGCATCCCAGAATTCAACAACTTGTCCAGTTTGTTAGAAAAACCATAACGTGTTCCAATGCAATAATTTCAAGCCACTCACTATCAAAGAGAGGTCTATAATCGTTCAAAAAAACGGGTTATGTTTTAACTCTATACGTCGAGGAGGCCGTAGCTGCGAGTGCAGATTCTTTCGTCGCACCTGCAACAGAAGGCAAAAAACCTTACTGCACATCACCAATACCACAAATAAATATAACTCGAACTCAGCAGGCGAGGAATTACTGCCGGGTTCAAGACGTTTTATCTCTAGTAGCATCAACATTGGACGATTTTCTACTCGCAACCTCAATAGCCATAGTCAGAAAGGAGAATCAGGACTTCCATATTAGAATACTGCTCTGTCTCGGATTACGAAGAAAAAACAGAATCAGTGTCGATTAGCGGAATATGTGCTAGTGATGCCCCTATTGCATATTCAACCATCAATTTCGTTTCAACGGCAATCACTGCACTGGTCATCGAGGGCTTATACCCGCTCGAGTCATTGACCCTCAAAGATGGGTACATTTGAATAAATTGCAGCTTGCTGATTCGTATTATTATCACCCAAACAATATCCGAATTCTGCTCGGAGCTGATATAATTGGCATGCGCCAGTTGGAAGAACTCATACAAAAGTATTGATTGATCTTGTATTGACCAGAAAACGAGATTAGGATACGTCTTGTACGGAAAGGTCGGTCGTCCAGCAAACCATCAACTTTCAAGTCTGATAACGATTATCGAGAATCATACCCATGGTCGATAATTTACTTAAATCATTTTGGGAAATCGAGAATGTTCCGGCACCACGAACTCTAACTGCTGACGAAATTAAATGTGAACGTCATTTCCAAACAATACATTTTCGCAATACCGAAGGAAGATACAGTTTGTATCTACTATTTACAATACACTCAGCCCCACATGAATCATTTCGCGAAAGCGCCATCTTACGTCTGACAAACCAAGAACATCATTGCATGAGGAATCCACAACTAGGCCTTGAATAGATTAAATTCATGGAAGACTACCGCGATTCGAATCACATATAACGAGTTCGGCCAGATGATACCATGTCTGCCGATCAAATCTGTAATTTGCCTCATAACGGTACGCTACAAACTTCCCGCTCTATCATTTCCGTTACAATCACCGACTTTTATGTAGACGAACTAATGACCGGCATAGATGACGCTGAACGAAATTCAACGTCAAATGGTGGCTCTACTCAGATGCGAAGGCTTCGAACTTCGAAAGTGGTCATCGAATAATGCAACACTCCTTGAACAAGTTCCAGAAAAATTTCGTGAGTCGTACTTATCATTGGAGCTAAGCTGGGATGAATCAATTAAGACACTTGGGTTGCATTGGTCCACTCGGACGACACTTTCAGTTTTAGAATCGCATTGGCAGCCAATACTCAAGTCCAAACCAAACGCGCCATTATAGCAGAATCCTCGTGAATTTTCGATAGACATGGTTGGCTAGGTTCTATCGTTATAATTGCCAAAATTATATTTCAAGAGCTGTGGGCGCTTGGTCTTTCATTTGATTAAGCTGTTCCGAACTAAATATCCCACCGATGGTCGACATATAGTCGAAACATGAAACAATTATAGAAAATCAGAATCGAGCATTGGCTCGAATGCTCATTAGTTATATGCTGAATTGCTGCAGTTATATGTGGTGTTTTCTTGGCAGATGGGACAATCAAAGTTACGATTCTGACATCCAAGACGAAACTAGCAAGTTTAAAAACCGTCAGCCTACCTCTTTTAAAACTCTGTGGAATCGTGTTACTCGCTAAGCTGATGCACACCACTATCAAATTACTCAACTGATCAAACGTCGAGGAATTCGCAGAGACCGATTCCCAAGTTGTCCTTGGGTGGCTCCAGAGTTCACCCAGTCGCTGGAAAAGGCTTGTAGCAAATCATGACTCGCAAGGCCTGGACTACTTGAAACCTACGAGTTGCCATTTCATCGCATCGCAGTTCAACCCCGCCGACTGTGCATCAAGGGGCGTCGACTAGTCGTTATTAGGCGATCAGCAAATCAACAATTCTATCCCCAGTCTCGAAGAACATATATTCACCCAAGCCAAAGCATGGGCGGCGAGTGACAATAAAACGCATCAGCTGCTCATACTCTCACACCATCATTCTAGAATAAATACCGTCATATCATCGGACATTTTATCATATATATCAGAGGTGTGCGTCAGGTCGATTGTGATTGGCTGACAATAATATCAATCCATCATACCACTATATCATCATAATATGCAGCAATCATACCATCATATTGTATATACCATCTTAAAACGATACTATCATACCATCGTACCATAATACCAGCATACCATTATACCATCGTGCCATCATACCATCATACCTTCATAACATAATACCATCTTTATCATACCATCTCAATAATATCATCATAATTGTTTGACAAATACTTGGCCATATTCCAGAACTTTATCCAAAAATCATTTTAGAATCCAATTTCCAACGCACTTGTCAAGTTTCATCATAATCAGTTGAGAAATGGGTAAGTTCCATCAGACTTAACCATATTCCAGAACTTTACCCAAAAATCATTTTGGAATCCCATTTCCATACCGGATGTCAAATTTCAATAAAATCCGATAAGAAATTGATAAGATATTTTACATCCTAATTGGCCATTCATTTAATTTGATAAAGGTTCAGTTTGAAATGTAGAAGGTCCAATTTGAGCTTTTGAGGTATTACCAGATACCTCAAATAAATATTTGTGTATAGTTAAGTTCAAATTGCTTAAGACGTGCGGATTTATTTGATTATCATATACATGCGCTGTACACACATACAATCACTTAAACACACACCATCACACCTCACTTAAATTACCAACCTCAACTCAACCCCAATTCAAACGACAAACGGCCTCCAACTCAACCCTCAACCCATCCGCAAACTGCCTTACAATTCATTCCTTAAATCTGTTTATGTTTTTCCTAAACTATCCTAATTTTTTTTTTTTTTAGGATGCTTTATAGTTCGCGTGAGTCAATAGAACTTGCTAATTTTTGGCATAGATATAGCTGAACCCATCCATAGCTCTCAATAGCCATCATGTGGTTTTGGACCAATAAAATTTTTTTAATTTAACATTTAATTTTATATTTCGCCCTTCTCAGTAAATTGAGATGTTTAGTTTTTAATACTAAGGATAGTAAAGTCCCATAGAACTTCCTAATTTTTTGCATAGATAGAGCTGAACCCATAGCTCAATCGAAAGGCATTATGCGGTTCTGGGCCAGTACATTTTTTTAACTAAACATATTTCGGCTTTAGTAGTAAATTGAGATTTTAATTTTTAATACTTAGGGTAGCAAAGTTTAACAGAACTTCCTATTTTTTTGTGTTCTATCATGTTGTTTTGGGCAATTAAATTTTTTTTAATTAAACATTTAATTTTTCAGTTTTGTGCGCAACCAAATATACAATTAAATTGAAATTCCATGAAATACTCCTTGAAAAAACAGTTATAACCTGGACTTAATTGACAAAATGAACAATAGGTACTGTTCACGCCTTAAACGTAAATAAATGTATATTAAAAAAAATAAATTAAATTAGTTGTGATAAAATAGAAAATGTACACTAAAACCATCACAGCCAAAATATTTGTTATTTTGAACAATGTCAAACATGATCGATCTGCATAATCGACAGCAGGGTGATTTATCTATTTATAAAAGGCTTTTTATGGTATTTCCGATGCCATAATAATTATGGAAAATGTCAACTTCTTGTAATTTTTTACGCAAGAAAATCTCGTTCACTTTTTGAGAGACCATCGAGACGAGCACAACTTGGAGATACGCTGAATGGTAACAACAATTAAAATTTATACCTTTACACTTTATATTAAAATCTATATTACATATATATCATTTTATAATCAAAACTATTAATAATATAGTCTTGTAACAATTATATTGTATTTGGTGAAGTTATTTTTTTTAGTAAATAAATACGGTTCATATGGTGACAATTATTGTTTTTTAAAAAACCTTCAGTTTTACTTTATTTTGAATTTACATCCTGTTTATCGATTTGGTTTGTGAAAAGTGATAAAAGTGAATCCATTTTATTTTTTTTAAAAGGTGTTGTGCGCTATTCGCAAAACTATTGTGTTAAGCTGCGACAGGTACATTTGGAAGAAAACAACAGAATACGATAACCACGTTAAATAAGCAAAATGAACAAAAAGGGAAATACATCGCTATAGCGAACAATAATAACATCAACAAGAATATAACGAAGGTTTTTAAAAAGCACGGATACACAATGGCATTTAAAACAAACACCAAATTACGGAATCAACTCAAACAACGTAACATAAATACACCAAAAAATTCCGGAATCAATAAGAATTTTCAGGTTAGGTCTACAGAACCTATAAAAGAAATCGGAAAACCAAAAATCGACTCGAAATATGAACAGAACTTGACTACAGAAAAACATACTTACACTGACATCAACACAAACGCACAGGTATTACACAGAATACGAAAAGGATTACTAATGAATAAATTAGAAGACTGGAAATGTATACAAGGAACGATATAACCCATTTTTACTAAGCGAAAAAATTGGCCGCAACAAAATTTACGACCTCATTTTAAATCCGTAATTAAACCCACATACACACCGTCAACAAATTCTTGTTTTTTTTTTATCATAAACACGCACCAGATGGTGTATACAAAAAAGAAGGGCGATACCTTCCCTTCAAGAAAAAATGAAAAATAAAATAAGGGGGAAAGAAGATTCACAAGGAACGTAGCCACAAAATAGGGTATAAAAGCAGTTTTTAGCATAATTTTAGTGTGTTTGTTAGAAATTTGATAAAGGAGTAACATCCGAAATTAACGTAATTTCATTTTAAAATAAAATAAATATTAGAGAAAGTGACAAAACCAAAATATTGCGTCGTACCGTCATACCATCATACCATTATACCATCGTACCATCTTACCATCATACCTTCATCATAACGTCATAACATCTTTATCATACCATCTCAATAATAACATCATACAATCAAACCATTATCATAATTTTTTGAGAAAAACTTGGCCATATTCGCATCGAGTTAGTATTAGTGGTTGCCTGAGTCGCACTGTTGAACTTAATGTAGGTGTGCCTCAAGGTTCCGTTCTGAGGCCCATCATATTTCTTGTTTATGTGAATTCTATTTTTAAACAAATTTTTTTTGGCAAAGTTGTTGCTTATGCGGATGATATGGCATTTGCTTATGATTGCTGCAACTATTCAACGGCTGTCTCTCGTATTTATACAGATCTTAATATTTTGAGTGAATGGTTTGCTGTTCACAAACTTGTACTTAGTGCAAAGACTAAAGTTGTATTGTTTAATTTAAGCACGAGTTATCCGTCGTTTAACCGTGATAATATCTTCCACGACGTTATTTGCTCTAGAGGTGGTGCTGGTACCGTTAATTACATGGTAATTGAATTAGTCAGCTCTATTAAATACCTAGGATTAAATGTTGATTGTCATTTAGATTGGAAATCTCATGTAGCTGCTTTGAAGAGTTCCCTCCATTCCAATATCAGGATGTTGTATCTATTACGTTCTCATTGTCCTTTTTGGTTTTTAAAAAGTTATTATAATGCGTTAATTGATTCGCGTTTACGTTACGGTATCTGATGTTGGGGTGGAACTTATTATGAGACAGTTAACCACTGATTATCGCTCAGAAACATGCAATTAGGTTGATGTTCTTTAAAAATAAACGTTTTCACTCGTGGCCATTGTTTGTAACGTGTTCAATTCTTCCATTGAAGCATCTTTACGTATTCAAAGTTATGAAGATTTAAGGAATTTAAGTCGTACTATGATCTGCGCAGGAACTCTATGTGTTTGAAAGCTACTCCTAAATTTTTTAAAACAGCACCTAGAATTTTTAATAATCTTCCTAAATTTATCCGTGAATCAACTTCAAAAAAAATATTTGTTGCGTCACTTAAAACCTGGTTATTGCATAACGAATCATTAGATTTCTTGTTTGATTTGATTGTTTAAGTATTATGTCCTATTTATTTCTCTCACAGTTTTTTTTTTATTATGTATAATATTCATTATTTTTTATATTACATTCTAAAGTATTTATATTCACTTTTGTAAAAACACCCCCAACCATATTTAATGTCTTAACTGAAGGAATGCCTATCACTGGCTTCTTGCCCAAAAGGCATTTTCTAATTATTTTCAATTAAATTAACTTGTTAACATTATGTAATTTTTTATTATAATATTATTAGGTATATGGTATTACGTGTTGTACATCATTAATTGAAATAAATAAATAAATAAAATAAATAAATAAATATTCCAGAAGCACATGTCAAATTTCATCATAATCGCTTAAGAAATAGGCAAGTTCCACCATGCTTGGCCATATCCAGATCCAAATCATTTTGGAATCCCGTTTCCAACGCATATGTCAAATTTCGACAAATTTTCTCATACTTATATTCCAGAACTTCATCCAAATATCATTTTAGAATCCAATTTCCAACGCAAATGTCAAGTTTCACCATAATTGGTTGAAAAATATTCCAGTTCCATCTTGCTTGGCCATATTCCAGAACTTCATCCAAAAATCATTTTAGAACCCCATTTCCATACCGGAGATAAGTTATTGTACATTCTAATTGGCTATTCATTTGATTTGCAAAAGGTTCAATTTGAAATGTAAAAGGTTCAATTTTAGATTAGAGGTATTAACAGCGACCTTTGTTAAGTCCTAATCAATATTTGTATACAGTATAGTTCAAATCGTTCAAGGTGTGCGGATTTGTTTAAATATCATACACCTGTGCTGTGCTGTACATTCGTACAATCCCTCACTTAAATCACCAACCGCAATTCAACCTGCAAACGGCCCCCAAACCCAACCTTCAACCCAATCGCAAACTATCTATCATTTCAATTACAAACTTGCTTATGTTTTTCGCAAACTATCCTAATTTTTTTTTTTTTTTTTAGGAAAGTTTAGGATAAAGTAAATCAATAGAACTTCCTAATTTTTTTCATAGATTAGTAAAAAAATTTTAATTAAACATCTAATTTCCCAGTTTTGCTTGAAACTAGATTTACAATTAAATTGAAATTCCTTGAAATGTTTACTTAAATTAACTAAGTGGAAATGCTTTCTGTAAATAGGGAATATAGTAGTTTATTTCTATATCGTAGATCTATAGACTATAGTTTCTACTTACAAACATCAGTCTATAGATCTACGATATAGAAATATACTACTATATTCCCTATTTGCAGAAAGCATTTCCACTTATGAATTTTCCTTTTTAAGAATAAATATAAACAATATTTTTATTTTTGAATTTCTAGAATAGTATTGTGTATAAAATTAAAATTATTGCATATAGTTTATTTACCTAAAATAGAAATGAAAATTAGCTTAACGGAATTTTAGTTGTTTTTCTAAATTATCAAAATTTAATTTGCAAGATTATTTTGAATAATTCCATTTATTTATGAAATACCCCTGAATGTAGCTAATACATTAGTAAAACTTCATTCGCGTAAAAAAAAATATTTGACTAAAGTCGTGATATAAAAGTGACAAAGCTTGATGCTTGTGGCTCTTAATTTTAATGCGAAACCTCTGCTATAAAAATCTTTACCATAATTTTTTTATTTAGTGTAAGGGGAAAAAAAATTAAATATTTTGTCATAACATTGAACATAACCTACCTTCCAAATTGTTTTTGTTGTTGGTACAGTATAGAACGTTCCTGGTAACTATACATTCCCATTACAAATTAAATAATTATATTAAATAAAAGTTAAATTAATTTATTTTTTAAAACTATTTTTTATTTCAATTTATTTCCATTATTTCAACCAATATATAGAATTTTATTTTTTTTTTATATATATACCAATTTGCTGTAAATTTCACTTTTATATTTTAAATATTTTAATTTAGTATTTTATTTATATTTATTATCTTAAAATTACAATTAATTTATTGTTATTTTATAATAATTTTTTTTTACTTTATTTATTATTAATTAGTACATGTTATTAATTTAATATTATTTTACAGTTAAGTAAATTATTAATTATCGCTCAATTTGTATGTATGCCTTTGTGTTTGTGTGTTAATTTAATGGATGACGTGTACAAATTTTAATTATGAATTTAAAATTCAAATGTACGAGTATTTAAGTATTTATAGTTTATTCTGATTTTTTTTTTGTTTGTTTATAATACAAATATTAATTATAACAATAATTTCAATAAAAAAAAAAAAATTTTATTCAGCAATAATTTGTTATAATTATAATTAATATATTTAGGAATAATAATAGTAATTACTCACTTTTTTTATTTACAAATTATCAAATAAATATTTTTATTTGGTTTCTGTTATTTATACAAAATACATTACATTTTTGCTGAATCGAAGCGTTATTAATTTATTTAATTTTTTTTATGCCTTTTTAATTATTTATTTAAAAAATATAAATGTTTTATTTAATTTGACAAGTAACAGTCTCTTTGAAATTTATAATTTGTTTATTATTTAATTTTATTTATTTATAATAAATAAAAAAGAACTAATTTTTGTATAATATTTATATTAAATAGAATTGTTTCATACAGTAATTATTTAATTTATATAAATAAAATTTATTTCAATCAACATAATCATATATTTTTGTTATAATTATTATTTTAATTGAATATAATTTATTTATCTATAAATTTAACTTGGTTTTATTTTAATCACAGTACCTTTTTTTTAAATAATTTGTATTTAATTAATTTTTTTTTTTAAATTATTACACAAAGTTTTGTATTGTATAAAAATTATACACAATTGTTATTGAAATAAAATAATTTATTTTTTATTAATGAAGGTATATAATACCGGGAGCCGATAATCTTTAAAATGTCAATTTAAATTGAGAAACCAGTAGCTGGCAGATGGATTTAAAACTTTAACCGGTTCCATCCAAAAAAAAATATAAAAAGGAACCCTAATGATGAGACTTCGCTGGTTTGCTTTCACCCGGTCAAATGGAGGCCATATGAAAGGGCACTTTTAACAGATTCTTCAACAGAATTTCTTTGTTTCTTTAATCGTACAGTTTTTGTCATATTAGCAAAAATGTTCGTTAGTGTTTTGTAAATTAAGTGGCAACTCACTGTCATATTTTAAAATGACAACTAACCTCATTCTTCTAACTTCATTTCTCTTTTAGCGGGAGAACGTTACTTAATTTAAACAATGGTCACGATGAATACTACTGATTCTACCTTTGAGCGGTAACTAAAGGTCGAATTGTATTAAAATAAATACCACCCTAGCAGTAGATCCCTTAACACAATCGAAACTCAACGAAAGCATGGTAAATACCCTTGATGCAGAATTGCAGCCCAACATGTACATTATTTCTCGCTATATGAATTTTCCAATCTAGCCGGCTGCCTACATTTGTTCCAAATATTTAATATTATTCATTCTCTCAATCACAAATAATTTGTCGAACTTGTACTATCGTTACAAACGCGTAATAAAAGAACGAATATCATTCAGATTGAAAAATATTACTTTGATTTTTGAGTTAATAATAACTTGTGAGCAGGAAACCAATTGATTAAAATTCCTAAATTATGATTTATGCTAGTTTTTGTATAACTGTAGTGCTGTTGTATAACCTCGACAGACGTAGTAGATTTAACTGGATATACAAATTTACTAACACCATCAATTAAGCTAAGAATGTATAGCTACATTTGATTTGTAGTTAATAAATTACCGAAATGGTTCATGTGATAAGTGACCTGCGGACGATGGCCTTATGGAATAGGACTAAAAAGATCATCTTGTTCACCTGTCTTACGATCGGGTAAGATACTTTGATAAAACGCTTCACCTTTTTCTCGACATTACTTATGTAGCATTCTCGCGCTATCGATTCGTACATTTTTTTCGAAGCAAAATGGCCTTTCTACGCAGGGCTTACTGGCCATGTTACGCAGTTTTTGTCTGCATCGCGGGCAACCAAAATCTCGAGGAACGCGTTGATGTGGTTGTTATATTTTTGAGCAGCGTTTATGCGGTATGGTAATTAAACTCCTGAAATTGTAAGGCCCCGCCCACAATCCTAGATGTCAGCCCTTTTCTTTCTATTGTCCCTTCGAACACCGCAAAACTAATCACAATAACGAACGAAAGTCCAAGCAAATAATTTTAATATAAATTGTTTCAAAGCAGTAACAATCGCTAATATGTCGAGCCCTATAGGCTCTGGGATATTTTTCTTCACTATATTTTATTTTTCGGCTGCAGTAAAGGACAGGATGGAAATGCTGGTCTTCGCTGTCTTTTTGTAGACAAAAGCTCCATTTCAGCGCTCTTAGAATATATTCTCAGTATGGGATAACGTTTAAGAGCTTGTTTGAGACGTTTGAAAGTAACAATCTCTTCATAACTAAACTTAAATTCGACTCCCTTTCATTTAATGTTGGTTAACGGAAGTGCAGAAATAGTGTAAGATCCGACAAATCGCCGAATATAACTAGTTAAACCAATAAACTGTTGAACTTGTTTAACTGTATGTGGCTCAGGAAATTTTGCAATCGCAATTTACTTACCCACCGATGGTTGAATAGTTCCATTTTCCACTTGATACCCGAAATATTCAACGGACGGCTTTATAAGGTCACTTTTATCCCACTATATTTGAAGCCTTTTCTATTTTATCCGTACCTTCTTTCTCAGTTGAGTTTGGAATAATTAAGTCATCTAATAACAAGGTGAGTGAAATATGTTATTTATAAAACGTTGAAATGACGCCTGTGTATTACACAAACCAAACGGAACAAATAGAAACTGGTAGTGTCCAAATGGTGTTATAAAAGCAGTAAATTTTCTCGATTCTTCAGCTACGGGCACATGCAAAAAAAACATTTCGTAAATCCGACGTGGTGAAATATTACGCTACGCGTAAATGTCGATTTGGTCATCGACAAAGGGTAATGGATATCGTTTTTTCACAATCACCTCGTTCAATTGTCCGTGAAAGAACTACCGGGTGGCGTAGTTGGACACACTTGAAGAGATAATACCCTCATCCAGTTCATCTAGCGTCTTTTTCACTACTTCTAATTCTAGAAGAGAATCTTTGTGGCTTCTGATACATTGGTGAATCTTCTTATAAAACAATTCTTATTTCGACATTAGTACCAAGAGGATTTTTCAGTGGTCTATAATTACTGGCACAGTTTATAATTTCTGCAGCAATGAGTGGAAGTGTTATATGTGATGTATTTATTGGTAGGACATCTTTATTTTCGACACCCAAAAAACAATTACCTGGAATCGCCTTCTTCATAACCACGGCATCTGGTGCAATCACTGTTATTGTTTGGTTAATAATTTATTTTCCGAGAAATTTTCCTCATCCCAACTCACAATACCACTTCACAACCATTTAACAAAAACAATTTCATTGTGGTTGATAATGTTTCATGTATGGTGCAATATTGAATTATTGTATCATCTTAAAAACCACTACTACTGCCAATTTGACGCATTGAATTTAAATAAGAATGGATTCCCTGCTATCCTTTTTCCTTTCCCTCATCATATTATGAACGATAGCGCTATATTCCAGTTTACTAAATTCATTCTTTAAACATGTAATCAACTGTATCTAGCTAATAGTGTCTACATAATAGTTTTTTGCCATATATCATTTTCTGTACATCGTTTCAAC
Organism: Tipula vernalis; assembly: GCA_958295665.1. Taxonomy (NCBI): domain Eukaryota; kingdom Metazoa; phylum Arthropoda; class Insecta; order Diptera; family Tipulidae; genus Tipula; species Tipula vernalis. The sequence goes on from OY282558.1 coordinate 159,687,482, forward strand.
CTAAGCAAATGGCAGCTTCTTCTACATCCTTACGAGATCCTTTTTCTAATCGTATATTAATCCTCTCCAAAGAATTTTGAATACATTTTTCTACATCCCAAAAAAAAAAGTGTGTGGACCCTGATAGTTACGTCTATCATATTTAGTAATTGAACCATTCACAGCGCTTCCAATATTGGCCAATCAGCTGTCCGAATGTTTGTTAATCAAATTTTGCTTACGTCTTAGCAGCTAGCTGCAACTATTTCCTCCAATTCCAGCTCCTTATCTAATAATTTCGTAAATTTAGATTTATCACTTTCAACAGAACTGGGTCTATGTAAAAGACATCTCAACTTGTCAAACATATTAAAAGTAAAATCATTTATCAACAGTGACTTTGATGTCAGTGACTTTAGATCTTTGAATAAAGTGTTTAATATTGATGATTTTTTTAAAAATCTTTCAGCAGCTATTCAAAAGCTTAATGTTGTAGTTACGAGTAAATTAAACTTTAAAACACCCTGGATTAACAATTTAAGCATTACGAAGAACCGTGATAATGTCGACAATAATTCAAATTGTTACGTAAAAAATCATTATTCGTATATTAATAAGATGACTTGAGATTTCAAGTGCCATTAATTCTAGAAAACTTTGGTCAGTTCTTAATAATACAGGGAAATGTATGCACTGAACTTGTATTAATTGGTAGCTCTATCACCAATCGTGAAATAATTTGTAATGAATTAAATAAATGGTTTAACTCGCATCACTATCGTATTAACTGTAATTATAGTATTTCTGTGCCCTTCAAAATGCATCATACTAATTCATATAATGGTCCATAATTCATCTAAAAGATATTCAACTAACTTTTCCCCTTTGCTGGTTAAATTGATAAAAATTGCGTTTGATTTAGGTGTATTTTCGTTATCATTAGCCCATGCCAAATTTCATTTAACAATTTCAATTTTATTTAATGCCAGCAAATTCATTGAACATATAGTTTCAAAACTCCTCAGTAGTTTTCTAGCGGCAAATTTTGCAACTAGCAATAATCAATTTTAGTTTATTGAAAGTTCTATAGTACTACTATGGCATGTATTCATCTTGTAACTTATGTGTAGAAAAACCTTAGTAAAGGAAAAGTTGTTTAAGCGTTTCTTATTGATCTCAGAAAAGCATTTGACATTATAATCACGAATTACTATTTTACAAACTTTCACTGGTTGGTGTATCAGCTAATGATTTAACTTTTCTTAAACTCTGATAGTTAATCGTATACAAAGTGTTAGTATTGCAGATGAAAGTAGCTGTTTTTCTGAAATGCGGTACCAGTCTGCCGCAAAGATCGATTCTTGGGCCCCGCCTTTTTAATTTTTTTATTACGGATTGTTTCTGTCTACCATTTAAGGGGTAACTTTAATTGGGCGCTGATGATATGTACATTTTATATTCAGAACAGGACTACAGTACGCCTTAATCCACAATACAATAGGATCTAGACCTATTAAGGCTGCTAAATAATACTTTATCTTGAAATCTAAACAAATCCCACTCTAAAAAGACTCTTGTTGCCACACCTAACATTGTTCTTCAAGTCAATGGAACCGTTATTTCGTCTTGAGCTTAACAGCCTTCTAACCTGGAATTACCACCTACATGCATCTGTTACCAAGTATCAGCCCATTTTTATTTGTCTTTCAAAAATTGAGGCTTTACTTAAACTCTGAAATGTTGTGGCATATTTATTATGCGTTTGTATAGTATCGATTAAATGATTTAAGCCTATTGCGAATGATTACATGTTGGATGCAGTTCAAATTTGTCAGAATAAAATTAGAAGTTTTTTTAGTCATACAAATTTTTATTGTTCGCCATAGGAATCCATAGTAAATATGATGTTTTTTAGCTTAAATTTTTTCAATGAAAACATCAAAAATATTATAAATTGTTTATATAAATGTTTTCTACATACCTTTAACAACAACTTACAAGAAGGCTATATTGGTATTAAATAAATATTAATTGCAGAAATATTAAAATTAAATTATTTCTAAAATATATTTTTCGAACTTTCATTTTGAAAAATACACCAAAGTTGTCTCTGACGAATTAAAACAATACTTGCTAAATTTATCTTTAGTTTTACTAGTGTACAACAGATGTCTTGTTTTGCTTTTCCTCCAGGTGGTAATTTTTGGTACAGTTTTACCAAATTTTTACTGCCATCACTGCCATCTATGTAATGTATATCGACTTAGTCACCACACAGTTCATAGTAAGCTTTTATTTTAATTTTACCATAATTATGTTATTATGAAAATTTTATAAATTTTGTTATAAATAAATTAATTATTACAAGAAATTGAAAACGATTTCCTTAAATGATTCTCATATATGTTGAAATTCAAGCTATTATGAAAATATCTCAGAGATTTGAAAATTTGTCTTAGATAAAAGGTGATTTTCTATACGTTTTATGTGTTAAAGTTTCGATGGAAAGTTTAGATTTTCTCTTCGTTTCTAATTCCTTTATAAAAGCTTCGTTTTTGGCATAATCTGCAAAGCTTCGTTTTTGGCATAATAAGCTTTCTTTGTAGAAAATATTTCTTGGAGCAATTCTTTTTCATCTTTTTGTCGCTGTCTTTAATTTTTTATATTTTGATATCCTGAAAATTTATTTTCATTGCACTTCGCAGTTTCATTCCTTATTATTCGTGAGTACTATTGAAGAAGTTCGAAAGCAATACCTCTATGTGATAACAATTTTATTATACTTGAATAATTTGATTAATTTTGACTTATTTTTAGGAATTCGGTTTGGCGCATAAATCGCTTGGCTCGGTTGGGCCCATTTGACATGCATTAATGCTCCTTTTTCATATTTTTAAATTTTTTTTGAGAAAGTTGTAAAATCGTGTTGCAAACTTGTATTTGTACTGAAAATCCGTCATTTTTTATGCAAGCAATGTTTGCATTCCATTTGAAGACCAGCCACCACTCAAGATAATAATGCGGGAGAGTATACCAACGGGGCAATCTCACTTCATCACCATACCATAAATAAATACTTAACCAGATGGACAAGTTTCACGGAAACAAAATGTAGCTGAAATAAAATATACAAATTTTAAAGGGGAAATGTTTGTGACTCGAACGAAAGGCTATATAGGATCGTCCAAATATTAATTATCTCTTTTCTTCCTACAGCATTTAGATTACGAAAAAAAAAAAATTAAATGAATCTATAGAAACGAAAAGCAAAAAATAAATATAAACATAAACAATTTACAAGAGGAGAAAATAAAATAAAATATATTTGTGCATTTTGCGTTAGGGTTTGTAGTCTTTATGAATGAAAAAGGTGTACTTTGTTGGCGAATTGGTGTTTTTTATTATAGATTGATGCGAATGTTTGTATGTCTCGCCGAAACTAAATAATACGCTATTCCTTTTCTTCTTGCACAAGAATTTTTAAAAACAAACAATAATTATTGAAATTTTTAGGACAGCCTGCCTAGCCATAGATGAAATGAAAACATACAAAAATGCAATATAACTAAGTAAAATTTTGTCTATTGTGAAAATACATTATCGAGTTCAATAGAAAGGCGTATCGAAATCTTGATTTTCAAAATCTCGGTTTTCCAAAATCTCGGTTTTCCAAAATCTCCGTTTTCCAAAATCTCGGTTTTTTAAATCTCGTTTTAAAAAATTCGATTTTAAAAATCTTGGTTTTGCTGACAAAACAATTATCCTGTTTTTTTTTTTAAATTTTGGTTTATATTTTTTCTATTGTAGCTATATGTTTAAATATTTTGCTATTAACGGTTATTGGATGGTTTTTAATATGTTTAGTTAATTATATTTGCTGGTATTTTTGGAAGCGTATTGAAATCATGATTCTCAAAATCTTGATGTTATCAAAATGTTGGCTTTTATCTTGGTTTTTTGAATACTTTAAAATTAAATTCCTCATTTTTCAGAATTTAGAAAAAGGATGATTTTGAAAACCAAGATTTTTTCAACGAAGATTTAGTGGGTTGGGTACGAAATCTTGGTTTTTGCCAAAAATCTTTGATTTTCAAAATCTTTAATTTTTCAAATCTTTGTTTTCAAATTCTTGGTTTACAAAAATAAAAATATTTTCGGTTAAAAGCATTATTCTTCGATTTTAAAAAAATTGTAGAGGCTAAAGGCTTCGGTAACTCTCACGGACACGTGGAAGGTCGCTGCGCTCTCCCCCCCGCTTCCCTCTCCGAGGGGCTTTAGATTTGATCTTTGGGGGATGTAGGAGCCGGGATCAGCAAACATGTAGCACTCCGTGCCGCATTTAGGAGCGGATTATATAGAATTTATTAATCACACTTACTAAAAAGAAAAATAATTATTTATTACACTATTTGTTAGGCAAGATTTTGTAATTGCAAGATTTGGTGAGAAACCAATATTTAAAAAAAGCCAAGATTTTCTTATCTGAAAATCCAAGATTTTAAAAGCCAAGATTTTGAACAACCAATATCAAAATTTTGAAAAATTTATAAAAGGTTTGCAATTGACGATTAAGGCTCATTTAATGTTGTTCGACTATTTAAATGAGGGAAAGGTGGCTATAATTTCACCCCCACCAGTCACAATATTGGCATTCATTTCGCTAATATTTTATCAATGAAAATTTTGTACAATTCACCAATTTCAAATTGTGTTCCATATGAATGTAGCATTTTGGATGTATATTGGAACGCATTTCGAGAGGACTACAAAGCAAATCTCAAGAGTTCTCGAATATCAGAACATAATGATAATGGCAGAATTGACAACTTGATTGGTAATGCGCATATCCCTTAATTAAAAGGAAATGCAATACTCTATTTCGCTGGGTACCGTACTTATAAGGCCATTAACTGTCAAAAATGCACTCAAAGACTATTAAAATCTGAGGAAGAAAGCACCATTACAATAACGGAAGCATTTTTACATGAGAAATTTTTAAAAAAAAATGTCATACTTTATGGAGCTTTAAATGCGCCAACTTTAGATTATGAAGAAATAGCTCGTATTATTATACAAATATTTGAGATATGCTATAAGACAGAATGCCACTTTTCCAATAGTTGTGAAAAAAATTACTGAAAAATGCATTCTCAAAATTAGGTTTTTGCAACCATCCATTTTCGTCGAAGAGAACGATCAATGTATAAGTCACATTAAAAAGTTGGTCTCATGTTTTATTTTAGTCTAAGGAGGAACTGTAAGTGGTCTGTCCTAAACAGAGAATTCGATAAACCTCAAAAACGACCTAAGAAGGCCAAATCGCACTCATCTACAGGCTCGAACAAATTAAAAATTTTAAAAACTTACAAAAATAAACGTGACATTTTATTAAAAAATTTTGTTAATTCCTCAAAATTCAAAATCGAAAAATTTAACAAAACAAATAAGTTTATGTCGAATTTGTATACCCACTGGGAAAGTGGCAAGAAATGCATACAACTTGCTAGTTTTTTAAAAACTGAATATCTACAACAAATCATTTTTATTTGTTGATGCAATTCGTTTAGAATTGCTATATATATATATAACCTAATAACCTATAACCTAATCCATTTAACATAATTTTCAATATTTCCCGAGAAAATTTTCATCAAAACCAGTTATCTTAAATCTAGAAAAAAAAAATTAAATAACAAAAGCACTTTATCTCTAAATATTCTGTACCCAGTCAGAATTATATAAATTTGGAAAAAACTAGTTTTTTTTTTTTAATTATTTAGTTTTTTGCAATAGTTAGCTAATTTTAATTAAACATACCAAATTATCGAAAAATTTTTGTTTAACGAAAACACGATATGTTCAGATACCGAAACTTAAGTTGTTTAAAGATAAATGTGAATAAATTTATATCAGCACTTATCAAGTTTAGGTAACACAATATTTCGACTAACAAATCAGATCTCTTAGTATTTGTTGAAATAAAGCTTTATTTTAGGTTGTTGTTCGGTTTTAATTAGTGAAGATTACGTAAAATTGGTATTAAAATTCAATGTAATTAACAGCTTTATTACATGCAATACGTTACGTAACACAAATTATCTCAAAAAATATTTACACAAACTTTAAATGCGAGTACCTAACATTTTGTTTTTTGCAGATATCCTGTTTTTTTTTTTGATTCCAATGAAATTTGCAACGACCACAATCAGAGCCTTCTAGAGTATAGAGCCATAATCATAATGACGTATTTTTTAGAAATTTTTTTAGTGGTATAACTTTTCATTGATTTCCATAGGAATCCATAGTAAAAATGGTATTTTTTACCTTCAAGTTTTTCAATGAAAAAAGCTAAAATATTATAAAATGTTTATATAAATGTTTTCTACATACCTTGAACAACAACCTTCAAGAAGACTATATTGTTATTGAATAAATATTAATTGCAGAAATATTAAAATTAAACTATGCCTGAAATATATTTTTCGAATTTCCATTTTGAAAAATAAATCAAAGTTGGCTCTGATGAATTAAAATAATACTTGCTAAATTTATCTTTAGTTTTACTAGTGTACGTAAGATGTCTAAAATATTTGCAGAAAAATACGACAAAAAATTATTTAGTCACAAAATTATCACTCGTACTTAATATTTTGTGAATTTGTTTTGCTTTTCCTACAATTTTTTTACTTGAAATTGCCTCAGGTGGTAATTTTTGGTACAATTTTACCAATTTTTTACGGCCATCACTCCCATCTATGTAATGTATATTGACTTAATGACCAAACGAATTATAGTAAGCTTTTATTTTAATTTGACCAGAATGCTGTTGTTATGAGATTTTTTTTATATTTTGGTTTAAATAAATCAATTATTACAAGAAAATGAAAACGATTTACTTAAACGACATTCATATAGGTTGAAATTCAAATATTTATGAAAGTATTTCAGAAATCATACTTAAGAATTTGTAACGTTTTCATTTAAAAATTTGTCTTAGGAAAAAAAGTGATTTCCCATATGTATTGTGTGTTTTACTATGAAAAGTTTGGCTTTTTCCTAGTTTCTAATTCCTTTATAAAAGCTGTGTTTTCTAGACTATGGCTTTGTATAATCAAGGTGGCTTTGCCACATTACAAAAAATATTGTTTCAATTATTGTACGATTCATAAAACAAGAAGCAAATTTTAAGTTTTTTTTTTATTTAAACTACAATAATTATTTATTTTCAAGAAGGATAGAAGTATGTGTAATTCTGTTCGTGTGTGTAATATCTGAAAAATCCTAATGAAAACATTCTCAACACAATGATATTTTGTAAACAAAATCAGCTGATGTAGGTACTTTTTTTGTTGTTGTTTTTTTATAAATCGTTTTGTTATAGTGTTTGTAAACTGTATAGTGTTGGTTGTTCATGCCCCATGTGTCTTTTATACGAATTACAATTTCCGAACGTTTTGATGAATTTTGACAGATGTCCGCATGTGGAAAATGAATGTGGAATTCGAAAATAGGACCCCCTGTTCATTCAAATTCGTTCAAGTTTATTATCATTTCCTTATACCCAATAAAAGAATTATCGTTTTTATTACATATTTTGTTTATCTAGCATACGAGTTGTATTAAATGGGTTGGCTACATAATCTCGGTTTTCAAAATCTCGGCTTTCAAAATCTCGGTTTTCAAGATCTCGGTTTTCAAGATCTCAGTTTTCAACATTTCGGTTTTCAAAATCTCGATTTTGAAAACCTCGTTTCTCAAATGCTCGGTTTTGAAAAATAAATTTTTATTAATTCGAGCCGCCCGAACTAACAAAATTTTATTTTTCAAAATCAAGCTTTTGAGATCAGGATTTATATCGTTTGCGATTATGTATCTCTCTTGTTACGGGTTGCGAATTTGTGTGTTTATGTTATGTGTATGTGGATGTGTATATATTTGTATGTGTGGTTGGGTACTAAATCTTGGTTGAAAAAATCTTGGTTTTCAAAATCATCCTTTTTCTAAATTCTGAAAAATGGGGATTTTTCATTTTAAAACGAAAATAACTGAAAATTATATATTCTGGAAAATGAGGAATTTAATTTTAAAGTTCTCAAAAAACCAAGATTTTCTAAAAGCCACCATTTTGATAACATCAAGATTTTGAGAATCATAATTTCAATACGCTCCCAAAAATACCAGTAAATTTAATTAACTAAAATTATTAAAAACCATCCAATAAGCGTTAATAACAAAATATTTAGACATACAATAGAAAAAATAAAAACCAAAATTTAAAAAAAAAAATGTCTCGTCAGCAAAACCAAGATTTTTAAAACCGAAATTTTTAAAACGAGATTTAAAAAAGCGAGATTTTGAAAACCGAGCTTTTGAAAAACCGAGATTTTGTAGAACCAAGATTTTAAAAACCGAGATTTCGATAAGCCTCCCTATTAAATTCGCTAATGTTTTTTCACAACACACAAAGTTTTACTTATAATTGCATTTGTATATGTTTTCATTTCATCTATGGCTACGCAGGCCGTTCTAAAAATTTCAATAATTATTGTTTGTTTATAAAAATTCTTGTGCAAGAAGAAAAGGAATAGCGTATTATGTACTTTCGGTGATACATACAGTCCTCGCCACAATTGTTTGTACCTCACAGAAATTTCATATTGATCTAATTAAAAACTAAGAATTTGAAGAGTACTATTTAATCCAAAAACTTTATTTGCCATTTTTCTTGTTATTTAATGATAATTTATATAAAACAATAAAAATTTATAAAACGAGTTCAGTTAATTAGATATAAACGAAAATTAAAATGTCAAAATTGTTCAATATGGAAAAAATCTAAATAAAATAGTAAATCAAATAAATTTAAGATTATTTTTTGCTAATTAAATAATGATATAGTCACTCATGTTTTGTATGCAGATAGTCTCGTTCGAGTCAGAAACATTTCCCCTTTAAAATTTGTATATTTTATTTCAACTACATTTTGTTTCCGCGAAACTTGTTTATCTGGTTAAGTATTTATTTGTGACCATACCATGTATGGGTGACGAAGTCTGATGCTACCGAGTTATTACGAAGGATAAACGATGTGGTTTGATGGAAACCGGGCAAAGGTGGTATACTTAACAAGTTCTGTACAATCAAGAGGCCAATTCACGATAAAACACTGGGATCAAAAGGTATAGTAAGACTTGTGACGGAATGGCCTTCAAACCTTCTTCGATTCGGCTTAGTTTCGAGAACGATATGTCAATCCAAGATTTTTGAGCACCAAGTCATTTACTTCCTTGACGAGGTATTCATCGATAGACGTTGAAGGAAGGCAATGACGTTCATCGTCTTCAACGTGTTCTATGACTTCTTTAACAACTTTTACTAATCAAACGTACTCGTTCTGAACAGTGCATTTCCAATATTTCCAACGTTTTGGAAGCCGAAATTTCATTTTTAAAGCAAAATTTTAATTTTATGCAACTTCTTTGCCTTCTTTGCTTTTTAAAAAATCGAATGAAAGTAAGCAAGCGTATTTGCTGGTAGGGTGCTACCAATCAAAGAAAAACATCTAATCGTCTGGATAAGCCCGTACAATTTAAATGGAAAAGTCTTACAACTTATTAATCATAGTAGTATGTAGTACCTACATATGTGTCAGAAATAAAAAAAAAAAAATAATAAAAAAATAAAGATAAAAATAAAATTAAAATAAAAATAAAAATAAAAATAAAAATAAAAATAAAAATAAAAATAAAAATAAAAATAAAAATAAAAATAAAAATAAAAATAAAAATAAAAATAAAAATAAAAATAAAAATAAAAATAAAAATAAAAATAAAAATAAAAATAAAAATAAAAATAAAAATAAAAATAAAAATAAAAATAAAAATAAAAATAAAAATAAAAATAAAAATAAAAATAAAAATAAAAATAAAAATAAAAATAAAAATAAAAATAAAAATAAAAATAAAAATAAAAATAAAAATAAAAATAAAAATAAAAATAAAAATAAAAATAAAAATAAAAATAAAAATAAAAATAAAAATAAAAATAAAAATAAAAATAAAAATAAAAATAAAAATAAAAATAAAAATAAAAATAAAAATAAAAATAAAAATAAAAATAAAAATAAAAATAAAAATAAAAATAAAAATAAAAATAAAAATAAAAATAAAAATAAAAATAAAAATAAAAATAAAAATAAAAATAAAAATAAAAATAAAAATAAAAATAAAAATAAAAATAAAAATAAAAATAAAAATAAAAATAAAAATAAAAATAAAAATAAAAATAAAAATAAAAATAAAAATAAAAATAAAAATAAAAATAAAAATAAAAATAAAAATAAAAATAAAAATTAAAATTAAAATTAAAATTAAAATTAAAATTAAAATTAAAATTAAAATTAAAATAAAAATAAAAATAAATATAAAAATAAAAATAAAAATAAAAATAAAAATAAAAATAAAAATAAAAATAAAAATAAAAATAAAAATAAAAATAAAAATAAAAATAAAAATAAAAATAAAAATAAAAATAAAAATATAAATAAAAATAAAAATAAAAATAAAAATAAAAATAAAAAGAAAAAGAAAAAGAAAAAGAAAAAGAAAAAGAAAAAGAAAAAGAAAAATAAAAAGAAAAAGAAAAAGAAAAAGAAAAAGAAAAAGAAAAAGAAAAAGAAAAAGAAAAAGAAAAAGAAAAATAAAAATAAAAATAAAAATAAAAATAAACAAATAAAAATAAAAATAAAAATAAACAAATAAAAATAGAAATAGAAAAGGAAATAAAAATTAAAATTAAAATAAAAGCCAACAATTTTGTAATGCAAATTTGATGCAACTTCTTTAACAAAATCGAAAAATACTCTCATAAAATTTGACACGCAAATGTGAACGAGAATGATTTGTTATGATTTCATTTTTACGTTAATTCTCTTAGAAACGGCTGTTACTTTCCATAAAGCGGCAAGTTAATTATGAATTTATTTACTCATTTGGTACTCTCTGTAAAAATGTATATAAAGCTACAGTGACAGAAAATTTACATTTAGTGAATCAGGGCATTGAATTGTACGGATTTGTGGGGACGATTTTGCAGAACAAGTAAATAAGGTTTTGAAATGTGTGTTAAACATAATACAATACAAGGGTATTAGGCGAGTTCTTCGGTTAATGTCTTTTAAAAGCGTCCCAAATATCTTCTCACTCCCAGACAAGGATTTTTTTCCGAAGGGATAGTAACGGGTACTGTAATTTACAATTTTAATTCCAAATTGAATTTTCAGAATATTTTTATAGTATCATCAGTAAAAATACTGCTCGCACAGATTTAACTATTGTTTAAAAACCTAAGAATTTTATAGTTAAGGCTTTTATTCGAAATATTTTTTGGAAGGAAAACTGTTGTAGAGTAAAGAGGAGATTTCAATTTTAAATTTAAATCGAGATAGACAATAAAGTGATTTAACAATATCGTTTTTATGACATGGTGTTAATCAAAATGCGGCAAAATTCATTTAGAAAATATTTTTACACCAACAAATTTTGACATTTGATTTACTTAAAAACCCTCACTAATAAAATTGATATAACATATCTGTTGTAGGGTAGACATACTAAAATAGGATTTTTAATTTCGAAGCCTGAAACAGAAAAGTCACCAATGTATGAGTAATTTATTGAATTTTGGTTAATACCTTGAATGTTTAGGATTGAGTTGAGGACAAATACTTAATACCTTTCAAGCTTTTAAATTAAGTTTTTCGAATACATATACATGAGAATGACATGAGTTCTGCCGTATTAGTAAAAGAAGTATAAAACACTGCTTTCTATGCTCACATTCAGTAATCTGATTTATTATAGTTATACAATGCAACATCCAATTGTATATACGTATACATTTTAAACTATTCTCGCGTTGACAATTTGATTATTGTCGCCAGGTCAATAAACGACCAATAAATTAAAAACTGTAGTAGTCACTATAAATTTTTTACTGCATCAAAAAAAAATCCAAACTGGAACAACATTCCAAATCAAATAAAAAATGGTTTTTTATTTTATTTCCAGAACATAAATCCGATTATATTTGGATGCTTTTAATCTTTCTGCTGTCTGATAAAATTTGATTGAAATAATATTGCTGCGTAACATTATATAGCTGTACCCCATTCACCACCATAAAATGTATTATGAAGAGAAACGTTAAAAAAAAGCTTTAACCGAAATAAAAAAAGCTCTTTAGTCGAGTGAACCTTTTTTTTTTTTTGTTTTTTAACAGTGAATAATATTAATTCTATTTATTACATATAGTTTTGATTGCAATTATACATTTTAATTTATAATTAATTAATTTCTTAATTTATTTTTATACAAAATAAATTTTATTTAAATTTAAGCTCACATTTATTTACAATAGTAGGTATTAGTATTAGTAGTATATAGTGTTAGTGTCTAAATTTAATTTTTCTTATTTATTTGATAATCAAATAGATTGGGTTTTGGAATAATTATATTTCTTAGTCTAGTAATTAAAAGAGCCTAATCACGAGCCACACTGTGACCATTTACTAATTATTAGCAAAGAATTCATTAATGTTACAATTAATAGTCCTAATAAATAATTATATGGGAATGTTTTGGATGTACCACTATTTTGTGATGACATATCACCTGTAAATGGATCAAACAAAATACCTATGAATATGTATAAGAAGATTTTTTGTTTTATAAATTATCTCTTACCTTGGATTGGCATATACGTATCCTTTTTATCGACCAACTCAGCATCTTGCACTGTAATTTGATCATAAGGAGATTGTATTAGTTTTACATTATTACTTGAGGCAGCTGAAAATACACGGGGTCGCTCTTCTTCTATACTATTTTCAGTTGATTGGGCATATATTTTATGAATCCGGGCAGAACATTTTATCTGGAATTAATAATAATTATTTGAACTTATTATAATTTTGTTGGATCAAATAAATTGTATGCCCCTGCATGACGTTGTATACATACTTTTAATTTTCCCCCAAGAAAATGTTGTTCCGTCACCACGAAATGAATTCCCAATATAGACGATTCTAAATCATGATTTCTACGATCACGATAAGGTTTGTGTGGCCTCACGTGTGCCGTTGCTGCCTAAAAATTAATATTAAAATTCAATTTAAAAGTTCTGATTATATTTACATATTCTATAACAAAAAATTTAAAAAGAAAAAATGAGACACTGTTATAGAAATTATTTTTATCGTTAAATAGGCTTCGTTCCATATACAATACTTACTGGTATATCATTTATAAACCATGTTAAATTTGCGGCCGGCCTTGAATGTTTCGATGTACAATTTCCTCTTAGAATATCACCAATTCGGTAACGGTTTCGTATGCCTGTGATTGATGGCTTGTGTTCTGGAATTTCTGTAAAGATATTTATAGAAAAGGTCGATTTAGAAATGAAACAATTATTTAGAAATTTTCCAACTTTCAGTTTTTACAAGAACCATAAAGAACCATGCGATCCAGTCCCAAATAAGTTCAATACTATTTCAGTAGTGGGAAAAACACATTTCAGATCCCACTTTTGCCTTTTCTATTACAGTGTGAAGTTGAACGTAAACAAAAATGTAGCTAAAGAGTCAATAGAAAGAATCAACCTATCGTATGTTAAATTCTCTCGCAGCTCAAATTAAAAAAAATTTTTAGTGTCTTAGCACTAAATTGGTTTTGAAAATAGCATCTCATGTGAACAAAATCCGAAAACCAGTCGGACGCGATTAAGCTGTATATTTTCCGGTTAAAGTAATAGAAAAGCTAATTGGAACTTTTTTCGTGAAGTGTTAGAGCAAAACATCGTTCTTCAAGTACCAATAAAAAACGCCATACACGTCGAAGAAGAAGTAGAAAGACTAATAGAGAATATACAACCAGCTGCATGGTAAGGTACTCCATTCAGTTAAGTAAATAGCATAAGTGAGAGAGCTTATGGCAACGAAACGAAAAGCACGAAAGTCTGGCAAAAAAATCGAAATACAGAAAATAAAACCGTGTTTAATAACCTATATAAAAAACTGAAACTTACGTCAGAACAGTTAAGGATGAAACATTCAGTACTTAAGTACTTAAGAGAACAACAATTTCGACGGGACCAGTCAGAAATGATATTTGCGAGACACCCAAAAGAAACGTTTCAACCTTTACCAAAGCAAACTGCTGTTAAAAATGTCATTCTAATGGATAAATCTGATGAACTTGAAATACAAACTGTAACCTTATATGAGCTAAAATAGGATATTAAAAATCTAAACACGAAGAAAGCTCCTGGATATAACTACCAAATAAAGCAATACGCAAAATTTTAGATGTAATCAATGCTGTATTTAGGCTAAGGCGGAGACATATTTATACTCTAAACAATATCGAAGATATTTGAAAAACTTCTTCTGAACCAGAGAAAACCACTTAACTGTGGACCAAGTTCATAGAATCATAAATATTATAGAATGTACACTAGCAACGAAAAAGATATGTTCAAGCATTTTTCTGGATGTAGCGCAAACATTTGATCGAGTTTGGCCTAAAGATTGAACTACAAGCTAAAGCGAAACCTTCCCAAACAGAAATATGAAACTCTGCGATCATATATAACTAACAGGCGCTTCCGTGTAGAGTAAACCATGGTAGCGTATTGGGTCCCATTTTGCACCTCCTTTATACTCGGGACATACCACCAATGAAAGATTCAACTATAGCAACTTATGCTGATGATACTGCAATTTTGGCAGCAGGGAATAATGTAGTAGAAGCTACAAATAAACTTCAAACATCGATTACACAGTCAGCAACTGAATGAAAAAATGAATAGTTAATTTTAACGAAGCCGGATATTCCATGTGAGTTTTACTAATAAAACCAATTCTAACAGAATCCCAATCATAATCAACACTAAACAAGTTACTTATGCGAATACGGTGAAATATCTATATTTATGACATTGGTATGGATAAAGAGCATGTAAAACCACCCCAAAAAATATGAAGATGTTGAATTGGAAATATTATTGCGTTTATAAACAATGGTAATGGTTGCAAAACGTTTATAAACAATGGGAATGGTAAAAAAATTAGAAACTGGGTTTCTGCTTCAAAGAAAACAATGAAAATGTTTTTTGTATCGAATAGTTACTAGACATGATTAATGGATTTGTTAAGTGAATTCCAAACGTAAAAAAGCTTGGCTGAACCCTGTTGAGCTCTGTATCCGGTGGGATCAGAAAGGTGTGGAATCAGTCGTCTCTTTTTGAACAGCGGTTCAGTTCAATCGCAGAGATCGAAAATTGGCTTAATGATTGGATCGTCTTCAAAGACCAGGATTTGTTCGAAAAGGGACACTTTTAATAAATAATCCTTTCATTTCTTAAACAAGCAAATGAATTTTATTATAACAAAAACGGACGGAGTCATTCATATTCACACAACCAATATTTCTCATTAATTTTAGTAATTTTAAAAACGAAATTTGTGAACTATTTTAGTTTTAGCACTAGTTTTAACTATTATAATTTTAAGTGAAAATATATTGTAAATTTTAAAAATGAAATTTATAATTCTTTTAATTTTAACAATTTTGAAAAAGCATGTAATAAAAAATCAATATTATTTCTCATTAATTTTGTGAACATTAATTTAAGGATAAAATTTAATTAATTTTATATATTTCAAGTGAAAATTTAATTAAATATTTTTTCTCATTCAAACATTGTAATTTTTTCAAATTTATTTTCATTTCAAAACTCAAAAAAATTAACAATTTGAAAAATGAAATTTATGTATAATCATATTTCTCGTTAATTAATTTAAAATATTAAAATGACCATACAGATGTTTTTTCCTCGTGCACGATATTTTAGGGTGCGATAAAGCAGTAAATCTTGTTAGATAAAAAAACTACATGTATGGTGGAAACCCAAAAATTACCAAAATATGGCTAAAGCAAAAAAGAACTAAAGTATTGTTCTAGCTAGTTATGGAGAATTGTTCTAACTAGTTATGGAGAAAATTATCTAGAAATTCGTCAAGCTTCTGAAAAAAATTACTTTGTACCTAGAAATTGCGTAAAACTGTTGTAATTGTTTAAAAGTTATGTATACCTTTCAAAATAACCGTATTAACAATTGGTTATTGATTTTTTGATACATACATTTACAAGCACATCGTAGCTCTCCATCCACCACAGTTTCTTTAATAATCACTACCAAAGCTCTTCTAATTGAGTTTTTCTTTCTTTACAAATTGAGAAAATTCATAGTTGTTGGAAAAAAAATTTATTGATTATTAGATTATTTTATTTCTATAAAATTTTGCCAATATTTCGGACTTGACGACCATTTTCAATGCTTTATAAAATATTTTCTCTTTAATACTTTCACGATTCAAAACTAAAAATGTACGAATGGGAAACTTTCACTTAAAACTGAGAAAATGAAGAAAAGTTCAAAAATTTAATTTTTTGTTAAATATAAAAAAATCATAAATTCATTTTTCAAATTTAAAAACTAAAATGTCTAAATAAGAAATAATATTTATATAATTTTTGGCTAAATTCTAAAACGTAAACTTACGAACTAGTGAATTTCCATAATTTTATATTTATCATTTTTAATTTTCCCAATATCTAAATTCCTTCATTTTTAAAATGTTAAATTTCTAGGGCACTGCATTCCTTAATTTCATAATTTCTGTTATTTATTTATAAATTTTTGATGTGCTAAATTTCTAAATTACTATATTACCAATTTTACACTGCTAATATCTTCAACCGCTAACTCTTTACTACGGAGTCAACGGAGTAGTGGCTACAAAAATTAAAGTCACAAGTTTTATTCTCATTATTTTTGTTGCCGATTTTTTTTTTTTTAAATTTCGTACATATATACGATATTTTCGAAATTAAGTTGGATGTGTCGGATGGAAAAATTAAGTTGGATCTGTCGAATGAAAATTCCATCCAACAGAATTGTTGTCGGACGATATTTCATCATTTATGTTATGAATTTCATATGCTAAACGACTAAATGACTTCGAATTCCGTATGGTATATTTATGAATGAGAAAATTTTGTGTCTTTATGAAAATCTATAACCAACTAAAATATTAAATAATTAAAATTTCCTTTTTAAAAAAGGCACAAATAAATTTTAAAATGAAAACAACAAAACAAAAATCAAAAAATAGGATGGTAAGTTTGATCGTCTGTAGATAATATCCAATTTGGTTAGCCCGACTGTCGTTCCAACTAGTTGGATCGTGTATAGCGCTCTTACAAATCATCAAAGGTTTATAAATACGAAAATTGCTACTATAAGAGGAGCTATAGTTTTAGTAACGACTATAGATTATGAAATAAGTTCATTAATCTTTCGCGAGGCTAGCGAACCCCTTTTAATACAAAAACGTTTGTTTACGTTTTTTTATATGAAGTTTTGCTAAAACCAGTTATAATAAAATTGAGATAATTCGAAAATAAAATACCATCATATGTAATTTAAAGTAATAATAATAGTTTACAATAGATTAGTACATGTATTTTGAAAAGAAAATAATCCACAACCCTTCAATATCAATTGAAACGATAAATTAAAACAGCTTATTTTGACATATTTACAGCTGATTTACCAACCAAAGTTATTACTAAATTTATATTTTTCGATGCAACTTACCAACTCTTTATTTGCTATTTTGAAATAAAAAATTTTGCTTAAACCCTATATTTTGTTTGCTTTTTAGTTTTCTTAGATTGTTAAGGGTCAACGAATTATTTAATTTAAACAAAACATGTTAAATAGCATTTTAAATTTTTAATATACAGTCGATGCTCAAATTATTACAACCGCTTTGTAGAAAAATAGCACCGCGGTTCAAATATTTAGTACACAGGTAAAAATTATTTTTTAAGTATCCAATATATTATTGGTACTTTAGATATAATGTTACTTGTGTACTAAATATTATAAGCGCTAAATTTAACATGTACTAATTTGTACTAAATTATTATCATTTTTTAAAAGCTGTAACACCCTCAGAGCTGCTTCTAAAAAATGAAAATTTAAATTAACAATTTTCAAATTTTATTGGACTTGTTTTTACCGAAAATCTATCTAAAAATTTACTAAATGATGATCAGTGATGTACTAAAACAAGGTCTATAAATTCGGACCTTAAATATCACATGCGAATTTAAAAATAATAAATAACACGGATTGCCAAGGAGGATTGAATCTAGTACTTCAATTTAGTATGATGTAAACCTACTACACAGACTACACAGTTACTTTGCAAAGATACTGACCCAGTAGTAAAGAGAGAGCGTATAAAGAAAATGTTGTATTTTTTAGTACTGAATATTTCTGGTGATGAACTTGGCTGCGTGTAATAAACTAATTCTACAAAATTATTCTTTTGAAATCGCACTCAACTCTCCAGAGCCAATATTGGCCATTGCCAACAATGATGACAAAGGTTTAGCTAG
Source organism: Tipula vernalis (assembly GCA_958295665.1). Classification (NCBI taxonomy): domain Eukaryota; kingdom Metazoa; phylum Arthropoda; class Insecta; order Diptera; family Tipulidae; genus Tipula; species Tipula vernalis. The sequence goes on from OY282558.1 coordinate 159,705,991, forward strand.
CACTTCAGCAAAAATTTAGAGAGCTTGGTTAGAATTTTTAAAGCATCCACCGTAGAATCCTGATTTTTCATCGTCAGACCATTATTTGTTTCTTTCAATTTAGAACTCAACACAGTACACAAAAATCAAAATAATTTTATAGTAACAGGAAAATGAGGATAAGTTGTTATAGGCATTTAATTCAATAAAGTTATAAAAACAGAAATAATAAAAAAAATGGAGGTGTGAGCAACATATGACCTTCATTTACGAACCGGGAATTTTAAGAAACTTATTTCGCAAAGTTCTACCAAATTTATTGTTTTGTTTTTCTTTTCTAAAAATTTATTTTTTTTGTTACGTTGTGTATTAAATCGTCTTTTCTGTAAACCTGATGTTTTTTGAGATATTTGTAAAATAAATCTCCTGGCCACGGAAGTGGTCCATTTGTGCTAAAATTCACTGGGACCTCCCAATTTATGAAAAAAGCTTTAATATACAGTTTCAGTTCTGATTGGTAAAAAAATCTGGGCTGTAGAGGGACACAGACTGGCACACAGATAACAAAATAAAATAAATCTCCAAAAATCTCAAGGTACAAGGTAAAGGAATTTTTAAATTACTATGCCACTTCGTTATTATCGAAGTCTCTAAACCTAAAAATTTCTTGAATAAAAAATTTCTAAAGTTCTATGTCTAAATTGGTAAGTTTGAAAGTTTGAAAATTTCTGGGTAACCAAATTTCTAAATAACCTAATTAAGTTATCTAATCTTAAAATTCAATTTTTTTTAAATTTTCAAAATTATAAATTTGATGAAGCAAACATGATAAGAAACATTATAACCGGTTTTGAGGAGCGGGGTGCGCGCAATGAACAAGCTTTTTAGGCTGAACGCGAAAGTGTTAACGATGAACCATCTAGTTCTACTCGTTGGTGTGCTACTTAATTGGGCATCTCCAGAATATCACTACGACGTAATTTGAAACTTCTTCTGTAGATGCTTCCATACAAAATTCAAGTGGCAGAAGAGTTATAACCGAGGGATGCCAACATTTCGATGACCGAATAATTTAAAAAAAATTCAAATTTCGCTTGGCCACCTCCTCGTTCTCCAGATTTGTTGCTCCTGAACAAACCACAAAACATTCGAAAACTGCAGCAGAATATTCGGAGAGAAATTACAAATTTGATAACAAAATACCTCAGCAAGATCATCCTGTTAAAGTTAGCCGAACGTTTCCAGCCGAAAGTAAAAAGTCGATAATGCAGATTATTTTATTTCAGCCGAAAATAAATCAGCTTCTAGAGTGTTATGTCTGAATATGGATTGCATTGATGTGACTAGTCAATAGCTATCGCAGGAAAAAAAGTCTGTTCAAGTTTCCCGTGGGAAATCTCGGGAAATTTGATTTTCCAAAAATTATTAGAAAATTTGTATAAAATCAGCCTATAGAGTGTTATGTCTGGAGATGCATTGCATTGATGTGACTTGTCACCAGCTACCGCAGGAAAAAAATTAAGTTCAAGTTTCCCGTGGGAAATCTCGGAAAATTCGATTTTCCAAAAATTATTAGAAAATTTGTATAAATCAGCGTCTAGAGTGTTATGTTTGGAGATGGATTGCATTGATGTGACTTGTTAATAGCTCCCGCAGGAAAAAAATTTAGTTCAAGTTTCCCATGGGAAATCTCGGAAAATTTGATTTGGCAAAAATTATTAAATTTTTTTTATAAAATTAGCCTCTAGAGTGTCATGTCTGGAGATGGAATGCATTCATGTGACTTGTCAATAATTATAGCAGGAAAAAAATTCAGTACAAGTTTCCCTTGGAAAATCTCGAAAATTCGGTTTTCCAATAATTATTTTTAAAATTTGTGTAAAACCAGCCTCTAGAGTGTTATCTCTGAAGATGGATTGCATTGATGTAATTTGCCAATAGCTATCAAAGGAAAACAATTCAGTTCAATTTGTTCGTGAAATTCTGAGATTTTGATTAAAAATTTTTGAAAATCGAATTTTCCGAGATTTCCCACGGGAAACTTGAACTGAATTTTTTTCCTGCGATAGCTATTGATAAGTCACATCAATGCAATCCATCTCCAGACATAACACTCTACAGGTTGATTTTATATGAATTTTCTAAAACTTTTTGGAAATGGAAATTTCCGAGATTTCCCACAGGAAATTTGAACTGGAACACATCAATTCAATCCATCTCCAGACATTTCCCACCGGAAACTTGAACATAATTTTTTCATTCGATAGCTATTGACAAATCACATAAAAGCGATTCAACTTCAGATATATTCACTCTAGAGGCTGATTTTATTCCAATTTTGTGGATTCTTCTGATTTACCGATATTTTCTACGAATAGGTTAAACAAAGTTTTCCACGTAAGACTATTTACCAAAAATTTATTTAAATCCATATCCATGTATCCTATTTATTTTCGGCTGATAACTACAAAATTTTTTTTTTTTCGGCTGGAATGTTAGTAACATAATCTGCATTATCGACTTTTTACTTCCGACTGGGATTAGACACTCTGCATTACAATTTTTTGCTTTCGGCTGGATTGACACAATCTGCATTATCGACTTTTCACTTTCGGCTGGCAACTTTTGGCTAACTTTAACAGTATAGAAACATCCACTAACTGCCAACAAGAAAATCGAAATCATTTAAGAAAAATTATTTTTCAAACTTACCTTTAAAAAAAATTTTATCAAATTCTTTATAATCTGCAAAAATAAACAAATCAAAAATTTTGAAAATACGAAAGTTATATGTATTTTAAATCAGTCAGTCCAAGTTGACCCACCATTATCATTTTATAAATCTTCAATTTAATTTGTAGATTTCTAACTTCTCAAGTCGCAAAATTCTAAATTTCTTAATTTAAACTTTCCAAAGTTTTAAATTTAAATCTTTTTATATTCTGAATATCCAAATTTCTAAATTGCTTAAGTTCTCAAATTTCAAAATCTTTAATTTCTTAATTTTATATTTTTCAAATTCCTAAATTTCATAATTTTTATAGTTGTTAAATTTTAAAATAATACTTTTCTTAATTTCTAAAGTTTTAAGTTGCAAAGTATCAAAATGTTTAAATTTAAAAACGTCTATATCTTTAAAAGCTTGTTGCTAAATTATATCTACAAATTTCAGAATTCTAAATTTACAATATTAAATATTATAATTTCTAAGTTACTAAATCCCAAAATTCTAGAATTGTAAAATTTTTAAATTTCCAAATTAGAAAATACTAAATTTTAAAATTGCTAAATTCTATTTGTAAATATCAATTTTAATGAATTTCCAAAATCCAAAATTTTTAAATTTTTAAATTTCTTAATTTCTAAAATTCTCAATTTAAAATTTTGTAATAACTAAGCCCTTAGGATAGAAAATCGCTAAATTTCATATTCTTTAAGTGTTAAAATGTTTACTTAGACCTAGGTAGCAACGATCGATTGAATAAATTGCTACTAGTTGGTCGAGATCATTCTGAAGAATATGGTACAAACAGTACCGCTTAGACTTAAGTGACGTTCTAAGAGGTGACACAAGAATTGCTCTTTTGTGTTATTGTACCGTTTTTATGGTCAAGTTGGTAAAATGGTAGGGAATGAAGAATTGACAAATGTATCAGGTTTCGCTTTCAAATTTGCTTCTCCTAATTTAAGTTTGCAGCAAGTTAAAATTCGAGGTTCTTTCTAGAAAACAAAATTGTTGTTAAATCTCAATATGTGCTTAAGTTACTTTTTATGTTCAATTAATCATAACTTCAGACATGTTAAAAGGACAACGAGCTTTTAATACACTTTAAGAGGCGTAATTTTAGACAGATCACACCAAACAAAATATGTAATCTATACTATGCCATTTACATCATCTTTTGTATTGAGCTTTAAATTTTAACAGCACGCTACCTTAATTTCAATAAAATATTTAAGGTTAAAATGGCCAAACAAATTCGGATTCCTAGATTTGGTATATCAACGAAAAATATAGGTAAACGAGGAGGACTTCCCATTGAATATGTTTAGAAGATGTAAAAGAGATAAAGTCAAAGCAGAAGGAATGAAAATAGTGTTTTGCATCTGTTTAGCTGTATGGTTAACTTTGATAAAATTACTGCAGCTGAGAGGCTAACTGAGATGATAAACTTACCTTCCATTAGGTCAGGCTTGTTGTCGACCTTCTCTGTTGGTCAATCATATATCAAGAACTATGCACAATATACACATATAATCGCTAATCCGTCAAAACAAATCGATCGGATAGGAAAGATAAACGAGCATGACGCAATCGATGTTACCCTTAACATTTATGTCATCGATTCCTATAAACGCTGCTAGGCATGAAAACCAAAACCTCTCATATTTACCTAACTGAATTTTTCGAACCTAACTAAATTTTTTTCATCCGACACGTGTCTCCGAAATGTAATAAAACTTTACATTTAGAAACTAACCTTCCTATGGACCAAGAATTATTCCATTGTAAATTTAACTAAGCAGTTCTGAAAGATTTTATTTTACTTCCTTTGAACGAGTATATTAAGACAGTTCAACAATTCCAAATTAAAAAATTACATTATCCAAGGCTTTGTACAATTAACAAAATTAGAGCATAAGCCAAAGTTAACAATTTAAGAAAAAAAAAATATTAACTGATAAAACAAATTTAAATTCCAAAAAAGGTTAAAGGCAAAAACTAAATGTAGAATTTTCAACTTGAATGCATCATCATTTTATTTTACATTTTAAGTATGTCAAACTAATCATAATAATAACCATTAAATATTTTTTTTTTTTTTTGAATATAATTTATATAGAGTGCAACGACGCCAACGACAAACAAAAGAAACAAAACTAAACTCAAAAAAGTTCATCAGAAAAGTTTTACCATTTACGTATGAATATTATCGATAGCAGAACAAAAAAATTCTTTCGGCTAAATTAATAAAAGTTTTATATTTTATTAAACTTATTAGCTCAATAGATAACGACTTACCCACAACTTCTAAGTCACCAGAAAAAATCATTGTATGAAATGATGGTGAATCAGCTGACACCTCACAACTATATCTACCGGATACAGATTTTGATACGGTTTGTAATGTCACTTGACTTTCATTAGACATTGAGTGCTGCAATTAAATGTACAAAAAAAAAGAAAAAATCAATTTATTAAAATATTTATTTCACTATAGATTTAATCAAATAAAATATATTTAAAGCAAAAAAAAAAAAAATGCTTTCCTTCATTTACTACTCGTTTACATAAAATAAATTTCAATTCAACCAACAACAAGAAATGAAACACATTGTGCTTTCTTTTATACACTTAATACATATAACACAAGGAAGAAAAATTTCACCTGGAATAAAGCAAAATAAAATACATTTTCAATAAACATCAAAGTATATTTTTCCCGAAAAACTTGTTTACAAATGTTGAGCTTTTATTTATTTATATTTTTATGCAATATTCTTAAATTAGTATTTATACGTTTTTTTATCCGATCATTTTATCTTCAAATTACGATTACGCAAGGGCCTAGGCGTATCGTATAACGGCAAGGTATCCATATACGAAAATGAATTTTATGTACACGTGGACGAGCTTTTTTGCGAACAAGAACAAAATCGGAGAATTGTATATTGTTTTGACGCTATACGTACACGTAGTCACGTTTATTTGTACGTTTAATGTATAGCTAATACATAATAAAATTAACTTTTATTTTTAAATAGCTTTTTGTGAAAAACAATTATTGATAAATTTCGATTAGTATGGTAAATGGTTCACTTTACTAAAATTGTATTATACTTATGGTGCAAAATAGGTTTGGTCCGATAAAATTGTAAATATCGATTTAGAAAAAGTCGAATGGGTATCAACTGTAAAAAAAATACCGACTGAGAAAATGTCGACTGAGGAAATGTTGATTGAGAAAATAGCAACTGAGGAAATGATGTCTAACAAAATGTCGACTGAGGGCAGACATTATTTTACCAGTGAAATAGTTAATTGAAGTTTTACCAAATTTTTATTCGATACTCTAATTAGTTTTCCGGTATGAATAAATCTCTCAATAGTTTTTAAAAAGTTTGCACGCGAACAAAAATTGACGGGCAAATAATTCCTAGTAATAAAAGAATTTCTCGAGCTTATATTTGCCCTCAAATGAAGCTGAATATCAAAAAATTAAATATGCTCGTAAAAAAAATAGGCGGTATTCGGAAGTTAACAATTTATTGATGAATTGGAAATACCATCCATGTTACAAATGGTTGCAGACAAGAATTTTTTAATTATAGATAAAATATTTAATCGTGGTCGGATTATCATACTCGCACGTTCGGACCAATTCAAAATTGTTTCGCACTCTGCTGAATGAATCAGTTATTTTCAAAATGTTTGTAGGATAAGATATAGCGATAATTATATAGTAATCCCGCGGTCATTTACTGTTTAATGTCAGCGAAAACAGAAAATTGAGTTGTTATTTTTGAAAGTGGTATAAGTCCATTCCTAATAACTATAATTAAAACAACTTTATTTTTGCAAATATTATTGATTATTATGGCTTCAGTGTACACTGCGCTTTAGCAGTATCAACAAAAACAACATTGTTAACAAGATAACGGTATTATTCCTCTGATGAAATGAGCCGTTATTTTTGAAAGTGGCATACAAAACCTATACCAAGCCGTGCTCGTTAATTGATACCTTATTAGACTTCAAGGGACTATATCTGCCTAACGGCTAATACAATTTTTTTTTACTGTGGCCATAAGCCAGCTGTATACATACTTTCTATGACTTTTAAGAATCCTAGTTGGATCTAGAATTTTTATACTTGTGCTTGTGATGGTTTCTTGTACCAGTTCTTGGAATTACAACTTACGTTTAACTATTGCTCCGCTTTTCGTATTGAAAATGTGCAGCTATTGGCTAGAAAACACAAAAAATATCCGTATAAATGTATCCCAAAAAATATTTTTACATGTTATTAACTCGTATATCTTGTAAAAATATTTTTTTGGAATAAATACTGTCACGATAGTTTTTTCGGGATGACATAAAAATAGCATGATAGTTTTTTTCCGGGCTGATACTAAATAATGTCAGGATAGATATATTTTTCTGGGATGACAGGTAAAATATCGTGATATTGTTGTATCACTATATATTAGTGTTGCCAACACACTTTTCTGGGATAATTTTTGGGCTAAGTTCACAGACATTGGATCACCTGCATCAAAAAGCATTCTAGCTGCTTTTAATCAGGACGATATATCCAATTTGTTAAATACGGCAGAAAAAATTCATGAAGTCGAAGGATCACAAGCTTTAGGGGAGGTCAAAAGCATTTCAACCTCCTCTATAGTTTCAACAATCGAGCAATTAATCGACAAAAAGTTTGCACAGTTATCCATTGCTTCACCTTCCCAAGCATTTAATAGGGGCAGCCAACCATTTCGAAATGATCATAGTACAAATCGAAATCTTAATTCACCTCATCGAATCCGATGTAAATGAAATCGAACTCGAAGTAATAGTCAGGTAGCACGGTACCCTTATTACTATTATCATTTCAAATTTGGCGCAAAAGCAAGAAATTTTATGAAACCTTGCGATTTCAAAGATCCTCATAACCAAAAAAAATAGTACCGTCCGCTATTTACGAGGCAAACAGCGGTAACTTATTATCACAGCGTTATGAATAAACGTAGATGTAAGGAAACTAAACTAATATTCTTAATCGATACAGGGGCCGATATATCAAAAGAAACAAAAATCCAGATTACTGTTTAGCCGCAGCTAATGGTTCCAATATTTACGAGTATACATATGGAACTCAGTTACTAAATATAAATTTTGGTTCACGAAGAGTATTTTCGCATTGTTTCGTAATTGCATCCGTTAATCGACCCATTATTGGGGCAGATTTTCTTAGTAGATAATATTCTGTAACAGGTATCACAACATCAGTAGACCCCGACTCCCAAGCATTACAGTATCGAAAATAAATTTGGAGTATTGCTCAAGAATTATCCAATTCTTACTGCATCTCCTGGCTATAGTGCTCCTGTTAAACATAAGGTAGTCCACTATATTCACACAAACGGTCAGTTACCATTCTGTAAACCCCGACATCTAGATGAGAATAAATACGTAATAGCGAAACACGAGTTTCAACATACGATCAATTTGGGAATCTGCCAATATTCATCATCATGCGTATCGTCTCATTTGCATCTCGTTAAAAAGAAAGACAATAATTATTGGAGGCCATGTGGTGATTACCGCCATAACTACACCATTCTGACACTTCGAATTTCGAGGAATGCCTTTTGGGCTAAAAATTGCGGCCCAGTCTTTTCAAAGATTTATCGATGAAGTACTACGATATTTAGATTTCGCTTACGCGTATATTGACTACATTTTGGTAGCCAGCCGTAACGAGGAAGAACATATATGTATATCATTAAGAACAAGTTTCAGCAGTTAAGTGATTTCGATCTTAAAGTGAAAGTTTCAAAATTTGAATTGGGAAAGCAAACTCTCAAATTTCTATCTCACGTTATTTCGAAAAATGGAATAGTGCCTTCTAAGCATCGAGTGGATGCAGTATCTGCTCTTCAACCACCGAAATCTATCAAAGAAATTCAGAAGTTTTTAGGAATGATAAATTATTATCATCGATTTCTTTCGAATATTGCTCCCATCCATACACATTTAGCGGAATTGCATAAACTCCCTATACATAGTAAATCATTTTATTGGTTAGATGATTGTCATGACACGTTTGAACGAGCAAAATTGGCTTTATCTACGGTTACAATGCTAGCTCACCCAATTAGTGATGCAAATCTGAGTGGAACAAAAGATAGTTCGAGTGTGGCCATTGGTGCAGTGTTGCAACAATTTAACCCTGAAGACAATATTTGGGAACCACTTTCGTTTTTCTCTCGAAAGCTGCAAGCAGCAGAAATCCGATATTCTGCGTTTGATCGCGAGTTGTTAGCTGTATACTCATCTAAAAAACATTTCAGGCATCTAGTAGAGGGTCGACATTTTTGTGTGTTTACTGATCACAAACCTTTCGTAACTGCAATAATGTCCAAGACGGAACGAAGCCCTTGCCAAACTAAGCATTTAGAGTAAATAGCACAATCCACCAATAACATTCAACATATCAATAGTAAATATAATTATGTCGCTGATTATCTTTCTCGATCATGTAGCACCGACCGCGCACTAATCGAACATACTGGAACAGATATCGGGAAACTTATTTCTGAGCAAGAAAATGACGATGAACTGAAACCGATCATCTCCAACTCAGATACAAATAAATGGTAAATGGAAAACGTTATTCTTTCAAAATCAGATAACAACATTTGGTGCGAAACTTCATTAGGAAAGAATCGCCCGTATATTCCAAGTTCGATGAGAAAAGACATTTTTGACACTTTGCACAATTTATCACACCCTCATATAGATATTGGGGGAAAAACTGCATAAACTGTCAGAAGTCGAAAGTGTATAGGCATGTAAATTCCTCCATATAGCTTATCGTTCCACCCGAAGGTCGTTTTGAACACATCCACATGGATTTGGTAGGCCCTCTTCCTCCGTCGAATGGTTACATTTATATCTTAACTGTTATTGACAGGTTTACAAGATGGCCCAAGGCATATCCGATAAAGGATGCAACTGCAGCAACTGTTGCTCGAACGTTTATCCGAGAATATATTTCTCGTTTCGGATGCCCGAGTTACGTCCTACGCCTCCACCTATCACTTCCATATCAACGGAAACCAATGCAGCTGCAACATCATAAAGTAAACACAGCCGCAACATAAATATAATCAAATTTATTAATTAAGCATATTTTCTCACAGTAATATTTTATTATCTTAATATTTTGTTTAGTCTCAAAAATCAAAATAAGATTATTCTTCCAATAATATTATTCTGTTAATTGTTTATCTTATTGAACACTTGTGCATTTTGAGTGCATATCTTTTGTATATAATTTTTGTATTTCTTATCCCCGCTTTGCATTATATAAAGTCAAAATTCATAAAGTAAAATCAGAACTATTTTATACTTCAACCTTAAACAACATAACTTCAAACGTAACAAATAAATTTATTACGTTAAAGTGAAACATTAATAAAATCAATTTAATAATAAAAGTTAATAATTAAATAAAGTGATTTTTTTTAATCGACCACAACCTGCAAAACGTAATTGGCGCAGTTGGCAGAGGATATTTTTTAATATCCAAAAGTGAACAGTAAAAATATTTTTTTTTAAATTAAGTGCATTATTCGGGAAAAGAATCCACACTGACAGTATATCAGTGAATAGTGAAAGTGCCGCAAAATAATTGAAAGAAAATTATTAACAATAAGTGAGAAAAGTGAAAGTGAAACGACGGTTTATCGTGACAACAACATTTCATCACGAATTGGAAATTGCTGAACCACTACCTACGTAATGAAGTTGGTGATATTAATCATTGGATGGTGAGTACATTTAATTGATAATAGATGTTCATAAATAAAAAATCCCAAAACCAAATTAATAGTGTAAATAGTTCTCACAATACCACGGTATATGGTATTAAAACTAGAATAGATTTAGAAATAGATAGTATAAGAAAACAAATTGAAAATTTAGAAATAAAAAAAGAATTAAATAGTGAAAAAGTGAAAGTTAAAAAAGTAATTGAAAGTTATAAAGTCATAATGTCGACAGAAAATTTAAATTCGTGTGGTAACACAAATATATATAATTGTCTAAGAATCCCTGATGCTATTAAAGATTTGCCTAGATTTGACGGCAATAGACATACACTGTATGATTTTATAGAAAACATTCAGGAAATATTAGGGTTGTGTACGGAAATCGACGGTGAACCATGCTCAAAAATATTTTTAAGAGCAATTAGAAATACAATAGTTGGCGAAGCCAATGAGGTGTTAAATATGTACGGGACACCACTCGAATGGGAAGCTATTCGGGATAATTTAACAACTCATTATGCTGATAAGCGTAATGAAACAAGCTTAATAAAAGATTTACACAACATTAATCAAGGTAATGATAATGTAGAAAAATACTTTTCCAAAATTATAGATATACAAAGTACTATAATTAAACATATAAAATTAAATGAAACAAATAATATAGTTATAAGAACGAAAAAAGATCTTTATGAAGAAATGTGTCTTAACACATTCCTTTCAGGTTTAAAAGAACCATTAGGATTAATGATTCGGGCAATGCAACCTTAAAATTTAAGTGAAGCATTCACGAATTGCGTGAAAGAACAAAATATGTCATATTTAAAATATAAAAATTATAATTATAGCAATAATCAGTTAATAAATATAGGAAAACCATTTCCTTTTAAACCAAATTTTAACTTAAATACTAACAATAATAGGTTTTAACCTCAATTACATCAAATACCACATTTTAATAAACCCTTCAATAGCCCCGGACCATTTATTAATCAAAACATTCCACAAAGTTATAATAATCCAAGACCATTTGTTAATCAAAATTTTCCTTCAAGAAATTTTAACAGTAATTTTAATCAAGATCAACGCTATAAATTTAATAATAATAATAATTTTAAACCCCAAAACAACAATGTTACAAAAACAGAACCAATGGATATAACATCTAATTTAGATAAATATAGACAACCTACACGGTTTTCCCAACAAAATCCCCAAAGATCTCAATATCATTTCCAAACTTTTGGACCACCTAAAATTCATTCTCAAGAATTATTCCATGCCGAAATCCCTGAAGAATATTCTAACGAAGATGAAATAAATTATCCTAATTCTTATCAGGAAGATGATAATTATTACCCAAGTCTAGATAATCAAGAAATCCACGAAATAAATGACGAGGATTTTCAGCTAGAAGCCTTGGAACCCCAATTGGATATATAAATCTAAATTCGCATCAATCTTTTCTTTTACCATATATAAACATAAAAATTAACCCTACTACACAAATCAAAATGCTAATTGATACAGGATCAAACAAATGTTTTCTAGATCCCAAACATGTACATCCTACACGGATGACTACTATCAAACCAGTAAAAATCAAAACTATATTCAATAATCATGAAATCGATAAACATGTTAAAATCAATGGATTAATGGAGTTTAAAACCCGAGAACCCCTAGAATTTCTAATATTCAAATTTCACAATTATTTCGATGGATTGATAGGCCTCGAAATGATGCAACAATTAGGTATTAAAATTGACCTACAAAAATCTATTTTACAAACTAATAAAGTTAATATCCCTTTAATATTCAAACCCAATTTTATGTCAAAAAATTACGAGTTACAACCTCGTAGTAAACTAGTAACTTCTTTGCCAGTAGACATAGAAAATGGAGATATATATTTAACTCCTATAAAAATTTCGGAACATTTAACCATACCTGAAGGTGTGTATCATAGCAAAGATTGGTACGCAAAAATTGAAGTAATTAATTTTTCTAATCAAGTTCAAAAATTCATAGTTGAACAACCTTTAAAAGTTCAGCCCTTTCAAAATAATTACTTTTCAAATCTCAATTACCATTCTATAGAATCCAAATGTGAAAAACCCAATCAAGACATAGTTAATTTAATTCGAACTCAACATTTAAATTTGGAAGAACAAAAAGCTATTCAAAACTTGTGTAAAAAATATGAGGAAATATTCTTCAAAGAATCTCAAAGACTTACATTCACAAATGAAATCAGACATGAAATCAATTTGAAGGACGAAATACCAACTTTTACCAAAAGTTATAGGTATCCTTACGTCCACAAGGAAGAAGTCAAATAGATAAAATGCTAAAACAAGGTATAATTAGGCCCAGTTATTCACCCTGGTCATCCCCAATCTGGATAGTTCCTAAGAAAGCCGATGCAAGTGGAAAAATAAAATGGAGATTAGTAGTAGATTATCGAAAGTTAAACGAGAAAACTATCGACGACAGGTATCCACTCCCTAGTATAACAGAAATACTCGATAAATTAGGAAAATGCATGTATTTTACTACCCTCGATTTAGCCTCTGGCTTTCACCAAATTGAAATTAGAAAAAACGATATTCCCAAAACAGCATTTTCAGTAGATTATGGCCACTATGAATATATTCGTATGCCATTCGGTTTAAAAAACGCCCCTTCAACATTTCAACGAGTAATGGACAATGTACTCAAAGATCTTCAAGGAAGGATTTGTCTATGTTATATGGACGACATTATAATATTCTCTACCTCATTACAGGAACATATAGAAAGTCTCAATCTAGTATTTAATAAATTAAAACAAGCTAATCTAAAAATACAATTAGATAAATCGGAATTTTTACATTAACAAATCGCATTTTTAGGTCACATAGTTACCCCACAAGGAGTTAAACCTAACCCCGATAAGATTAAAGCAATAATAAATTTCCCCATACCCAAGACGGAAAAACAAATTAAATCATTTTTAGGTTTACTTGGTTATTATCGAAAATTCATTAAAGATTTCTCACAGGTGACTAAACCTTTCACAGAATGTCTTAGAAAAGATAGAAAAATCATATTAGATCAAAATTACATGAATTGTTTTGAAACATGTAAACAACTTCTATGTAATGATCCAATCCTTCAATACCCAGATTTTACCCAACCATTTATCTTAACTACCGATGCAAGCAATGTAGCATTAGGTGCAGTATTATCTCAAGGACCTATAGGAATGGATAAACCTATATGTTATGCTTCAAGAACATTAACTCAAACTGAGCAAAATTACTCAACCATTGAAAAAGAACTTCTAGCAATTATATGGTCAACCAAATATTACAGACCTTACTTGTTTGGAAGAAAATTCAAAATAATTACTGACCAGAAACCACTCACATGGTTATTCTCACTCAAGGAACCAAACTCTAAATTGGTCAGATGGAGACTCAAATTAGAAGAATTTGATTATGAGATAATATATAAGAAAGGATCCCAAAATACAAATGCGGATGCATTATCAAGAATAGAAATCGAACAACTAAACAAATAAACGGAAAGTACATAAAAAGAAAATTAAAAAAGCTATTATTTCAGGTTCATCCGGAAATCCATGACACAGACAATAGAAATAATTAACTTGGACAACGGTAAAGGAATTCTCCCACTTAAAGTATCAGAAGCAAGAATAATCGAAAGTTATTCAAGACTTTTACATATCATAGAATTAGATAACTATGACCACAATATTAAAATTTTATCTCCTAATATTCAATCAATTAATAAGTTAATTTCAAACAACTCATCTCTAAAAACATTATATAAAATACAGATGGAGGTACTCTCATCAAAATTCAACGAACTGACAAGAAATTTAAATCACATTAGACCAAAATACAGACAAAAACGAGGACTTATTGACGGAATAGGAACAGTTATCAAATCAATTACTGGTAACATGGATCATGACGATTATATCGAAATTGGAAACGCGATAGACAAACTATACATTAATCAAGAAACTTTAAAAGACCAATATAACTCTCAAGTACAAATCAATAACAAAATGATAGATATGTAGGTTCAACGAGATTCAGAAATATATTAACGACATACTCGAAAGATAGAATTTGAAATTAAAACAATTGAAAATTATACAGAAAATTTAGTACAATTCTTAAAAATAGATCAGTATTTTTATAAAATCAATTATAATTTAGATACACTTAATAATCATATTTTAGATATAACAGAAACAATAACCTTTGCTAAATTACAAACCATATCTAGGCATTTACTATATAATGAAGAAATAGAATATATACACAATAGATTAGATAGGGATAATGTAAAAATTAAATCAAAAGAAGATATTTATCAGCTATTACAATTACAGGCATATTACAATGAAACTAAATTAATTTTTAGCATCCAAATTCCTTCATTCCATCCTCAAATATTTTCATATTATAAGATTAAACCTATACCTATTAATCAAACACTCATGTTAAAACCAAAATCCCAAATCCTTTTATTAAATGAACATTTATATCAGTACATGTACAAGTCATGCATGAACATCGAACAAATTCAATATTGTGACAACGACAAAATACAATCAGTAGCAGATAATTGTATACCAAACATCATACTAAATAAACCTACAAGTTGCAATTTCACTCAACAACAGTTTGAACCAGAGATCAGCTATTTAGAACCAGAATACCTGTACGTAGCAACACAACAAGAAATACCATTTAATTCAACATGTCAACAACAACAAAAATCGGTTAAAGGAATCAATCTGATTCATTTTACAAATTGCATCATCACTATTAATAATATGGTATATGACAATCCTACTAATGTATATTACGACAAAATCATCTTTATAACACCTTATAATGATATCAATATTTCAAACATTGATATCCAAGTCAATTTACCTACCTTGCAAAATTGGACAATTGCAAATAACAAAGAAATTGAATTACTCCATATCAATAATATTACGCATACTATGCACAAAAGTATAATTTCAGGTACAATGATAATCATCATCATACTTATAGGAGTATACATCATTAGACCATGCATAAAAAGACACAGAAGGAAATCATCAGTGAATATCAACATTCCATTACAACCTATAGAAGACGTCAAGACTTCTAATGATGTCCACAAACGTCGTTTATGGCCATCTCTTAGGGGGGAGAAGTAACGTCCGACGCCTCCACCTATCACTTCCATATCAACGGAAACCAATGCAGCTGCAACATCATAAAGTAAACACAGCCGCAACATAAATATAATCAAATTTATTAATTAAGCATATTTTCTCACAGTAATATTTTATTATCTTAATATTTTGTTTAGTCTCAAAAATCAAAATAAGATTATTCTTCCAATAATATTATTCTGTTAATTGTTTATCTTATTGAACACTTGTGCATTTTGAGTGCATATCTTTTGTATATAATTTTTGTATTTCTTATCCCCGCTTTGCATTATATAAAGTCAAAATTCATAAAGTAAAATCAGAACTATTTTATACTTCAACCTTAAACAACATAACTTCAAACGTAACAAATAAATTTATTACGTTAAAGTGAAACATTAATAAAATCAATTTAATAATAAAAGTTAATAATTAAATAAAGTGATTTTTTTTAATCGACCACAACCTGCAAAACGTAATTCCCGCAAGAAATTACTACGGATCAAGGGGTTCAATTCGAATCCAAACTTTTCGCGGAATTAAATAAAGGTATAGGATGTCACCGAATTAGAACCACAACATACCATCGTGCAAGGAATGGTATGATAGAACGCGTACACAGGCAGCTGAAAGAATCTTTGAAAGCTAGGTGTAACACGGTTAGCTGGACTGATGAATTACCTCTCGTCTTATTGGGAATGGGAACCACTATAAAGGACCATTTGAAACGTTCAGCAGCAGAATTGGTTTATGGACAAGCATTAAAAGTTCCAGGTTAACTCGTAGTGAAATCGCTTACAAATGAAACTGTTAATCCATCAAACGTTAAATGATTTTTAATATGTTTCGAAGATTGTAAGAGACTTCAATCCAATTTCGAACTGATGAGCTTATGATTATGAAAAAATCAATCTTCTCATCAGGCCGCGGTGACTGGACTGATTATACCACAATTTACATTCTATATATACAGAATGTGCTGTGCTTTAAGTACTAGCGAATCGTACTAATACAGATGAATTCTTTTACAATTTTTTTCTTCTTCACGTTGACACTGCTCTGTGTGTAAGCTAATTTTTACCTTTTATTAATTTTTTTGTTGAATGTTAATTAATTCATGTAATTTCTAATATGCTACCGGTGGTTAGACCATTTTAGCATTATCGGATGAGGCTTTCTATGCCGAAAAATTAAAAATATTAAGGGATGTTCTAATTCAAATTGGTTATCCGAGAAGTGTAATTACTAGAGGTATTAGTAAGGCTATCGACAAACGTAACATTTCAGAAAATATTGTGGAAAATACGCGCGAAAATCCAAATTTAATCGTGTCGCGTTGGTTAAAATTTTCTTCGAAAAAATTAAAATTCTTTTACAAAATTATTGGTAGAGCATTTCAAAGTCTCATACTTGTTGGTAGAGCATTTCAAAGTTTGGATATGGTTTTACTCACTAAATTAAAAGACAAAATTCCTATAGAGTCACAATCAAATTTAATATATAAATTAAAATGTTCGTGTGGAAAAGAGTATGTGGATCAAACTAAACAAAATTTAAAAAAACGGATTCGTCAACATATTAACGATTCTACGTATTAGTTTAAATTGTCACACAGCGCTTTATCGAATCATCTACGTGGAAGTAATCACTCATTATCTATAGATGACGCTGATATACTTGATAAGAAGCAAAATCTCAATAAAATATTAATTTTGGAAAGCATTTATATCAAAAAACATCAAAATTTATCTCAAAATTTGTTAAATATCCAGGAAGTGTGAAAGTATTTGTTAAATTATTACGACAACATTTCATAGATCTTCTAAATTTAAATTTGTTTCATTCTAATTGTATAACTTAAACTATTTTTCTGTTAAACTGAGTAATTTCTAAATTTCAAACTGAACTCTAGTTACTTTAGAAAAACATTCGTTATACAGTTTTATATTTTTTTGTTTGAAATTATAGTATAAATTATAACCTTAAAAATGACTGGATGTGCCGTCGAAACGTCGGGTTTTTACATACAAATTGCAATTCTTAGAAACCCTGCTATTACCGCCAAGTTAAGAGTCACTTTGCTACCCCGAGTTCGGAAAATCGTATCCCTTCCAAACTTACAGCCAATCGAATCGGCGTCCATTTTATTAATCATTTAACAATGGTTCAAAAGTTTCTAGAGCAATCCCCTTATATATATGTGGTTCAAAAATAAATTTCTTGTTAAATTCTCATATAATTTTGTGGTTGGGATAAATCAAGTTGCGCTTGATCGCAATTAAAAGTGAATATAAAAAATCCATTCCCATTTTTAAACCATGGTTTGGTATACTTATATACAACAATGGGCTTTTTTGTTAGTTATCTATTAACATGCAATAAACATTTTAAAACTCAAACAAAACAATTGTGTTTGCAATTCATTATATAACAAAGCATAACATCTAATGAATGTATGTAATGCTATTTTGTTGTGTTCATCGGTATTAAAAATATTAATGAACTTTTCAGCAAAGTATTTTTCTCTGCTTCACCGAATATTGTTAGTTACCTCAACAAAAACACAAAATTTTATAATGGGGGTACTCAAATTTAAGGATATACTATTATAGTATTGTATTTAGTAGTTAACAAGTATCAATTTGTTGGGAAACGTATATTCATATATGTATTTGGTTTATGGGTTTGCATGTCGAAAAAAAGTTCACCTTTATAATAACAACAATAACAAAACAAATAAGTTGTATAATCAATTTATGTGGATGTACATACATACACATACGTATGTTTTGAAGTTTCTGTTTATAATAAAATCAAAGGTAGAATTAATATTATTAAACGTGACAGTAGTTTGCATGATGTTTTATTTTTAGATATTATAGACTGCAATACAATTCGTTGTACAATGTACTTACATAAGTAGATTATAACGTTTTTTTTTTAAATATTCATATACATAAATCAATTTAAATTTTATAACGTTATACATTTTTTTTGAATGTATATACGACTGACATTTTACATAATAAAGTGTATAATTGGAACAGGAGACAGCCTGATTATGTCATTCGCGTTTTTTTATGATATACTAATTTTTAATTTGATTGTTTAATGATTGTGATTTTTCTTTTAGAATATATTAAAGATACCGATGACTCTTAGGGGATGCTAAACTTCCGTACAAGACACTTTTTAAATAAACAACAAACCACCTCATCTCCAAACAAAGGTTACAAATTCGTGATAATCTTAATACATTTTTTGTTGCTGTTGTCATTTATTATACATTACATTGTTAACATTAATAATAATAACAATAACAACAAGGAAAAACTGTTATCTATTCTACACAAAAAATAAAAAATTAATTTAGAAAATGTGAAAATCATGTCAATATAGAATATACCATGTACTGTTTAAACTGTATGTATATGCTTTTGTTGTTGTTATTTTGGCCCCAAGAATAATAACTCGTATACTCGTACATGGTTACAGCAACCTAGCTATATTGTACACATTCTCGTACGTAAAATATTTTCATGTAATCATGCAATTTAATATTAGAACACTACACAAAAAAAAAAAAATTTTTTCCTATTGGTTTTTCTATAGACAATAACCCATATAAAGATTTTTATAACACTTACCACAACATGAATACCAGAAAATTGAAATACTTTCATTGCCGGATTCTCCTTTGGTGTATACCGATAAAATTCATGTCTACCTTTGTACCATTTTACCGAATATAAACTATCACCTTCCATATCATAAGTACAAATTAATGTTGCATTTTCACCTTTTTGTACTGCTTTTGGTACAATCACATTAACATCACGTAATGCTTGCACAATTACTGAAATTATATATAAGAAAACGAAAATTTTATAAATATATAGCATTCTTACAAAAAAAAAAAAAAAAAAAAAAAAAAATTAATAATAATAACCATGGTTGGTTAAAAAAAGCTTATAATAATTTTTTTTGACCATTTATCGATTTTTGACGTGGAAAAATTTCACTGTATTCATTCTTGTTTTGATATTTCGTGTTGTACATACACCAAAATAATTTTAGACGTGGAATATTATTTTAAGTCTAATCTCAAATGATTTATGCTTTAAACATTGAGCATTAATACAAGAGGAGGTTTTTCAGTACAACCAGATGGCATACGAAATTTCAAAACCATTTATTTTCTACTGATTTTGTGGATCTATATTTTTTCCTTTTTTAGCATTTTTTAAAAAAAATAAAGCAAAAGAACATTACAGTCCATGGTGGCCAAGCCAAACGAATCTTTTTGACAAATTTTGAATTTTGAATAGAGCAATAAAATTCCGATTAGAAAAAAAAAATCAACTGGACAACGCGGTAATTATTTGTGTATCCCAGAGTTACAGAATTTATCACTGTGGAATGAGAGAAAAAATTAAATTAAACTTCGAATGTGTTCGTATGTGTGTGGTATTTATCCAAGAAAAATGCTGTTAAATTTGGTGAATTACATCTTAGATGATAATATTTTTCAAAAACGATCACCAAAGATACTGCGATCTGACAAAACTCTTCTGAAAGAACGTTGAATGAGCCAAAATTACTCTCGTTCGTTTTGAAAATTTGCTCACATAAAAATGTGTCTAAAATAAAAATGTTACTTTCTTTTAGCCATTTTTATTTACACTCTTGACAATTAATTTTCTTAGAAATGCAATATCCGGCATAGTAAACTATTGCGTTGTCGTTTAGAATATGTAATTCCGCGTTCTCAATGAATTCATCAGATTCGGTAGGAGTTGTATTTCCAATTGTTGATTATTCTAGTTTTAAACTATTTTCATATTGTCTATTTTACGTCCGCGAAAAGTGCCCCTATTTCATGACCTGACGGAAATGTGAAAATGGAAATGTGAAATATATGTGGTTTAAGCATCTTTTAATTTTAATAATTTATTTTATAACTTAATTTTCGTGTGGCCTTGAATTGATTGATAATATAATTCAAGCTACATTATTAACAATTTCATTTTTTAAAACGACAAATGGATAAAAGGAAAAACACGTAACTTGCATAGTTCTAAGCTGCAAAATTGCTTCAAGAAAATTTAAAATTTAAAATTCCTCAAATTTCCGAAAGATGTAATTAAATCCCAGAATTGGGTAACTTCTTAAAATAATATTACAACGAAGCATAACTATATATGTCATCGGGTGGTTTGGCGTCTATTGGAGGGGGGGATCAAAGTTGAGTAGATTAATCTACCAGCTCCGTAACCTTCCAGTAGGGTGCGCATCACGTGTGCTGTTCTGGTCTTGTCATTAGGAAGCTGCGTGATGGGTACAATTGTGTAAGGGGTAACCTGTTCACAATTCGCAAGTGTAGGTACTGCCTCCTCGTGGCAACCACTGGTAACTAAGGCCACTTGGCACATCTTTGGCCATTTGGCAAAGGCTAAAGTACGGCGCTAAAGGAGAAAACCTTGACAAAAAACCCTAATCTAAGGTGGAACAGCATATGCCGAAAGATGAATGGCTGATAGGTTAATCAGCCCAGTTTTATTTAGCCTTCCTGTAGTAAAGCTGGGTGACCTACAGGTGATTTGCAATTCCGAGCAACTCGTAAGAGTAAAATCAAACGGAATACGGGGCAGGAGTAGGAATATACGGGAGTGGGACAACCCTCTCGAGGTCCTTGAGCTCCAATGCTACCATCTTTCTAGCGGAACTACATGCTGTAGTAAACATCTAGGAGGGAGAGCAATAAGCCCAGATAGTATGTATCACGTACCGGGAGGCAGTATCGTCAGGTTCATTAAGAACCTGAATATTGACTGGACGGATAATTAAGCAGGGGCAAGCACAATAGATCTTTTAGGTCGCAGTGCGGAGTGGCTGATCGCCCGCATGTCCCCCCATAATAATAATAATAATAATAATAATAATAATATATGTCATCGACACCTCTTAGAGGAAAATATTTCTTGATCCAACAGATTATTAAAAAACGAAATACCTTTTCCTTATTTAATTAGTAGGCCAATGGCGAGAAAGACACACCTTGCTCCAGTAAATCAACCCATATTGTTAGTCGTACGTATTAAAATCTACACCACTAACTCGAACCACTAGTACTCAAATGGAAAATAACAGCGACGAAATTCAATTTTTGAAATTAATTGAAAAAATTAATTGTCACAAACATATACTTCTCAAAAACATCTAAAAAGGATAGAATAGTTCACCTCTAAAGAAAAATGTTGCAGAAAACCACCGGAATTGACTTCAGATTAAAACCTAGACTCGTTATTTTATAAATCTGCTTCCACATATTATATAAATATTTACTAGATAAATTAAAATTAAAATTATCATCAACATCTTCAATTTATAAATAGTCGACAATAAAATTCATAACAGCAGGAATAAACAAAACTTTAATAAGCCAGCTAGCAAAAGTTCTCTAGAATATGTCAACACAATCCAAAATTTGTGTTTTATGTTTTGATCAAATAAGCATTAAAACGGATTTGACGGTTAATATTTATTTAGATAGAGTTGAAGGTTTTTGTGATGATGCGGTCGGGAAAGAAATACAGAGTTAGCAATATCAGCATATTTTTTATGCTTCGCAGAGTGGTGGAAGACCGGAAGTATATTTTAAATTATATTTTAATCAGTAATGTAACAAATCCTAAATATTTATCTTAGTTAATAAAGGATAATAAACGGGTTGTAAATGATGATATAAAATTAAATGTGGTTATGGTAACTTGCGACAGGCTTATATATCTACCTTCAAAATACTTGGTGTGACACAAGATAAGCCATATTTCGTCATTAATGATCATAAAATATTGGCACAATTTGATCCACCACATTTAGTTAAATCGTAATTGGTCTTACCAATCAGGACTGTTTAGAAAACTTATTTTCGCTTCTATGTCAAGTCATGAAATAGGAGTACTTTTCGCGAATGTAGTTGTGAGAAAGATCACAAACATTGATTAGGATTAGTGTAGTTTTAAAACCGAATATGCAAATAGTTTAAAACAAGAATACTCAACAATCGGATAAATAGAACTCCTACCAAGTCCGATGAATTTGTAGCGACTCACAATATATTCGTCTCTACAATATATTGTAATTGTAACGCATCAAAATAAATTCCAAATAATTTTAAAATTATTTGGTAGCGCAAATTCGATCAACCCAGCGCTATATCAACTGCACGCACAACCACAGTTATTTCTGACATTATTGTCATCATTAACGCCGCACGTCGACAAATACCAAAAACACAAAAAAAGAAATAACTTTTACGTGCGTTCGTTTTTACGTCGGCTACCAACCTACCAAGTAGCCACACACATTCTTTTTGACAGATCCTCTTTCGTGCGTTCAAAATAAAATACAGAAAAAACGTCTCACCGTGAACTTAACTAGCTAATAATAAAAAACTTAAATTGTGTAAATAACTAATAAATTTATAATAAATAATAAAATTATAATAAATAATAAATTATATAATAATTTGTGTAATTTGTGAAACAAATATTGGCGTGTTTTATTTACAAGAAATTGGTCGGCGCAGCAACCAGGCGCCATATTTCCAAAAATCATAACACACATGAAAATAAGTGGTGACGACCAATGCGGACAACCATATTGGAGTCAATATTTTGTTTTCGGTGTGCGGAAAATAATACAAAACCTGGAGCCCTATTCTCGAATTCCACATCCATTTTCCACATGTGGACATCTGTTAAAATTCATAAAAATTGAATTTTTTCGGTACTAAGGGAATATTTCCGAATGGGTATAAGCAGGTGGAAAAAATTCCCCATACAGGAAAATGCCCATGCCGCATGTGTTTTATATACGAATTACAATTTTCGAACGTTTTTATGTGAACTTTGACAGATGTCCACATGTGGAAAATGGATGTGGAATTCGAGAATAGGCCCCCCTGGTACAAAAACTGTACAGTTCAGTTCTCAGTTGCGCGTACGGCCCAATTTATTTTTATTATCAATCAATTTGGGGCAATTTCCTTTCTTTTTTTTTGTAATTTTTTTTTTTTGATTAGTTTTAAATATCTAAATTATAAATCAAAATATTGTGTGTGGTGGTAAAGACGCTAGACTCCAATTTGTGAAATTGGTTTGTAATTATTATAAAAATAGATTTTTTTATTGGGACAGCAAGTAATGCAAGGTGGAGTAGAGCATTCGAATGCGAACAAAATATTGTTTGTTCAGTTTTTACTCAATTATTTTTATAATTTTTTTTTTTTTGATTAATTTTGACTAAATTGTTTTTGTGGAATTTATTAATTAATCAATATGATGTGGCACGACTTGCACAACAAAAGTTTTCTTATTCGAAATATATTTTTTTTTGTGTTTTTCCAATTTTTGAATGAAAATATTTGTGTATTAGTTTCAAAAACGACGTGGCGTACCCACGAAATAGTTTTTTTCATTACAAATTTTTTTTTTTATAATTTTTCTGAAATCTCGAATTTACTCGTCACATACGAAAGCAAAAGCTTAATTAAATCGATTTTGGTTTTTCAATCAAATTTCGTGTGAGTTAATTAAACGACGTAGCGTACCTACGACCATAAATTTTCAAACCAAAATAATATTTTATTTTACAAATATCCGAGATTTAAATTAAAATTACATCGACGTGGCGTAACTCACGACAAATTTTTCATGTGATTATTATTATTTGCTCAACGTTTTAACGGACCCCCCCAATTGGAGGATAATTCGGATTTAAGGCCATCCCCAAACAGCATTTGGGGGTATTCCGTCGTCATATAATATAAGTCGAAGTTTACAAGGTAACCATTCCTTTTCTTGTCAAATTATTATTTTTTTTGTTTCTTCTCCTATAATATCTCCGACGAGTGGGGCATTTAGTTGAAAACAGACTTAATCGACTGTATTTTAAACAAACGACCACTCGTACACATCAATTAGTATTTTTTTTTACGGCTCATAAATAAAATGCCACCTAAATTGGATCCAAACGCTGAGCAGAACAGGGACGATCCACAAATGAATGTCGACGAACCAGAGCAAGCCAGTGTAATGGGAGTCAGGTTACAACCATTTTAGGCAGATAATCCGCTGACTTGGTTTAATGCGGCTGAACTTATGTTCAAGATGCAAGGCATTACAAGCGACAAAACCAAGCTAATTCGTATACTCGCGGCATTATCACCAGCAGCGTCAGAAACCATAAACGACGTGCTGACAAATCCACCGGCCCAAAATTATTACAAAACAATTAAAAACACCTTGCTCAACCGGCTAGCTTCTTCACATGAACGACAGCTTGAGATTCTGCTCAGTGGCACCTCACATAAGCTATAAGGCACAACAGAAACTTAGCCGGCCTTAATTTTCCAGAGGACGCCATAAGATCGTTATGGACACGAAACCTTCCGGAAATAATTAAAATACTAATAATGTTGCAACCAATCACTCAAACAATGAATGACGTATCGAAATGGCCGATCGTATGTACGATGCGATGACACCGAATGTGTCAGCTTATAATGCACCATCGACATCGAACAAACAATTGGCGCAGTCAGACAAACGCTAAAGACTGCCACCTAATAATACGCCTATCACTTCAGATAAACGTCTCTCAAATATAGTGACGGCAGTTATGGCGATTAAGCAAACCCTCGTCAACGAACGAGGTCGATCGAGAAATAGATCGATTTCAGCTGTCAATCAATGCCGTCATGGTGCAAACCACTACACCTACGGCTATTCATTTCACAGTCGACAACGGCTACGGTAAATTAGTCAAACAATTTCCGTCTTTAACAGCCGAGAAAAATTACAAGTTACCAGTAAAACATAACGTGGTACATCACATAGTTACTGCAGGTCATTTACCTGTTTCAAGACCACGGAGACTAGAACAAGTGATAAAGCAGCACTAATAGAATTCCAACATGTAGTGGAATTAGGGAATTGCAGACCATCTGTATCTCCCGTCTCATGTCCGTTACATATGGTGAAAAAGAAAGATCAAGATTGGAGACCATGTGGGGATTATCGCAGGCTTAATATGGTCACAACACCGGATCGATACCCGATACCCCACATTCAAAATTTTTCCATGCATTTACATGGATGCAACATATTCTCCAAAATTGATCTCGTCAGAGCATATCATTTAATTCTCATCGCCCCTGAAGACGTTCATAAAACGGCAATAACAACACCATTTGGCCTATTCGAATTCACACGAATGCCATTTGGACTACGCAATGCCGCACAAACGTTTCAGCGTTTCATGAACGAAGCCTTTCGTGGACTTGATTTCGTCTTCGTCTACATAGACGACATTCTTGTTGCATCTCAATCTGAGGAACAACACAAACTGCACTTGGAAAAACTATTCCAAAAGTTAGTGGAGTTTGATGTTTATATCAAGACTTCCAAATGCGTATTTGGAGCAACTACACTTGATTTCCTCAGTCGCAAGATCACTCATGATGGCATTCTACCATCAGATGAACAAATCAAGTCAATCTCAGACTTCACTATTTATACCGACCACAAACCTCTGATGAAAGCTATTCTGTCAAAAACTGAACGTAATCCAAGGCAAGCAAGACACTTGGATTACATTAGTCAATTCACCACAGATATCCAGTATCTGCAAGGAAGTGACAATGTGGTCGCAGACACACTTTCGCGTACCACCGACAACGAACAGGCCGCAATCGAGGCCCACTTCGATTATCAAAAAATTATTAAATATCAAGAAGCTGACTTAGAACTTCAGAATTTACTTTCTGACCCACAGGCAACAATCGCCCGTACATCGCAGAACCACTACGTCGAAGCATCTTCTACGCATTGCACAACATTTCACATCCTGGTGTCCGTACGACTCGAAAATTGATTACAGCTCGTTATTTTTGGCCTTTTGTTTTTGTTTCTTGCACATAACCAAAACCAACAAAAATGTTTATGATGTATAGACATTTTTGTTGGTTTTGACAAGACATAAAGCATGAGACACATTTAAAAAGCAAGGTAACTAACATCAAAATAGAAAAGGTGAATGACCGTTTTAGCAAACAAACCATGACCGTTTCAACAAAATACTTTTGTTTACGTAAGGTTGATTCACTAGATTTGTCCATTGAGCTCGTCAAGAAAATGACAACTTGACGTAGGTAAAAACTGAGTTAAAAATATATTATCTCACTGGTCACAAAAGAGAAATAACATATTTTTAACTCGGTTTTCAACTCCGTTAAGTTGTCATTTTCTTGAAGAGCGCAATGGACAAATCTGGTGAATCAACCTTTATTGTTACAGGAGGTTTCAAATATGAATGTATAAAATTTGTAGTTTGTATGTATGTATGTGTATTTCAGTTGCAAGCCTATCGTCATTATCGAAAATACATAGCCAAAAACTGTTAACGAAAGTAATCAAAACCTTTTTTTTACAGCAACTAATCGCCAGAAACGATGAACTGGCCAACCCAAAGGTAACAGTATTTAGCTTGTAATGCTTTAGATCACTTGATGGTTCATTTCTTCACAGGACTCGTTGGAAATGCGTATCTTTTTCAGCGACTAGAACCTGGTTATACATTTTCTCGATGTCGAGCCGTTTTGCTGATTCTTTAAAGGGAATCTCCACCATATATTTACCTCCATCATTCCGTTTGTGTGTTAATTTATAATGTTCTTCGCACTCGACATCTACTGGAGACACCAAAATTGTACTTGGGAGTTCTTCTTCCTCAAAGAATCGCTTTAATGTTTCATCTAAATTGACATCCAAATGTAAATTTAATATAGACATATTTACCTAGACTGCCTCATCACTCTCGATGCTATTGTTGTCGGTAATTCCAGAGAAAATCCATCCAAATATCGTATTTTGTGCAAACATTGAATTTTTACCGGCTCGCCCATCTCAGCGATTTCACGTTGATACAAGCTGCTCCTTTGGTGGATGCTTTTCCCTCAGTCAATCCAGTTACTGAAATCTTTACTTTTCTTCTCGGCAGTCTTAGTCGTTGCATACATGCCTCTGTGATAAAGGACGCTTGAGACCCCGAGTCTAATAGCACTCTGCACTTTAGCGCGTTTCCAAATCGGTCTGTAACCTTGACCATCGCAGTGGGAAGTAGTGATTGGAAACTCGACAACACTTCCTTATGCTAACCCGTACTCACATTTGTATTGCTTACTGTATGGCCGCTTAAAATTTTGTCCTCTTCTGTCGGTTGCACGTCTTCGGGATGCAATGTCAAATGATGCTTTCTGTGACATTTGCCGCATCTGTATTTTGACCTGCAAATACCTGCTTGATGGGTTTCAGATAAACAATTAAAACACAGTTTCTTTTCGGACACAAACCCTATCGAATACACTTAAAGCCAGAAATTATTCACATTTACTTATATATTGGTCTTTGAACATTTAACACACACAGGATTATCAGACACGGAATGAAAGTTTTTCACACAGTTATTGGTCACTGGCACTGTTATTGATAATTTATTTGAATCGATGGTGTCCAACGAATCACTCCTTTTGTTCAAAAATTTAAAAAGTCTTTCCATGGAGGGAAAGTCCTCTTCAGCTGTTTCTGTTGCCCATGCTTGTTTGGTAACAGCATCCATTTGGTTCTCCAAAATATAAATTAACCACGGATCCCTTTTCTCTGCTTCTGCGCTTAACACCTTTAATCCCCTGAGCACTTCTTCGGATATATCACACATCTGATGCAGAGTTTTCGCCGAGAGCTTTGTGATTGTTGGCTGATCCACGAACTGATTAATGAGGGTAGAAATCACCAATTTCTCCTTGTCGTACCTCTCTTTAATTTTCTAACATGCTTCCACGTAATTTGCTACCGTTACGGAAATGTGACGAACTAATGCGGCAGCTTCACCAATCCACAGGCCCTTTAGGTATTGAAACTTGTGCACATTTGAAATTTTCGTATTGTTGTCTATCGATGCTTCAAACAAATCTTTAAAAGATGGGAACTCGGAATATTTACCAGAAAACGTAGGAATGTTGATCCTGGGAAGTCTCACTTCACTTTCTCTTTTATTTAAAATGGAAACTTCTTGCAAAAACGATTGTTGATTCGCCATTAACTCATTAATTGAAAAATCGTGCGAATGCATAGCACCTTCTTAATTTTATAAAAGGTCTCTCCCAATGATTTCTGGGGATCCTCGAATTTAGTCTCCTCGCCAATTATTCTCTCCAGTTCGCGATACTCCTTCTATTCTTCATCGAGTAATGAATATTGGTTTCAATTTCTTCCAAACACGTGTCTTCATCAAATTTCGTGATAGTCGCTTTGATATCGTCGCAATGATTTGAAATGCGTTTTAAAGCTCTTGCGGTAGACATTTTGAATGTTCGCTCAAAATTGAATCACAAACATAAATAAACTTATAGCAGACCACAAAACTAGAGAAACCAAATTTAAAATGAAATAATTCACTGAATTTATTTTAATATGCCGATAATGAGCAAAAAATGAGGATGGAATAATTCGCTATTCCATTAACACACACCGCGTATATAGTCACTGCCACCTACGTCAACCACACTTTTAATTAAATTAAGAAGCTGAACTATAATGCAGCTTATATAGTTTTACATATAGTCTCGCACTTAAATTAAGTCTTTGCACACAATAATCACTTTATAAAAATAAAAAATAAAAAAAATCGCAATTATCTACAATTATAAAATGATGAATCACTCCCTGTTGGCGCCAAATCTCAAAGCGCGATATCGCCACACAAGTAATTGTGTGCAAAATAATTGCTGGAAATCCCAAATTCTCCGCAAAATATTGTTGGATATCCGGCTCGAAGGACCATGAAAAATTTTATGAAGAAGGCTTCTTCGATGTCGCTGATTTTTAAATAAAACAAGAAACACCCTATCTTCAATTATGTACAAAATAAATTTATTTATCGCAATATGTATATTTTGGTATTCGCCTTTGTGGTTGTTTTTTAAAGAAGACTGATTAAGATTTTGCACTAGATTTTATAATTTTTTTCATATAATTGTTGACCTATTTTATGATAGATGTCCTATGTGATATGATTATCTATAAAGTGCTATAAAATATTGAACGTATTCTAAAATCAAATTACAATATTTTACGGTAGATGACCAATAGTATAATTATGCTTTAGTACATTTATTGATTTTTGATCGATATAAATATATACAATTTTAACATTTGTAATGTTTTTGATTGTCAAATTAAATTCTAGTAAACAATGCAACAGGTAAGAACTTTTAATTGATTTTGTTTAAATATAATAATAATTTAATTCTACAGATTCTCTATTATTTCAGGACTATTCAATTAATTCATTTACATTCTGGACTTTTCATAATTCAACAAAAGATAAGAGAAATGTTTAGTTATATAAAATTTAAAAGATAAAAACATTGATTCTTTTATATAATTTTAGGTTATAAGATTTATAACAACAAAAAATTGGCAATATTGGAAATATCAAATCCAGGCTAAGTAATTATTTACGTGATTAATTCTAATTATTTTATTTTGTTGTAGGTCATTGATATTGCTGGCTGATGATTTATTGGATATCCACTAACGATCAACAACAATTGTTCTTTTGCTTTATTTTTTACAAAAATGCGAAAAAAGGAAAAAATACAATTATTTATAATGTATTATAATGTAATAATTATAATTGACTACCCGACACGATAATCACTTGCTTACAATTACAAAATTAAAATTGGTACATAACAATTATTTCAATAAATATTTATTTGATTTATTACTTATATATAATATTCAAATAATTTTTATATACCTACTAGCATACTTCGTTTTGCCCAATATAGATTTTTTGATTGAATTAATTTCGAAGATTCACGATTCCACCCGAAATTTGTTTCTTCGATCGAAAATTATTGATCGTTAACCGATGAAGCAGTAATATAATTTCAATTATAGATTGTGTTGAGATCAACAGTGCAACAAAACACAATATTTTATGTTAACTCATCAACACTACAACGTCCAGCAACGTAGCATTTAGTTGTCTATAAAAGGTGAACATTAAATGAAATAAAACAGAATGAAATTAATTCTAATATTAACAACATGTTGTTTATTCTCAATAACTAAATAGACCCCACCCGTGGTAATCTATTAAATTACTGTAAATCAAGACTATATTAAATTTATAATTTAAGTACAAAAGTCTAAGATTTTACATGGTCCTTTGAGCCACTAAAACAACTGGCAAATAGAAGTACAGACGGGCAGCCTGTAACATCATCGAGGATGACGACACCAGCAGCCACGCAACAACAGGCACATAACTTCACAAAATTAACGTCAAAGGAGGAAGCAACAACAAGAATCAATACCACCACATATAAACCAAACAACAACAAGATGGATGAGTTACTTCAAAGCCAAGAGGTAACAGGTGAAAAGATAGTTCAGCTAGAGAGAAACTATCGAAAAACGGTGAAGACAGAAAAACGAATTCTTACTTAGAAAAGAGAATAGCGAGTCTAAAAACGCTATATAACGAATTTGTTGGAAACGATGACAAAATTCTAGGAATGGTCCCGCCTCTGGGCCAAAACCACGCAGCTGGTCGAGGAAATGTGCCAACGCCTACATAGCGGACCACTATTGACACCAACAACGTCACAAGAATTCCTACAACTACCAAACCCACATCTCGAGGCATCATATAAATTCGGTTGGATGCCATACAGAGCTCAATATTATTCCTTGGAAACCAACAACATATCTAAGGAATATGTGAATATTAAAACAAGACAATTAGAAAAGGACACGGGAGAAATCGCAGCCCAACACACGGAATTATTAGTAGAGCTGGAAGAAGACGAACAAACATCCAACTACTTTAGAGAAGATTATTATGGCAAGCTTCAAGAGAGGGTGGAAGATGAAATAATCAAAATACAAACAGTTTACACCCAAGACAACAACCGCAGCAGAATCAGCAGCAGAAGTGTAATTGCCTAAGGTAGAAATCCCAATCTTTTATGGTGATTATGAGCGGTGGGAAACGTTCAACGATATATTCACTGAGGTGATCCACCAAAACAGCAAACTATCAGATACGGTAAAGATGACGTATGCTAAATTACACCTGCAGAAGGGAGCAGTCCAAATTATTAGTCACTTAAAAACAACAGGTGACAATTATCAAACCAGTCAGAGCTGCAAGTAGCACAGGCGATTTGTTCACACTAAGAGCTCTAATTGATCCAGGATCACAGGCCACATTAATATCCTCCAAGGCCGCAAATTTATTCAACTTTAAAAAACAGAAAGTTTACGTCACCATCACAGGAGTAGGTGGAAAAAAGCAGGTGCTTGCAGACACACCATCAATCTCAAAATATCGCCAACATTTTAGGGAGATTTCCAAATGAATATCAAACCCTTGATATTTGACAAACTCGACCAACAATTATCCGAGGTGGACTTTGCCACAACCAGCTGGACGCACCTCAACCAAATACAACTGGCTGATCCACACTACAACTAGTCACAGTCAATTGATCTTATACTTGGCGCGGATTATTATCCATCAATACTGAGCAACAGCTTCATCAAGGGAGGTCAACTAGAACCAATGGCACAACAAACGGTATTCGGTTGGATTATATTAAGCAGCAGGAACAACGCAAGCAGTCAGCACAAAACAACGATGATTGCGACTAAAAGTATAGAGGATCAACTGAGATTACTGGTAGAAAACGACTCAATACCTGAAGAGTGAGATACCACCACTGAAGAAGAAATCATGATAGAGAAACATTTTGAGTCGAATGTAGAACAAGGCCCAGACGGCAGATACACAGTAAGAACTCCTTTTAAGGATAACCAAGCCGAACTAGGGGAATCCAGAAAGACGGCCGCTGCCAGACTGATACACATGCAACAATTCATGCAAGAAAATATAAATTTGAAGCACATGGAACCAGTACAAGAAGATGGTAAATCAACCAATATTATATAACGTATCATTGCATAATCAAGCAAGACAGCACCACCACCAGGCTAAGAGTAGTGTTTGATGCCTCATCCAAAACAACAGCGGGAGTATCTCTAAGCGATTGCATGATGAATGGTCCAAAATTGCAACAAGATTTAGCAGATATTTTACTACGATGGCAAAAACACAAGATCGTAATGACAGCAGATATAGAAAAGATGTATCGGCAAATCAGGATTAACAAACAAGACCAGAACTATCAACGAATACTATGGCGAAGCCACCCCTCCAAGCCAATAGAGGCATACAAGTTAAAAACGGTGACATACGGAACAACAACCGCCAGTTTTTTAGCCATGAGACCATTAAAACAACTAGCTACCGACGGAAGTAATGATTATCCAATAGAAGCAAGCATCATGTTGACAGATTTGTACGTAGATGATCTGTTAACAGGTTCTAACAACATAGAAGAAGCAACTCGAGCTGTATAAGAATTAAAATTGCTCACAGAACGAAGGGGACTGAATTTAAGGAAATGGTCCTCTAACTCAAGGGAAGTATTGAATCATATTCCCAGAGAACTACACGGCACGGGTGACGTTAAAATCAAGTTAAATGACTGCATTAAAACATTGGGAATTCTATATACGATCCACAAAAAGACCTTTTCAAATTCAAAGTAGAAGCATTACAACTATCACACAAATAGCCAATCAAACGCATACTGTTATCCGACTCATCCAAGCTCTGTGATCCCGTTGGATGGCTCTGCCATCAAAAATCATGATGCAAGAAGTATATACATCAGGAATAGATTGGGATGAGCCGTTGCCAGAAAACATAAATAAAAAGCGATAAAAATTATGACAATAATTACGGAAGATCACGCTTTTCCATTATTCGAACGATGCACTAACTACAACAAATTGAAGCGTATAGTCGCATATTGCTTAAGGTTCATCAACAACTGCTCGCGTAAAAACATAATAGAAATGAACTAATTGGTTCAGAACTCAAAGCGCAGAAATAATAATTCTCAAGCTCGTACAAGGACAAGATTTATTTAAGGAAATAAACCGTCTTAATCAAGCCGAAAAAATCAGCATGAAGGGCAAAGTTCTATCAATAAATCCAACCATAGATGAAAACGGTTTGCTACAGGTAAACGGATGGCTACAAAATTCAAGACTCCCAAGTTTAAGCAAAAACCCAGTAATCCTGAGCAGCTACAACATAGTTACAAAAAGAATAATAGAAAATGCTCATATTGGTACATTACATGAAGGCACACAATTGGCATTAGCAACATTAAGAAACCAATTCTGGATCATTGATGATAAACGAGCTGTAAGACACATAATTCAACCAATGAGAAACCTACCATCAGCAACAGTGAGGCCGGAAAGACCTTTTATCAAAACGGGAATCGACTATTAACATCAGCCCCCTGGCGGGGCCATCCACTTAAGATCAGCCAAAGGCAGGGGTCACAAGACATACAAGGCATACATTGTTCTGTTTATATGCATGGTAACGAAGGCCATCCATATTGAAATAATAAGCGATTTAACAACAGAATACTTCATTGACGTTTACAAAAGATTTATATCCAGGAGAGGATTATGTACCGACATTTACGCTGATAATGGAACATAATTCGTAGGAGCAAACAAAGTAATGCAAAGGGATCACCGCCGAGCAATAACGACATTACCAAGCGACATTTCCACCATGATAGCTGACCATGGAACCAATTGGCACTTCATACCACCTCTTACACTTAATTTTGGTATAATATGGGAGGAAGGGATTAAATCAATGAAATTACATCTCAAACGGATCATAGGCGAAACAACACTCACTTTCGAGGAGCTATGTACCGTGATTACCCAAGTAGAAGCATGTCTCAATTCTCGCCCCCCCCCTAACGCCGCTAACAAGTGAACCTGCAGATCTGTCAGCACTAACGCCGGGGCACTTCTTGATAGGAGATTCTCTCAAGGCGCGACCAGCCGAAGAAATTCACCGCATATCGTTAAGAACGAGATGGCATGTAGTCGAGAGAATGGTTCAGAACTTTTGGAAACAGTGGTCCTCCGAATACCTCCACCAACTAAAACAACGAACTAAATGGAAAAGCAGCTAGTCAAACTTAATGATCAACGATCTGGTATTATTAAAAGACGACCAACAACCTGCCACACGATGGAAGCTAGGGAGAATTGTAGAAACACACGCTGAAAAAGATGATTTAGTTCGGGTAGCGACAGTCAAATGCGAAAATGCATACAAATTGTGTAAGTTACCAATTGAAGAAGGCTTACATAAAATTATGCCCATGAAAGCTCGAAGTCGAAGTGGTAGTTATAAAATGGATAGCGGTGGTTTATTACAACATGAGCAATTTGAATATTTAGATTAATAATATCTGAATTATATATTTCCTTAGACCTCTCTTCCGTACTTAAATGACAATATCTACAAAAATATTGGTTAGTACTAAAAGTTTCCAGAAAACCACGTATTTGGTCTAAGCGTAAGTCTATCTCCAGAAATAGGAATGATCGACTCTTTTCCTTTGTAACATTAATTAATTCGTGTAAGTTCAATGCCATTTGTTTCCAATAATTATAAATCCTCAATAAGCTTATCGGGCAGATGAACATTAAATTGATATTATTAATTTTTGATCTATTATAAACATGTAAGTTTCCTAACATAAAATAAACAGCTATGAGTTTATATTTTGATTTAGCTGAACCCAAAGGAATACAAATCTCAAAGCTGTCTAAATCAAATATGAATTTAATTCGTTTGTGATTAAAAAAAAATAGTTGTTGGTGTAAAGCAACCCATCAGTATAGTCTCGAAGCTTTAAGCTACTCTTATCGTTAACTGAATCAAACTGAGAAAGAATTTCGGGATCTTCAAAAAGCGACTTTATTGTTTCTAGTACTGGGTAATTATTAACTCCTAAGTTAATTTTTAATGGCTTGACTTAAGATCATAGGGTTTAATCTGAATATTTTAGATTTCATTTATAAGCTGATAATAAACTAAGTGTGATTAAATTCAATCTAGGATTAACCGAAAGCAAAATTTGTCTTTTTAAATTATTTTGAAAAATTACTTCAAGGGTTTTTCATCCCTTAGCTATTGAATTTAACTGAATATTGAAATTTGATTAAAATGTTCCAAGGTTCTAAAATAAGGACAAAATTAATTATTATGTTGTAGATTTAAGATATTTACTACCTCAATTGAAAATGTAAATTTCTACTAGTAGATTAGGCGTAAAAGCTCGAAAATGGTGTATTTTTAAGGATAAACTTGATTTTCGCAGTACAATACATTTTTTTTTAAAACAGTGTTGTTGCGTTCTGCGATACATATGAATTGTGTTGAATTAAAAAAAGGGTTTGATATAAAGATGTTTCAGATTTCAAACTCCTTTATTACTAAATAAATTAATGAGCCCATAGTTAATAGTATTAAAATTGGTCTTATAAGAAAACCACATCAATGAATTAGAAATGTCGATAAAATAAGAGACCATGATCTATTAAAATATTTATGTCCTATTTTGAAATATGCATTTTTTATAAGATACATTATTCCTCTGATGACATGAAAAACTAATTCTAAATATAGCAATATTTCTACATATCTAAAATATTATACTATATATACCATAGTTATGTACATATATATCTTGATTATTAAATTTAAATTTTATGATCAATTTGATATGGAAGAAATATTCTTTAGTTTTATTCCAACACAAAAAAAAAAATAATAAAACATTTCAAAATAAATTTATGTACTAAAAACCCATAAAATATTGAAAACAAGTGGATGGACGAAATGACAGTATATAGTATCGTATATAAAATAATAAATTTTCCGAAACATCCACCATATATACCCCATCCCCTCATACACAATGGAATTATGTTGGTATAAGCAAAAAATGTTCACTTCACATATTATTGTTTCATCTCTCCGTATGTTTGTATACTACGCAGAGATAGAGAGCAATCACCAAACAAAACATTTCCCACTGGGTTGGATAATATTTTTGTGTTAAAAAACAATCCTCATACCATCCCGGTAATCTTCATGTTATTTTGGCTCAGACAATATTTTATTGATGATGTATATAAAATGATAATAGGAGGGTTGAATGAATTGAATTGATGACAACATGATTGAATGACTGATCTTATATTTTTATCTATCTACAGGCTACATACATATATTATATATATGTATGTATAGACAAACAACAAAACTACTTTGCTATGTTGTTTAGGAAATTTCAGTTAATCCATTAAGATGTATATGAATCATAAGATTCAATTTCCAAATTTTTTTTTTCGTCGTAATTTTGTTCGACGGTTCTTTCGTCTTAGTCATTTATACAAAAAATATTCAAAAGATATTCCCCTAGTTTTTTTGCAACGGAGTTTGAATACCAAACCAAATAACAAAAAATTAATCTTCACAAGATGCAAGTCATTTTGCAAATAACAGACGCACATATGTACATGGAGAGATACTTACTGACAAAGTGACTGTCAAATCAGACAATAAACAAATTTTTTGGTTTTTTACTTATCGAGATAAACATAAAATGGGCCACCGAATATGAATGGTGTTTTTCGGGTGGGATGTTATATACGTTACTCGTTTAGTCGTTATCACCGCATTTGAAAAATATTTGTTGATGAAAAATTTATTTTATTGTTTGATATTTTTCCAAAACAGTAAAACAAATTTATGTATAGTAAAAATAGTTTTTGTTTTTGGCATGAATGTGGAATACAACATATTTTTCATCTCGATTTACGGTATAATTTGGCAATGGAATTTTTAATGTTAGTTTGGTACATTGCTTTGGTGGCAAATTATTGGTTAGTTTCTTTGGTACACTCGTTTATGGCACTTAATTGATTGAGGAAATATAAAATTAAGAAAATTTTTGGAAAATAATTGTAAATGATTCTATTTTTAAATTACATAAATGAAATTCTTACTAATTTTGCGCTCATAGAAAAATGAAACTATTGTTGAGCATGTATTACTGAAAAGAAATCGTGCGGTCAGGCGACCCGTTTAAATAGCCAGTTCAATCTGATCCACCACAAATATCTCCAGTTCCAACTATAACGAGACATAACACGGTTTCAAATAATATGAATACTGGAAAAAATTTTAAAGTAAGAAGAGAATTTAACCAACTACAAACTGAGGTGAGATTGCCTTTACAAATAAATAATCATTGCAATATTATAATCGCCAGACTCAAATTGTTAATTAAAATTCAACATCTGGAAAATAACTCAAATTATTAATTAAAAAAATAAATTTACAACAATTTGACAATTTTAATTGATAAATAAGAATTTTTCAGTTCTGGCAGTAAATCGACTTTGGAAAAAAACGCTTTTCCGTTATCCGAGCAACTATGTCTGTGCGGCAATATTATAATATTATAATGAGGTTGATTCGGTTAGATTTTGACATCAATATAGACCAACTAGAATGGAAACCGAAAAGGCGGCGCCGATTACCTAAATTTGTCGATGCTTAATACTAACCTTAAATCTAATTTTCGGTCAAATTTCTGAATAACAGAAACTGTTTCCTATTAGAGGCACACTAAGTTTACGCAGTATATTCCGTCGAAACCAGAAATATCCGTTAAACGGACAAATTTATACCGGCAAAGTCGGTAGTATTGTGGACAAAAACTAAAGCGAGTGAGTTGTGAAAGATTTATAGTCGTACCATACAAAAATTCGGGCGTATGGTAAAAATACGGGCAAAAGAGCTGCTGGTTGAAAAATGTCAATGGTTGGTACCAAGAAATTAAATAAACGCTGCAACCCTGCTGAATTAAAGGCTTCAACAACTCGAGAAGTTTGGTCAACGAACTATGGTTTTGGGGAGAACATGGTACTTTATTGATACGTATGTCTCTAAAAACAACAAGGCAGTAATTTGACTATCTAATTTTATTATTTACTCACCACAATGACGATAAAACCTCTGGGCCAAAACAATAGCCGGACATATTACACAATCGCTGGTAACTAGCGATGTTTTTCAATATAACTGATACCGCAGGGTTCAAGCAATTAAACCGTCAGAAGTGGTCGAAGACGGGAATTTCTGCAAGATTTGGAAGAAAATATGTACATTCCCATTATTATCAGAACGGTGAAAATACTACGAGTGATAAGATATTTTCCAACGAAATGTGCTGCGGAGTGCAAGAACTATAAATGACAGTAAAATGTGCTATAGGGAAGAAAAGCGAAAAAGACCTACAGGAAAAGTTTGCATTTAGTGCAAAGAGCCAGTATGTCTAACGCACATATAATTTTTAAAATGTATGTACATATACATAAATGAATTGCCAAAGAAGTATAATGCCAATTATACATATTAATATGTATAATATATAAAACTATACAATTTTATACAAAACTATACAATTTTATAGCACTGAAGTTGGTTGGTATAAAAAAAATATATAAAGGCATTCAATTATCCCGCTATTTTAGATATATTTAGCTTGGTCATTATTGTTTACATGACATAAGTTTCAGTCATTTAAAAGCTGTCCACTGAAGCATACACTGAAGTATATCAAATTTTTAAGAAATAAATGTTTCAAAGGAAAATTTAAGAGTGTCAAGTTCTTCTGAACAAGAGCTTGGGAAACAGTTAGGAGTTATTCAAGTAGCAATTAAAATTATCTTCATGCAACGGGAAATCCACAAGGAAGGAAAATGCTTGCCTCCCGAGTTAACCGAAGAGAACCAAAATCGCATAGTCGACATTTGTTTGAATTTGCTTTCTCGCTACAAAAAATAATAATTTTTTGCACAAAATCATTACTGGAGCTGAAATGTGAATTCTATACGATAGTTCTAAATAAAGGTAAACATGGGTTGATCCATGCCAGCCATCTCCATTTGCTGCAAAGTCCAATATTGATGCCAAGAAAGTGTTATTGTGAGCCTGTTGGGATTGAAAAGGAATCCTATATTACAGTTGAATATTATCAAGCTCAACTGAACAAATTGTCTGATGTATTAGAGGAAAAAAGACCATTCATTGGCCAAGGGACACAATTTGTCCTGTTGCTTTATGACAACGACGGGTGTTGTTGACACTTAGAAAAAGCACGGTAAGCATTTTAAAATGTGTATTTTGCCTGTAAAAAATTATTCTAGAAAGAAGAAGAATTTGAAACAAAATTAATAATTGAGGTGGAAAGCGACAAAATTAATTGTCTGATTATAATCCAAAAACAGAAAAGTAGGTGTACATATCTAAAACAAACTGGAACAAAATTTTAAAATAAATCCTAATAATTCTCAATAAATTTTCTAATAATTTTTATATTATTTATAGATTGTACATAAATAAAACTTCCGGCTAATTTTAGAGATTA
The DNA here is from genome assembly GCA_958295665.1 of Tipula vernalis. Lineage (NCBI taxonomy): Eukaryota > Metazoa > Arthropoda > Insecta > Diptera > Tipulidae > Tipula > Tipula vernalis. Next base: position 159,746,286 of record OY282558.1, read on the forward strand.
AAAAATCGACTAGAGATGAAAAAAGATTTAAAGTTTTTAAAGGTTTAATAAAATTACCTTAATAGTTATGGTATACTTTACAAATTTTGTATATGTCGTGACGTAATTTTATAGTAACCTATAAAAAACTTACCATGCTGATTGATGTTTTAGGTGTAGTTTTTCTCATTTTTCCTTTTACAACTTTTGTAAGTTGTAAATCAACCAACAATTTGCTTGACATCCAGAAAACATTAACCAAATACCATATTATAATTTTTTGTTCTTATTACATTTTAACACTTAACACAGCGCTTAAAACGTTCTCTTTATCGCTCTTTAATTCGCGCTTCATTTGAGGAACGAAAACAAAAGCGCGATAAAAGCTTATATTTAAGATAAAAAAAAAAAAAATCAGTCCTTTAAATTTTTATTTTCAATAATTCTTATTCGGGTTTACGTTTAGTTTAGTACGATTTCGCAAAATGCCTATATTTAATAGCGATCTTTCTTTTTATTTGTTACCCTACTTCTAGCCGATCCTACTCCGTCCCTTCAAATGTATACTACTGTCTTACAAAATCATTGAACATCTTTTTCCATACTCCATCTGGTGATTTCTAGCACTCTTGCCACGCAATATTACGATTGCTCATCTTTTTTAATTTTATTTTTATTTTTATTTTTGTTTTTATTTTTATATTTATTTGTATTTGTATTTTGTATGTGTGTTTAAATTTTAATTTTATTATTATTTTAATTTTTATTTTTGTTTTTATTTTTATTTTTATTTTTATTTTTATTTTTATTTGTATTTGTATTTGTATTTAAATTTGTACTTGTACTTCTTGTACTTGTAATTGTATTTGTATTTGTATTTGTATTTTTTATGTGTGTATTTGTATTTGTATTCGTATTTGTATTCGTATTTTATATTTTTATTTTTAATTTTAATTTAATTATTATTTTTATTTTTATTTTTGTTTCTATTTTTATTTTTATTTTTATTCTTATTTTTTTTTTTATTTGTATTTGTATTTGTATTTGTAATTTTAATTTTATTATTATTTTAATTTTTATTTTTGTTTTTATTTTTATTTTTATTCTTATTTTTATTGGTATTTGTATTTGTATTTAAATTTTTATTTGTACTTGTAATTGTATTTGTATTTGTATTTTGTATTTGTGTATTTGTATTTATATTTGTATTTTATATTTGTATTTAATATTTTTATTTTTATTTTTATTTTTATTTTTATTTTTATTTTTATTTTTATTTTTATTTTTATTTTTATTTTTATTTTTATTTTTATTTTTATTTTTATTTTTATTTTTATTTTTATTTTTATTTTTATTTTTATTTTAATTTTTATTTTTATTTTTATTTTTATTTTTATTTTTATTTTTATTTTTATTTTTATTTTTATTTTTATTTTTATTTTTATTTTTATTTTTATTTCTATTTTTATTTTTAATTTTATTTTTATTTTTATTTTTATTTTTATTTTTATTTTTAATTTTAATTTAATTATTATTTTTATTTTTGTTTTTATTTTATTTTTATTTTTATTTTTATTTTTATTTTTATTTTTATTTTTATTTTTATTTTTATTTTTATTTTTATTTTTATTTTTATTTTTATTTTTATTTTTATTTTTATTTTTATTTTAATTTTTAATTTTAGTTTTATTTTTATTTTTAATTTTAATTTTATTATTATTTTAATCTTTAGTTTTATTTTTGTTTTTATTTGTATTTGTATTTGTATTTAAATTTGTAATTGTATTTGTATTTGTATTTTGTATGTGTGTATTTGTATTTATATTTGTAATTGTATTTGTATTTGTATTTGTATTTGTATTTTGTATGTGTATATTTGTATTTATATTTGTATTTGTATTTGTATTTGCATTTGTATTTGTATTTGTATTTGTATTTGTATTTGTATTTGTATTTGTATTTGTATTTGTATTTGTATTTGTATTTGTATTTGTATTTGTATTTGTATTTGTATTTGTATTTGTATTTGTATTTGTATTTGTATTTGTATTTGTATTTGTATTTGTATTTGTATTTGTATTTGTATTTGTATTTGTATTTGTATTTGTATTTGTATTTGTATTTGTATTTGTATTTGTATTTGTATTTGTATTTGTATTTGTATTTGTATTTGTATTTGTATTTGTATTTGTATTTGTATTTGTATTTGTATTTGTATTTGTATTTGTATTTGTATTTGTATTTGTATTTGTATTTGTATTTGTATTTGTATTTGTATTCGTATTTGTATTTGTATTTGTATTTGTATTTGTATTGTAGCGTGTGATTTCAAGAAGAAGAAAAAATACTCATAAGATTTGTTCGAGAAAAAAAACAAACAATTACAACTTCTTTTCGAACATTACAAAGATTTTCTTTTAATTTTGAAAGAACACAACAAAAATGTTTAGGCAAATTAATTTTTGAAATTCTAATTACATAAGCATTATAAATAAAAATTGTTTTGGCTCATGAAATAAAAAAAAAATTTAAAAAAAAAAAAAAATTAAATAAATCCCAGCATCAAGTTAGATGTCAATTTAAATAAAACAATTTGATATTTTTTATAGTTGGGCGCCATGACATCCTTCACACGCTAAAATGTGCACCAGCTAGCCGTCTAGAACAATCCACCTTATGGCGTTGGTATATAATTTTGCTAGGATAATTATTATTTTTCGGAATAATCAAAAAATTCACATTTTTTTTCCTGTAATTGTTGTATGTGAGGCTTAACTTTTAATGTGGGTATGTACTGCTTGCCTATACTCTAAATTTCACTGCACTAATCGCACTTCCAAACGTCTTAACTTAAATCATACTCTCAACAAAAAAAAATCAAGTTCTGCAGACACAACAGTAAACAATAGGATTTCTCTATATCCCGCAAGCAGAACCTTGATCAATATATTTCACAAACAAAAAAAATTTAACTGTTTTTTCATTTGCCGTATTGGCAACAGTCACAACAAAAAAAAATTAAATGTCTCAAAAACCAATTAATACTTAACTTAGCAAATTAGTTTTTAATATATCACCATAACCAATTACTCAACAAAAAAAAAAATTATTGGTTCTTCCAATAAAATATCTTTAATCGATTTATCTTATAAATTGTTTAATTTAATACAAAAACAAAAATTTACTGACATTTTGGGTTTTTTTTATTTTAATTGTTTCACTTTACACCATGTCTTTTCTCAGACAGCACCATACCAATCAAAAAAACTTATCGTTCTCCTCGAGCTTTTATACTTTTTTCGAGGTTTTCCCCCACCAAATATCCGAGTTACAGTCACAATTAAAACAACGAAATATACACTTAGGAGAGGTATCTACTGGGAATTCTAAGCTCGATGAATTCTTCTAAAGAAAAATCGGTCAGTGGCACAATAAAAAAAAAAATTAACTTTTATCTAATTATGCTATCAAACGAAGATGACATCCTTATTAATATCAAATGATTTTATTTTTGTAACAAAAAGAACAATTACAAAAAAATTTGCAGTTCAGAAATCAACCTATATAAAAAAATTCAACCCGTTACAGTATTTGTATTTGTATTTGTATTTGTATTTGTATTTGTATTTGTATTTGTATTTGTATTTGTATTTGTATTTGTATTTGTATTTGTATTTGTATTTGTATTTGTATTTGTATTTGTATTTGTATTTGTATTTGTATTTGTATTTGTATTTGTATTTGTATTTGTATTTGTATTTGTATTTGTATTTGTATTTGTATTTGTATTTGTATTTGTATTTGTATTTGTCTTTGTATTTGTATTTGTATTTGTATTTGTATTTGTATTTGTATTTGTATTTGTATTTGTATTTGTATTTGTATTTGTATTTGTCTTTGTATTTCTATTTTTATTTGTGTTTGTATTTGTATTTTGTACGTGTGTATACCGGTGTGAAGTTTTTAACACTTGTTTGACAGTATAATTCAATTTATTGAACAAAATTTTTAACGCTTCTTTTTAACAGATTTTTTAACGCAAATCACGTAAGTGTACAATTGTTTCATAGTGTAATTAAAAACAAAATTAATATATGAGAAACAATATCCTACCATGAGCGAAATAACAAAATCATTAGAAAACCATGATTCTACACTTTGCTAAATAAAACAAATCTCAGAGATTGGCTCGCATAGGCACCATATAAAATGGAAAGACAGCTATATGGTGCTTATGCGAGCCAATCTCTGAAATTTGTGTTATTTAGCAAAGTCTAGAATCATGATTTTCCATATATTCGATCATTTTGGTAATATTTGAAAATATGTCATCAGAGCCCAACCCTAAATTATGGAATAATACATACAGATTTAGAAAGCCTAATGTATCCTCTTTCTATTCTATATGGTGCCTATGCTAGACAATCTCTGAGATATGTGTTATTTAGCAAAGTATAGAATGGCTTATGGTAGGATATTGTTTCTCATATAATAATTTTTTCTTGAATTACACTATCAAACAATTGTACACTTACGTGAAATATGTTAAAAAATGTGTTAAAAGGATGCGTTAAATATTTTGTTTAATAACTCAAATTACACTCTCAAACTAATGTAGGTACACTTGCGTAAAATATGTTAAAAAAAAGTGGTTAAAACTTCACACCGGTCGTGTGTATTTCTATTTGTATTTCTATTTGTATTTTGTATGTATGTATTTGTATTTGTATTTGTATTTGTATTTGTATTTGTATTTGTATTTTGTATATATGTATATATTTGTATTTGTATTTGTGTTTGTATTTGTATTTGTATTTGTGTTTGTATTTGTATTTGTATTTGAATTTGTATTTGTATTTGGATTTGTATTTGTATTTTTATTTGTATTTGTATTTGTATTTTGTATGTGTGAATTTGTATTTGTATTTTTTTTGTATTTGTATTTGTAGTTGTATTTATATTTGTATTTGTATTTGTATTTGTATTTGTATTTGTATTTGTATTTCTATTTGTATTTGTATTTGTATTTGTATTTGTATTTGTATTTGTATTTGTATTTGTATTTGTATTTGTATTTGTATTTGTATTTGTATTTGTATTTGTATTTGTATTTGTATTTGTATTTGTATTTGTATTTGTATTTGTATTTGAATTTGTATTTGTATTTGTATTTGTATTTGTATTTGTATCTGTATTTGTATTTGTATTTGTATTTGCATTTGTACTTGTATTTGTATTTGTATTTGTATTTGTATATGTATTTGTAGTTGTATTTGTATTTGTATTTGTATTTGTATTGGTATTTGTATTTGTATTTGTATTTGTATTTGTATTTGTATTTGTATTTGTATTTTGTATTTGTATTTGTATTTGTATTTGTATTTGTATTTGTATTTATATTTTATATTTGTATAAATATTTGGTTCAATTTTTATTTGATACATAAACGTACGCGAAAATGAAAATTTCCGACTTTATACTAAACGAGGAAGTTCATCAACTTTCGGCAATTTACATTTTCGGCTGAAATGACGTATTTTGCTAGATATTCTTCGGTGACTTTTCTCGGCTGAATTTCAAGAATACGGGCGCTGACTAGCTATTTTTGATTATGACGAAAAAGTAGTGAAAATGTTCTCTAAATGAAATAATCCACATTATTTTTCTTTTCTAACAAAACGAAAAAAACGTGAAAATATTTAATATTCAGTATGAAAGTTAGGCGTGTAAAGTGCCAGCAATAATAACTGCAATCGACAACACAAATGCTTAATTATAAAATCTACGATTTGTCTGAAAGTCCTATTTATTCATTTATATACGTACATACTCGTATATAAAACCGGTGTTGACGTGATATAATAAACATTGTGTAATTTTCTTATATTAAAATGAGAAGGAATATTCAAAAAGTATAATTCAATACTATCTAGAATAAGCCCAACTTTTTTTTGGTGAAAAAGGTTGATAAAATGCAAGACCGATGCAAGACTGATTGCACCATGCTGCACCCACATTTATAAAATCATCACAATATTTTGAAAGGAAAAAATGAAATTTCGAGTATCTATCCATCCCATTTTTATATATGGATAAAATGTAATTGACATAATTCTTCGTGTTTCTATTCTTCTGGAATTGAACGAAAAGATTACATGTAAATCAGTTATTATCCACCAATATTGCAAGTTGTGCAACGAAATACTCTCTTTGGATTCCAAATTTGCTGAATTATTTCGGTTAAACGATAGATTCGTACTCCTGAATATTTATATGGTTCTCACTTCACTGGCATAACGCGGTGACTGGAAATGTTACACGAGTTAAATTTCATTTTCATTTTAAATCTTTAATGGTTCTGATATTCCTTTTTTATTAGTTTGTAAAAAATCGGACTAGTCAGCAATCGGGTTACATTGGATACGAATCCGTATGGAAATTTGTTCGTACGAATTTGCAAGAAATTGGTTCATATGAACACTCGTAAGACAGATAGTTTACAATAGACCCGAAACCGGAAAATACTAAAAACTGTTGCGAGTTACAGATGACTATTTTGTCAATTTACTCACATTAATCACATAATCGATAAAACTGATCAAAAAACAAAATATTTTGTACGTGTGAAATCAAACGCCGTAAGAGTTTATAGAAAATAAATGATGACTGATTACTTCGCATTCATTCGCTCGAATTCGTACAACCAATTTTCATAGGAATTCCTAACCAATACAATCGCCGCCTTAGTTACCGACAGTATATTTGGTGAGTATTATTGATTTTTACTTCCGGTATAAACTATATTACCTAATTTTAATTTTGTGGTTTCAAGTTGTCAAGTGATTCATAAGTGGGAACCCTAAAAGGAAGTTCATTTTCGTTCCATTGCCATTACTAGAATTTGGTTAAACTCTAATAAATAATTATCGTTTAACTCAAAGTGGAACTTGACCATCCTTAGTAAACTGAATTTTTGTGCTTGTAACTTTTTAATAATAATCCTAGATAGTACAGTAATACGTAACGATGATGTAAGTTTAACTAGAGGTTTGTATCACCTACTTAAATTATAAATCTTGGCTTCCATTATCTGACAAAATAACACGGAATTATTATTCGATGAAGTAATTTCGGATATGTTTTCATCCTAAGAATTTCAAAAGATTTACCGATATTTTAATTCTAAACACTTATCCAAGAAGTATAGTTTTCGGAAAATATTTTGGAAAATATGTAGGAAAATCGAAATTTAGTCGTAGAAAACGATCACAAACTTTTCATTTTTCGGTTCCTTACGATAAAATTCAATTCGAAAGAACAAAAATTATTTTACAAAATTATCAGGTACAAAATTTCTTGTCCTTTGTTTACCAAACAAAACAAAATTTAGAAAACGAGTTAACCAACATATCTACGATTCCAGATAAGAGATTTTAAACCGCTACATAGCGAATTATCAAATCATTTGCGTGGAAGTAGAAACTCATATTTTCTATGGAGGATGCTGGAATACTAGACAAGGAGCAAAATCGGAATAAAAGTTAATTTTGGAAAGCATTTATATCAAGAAACATGAAAATGTATCTCAACATTATTAAAAATTATTAAAAGCTTAACAGTTGTTTTACTATGAAATTTTGAGAAATTACTAAAACTTGTATAAATTGGATAACTGTTATCATTTTATATTGAAATGAGTATTCAACTTCAATGTTTAGAAAACCTTAGTTTGATTAAATTTCAATATGATTTCAGGGCTGAGCATAGTACGGTAACAACGCTTCTCAAAATAACCGAAATCATTTCAGCTGCTCCAGATAAATACCATGTTGTACTATTAGTATTACTTGACATTTCATTTCCTTGGCGTTAGATATTTTGAATCTTGTTATTAATAAAACCAACAAATAAATAAAAACATTATGTGGGCCTGTATTGTTCGTTCTATCAATGAAATCGTATCCTTAACTAAATATTGCAATTATCATTTTGTAGGTTAAATGTTTCAGTATATTACTGGTTTTTGTTAATGTTGGTATCGCAGCTATTTTCTTCCTAACGAGTTCCTATAAAGTTCTAGAAACGAAAAATAAATCAGGCTGATATTTCGTGTTAGTGATAAATTGATTAATAATACAATAAGCATTACGATTACCTCTTCCCCAGGTCTCTCTACTGTATTCGCTTCCACCTCTTTCTTGTTTCCTCCTCCATTTTAAGCAATACTGATTTGTACATAATAATTTATTAATCAATTTTTTGAATACTACACACCCACACTAACATTGTCACGGATGACTTGTCTTACATAGAGCAGACATCATAAATTTAAATATAAGTAATTCTTTATACCATTCGAATTTTGCTAAAAAGGTGATAGTTACAAGACGTAATTTAAAATAAACTACAAAAAAGCTTCTGTACGAAAAAAAAAATATATTTTTCCACTCCCTAAAATTGGATACAATCCAAGACCAATTTTTAGTGATTATACGGCATAAAGACAAAACATACCATAAAAGCTTTTATAAACTGAAATCGTTATTTTGTCGCGATTTTGGAATTAATCCAAATAATTTTATTTATGACGAATTTCCAATGTTAAAAGCTTTTTGGTATCGTGGTTCAATGCCATTTAATAATTGCTGCAAGTTTTATGTTAAGTATTTTAGCGGAAAATGTTTATCATAAATTTATGATGTTATGTACATACAAGTACCACTCAATGTATGTATATAATAGACTCTTGTATAATAATGATGTTAAGCAATAAATATTTCTATCGCACGCTAGCTTTATACACAAACACAGCCACACATAATATAACAAACTGCCGGATAATTCAATTAAATTTCATTTATGCTTTGAGTGCCACATGACACTTGATTTTGTAAACATATTATTGATATATTGTCGGGAACATTATAAACACATAACATTTTCATTTTATATATAATACACGGTATACGTACGTCTTATATCGATCAGTAAACACAACAAAATAGCAAAATAACATAAAAACAAAACATTTTCAACACAACATACATACTCGTATATCAGTCGAGTTCGTATAGCATGAAAAATAAATATAAAAAAAGCTCAATAGCAATTAAGAGATTTTCTGTGTTTAATGGCCATTATAACAAACCTTAAAAACTACATTGATTAAATCGTCATCAACCTGTTGATTTTGTGAATTGTGTGTGTTTGTGATTGTGTGTAAAACAACAACAACAAAAAAAGCACAACATAAAACAAGAACCATTACCTCCTGTGTGTTGTTTATATTATACACACATTTCGGTACAAACTTTTTTTTTTTTTGGTTTTATGTAACACAAGCAAATATACACATTTTGTCCATAATACACTTAAAAATTGCGTGCTGGCGGAAAAAACAACATATTTTGCAGCTTTAGTTGTGTTTATTTTATTTTATTTTATGAATTAAATTAATAATTTTTATTTTTTATAACGCAACCAAAAAGCTGAACCACCACCAACTACCACAAATAAATGTAGAGCACAAATACCACAACAGCTGTATAAATACATATAATAATTTGTTTTACGGTTATATAGTGTACGGTTTTATTATGTAGACAGAAAAGCACAACTTTTTACCTGCTAATAACTACTTTCGTCTATTTAAATATAATTTCGTGCGACAAACACAACTCTAGACGCGCACGAATCTATACATAGCACAGGAAATGTGAATAAGGTTTATTTTTTGTTTGTTTGATAAATGTTGAAATTAATTTTGGTTGTCAAATTAAATTTTATTTTATTTTAATATGGTTCTTTTTATGTTTGTTGGGAAAGGGGAAGCTGGAGCGTTTAGTAAATATTTTCCTCATGCTTAGTTCAACAATCATTGAATATATTAAAACTATACAAATATTTCAGGCTCGAATAATAATTTTATTGTGACTAAAAATCTAATTATTATTTTAATTTTGAAAAGCTTTCATTTATCTCGTTGAAAATTATTTTGCGGTTTCAAAACTATTCGTCTTATATGGCTTAGAATTCAAATGGGTTGGTATCGTTATCCAAAATAAAATAATCCCAAAAAATCAAGTTTTTTCCATATAAAATATTTTTGAAATTTCATTTTAATTCCTTTAACACCTTAGGGGATGGGAGCTTTCGCCCCAAAACCCTTGCTTTGACAATTTTTTAGAAATATAATATTCATTGAAATTGGGACATGTTTAAAATTTTGTGTTTATTAATAATTATTCACATACTAAAATAAAGATCTTTCCAAAGCTGCTCAGCATTGGTCCTTTCTGCGCAAAGATGACAAGAATTTATCTAGCTTCCTTTTGTTCTCATATTGTAGTTAAAAAAAAATTATATGGGGTCTTCCTTTTTAATAGGGCACGTTATTTTGCATTTTTGGGGATTTTTATTGTTGGGAATATAATAGTTTCCCTATCGAAATGTCAAAAAGCTCAGTTTGTAAAGTTCCCAAATCAATTTTTTTAAATAGTTTTTCATTTTAACTAGCAACAAAAATATGAGAAAAAAAACTTTTTCAGTTTTACGGTACTGAAAAAATTATTATAGTTTACTGACATTATTATAGTCAACTGACAAAATGTACTGAAAAAATATTTGTGTACTGATGTGAAATTTTTCAAAAAAAAAAATTAATAACAAAAAATGGGCTCTGTCACAAAAAAATACTGTCAATAAACGTTTCATAATGGAAATCAGTAAACAATCTTTAAATTTTGAAAATTCTTATAATCTACGGAATAGTAATAATCTTTTAGTCTTATTCGCTTTAAACTCTTTAAATATTCAAAATTCTTTTCAAAATGTTCAAATTTCTTCTTCTTTTTCTCTTTAAATTATTTTTAATTTTTAAAAAATTTCCAATTCTTTTATTATTTCAATTTTTAATTTTAATAAATCCTTCAAATTCTTTTATTTTTGAAATCTTTAGAATTCTTTGAATTCGATAAATTATTAATTTTAAAAATCCTTTAGGTTTTTTCGTTTTTTTAAATTCTATAAATCTTTAAATTCTTTGAATTTTTAAAATCATCAAAAATTATGTTGCAATCTCTGAATTTGCTAAATTCTTTTAATTTTAAAACTCTTCTCTAAATCTTAAACTTCTTTGAAATTTAAAAATTTCTAAATTGTTTAATTTCTCTAAATTTTCTACATCCTTTCAAATTTAAATTTTTTTAAATTTTTAGTTATTTTTATTTTCTTTAAATTCTCTAAATTTTAAGCCATCTTCAATTCCTTTAAATTTGTTGAGTTCTTTGTAACCTTTAAATTCATTAATTTTTTTCATTTATCTAAATTCTTTAATTTTCTAAATTTTTAAACTCATTATCTGAATATTTTTAAGTGTCTTTAAATTAAAAAGGAAAATCTAGGAAACAATTTAAAGATAAGATTTTAATGAATTTGCAAAATGTAAAAGTGTAATTAAAACATTAAAATAGAATTTAAAGAGAAGAATTTATCTATTTACATATTCCTTAATTTCAGATATGTTAATGCTTAAATTCCTTTAAATTGTTTAAATTTTTTAAATTATTTAAAGTTCTAAAATTCTCAACTTTTTTACGATCCTTTAATTCTTTACATTTTTTAGAATGTTTGTTTTCTTAAAAATCTTTAAATTTTGTTCAATCTTTAAACTGATTACATATATTGCATAAATGCTTTCCATTTTTATAATTTTTAAAAATTTTGAATTTTTTCATTTCCATAAATCCTTCCTATTTCTTTAAAGTCAGTCAATTGCTTGAATCAATTTAATTTATTTAAATTCTTTTAATTTTGTAGAAGCTTTAAGATAAAATTGACTCAAATGTGATACTTTCAAATGTACCAGACGAACAACTACATCAAATTGATAATAAATATTGCCCAATTTCTTTAAGTTCGATTAGTGAAAAATAAATTTGTTGATCAAATTTCAAAATTATAAAACAAAATCTGAGTTTTTCATAAAAATTAAAACAAACCCTTTATTTGCTTCAAATTTAGGGTTTTTGACAACACAATAGTGCATACCACTGATGATATAATATACTATATTTACGTCATTATTTAACTCATGAAAACTTTCACTTAATGAGACCAGCAAGAAGACTAAAAAAGAGTGGTATTCTAAAATACGTTTGGTATCAAAATTGTGGTGTATTATATCGTAAAAAATCAAATTCCAAAATCAAAATAAGAATTAAATCTAATTTAAATGTCTACATAGTTTAAGAAATAAGCTTTATGAATTTTCTGTTTTAATTAAATCATTTGCATAAGTTACACACATTATAGTTTTGTCAGAGATTTGGCTCTCTACCGGTGAAAGTGAGCATAATAACATTGATGGAAATAAATCGTTTCATTTATGTAAAGGGATTCTAATCACGCAGGCGGAGTAAGTATATTCTTATTAAATGATTTATCCGGAAATATTATGTTGAGTGAAAATTTTGAAAATAGAAGTTTTCTATTGATTAACTTATTGAAATATAATTTCAAAATTTGTGCTGTTTGTAAATAATAAAAGTAGTTTAATTAGATAATACACTAAAATCTCTGACTGTATTGGGTTGGTTTCGTTACTAGAACATTTTTAACTGAACCAATAAAATATTATGTGATAATTGACCTTAATTAATTAAAATATAAAATGGTAGTCACCTAGAGGAGAGGAAACTCACTTAATCAGCTCAATTCAACAATAACTTAATCAACAATTAAACGTAATTTACATATTTATCGATCTTTGTAAAGCATTTGTTTGTGTAGACCAAGAATTTTAATAGGAAAGTTAGAGAAAATTGATGTGTGTGATCCTGAACTATCTCTGTTTAAAACTTACCTTAACCACGTTCAATAAACCACAGTTGCCAATACTAATAGCTTAAAATTAAATATCTTAAAGGGCGTTCCGCAAGAGGCAATTTTGGGTCCTCTTTTATTCATATATTTGCATGGAAAAATGTTCCTTTATGCTCGCGATATAGCCATCATTTATGCAAGCAAAGATCCGATTAATGAAACGTTTCAAGAAATTCAGGAAGATCTGGTTAATATAAATAATTGATTGGATAACAATTTAATGAAAATAAACGTTGATAAAACTAAATACATATGTTGTCTTAGATCGAATGAATAAAACCTTGCCAGAAGTTACCTTAAAATTCTTGAACCAAACTATTATTTAAGCCCAAGATATTGAGTATTTAGGCCTAAAAATAGATTATAAAATAAAATTCCATAATCAAATTAATGCGATCGAAGAAAAAAAATTCCCAATGTTTGTTTGCTATTACACGATCAAGGTCATTCATATCTCAATTAACTGCCTGCAAATTGTATTCTTCATTTTTTTATATTTAAGCCTAATTTGGGATTCTGCTGGCATCACCAAAATTAATGAATTGCAAGTTTTACAAAACAAAGTTTTTAAATTTATAATGAAGCTTCCTCCATGTCATCCTTCAATCTACTATCTACTCACTAAATCGTCTACTGCTTTCAGTTTTAAATAAGTACAAGTTAATTTTCCTAATTTTCAAAATTAAACACTTGCTTATCAAAAGTATTCATAAGCTAGTTAAAGATGTTCATAATTACCAAACCCGGGATAATTTAAATATTTATGTCAGTAGTTAAAGAACTTATTTAGGATTCAATAACATTATATACCGTGGGGGTTAATTATTTAACAACTTACCTTAATCAATAAAGAGCCAGTTTCTTATAAGTCGGTTTAAGGCTTAGTTAAAACGGATACTTTTGATAAGTTTGTTAAGAACTACGCTTTAAATCGTTAATTAAATATACCAATGATTATTTTCAAGGAAAGTTTTAATTTTCACGACTTTACCGTGTATTTTCTGTTTAATACAAAATCATTCAAGTTTTGGAGTTTGAGAAATAAAAAAAGGGAAAGAAATGAATACTTATTCACAATTTTGTTTTTTTTTGTGTCTCTCTCTAATAACCTCTATGTATAGATCATGTTTTCCGAAAGAAACAGCACGATAAAAAAAGTACTAAGCGTTTGCCACTAGCACACAATCAAAAAAATATTACTGACGTTTTTCAAAAGGACGTTTATAAAAACTTCTCAAAATCAATTTAATTATAACGTATTAATAAAAATCACTTTCATAAACCAAAAATATTTTTCCTTATGTTTACAAAATGCACACATAAAAATGTCATACAATTTTTGACAGCAAATATTTAGTGACACCTGGTGGCGTTATGTGAAAGTTTCTTACGCTTTTGGAGTTTTCCAAAAGATGGTAGCTCTTGCGGTTTAAGAAAATTTGACATTTAAACATGATCTATTGTTTTGAAATTTAAAACAAAAAAAAAACATCTGTATATATGTTTGTACATTGTATACATTGAATATATACAAACTATAAGCAAAAACCATTTATATATAGACTTCTTGCATCAACAATAATTTCAGAAAAAAAATATTTCATAATTTTACAGTATAACTTCTAATCAATATGCTTAAATAAATGAAAAATCAAAAATTATATTTTGTAACTCTCTTTTTCTTTCTCTAATTATTTTAAAGATGGGGATTTTAAGCTACAACTTTCCCTCAATTAACACGGTAATTAAATTCCACTAAATTACCGTTTTACTCAAAACCGTGTTAATCGCGACTAATACATTCATAAGTACCTTTTTTGTACTTTTTGTATTTAATAGTAGCGATTAACATTGTTTTGAGTAACACGGTAATTTGGCGGAATTTAATTACCGTGTTAGTTGAGGGACAGTGTAGTGTATCCTTGTTTTGTTTCTTCGTAGTTTTAAAAAATTATCAAAATGGGAAATTGAATATATGAATGAAGATATGAAATAAGTTCATGTCTATTTCTACTAATACCTCTTTTATGTGCATTTTGTAAAATATATACATATGCAATACCTATAAAAATAAATATATTAAAGGAGTTCAATCGACTTTATAAATTTAGAAATTGTTAGTCTATTGGTATTCCTAGTCCGCTGTAGCGGGGTAGCAATATATTCCGCTCAGCGAGCTGCAGCTGATCGACAGCATTTAATTATTTTTGCTTTACGTCACCCATTTTTTCTACAAATGGAAAACACTGTGAAAAATGATGATACCATCAATATTTAGTTAACAGTAACATTGTGGGGTCGAATTATCTGTTCGACAGAGGAATGATTTCTGTTTAGTAGATACGGGAAATTTTGGTGGCAAAGTCGTTTGGCAGTTGCAAATAAAAACAATAACATTAAACAACAATTGCAGGGTAAACAGCTAAACGAGTTCGTAGACTTTGAAGGCTTCGCCGAATTAAAGTGTCAAAAAAAGTGTCAAAATAAAGTGTCATTTTAAAATTCGGGTTTTAATACATGTTGTATAAGTTTTGGAGATCCAGATTTTTTTTTTGTTATTTATTTAAAATTGCGAGGGCCAATGAGTAACTTCCATGAAGGAAAAATTTTTTTTTTGTAAAAAAATCGGTCGCAAATCGATCATAAAATCGTTGAATTTTACTTGAAGAAAAATATCCTATGTACTTCACTATAAAAAGTTATTACAGAAGCATAGTTAAAACTTAGAGTCGATTGGTTGTAAATTAAAAGCGGTAGTTTTCCGCCCGAGTCGAAATGCTTCGTATTGAGAAAAACACTTTTAAAGTTTGAAGTACTTAAATATCATCGAAATTTATTGCTTACCTTTAAAAGGCGATGTCTGGGCCATACAATTGTAGTTACAGGTATCTTTTAGGCTAATAATAAAATGGATAAAAAACGTCACAAGGTTGTTACCCCTAAAGTGCGTTTTTCTGAGAGAATAACAACTCAGTAATTAGCGTAATTTCTGTAAAGGAATTAGCGGATCTAGGTGGGGGGACCGGAGCAGAAATCGAATGTTAACATCGAAGAGAAACATGACTCACAAGATAAAGATTTCTCTGATCTATTTAATCTTCAACATAGTGTAAATGAAGCTCATCAAAATTCAGACAGCAATGATATGCCTATCCTACAAATAATTCACAACGGTCTTGCAGAGACTCAAAACAACTCGTTCTACTGGCGTAGATTGTAACGATTCGCAGTGGAAATTTTGTTGAACTGTCTATTCGGCCTTATTCGATTAGTAAGGGAAATTGAAATCTGAAAATGAAATGTAGCTGAAATTTGATGTACCTGTAGATAAAAAAGAAGCCTTTTGAAATGTATGATCTGTTGCTATTTAGTAGAATCATGGGATTTTTTGTCTAAACAAAATAAATAAAATGTTTCTAAAATATATTTCAATTTTATTATTAAAAATTAAAAAAACACATCAAAAATAATTCATTCAAGTTTTAATTTCTCGAGTATTGCTTGTAAATTATATTCACATTATCATATACGAATCAATAAATTATGATTTTATTATTTTTAGTTTACGGCGAAATTTTATTATTTTCAGTAGTTTTAAATTTTTTAGAATTCCGCTTACTATGCTTTCTCAATAGAACAAGTAGAATAACATCAAGCATTTTTAAGTTATGGTAGTAGCATGGATTCTGTTCATCAAATCAAAACTTATATTCCAGAACTTTCTTGGTATCTGACCCGCAGTTTTCGGATATACATTTCTTAATATTTGCAATATGTGGTTTGTTTTCAAAAATGTCGGCCAAAACGTGTATATGAAGTTTTGAAATTGTGAAAAGCAATTCACTTGGAGGGTGAAGAGATCCAAATTACGTGTTGCTCGTATAATTTTAAAAAAATATAAATGATTCATTTTTTATTTTAATTGATTCATCTTCCATTATTAAAATATTCTTACAATTTTTGCAAGTTGTTCTTTTTAAAATTTTGTAAGCGCAACCGATGAAATATTTAATTGATGAATCATTTATAGTTTCAAGCTCAATACCGCAGGAATCCTCCAATAAAATAGTATCCAGTTTCTCATTTTCAATGGTGTTACATGTACCACCAGAAATTATTTCTAGTTCAGGAGTTGAGATGCAGTTTTCTTCAGCAAGCGTTGAGCAAACTTTGTTAAAAGCATCTCATCGTCATCAGGTGCCCAATTTTTAAAAATGAATTTTCTAAACATTTTGTTGTCATAATCTTTGCGGCAAGATGGTTAAATTCGTTTTAGACGTCAAAATGTAATCAGCCTCCTTGTTTTCAATAAGTTGCGACGAAAGTAGTAAAATTCCTCTGATTGTTTGACGTATACCTCTTAAACAGTTTGTACATGGCTTAATATTTTCAAAATATCCCAACATTTCTTTCAAATTTGTATGAATCAAATTATTTAGTTTCAAGCCACATTTTTTGGGGATTTGAGTTAAACAAATTTTTATTATTTAAATTGTCGAATATTCTATCAATTTTTTCGATAAAATTAGCCGTAGAAATTGCATGGTTTCTACAATTCATTTGGTTTGCGTTGCTAACTTTACCGGCATTTTTCGAAAGCATTGGGATATATATGCACAGATGTTAATTTTGGACATAGTTTTGTGTTACAATTTTTTTCATATTCGAAAAGTTCTTTTAAAATGGCCCAGCTAGCTATTCCGTCTGGACTTAAAAGGTCAACGCTCATTAAATTGTTTCTGATGGATTTTGCCACCCCAATTGACTTCTTTCTAAAATGAAAATACGGTGTCTATTCAGTTACTCTGAGGATACTGTAACACTTCCAATTGTTTGGACCCTGGTCGCACACGATTCCTATAACATCAAGTTCGATATCATCCAAAACTTTCATAGTGTTCAAAAGAACTTTAGTCTAGGTTATTCCATCCTTGTTTTTTTCTGTTGCGTGATAAGAAACAATAAATTTATAAGGTTTTAATAATCCATGGTTCATGAAAATCGTCAAATATTTTGCCATGGTTTTGAACCTATCTTTATTAATTTGACTGAAACCGTCGACAATATCGCTAACACCATCAAAAATAAGAATATATTTTTTTGAACTGTTATTCATTTCCGCTACTTCATTTTTTAATCCCAACTGAATGGATTCATTTAAACCTGGTTTGAGATTTTTTATTAACGTCCATCGATATATTGATGACTTTGAGGGTATTTTAAAATTTTAATTTTCCCTAAGAAAATTATAGCATGCGGGGGATTTAAAACAGATTTGTTGGGCAATTTTTTCTGTTCCATTGGCCATTCCTTTAGTTTCTTCGACAAAAATTTTGCCAAATTCCTTTGCTGTCGGGTTTAAATTGTGTAGTGAATCTATCTGTATGGAAATAGGTTTTATTTTACGCATTTGATTTATCTTGCTGGTGAGAGCTTTTACTTGATTTTTAAAATATTTTTTTTTTTGCTCCAAGAAATACTTTGGTTTTAAAGATTTTATTGTTTTGAGTGATTTTTCGAATTTTTGTTTGTAGTAAAAGAAATTTTTTATATTTACAAAACAATTGCTGCAAGATGATGGAATATTTTGTTGTTTACAACTTCTAACAGTTGAAGACATTTTATCACATTCATCGAACGAGGAAATCAACGTCACATCACGTTTATGTTTGTTGTCGTAAACTTTTATATTTTGGAAACGTTCTGGTACTTCGATATTGCTCTTTAAATCAGGATAATACAAATAAAATTCTGGTATAGATTTTGGTTTTAGTTTGCGCTTGCCGATTAATTTCGAGTCGAAATGTTTTTAACAACAAGCCTTTTCGGTAAATTCGTTTCCTTCAACAAGCCACATTTATCAATCCTAACATTAAATAACTGTTCGTTTGAAGGAAATTTAAAAAATTGTCTATCTGGATTGCTTCTTCTTGAAGCCGTACAAGAGCGAATAGCACATTGTATGCCAAAGAGTTGAGACATAGATATTTAATTGGACAACTCAATAAAAAATGTATATTTAGTAAAACCTAATATGTGAAAGCGTCGAAATACATTTAAAAGTAAAAGACACAAATAAAAGGAAGGAAATTCTTTTCCAAATCAAAATTTATTCGAAATACACGTAACAAAAGCATATAAATTCAATAAAATAAAATAAATTGCTAAAATGTGCATACACAAATACGTATTTAAATAAAAACGTACATGTACTAAGTAATTACGCTAAATATCAAATAAAATATAAAAAAAAATCATAAAAATACAAGTTAAAATTTATTAAAAACCAAAAATATGTAATTCAAGTTTTAATTAATATTCAAATAAAAAAATTCTAAATTGCAATGAATCATACGCTTAACATAAAATTATGAACCATTTCCATATGGAGCAAAGTGGTAAACAGAAACTAAAGAGAAAATGAAACTAAAGAGCCAACCAGCGAACATTTAAGAAATTTAACGAAAGTTTTTTCTTACCGAAAATTTGACAGGTTGGCTAGCGAAACTGTAACACAACTTGTCAATTGGTTTGATGGTGACGGTAGCTCGTATTAATATTTTTTAAAATTATTGTAGAATTTGAACTGGCGATGGAATTGGAGGAACTTCGAAAATTATTTCAATTATTAAAAAGCCTTAAATTCTTAAAGGACATAAACATAAATAATAAAAGACACAGATCTTGTGGCGTAAGAAAAAAAACGAAAATATATAAATTTGAAAATAAATAATTTAATGTTACAATTTATAAAGTCTTTAATAATTCGGTTTTCAATTTACCTACATGAACATAAATAAATAATTTTGAATTTAAGCTTAAAATGTACAATGAGCTCCCACAAGAAGGCAAGAAGGGCAATTTGGATTTTTGACATTTCCTTCAGTTTTGCGCGATAAATTTCGCTCTGTTAAGTTGACACTTCAATTTAACGAAACTGAACGAACATTTCTTAAAGGTTCGCTGGGCAATAACATGTAAACTCCATATACCGCACTATTACGGTAAATTTCTTAAATGTTGGCTAGTTCCCTCTTAAAGCGTTAACCATACTTAAAATAAGAAAATAAAAAAAAAGAATTTGAGCTTTTCTTATTTCACTTTGACATGTCGACTATAGATAACTTAAACATTTTTAAGTTCAAAGCTAAATCGTTTTGTTTTATTGTTTAGTGATTTTAGGAAAAATTATACTAAATTCATTTATATCGCAAAAAATTATTAATTTATATTAACTATAGTACTAATTACTGATACAGAAACACTGTACAAAATTTTTGATTTTAAAAAAATTGTATATCTCAATTTTATTTTTTTAGGTTATGTTTCAATTTTTGTTTGGGTTTTAAATGTATGTACATACAATATAATTGCTCAATTATTTATTGTCTAATTTAATGCTCAAATATTCCCGTTCTGATTGATTTGTTAATAATTAATCAAAATGTTATAATTTTTACAAAACCAGTTGTTTACTTTCTACAGTAAAAAGTTGTGCAACTTTTTTCAAGTTTTATAAGCTTAAAAATTAAATTAAATTCATTTATATCGTAAAAAATTAATTAATTTACATTTTCTGTTTCTAATTAGTGATACAGAAACACTCTGAAAATTTCAGTTTTATAAAAAAATACACAATATACATATGCTTAACACAGAAACAACACTGTTGCCAAAATTTAACGAAAAAAATAAAAGTGAAGGTTCCAGTTAATCAATTGAAAATCTGGATAAACAAGTGACTCGAAAAAATCGACTGTGTAAAAAAAAAATCACGGATAATAGAGGTTTACGGATAATCGGATCCCGGAAAATCGAGTTTCCACTGTACTCTCGTTTTAATTTATTTATTAATAATTATTGAAAATGTTATAATTTTTCACGTAACTGGTTTTTTATTTCCCGCGTTAAAAACTTGTGCAACCTTTCTTAAGTTTTTTAAGTTTACACGAAAAATTTCGCTCCTTTTATGTTTTTTAAGTGACAGCTGAAATTTCCATTTCCCCTCAAAAAAAATTTAAGTTCCTTATTTTAAGTATGGTCGAATACACACAAAAATCCCCTTACTCGCTCTTTTACGTTATTTATTTTATTTTTCTTATTCTAACTATGGTTCTCGCTTAAAACTAAAGAGTTTACGAGGAAAATGAAACTGTAGAAAAAACACATGGAAACAACTAAAATATATTTTTACGCTCATTTTTATGCTCTTCAAAATTGATATATGGTAGAAAGATGATGAGAAATAAGTTGTGTGTCGTTTTCTATATTTTTTTTGTTTTTGTTCGTTTGACTACCTATATTGGCGACTGGTACTCTATGCCTATAAATCGCTACCCTACATATTACTTATGCAATTAGTTCTATACGAGAAGTTTTAGTATACGTGGTCTTAGCTATAAGATTATTGCTTTACACATTTATCTTCTTCCACATATTTTTTTGCACAAATTCTGTCTTACAAGTAAGTTTTGTAACTTTTGTCAGAAAAATATTTTCTATGTGAAATAAAGTAACAAAAAAAAAAAAAAAATTATTTTGAATGCCCAGCTTATAACACAAAATAAAACTTAAATTGCTAAGAACGCGCGTCTATGAACGATATTTAGTTGCTGCTTTACGATATAAGGTAGTAATTGTATGAAATGTACTTTTGATGTATGTCTGATATCCGAATAAGATGTAAAGTAAAATCGCATACGGCTCGATGCAAAGCTTTCAAAGTCCATCGCAAGATTTTCAACTGTGTAGGTATTTAGAAGAATTCAAACAATTTTCACTTCAACCACTTGTCTGGATGTTGTACAGAAGG
This sequence comes from Tipula vernalis, assembly GCA_958295665.1. Classification (NCBI taxonomy): domain Eukaryota; kingdom Metazoa; phylum Arthropoda; class Insecta; order Diptera; family Tipulidae; genus Tipula; species Tipula vernalis. The sequence goes on from OY282558.1 coordinate 159,767,959, forward strand.
ATATGACACTGCAATAAAAATCAAAACAAGGAAATTTGAGGTTTAAGAGAAAAATGTATAACAAAACCTAAGAAGTAGATAAGACTCCCTAAAAAAGGTTAATTGTTTCGCCAAACATCCGAATAAGGAGTCGATAGGTATAAATTGAAATTAGCAATAAGTATGACTTTAATATTATTTTGGAAACTTTTCATTCAGTTCTGCTGCCGCTTAATTGAGCAAATATTAAATCCCAAACTAAAGTATATATCAGAATACATTAACATTTTCACAGCACGGTTTTCTTAAAAAAATAATAAATATTGCTATTCACTGTAAGCCGCAGCCAGACGATTGCAAATATTCAACAAATGTTTGAGATTTGTAAAATAACAAATCGTGTAGACACAAATCAAATGACGAATAAGCAGTCAAGGTTACAGTCGAACCCATTCGCTCTACAGGCGATAAAAATAAAATATCTCACCAACATTGGTAGAACATGGCGGTATTCTCCACACGATTTGTAAATAAAATATGTATGTTATATTTTCTACAGACAGGCGTCACTACAATTAGTATTAATTTTAGTTATTCGTAATAGGTGTCACTAATAAACATGTGTTATCAAAGACTTTAAAATACAATAGAGTAGAAATAAATAATAATATGCATGGTTACAATAATATGTTGTCTAACATTATAATTAATTATATTTATTTTATTTTTTAATTATTTTGTTTTATTTGATAATTTTTAATTTTCACGAAACTACGCACAACCACTTTTTAACAAGAATAAAAACTTAATGGTTTATTTACATAAAAAAAAGACCAAGCATGTATTATTTGTAACCAACCAAATACAACCATCTCCCTCTAACTATCACGGTTGCAATAGAAGGCTTTATGGGGGAAAAACATTTGTTTCTGCCCTATATGTTTAATCTCTTTGTTTATAATAAGCGTGTTCCATTGGCGTTAGCAAACTACTCACAAGTACTTGTATCTAGTCGCAACTACTCATGCTTAAGTGATGGTGTAGTTTTTAGAAGTAGTTACGCATATAATTAAAGAAAGAGGGATTTTAGTTAAAAAAAATCTAATAGATGGCTCTATGCCAATTTTGGTTGTGTGTAACGTCATTTTTCAACCCTAATCCAACCAAGGTGTGCCTTTGTGGCTCGTTCGATAAATGCATTAATTTTCAAAATAATGTTAATTTAGTTATAAACTTGTATGTATTTTATTTTGAAACATTTCCATACAGCGTACTTGACATCTACTCATTCTCTGCAAACATTTTCGTAAATTATTTGATTAGATTTAAGTTTACTGACATAACCAAAATATGTTGGTTCGATTAGGGTTAAAAACAAAAAAATGTTATTTATGAAAAAAAAATGTTGTTTAATATTTTATTACTTATTATTATTAATTATTATTAGTAGAACAACGTATATTTTATTAAAATCTAGCAGTTTTATTTAAATTGAGGTTATGTTTTACTACTGTCACAAAAATTTGCGTTCCATTGAACATCTACTCACAAGTACTTGGCAGTAGCAAATTGTTTCCTATGGAACACAGTGAATATTCAAATAATAAACTTTGACAGCAGAAATAAATAAATAAAAATGGAAAGCGACTACGATTGGTCATGCAATTTAATTTTGGAATTTATTTCCATATACGAGATATATCCAGAAGTGTGGGATTTAAAAAATCCAAAACATAAAAATAGGCTGCAAGTAAATGATGCGTGGGATAAAAATAAAAAGCGAATTAGGTACAAATCAACCAATATTCATATTGAAAAAAAGAAACATTAATACCGGTCATTAAAAAGAAAAGTGAAAGATTCTATTAACTCTGACGTTGGAAAAAAAGACATTTCCTTTTTTATTTACATATATTGTAAAAGTATGTTGTATTTTTTTTTAAATAAATTGTTTTCAACAATTATTGTGACGGATGCCAAATTTATGGTTCGACCTGGTATCTTTTGGAGAAAATCATATTTTAGGTTTTACCTACTAGTGCTAACTAATGGCCAATATAAAAATATCTATTTTAGCATTGGATATATATTTGCATTTATCGACAAAATAAATGCTGCTCAAATCGTGTGGACAGTCAAATCTCCGAAATATTTACTTTACCAGTATTTGTCAAATATTTGTAAGGTTACATTTGTTGAATATTTGCAATCGTCTGGCTGCGGCTTAACAATTGTGTATATTATTAAAAATTTAATTTGTCTGTCTGTAAATCAATTAATTTTTCGGCTTTTTTAACTCATGAAACCAAACTACCAACATAAAGGACTCACGGACGGTTCTTATTTTTGAAGAGTAATACATTGGTATAACTCTTGGCCCTTTAGCAAAAATTACGGGGAGGGAGGAATGCTATTTCTACTTTTTCCAGTAGATATATTATGAGGGATTGGCCTCTTTATTTTTCTGATTTACCAAATCGAAAATATTGGGATTGCCATGAACAATTAATGTATTTGTCTATAAAAAACCCGAAAAAATCGATTGATTTACAATTGTAATATTGCATATCAGTTCTTAAGGATTCGTTGGCCGATATGTCAAACATTCTGTATGGATTCTTACGATTCTTACTGATTCTCTGGTTAAATCTTTTATAATTGTTTAAATTACATATTTATGTTTTTTACATTTTCTTGTTAATTAAAATTATGATGTAAAACGAAAAGTTTTCTAAACGTAACTTATAAAAACTTACCCTACCCTATAATTTATTTATTATTTAAAAAAATTGAAGAATCCGAAATTTTCCGTTCAAACTTAAAGAAAATCAAAACAATATGTAAAAAATAATTGTTTCAGCCTATTGATATTCTCACATAAAAAAATGATTGAAACACAAATTAATCCTACTACAAACTACAATACTTTTCAGTAGCCACTATTTTCTAGAACTTATGGAATACCTCCAAAAATACTAGTTACGCCAAAATAAATTATAAACAAGTCATTTACTTAAAGAATTGTTAATTTCTCTACGGTTGAAATGTCAAAGGTTTTCAATAAATTGAAATCATCGCAACCGTCACAAAATACTGGAATTTAAATATTTATGTCAATTATTGCTTTATTTTGCAAATCTGGCAGGAAAATTAAAATTACAAATATATTCAATTTGCAGTATTTCAACAACCCGCTGAAAGCAACTAAAATTGCTCAAAATTAATACCACCACTTGAAAGCGCATAAACTAGTTTGTCTCCCAAACTAACAGCTAATCTGTTTAAGCCAATTTCAATAATAAAAGAAAACTAATAATTATAAAATTCCTAGCAAACTTTTTCCAACGAACTTTACCAAACCAATATAAATGTATAGTATGTTGGTTACAAAACTCTCGCATAGAGCTAGAATGCAGTGAAATTAATTAATTCTCATATATAAGACAAAGTTTTTTTTTTTTTTTTTTCAACAAATTTGTTGTTTGGTTACACAACATTTTTATTATTACCTAACTATTATTACCATATTTATACCTAAATAAGAGCAATTGATGTTGTTTACATGAATATTTTTTATTGTTTGTTATATTATAATTATAAGCAATATAGTACCAATTTAATTAATTAAAATTTATATTTTCTATTAATTATAATATTTTGTTTGTGTTATAATTAAAATAATATTGCATTGTAGTAATACGAACAATCTTTATATGCAAATGATTAATAATAATTTATCGTTTTATGATTCTCTTAATTAATTATCTCCCAGAAGAATAATTTTTGGTGTAATGAAAATCATCGTAGACTTTAATATATAAAAAATAAATGGTGTTAATTTATTCCAAAACCAAACCTTACAAAAAAAAAAAAATCCAAAGATTGTTTTTTTTTATTGCTCTCCATAATCTTAAGAAATAGCCTGGAGATAAAAAATAATCGCACGTATTTCTCGGTTGTGTTGATGCGGGATGAGCGATAAGCGATAAGTATTAAACAAAAAAAAAAAAATTAATTATCCGTTCGAAATCAAATTTTTTTGTACCGCAATATACCCTTTTTAATTTGGTAATTTAGTAAAATCGCGCTCACAGCTCAATGATCCGGAATATTGTTTATGTTTGGATGTATGCATGTGTGTGTATTTTTATAAGAACCACAATTTCGTTCATCCGGATTCCATGGCTGATTGTCGACGATTTATTTACAAATAAAATTAGCGTGACAAAAAAATTAAAATCACATTAATTCTACAATTTTCTTTTGTTTTTATTTAATTTAATTTCTTTTTTTTTTCTCAAATTTTGATTGTTGTCGTCTAAGTAAAAAAAAGTTAAATACAAAAGTGAAAAAAAAAAAAAATCCAAATAGAAGAAAGCTTGTTTCGCATTGTGTTTTGGTTGTCGAGTTTCCACAAATTATTTCTACACACAATACTAGAAAATAAAAAATAAAAATTTAAGTTATTATATTTGAGAGGGAGCTTTTTTCTTCAGCTGTACAAAGAAAAGAATTCGAATAAGAAAAGTTTGGAGCAAAAGATTTTTTTTTTTTTTGTTGTATGTGCAAAGAATATATAATCGGTTGAATTTACTTTTTGGAAAATTATTTTAATTCATGCACGATTTCACAAATCTGTTGTTATTTATTTATTATAAGATTTTTTTTTATTTTTTATTTTTTATTCGTATTTAAATTAAATTCGTCGTGCTTTGTGATAAGATAATTTTTTTTTCTCGTGCACGTAATTTTTACAATTACTTGTAATTTGAATTTAATTTTTGTTTGATTAATGGGAAATTGTGCTGATTAAATTACATGTATGTAAAGAGTGTAATTAAGTTTTAAAGCATTTTTCTTTTTTTGTCAATAAAGCAATAAATATTGGGTTAAAACTTAGTAAGCTTTATGTTTTATGTTTAAATTTATTTATAAGAATTATTATTATAATTCAATTTATCAGACCAAGAAAAATTTATTACAATAGAAATTTTATAGATAATATTAAAATAAAACATTGAAAATAAATTCAATTCAGTCTCTTCGTCGTTGAATTTAATAAGGAGAAGGAAAAGCTTACGACGAGATACGGCGGTATAATTTATTTATACTATTTTATCGTGTATATTGACTATTTCTTATTTTTATATATTTTTTTCCAATAATTTAATAAATAAAACAAAAATGTATACATAAGTATGATGACGTCTGGCGAAGGTCACATTAATGTGAAAGCTTTTCTGCTATTATATAGTGATTTAATTTATTTTTTATTGAAAAGTTCTATTCTATTTATATAACGAAAAAAAAAATTGATAATAACAACTTAACAAGAGCTTCCAAATACTTATCAACATAAAATGTCGTAATTTATTGAAATTATAAATAAATTAAAGCCGTAAAGTCAAATTCGTGCCATTTAAACCCAGATCTTAATATCGTAACATTCCAAAGCTCTGCAGACAGTTATCAAAGTTGTGCAACAGTTGATATATTTTACCTATCTCCTAAGGAATAACTCTCGATGCAGTGAAAGTAGAAAAAAAATGTGTTCAAAAGTTGTTGTGACTAGATTGTCTCAAAAAATATGATTTTCTATCCGTGTTATAAAAATCCGCCGCATTAGGACTAAGTAGAGGCGAAATATCAAAATTAACCGAAAAAGTGGATGCAAACTATAGCTTTCGTTTCTTTCGTCGACTCAGCACTTATTATAAAGAGTTCTCAATCAAAAGACAATGAGAAATTTAAGCCAAACTTGTTTCTCAATAAATACAGTATAGTTGTAAAAAAAAAACTAGTTGGAGTTTGCACTTTACAAAATCTACATAAAAAGTTTTTCAATTAAATTAGGAGATAAACCAAGTAAATACAATGATATTTACTTAGAAGATATTTAGAAGAAGAATTAACTAGAACCTTATCGTACGTAGTTTTATTTATTTATTTATTTTTTTTTTAGCCTGGTATATAGTACTTCCAATTTGCTCTATACTTTGTATTTGTATAATGGTTTTTTAAGTGCTAATGAAAATTTTTTAATAAGATTTATCGTTTCAGTATTCAATGTTTGCTTCTATGTAGAATTTTGCTACTTCCATAAGTTCTGGTCTTTAGCCTTCCTTCAATATGTCTATAATCCCTTTATATTTTATGTTGTTGTACTTTCGTTTTTATTTTCTTGAATCTCGAACAGTTATCAAATAAGTCGTGGAGCTTGAAAGCAAACCGAGTCTTTTCCACTTTTATGAATTTTGCACAAATGCAAAAAAACTTCTCAATTATTAATTATTTTTCGTTTATCTTTTATTCTGGTTTATGATTAATTGAAATGATATAATTTCAATAAATTAATCCAAAGATTCATGATTAAATGTCACATTTTTAAGTAATTTTTAATTTAAATTTGGAATAAGCTGGGTTTGCTGCCAATGCTTGGAATGAAGCTGATTTGCAATTACTACAATGGGAATCAGCTCTGTTGGCAAATAAAAATTAAAATAAAATATGCAACAGGTAACAAAAATTCGTATATTATAATACAAAATAAATAAAAAATTACATTTTCAGTACATATACAGTCTGTGGTAAAAAAAATAATAAAAACTAATAAAATAAATTGAGTTCTACTCATTAATCAATTTCAAACTGTTTAAATTCGTAAGCTGTAGTTTTCAACGTGGAATTCACAAATTGAATCACTTGTTGTATCGGGAACTGCTGTATCCGGTAATTCGAATAAATTTTTATAAAATAAACACGATGGGTTATTGCGCCACTCATAGCCAAAGTGTTTACTTAAAAGCTTTTCTACATCGGCCAATTTCTCTGGTTTTAACGATACACCTGATGGAACAACAGTTGAGGTCATTGAACCAATCATTCGATTCTTTTTCATAATACTCAATCTGACTTATAAAATACTTCGCCACGAACTGAAACCTGTTTATTTGACTTTTTAATTACAACAATACGTTTTGATTCCTGAAATTTGAAATGCCATTTGCCTGGAGGCTTTAAATAATCTCCAACTTCTTTTCTTAAATCATACACTGGGCACTCATTTCCCAGTCTTATTGTTGTTCCAAATGTAGTATAGATATCCAGATATTTCTGAAAGTTTACGATAGTATGCATTTTTCTTACTTTCTTTTTAATCTGCGCGAAAACGCGATCGGGTGGTATGTAGGAACGCCCAGTTGACGGGGCTATTGTGTCAATCCTGGAAACCATTCCAACCATGGTCGAATTCTTGTTCTGTCCCCCACAACCATCACATGCTAAACGAACAGTACTGATTCCATCAAAATTTAAATTAGATAAGCTATGGAAAACTGCCAAAACTATTTCGTTTGATCCTTTCCGATGAACATTTTCCGTCTAATGATAGAGAAAAATATTTTTCGTTGTTAATTTGGAGTGACCATTTCCAACATTCATTCCAAACAAATACAAATATAGCTGTCTGCTATAATATGCGGCCTGGTCTGATACTTTGGGCAGAACCATATTTTCTGACAGTCAAACGAGACTGTTAGCAAAATCGGCTCTAGTCTCATTGAGAAACTCGAGGAACGATTTTGCCTGCAGTTTATGTACACGGTTTTAATCCATTAGTTGATTTTTTTAGCAATATCCTTCTCCACCTTAATTTCCTCGGTGCTTGGGGTTTTGAAACCCAAGTTGAATCTCGTACAAAAAAATAATCCGAAAATAACTTTCTCTGACCTGCATTTCATGATTTACAAGTTGATATTATCTCCACATTTTCGCAATTGACAACTGCGATGGTAAGTAATGTCGTTTTGAAGTGGTTCCTCGACATTAGTGCAGTTAGATTATTTTGAACGACTTAATGAAATCCTCAAAGGCTTTTCGCTCTCCTTCAAATTTCTTACTACATCTATCACCTCCTCGTCTTCTGTTGGAACGGCTCCCCTAATGAAATGTTGTTTACAAATTCTATGAACTCGGGATCGACCAATGTTTAACACTTTCAAAAATACATTTTGGCATATTGCCAGCGAATTGTTGTTTTGCGCTCGTATGTAATGCTTAATAGTTAGCAATTTTCGTGGTCCATTTTTCACGCGATTGGTTGGTTCGTTTTGGCGGTTCTATTGAACATTATTTCAAAATAAAAGCATCTTGAGTGATTTTGCTTTTATTTTTATAAAATGAGTTCGCAAAATTTGGTGCATCACCACTTTTAAGTAAATGGCATTGGACACTGTTGCCTTTATGGTTGCATTTAGCCATTTTGGGAAGCTTCGTAGCAGAATATGTAAAGATATTATCTATTAGCCTTAACAAATTTTCAAAATAATACTGAACTATACGTACCTTCTGACTTTAGCACTTTCACGCTTCCAAGACAATTTTACTACAGATTTTTTTTTTACTGTGTTGTGGTTGTCTTAATGTTTTCGTTTCTTGGCAATCCATTTCAGCAACGCGCTATATTAATAAACTCACTGATTATTATACATTACAAAAATTACTTACCTAGGTTCGATTTGAAATATAATTATTCACTTACTCGTATATGATACTTCTTATCAAAACGCGACTATGCACTAATGCAATTTAACCACAACTAATTTTGCTGAACAAACTTTTTGACGTTTCACATTTTTCGCGCTAAAAAGGAATACAATCGTTTTGCTACAGAGATTATATAAATGCATACGAAATCTCGAATGGAATAGAACGGTTTTGAAAATTTTTCAGAGAAGGAATAAAGTTGATTTGCAACCAACCCTTTATTTTGATTCTCGGTTTGAAAGTGAATACGATTGGTTTGACAAGATTAACTTGAATATTTTGATTTTGTTGTACGAAAGGAACATAACCTCATAATCAACTTTTTTTTTTTTAAATTATGGAAAGAAACCGTTTTAGTTTCTCTTACATTACATACGTAAGTTGCATTCGTCTGTTGCTTCTAACCCCATTCTGTGTTTGAAAATTTTGTTATGCGTGGCCCGTTCTTAATCTATTTAATATTTTTATTTATCTCGTTTTCATGTTTACAGCTTTGAACCAATTTTCTTTAGGCGGTACTTGGTTATTAATTGTTCTGTTGAATGCTTAGACCTTGTTACTGTCTCATATTCCCCTTTCCATTTCGTTGTTATACTATTTTTAATCATTTATACATATCTTCAATCGGTACATGATTATTAAATATGTCGCTATTTTCTGCATCGATTGCTGATTGGGCCAGTTTGTCTGCCTTTTCATTTCCTTTTATGCCCTGGTATCCATTGCATAAATATCTCAAACTTTTTGTTTTCATTTGCTAGTTTATATAACAAGTGTTACCTTTATAAGTTTCGTGATAAGGATTTTTCCATATACTCACATATAGTGAGATTTGTTTTCACGAATTGAAGTAAAATAAACTGTGGCGTGAAGTGCAAAAGTAATTAAAAATTATTACAATATGATAAGTCGCGGGAAACAAATGATGATGTTAGCTCAAAAGCGAGCGCAGGAAAACGTTCAAAATTATTCAAAAGTACAAAACGTAAATCAAAGTGTCACAAATTCATACGATGAAAAAACGCAAGTTTGTTGGAAACCAAATACAGCAAGTAAGTTAATAATTTTTTTTTTTTTTAATATTATTACTATATTTTTTACTATAAAATAATTGCAATATATATTATTTTTAGGTAGTGACAACGCTAACATACCAACTTGTTCTAAATCGTTACCAGTAGTGGTTCAATGTGAAAATAAAACATCATTCAGTTGTGTTACTGGGGTTTGTGAAAGTGATATTCACCCTGAAATGATAAAACATGTTGTTTTGCTTAGCGATAAACAGGAATCCAGCTCTAGTGAGTTCGACGATTCAGATGCCAATCGTAACTATAGACCAGTATCAACTGATATTGAATTAGACTTAGAGGACGCCGTAAGACAAATTGAAGCAAATATTGAATGTGTCGCAATTCAAAATGAAGATACAATGCAAAATCAATCAGGCTCTTCAAAATCATCAATTCGTAAGCACATAAAGATAGCCCATAATTCGGGTAAACCATATTTAACAGCTCCAATAATACAGTGAAAGCCAGAGAATGTAAACAGCTAACTGCTTGCCGTTTCAAATATCTAAAAAAAATGTATTTTGCACAATAAAAGGCAATTTTTAATAAATACTGGTCACTTGGAGACTATAATCATCGAATTTGTTATCCATCTGGTCTTAAACAAATAAACCCTATCAAAAGAACAACAGTTTCCAAGACACTTACTTCAAAAAACCGACAATATAGTTATGTATATCATATGGAAAATAATGGACTACATACTCAACTCTGTCAAAAATGTTTCAGACATACGCTCGGCGGAACAGACAACTTTATGAAATCGGTTGCGAAGAAAAAATTAGAAACCGATGATTTTGATACATACCTTGGTGATCGTACAGGAAAATCTGTTCCACCAAAGAAACTGAATGCTGAAAAAATATAGGAAATCAAGAAATATATTTCTTCATTTCCAGCATATGAAAGCCACATAATCGGGCTCATATATCTCAAATGTATCTGGAAGCAGATCTAACATTAGCGACAATATTCAAGCTCTATTCTTCCAGTAATTCAGCACCAGTTTCTTTATCAAAGTATTCAGAAATACTTAAAGATTTGTATTGTATAATCAATTTTAAATTCTATTTATTACTAAAGCTTCTTCATTTTCGCAGGAATGGGCATCAAGTTTAGAAAGCCACAACTTGACACTTGTAATAAATGCGAATTTTTACAAATCCAAATAGTTGGAGCGGTTGATGAGTCTACCAAACTCAAAGTAATTGAAGACCAAAAAATACACCATATTATGGCATCACAAGAATATAATGGTAAACAACTTGATAAGGAATGAAACTTTCGACCTTCAACAATATCTTCCAACTCCCTTCCTCAAGACCTTCGCTTCATTCTATAAACGTCCACTGTGGTCACCAATAATGCTTTTTGCTACATGTGGCATGAAGGCGTTGGAGGTAGAGGAGGGAACGACATCGCGTCCTGCTTGTTTAAACATTTGCAGAGTATTCCAGAGATAATTATATATGTTACCTATCATAGTGATTCATATCCAGGGCAAAACAAAAATTCCTTTTTGGTCACGATGTTTTCTTTCTTTATGCATAATTCTCATCTAGAAGAGATTCATCACAAATTTTTATTTCCGGGTCACACTCATATGGAGTGTGATTTGGATCACACCATAATTGAAAAAATGAAGAAGATAACGAATATGAAAATACACCATCTTCGAGATTGGTTCAATTTTATTGTTAGTAATTGAGATGGAAAATAAATTTCTTAATTGCTCTGCTCAATCTAAATCCAAATTCACATTTCGAAAAAATGATATGAAAGGAAACAAATTTTCATGGAAAGACGTGAAATGGCTGCGATTTACTCAACATTTTGGACACGTTTTTTTATAAATGTTCGCATGATGAAGCAGAACCATTCAAACAACTATTAATTTCCAAAAGAGGTGTAAGTAATGTTAACGTTTCTGAAATACCCAACTGTGACAATGGTCCACTTAAAATAAATAAAGCTAAAAAGGACGATCTAATTTCAATGCTGCCATTAATAGATACACAATTTCATTCATTTTATAATGGCCTGGCGACAGATGAATGTGTTTAAAACGTGCACCCTGACCTTCCAGATTCCGAAGACGAATGAATTTATTTTTTTTATTATCTTTATGTCAACTTTATTATTTTATGCTAAATTTTAATGAATTTTATCTATTTTGTACATGAAGGTTAATTCTGTTTAATTATTGTTTTTATAAATAAAAACTAGGTTAGGTTACGCACATTTAGACCGGTGACGGTCCATTGTGATACCACAGGATGTATCCCCTTTTACCCCTATTGGAACCATTTCGAGCTACTTATGTAGCGTAAGACGTCCCGCACTTTAATGTTTTCGAGATCCGAGAGGCAGTCCATCCTGAACTTACCTAAGTGTTTGTGCCTTCTGAGAGCCAATGCTGGACACGAGCAAAGGAAGTGGACAAACGTCTCTTCCTCCTCTTCGTCCAAGCAGCTTCGGCAGAAGTCATTAGCCTCCAGACCCAGCCTTTTTGCATGTTCTCCAAAAAGGCAGTGTCCCGTGGGTATTCCTACGACCGTTCTTAATTCACGTCTGCGTAAGGATATTAATGCCCTAGTGCGCCCCCAGTCCAGCTTTGGCCAAACTTGTCTTGCAACTCTACAGGTTAGGGTGTTAGACCACCTTTCCCCCGCTGAGGATAGCGCCTGCTTCCCAAGTGCTTGTCTCAGCGGTGTGATAGGCCTCCCCAGACTTGCCCTTTCCGGTTGCAGCTGGAGAGTCGTACCATGCCTAGCAATTTCATCTGCCCTGCAGTTCCCCATGACGCCCGAGTGACCTGGGACCCAGACTACCTGGATGTTGAAATGCTCACCCATCTCATTTAGAGATGAGTGACAACTCAACGCCACCCGTGACGCCAAAGACACCGATTCTAACGACCGGATCGCCGCTTGACTGTCCACATAGATTGTGATATCGTCTGAGGATAACACATTATGCTTCAACCACGTCATGACCTCCTCAATCGCTACGACTTCAGCTTGGTACACGCTGCAGTAATCAGGGAGACGAATAGAAATATTTACATTTAATTTGTCACAGAATACTCCAGCTCCTACTTTGCCGTCTAGCTTGGAGCCATCTGTGAAGAATTGCAACGCTTCAGTTAAATAAAAACTAAAAGTAAAAACAATTTTTAACATTACTATTTAATTATTTGGAAAAACGACTTATCTTAAATTTTGAATTAGAAAATCAACTGGAAATACAACTTAAGTAACTTAAGCGAAAAATATCATAATTTTTTTTTTTTAACAAAATCACTTATCTGTTAATCTTCATTTTCCTGGATAACTTCAAGGAAAATTAGGAAAAATGGATTTCTAAATAATGAAGCCCACAACCATCTTACTATATCTGACTTTAACTTACAATTTTGTGAGCCTAGTTTTTCATATTTAATTTGGAAGTTAATATTGCTATTTCTGAAAAGTCTCTAAGTTTTAGTTAAGTGGTTATGTTGAATTGCCACAGAACATTTGGGTATCGCGAAAATTCATCGAAGCACAATTCTGCGAACAATAATTTTATGAAATCACAATTATTCGCAATAACAATTCATCGAAAAATAATTCACCGAAAAATTCATACCTTGTTAAAGTTAGCCGAAAGTTTTCAGCCGAAAGATATAAAATGTCGGTAATGCAGTTAGTGTCTTGGCTATATCAGCCGAAAGTTACCAGCCGACATATTTCAGCCGAAACATATTTTAAATAACATGAAAAAATAACAAAACAACCTAGAAACTGGTATTTCCATGAAGTGAATTTACGACTGAAAAAAGGCTCATTTTGGTTTGTCACAGTTTACCATAGGAATTATACTTAAAATTTCATCAGAAAAGCCCATATAAAATTAAAAAATTTGTATAAATTCAACCTTTAAAGTGTCATGTCTGGAAAGTATTTCAATTAGTGTGCCATACCAACAATTATCCCTTGAAAAATTATCAGGGCAAGTTTCATGTGGGGAGCTCGGGAAAATTCGTTTGAATGAAAAGCCCATATAAAATTTAAAAATTTGTATAAATTCAACCTTTAAAGTGTCATGTTTGGAAAGTATTTGAATTAATGTGCCTTATCAACAGTTATCGCTTAAAAAATTACCAGGGCAAGTTTCATGTGGGGAGCTCGGGAAAATTCGTTTGAATAAAAAGCCCACATAACATTTAAAAATTTGTATAAATTCAACCTTTAAAGTGTCATATCTGGAAAGTATTTCAATTAATGTGCCTACCCAGTAATTATTCCTAAAATTTTATCAGGGCAAGTTTCATGTGGGGAGCTCGGAAAAATTCGTTTGAATGAAAATCCCATATAAAATTAAAAAATTTGTATAAATTCAACCTTTAAAGTGTCATGTCTGGAAAGTATTTCAATTAGTGTGCCTTACCAACGGTTATCCCTTGAAAAATTATCAGGGCAAGTTTCATGTGGGGAGCTCGGGAAAATTCGTTTGAATGAAAATCCCATATAAAATTAAAAAATTTGTATAAATTCAACCTTTAAAGTGTCATGTCTGGAAAGTATTTCAACTAGTGCGCCTTACCAACAATTATCCCTTGAAAAATTATCAGGGCAAGTTTCATGTGGGGAGCTCGGGAAAATTCGTTTGAATGAAAAGCCCATATAAAATTAAAAAATTTGTATAAATTCAACCTTTAAAGTGTCATGTCTGGAAAGTATTTCAATTAGTGTGCCATACCAACAATTATCCCTTGAAAAATTATCAGGGCAAGTTTCATGTGGGGAGCTCGGGAAAATTCGTTTGAATAAAAATCCCATATAAAATTAAAAAATTTGTATAAATTCAACCTTTAAAGTGTCATGTCTGGAAAGTATTTCAATTAGTGTGACTTGCCAACAGTTATCCCTTGAAAAATTACCAGGGCAAGTTTCATGTGGGGAGCTCGGGAAAATTCGTTTGAATGAAAAGCCCATATAAAATTAAAAAATTTGTATAAATTCAACCTTTAAAGTGTCATATCTGGAAAGTATTTCAATTAGTGCGCCTTACCAACATTTATTTCTTGAAAAATTATCAGGGCAAGTTTCATGTGGGGAGCTCGGAAAAATTCGTTTGAATGAAAATCCCATATAAAATTAAAAAATTTGTATAAATTCAACCTTTAAAGTGTCATGTCTGGAAAGTATTTCAATTAGTGTGCCATACCAACATTTATCCCTTAAAAAATTATCAGGGCAAGTTTCATGTGGGGAGCTCGGGAAAATTCGTTTGAATGAAAAGCCCATATAAAATTAAAAAATTTGTATAAATTCAACCTTTAAAGTGTCATGTCTGGAAAGTACTTCAATTAGTGCGCATTACCAACAGTTATCCCTTGAAAAATTATCAGGGCAAGCTTCATGTGGGGAGCTCGGAAAAATTCGTTTGAATGAAAAGCCCATATAAAATTAAAAAATTTGTATAAATTCAACCTTTAAAGTGTAATGTCTGGAAAGTATTTCAATTAGTGTGCCATACCAACAATTATTCCTTGAACAATTATCAGGGCAAGTTTCATGTGGGGAGCTCGGGAAAATTCGTTTGAATGAAAAGCCCATATAAAATTCAAAAATTTGTATAAATTCAACCTTTAAAGAGTCATGTCTGAAAAGTATTTCAATTAGTGTGCCATACCAACAATTATCCCTTGAAAAATTATCAGGGCAAGTTTCATGTGGGGAGCTCGGGAAAATTTGTTTGAATGAAAAGCCCACATAATATTTAAAAATTTGTATAAATTCAACCTTTAAAGTGTCATGTCTGGAAAGTATTTCAATTAATGTGCCTACCTAACAGTTATTCCTAGAAAAATTATCAGGGCAAGTTTCATGTGGGGAGCTCGGGAAAATTCGTTTGAATGAAAATCCCATGTAAAATTAAAAAATGTGTATAAATTCAACCTTTAAAGTGTCATGTCTGGAAAGTATTTCAATTAGTGTGCCATACCAACATTTATTTCTTGAAAAACTACCAGGGCAAGTTTCATGTGGGGAGCTCGGGAAAATTCGTTTGAATGAAAAGCCCATATAAAATTAAAAAATTTGTATAAATTCAACCTTTAAAGTGTCATGTTTGGAAAGTATTTCAATTAGTGCGCCTTACCAACAATTATCCCTTGAAAAATTATCAGGGCAAGTTTCATGTGGGGAGCTCGGGAAAATTCGTTTGAATGAAAAGCCCACATAACATTTAAAAATTTGTATAAATTCAACCTTTAAAGTGTCATGTCTGGAAAGTATTTCAATTAATGTGCCTACCCAACAATTATTCCTAGAAAAATTATCAGGGCAAGTTTCATGTGGGGAGCTCGGAAAATTCGTTTGAATGAAAATCCCATATAAAATTAAAAAATTTGTATAAATTCAACCTTTAAAGTGTCATGTCTGGAAAGTATTTCAATTAGTGTGCCATACCAACATTAATCCCTTGAAAAATTACCAGGGCAAGTTTCATGTGGGGAGCTCGGGAAAATTCGTTTGAATGAAAAGCCCATATAAAATTAAAAAATTTGTATAAATTCAACCTTTAAAGTGTCATATCTGGAAAGTATTTCAATTAGTGTGCCATACCAACAATTATCCCTTGAAAAATTACCAGGGCAAGTTTCATGTGGGGAGCTCGGGAAAATTCGTTTGAATGAAAAGCCCATATAAAATTTAAAAATTTGTATAAATTCAACCTTTAAAGTGTCATGTCTGGAAAGTATTTCAATTAGTGCGCCTTACCAACAATTATCCCTTGAAAAATTATCAGGGCAAGTTTCATGTGGGGAGCTCGGGAAAATTCGTTTGAATGAAAAGCCCATATAAAATTTAAAAATTTGTATAAATTCAACCTTTAAAGTGTCATGTCTGGAAAGTATTTTAATTAATGTGCCTACCCAATAATTATTCCTAGAAAAATTATCAGGGCAAGTTTCATGTGGGGAGCTCGGGAAAATTCGTTTGAATTAAAATCCCATATAAAATTAAAAAATTTGTATAAATTCAACCTTTAAAGTGTCATGTCTGGAAAGTATTTCAATTAATTGTTGGTAAGAAACACTAATTGAAATACTTTCCAGACATGACACTTTAAAGGTTGGATTTATACAAATTTTTTAATTTTATATTTAGCTTGTCTGATGAAATTTTAATTATAATTCCTATGGTAAACTGTGACAAACCAAAATGAGCCTTTTTTCAGCTGTAAATTTACTTCATGAAAATACCAGTTTCTAGGTTGTTTTGTTATTTTTTCATTTTATTTAAAATATGTTACGGCTGAAATATGTCGGCTGGTAACTTTCGGCTGATATAGCCAAGACACTATCTGCATTACCGACATTTTATATCTTTCGGCTGAAAACTTTCGGCTAACTTTAATAGTATAAAATTCATATTAAAAGTTCCAAAAGATCCATAATAAAACGATTTTAGTGTGAGACTTCGTTTTTTTTTTTTTTTGATTTTTGAACAAACAAATTAACAATAAAATTATTTAAACATTTGAATTTGAGTTTGTTGTTAACAATATAATTATTCGAATTTTTATAATATTTCGAGAGTTACCGAATCCGTTTGCCTCTACAATTCTATTTATATTTTTGGTTATTTTCGTTTCGTAACTGAAATGCCCATTTCCACAATTTATAAAAAACAAGGTTTCGAGCCGCTCCCAAATAAATTATTTATGAAAAATATATTGTTTATAATTTTACTCTTCGTATTATTTGTATGTTTGCTGAGTTGTTTTTTTTTTTTTTTTTAATTTAAAATAAATTTTATTTATTTATTTTATGTAATTACAATCTAGTCTCCTGGACTAATTAGCAACTTGTTTCTGACTTAATTTACTAACTTAAATTAATCTATGGCTTCTTCCCATTGGCATTCCATAGTGTTTGGTAAATTGATGTAAACCACATCTTTGTTGTGGATTTTAGATCAGCATAATGCTGCTTAAACTCAAAAGGTTTGGTTCTTTTAAGTCTGCGAACTAAATTCGTGATGCTTAGGAGCTGAGTTGCCTCAATGTTCACATGTTGGCGGAGCCTTTCTTCATGTCTCCGTGCTTTTTCCTGGATTTCATTTAAGATGAGGTTCATTTTAAGGTCCCTATGAAGGTCACTGTTCCTAACATACCAAGGTGCATCAACGATGTTCCTTAATACCATATTCTGAAATCTTTGGATGATATTTACGTTGCTCTGTTTGGTACAACCCCAAAGCTGAATACCATAAGTCCAAACCGGTTTCAATATTTGCTTATAAAGTAGAAGCTTGTTGTATGTTGATAAAGAAGAGTTCCTTCCCATCAGCCAATACATTTTCTGTATTTAAGTCTTAATTCTTCACTTTTCTTCTTGACGTGTGCTTTCCATCGTAGTTTAGCATCCAGGGTCATGCCGAGATACTTAGCTGTGTTCGCATGCGGTATTATTTCCCGATTTATGGTAATCGGAATATGTTCGATTCGTCTGTTTGTAAAGTTGATGTGAACTGATTTAGCTTCATTTAGTTTTATTCTCCATCTTTTTGTCCATTTATATATTTGAGTTATAGCTGATTGTAACTTCTGTGTTGATTCTTCGTTGCTTTTTCCAACAGCTAAGATCGCCGTATCATCTGCAATAATTGCCACTGTGTTGTTTTCTAATGTAGGAAGATCATAAGTATATAGTAGGTATAAAACCGGCCCTAATACACTGCCCTGTGGAACTCCTGCATTGATTTATTTCAATTCAGAAAATGTATCATCTAACTTAATCCTGAAGAACCTATCTTTCAAGTATGATTCTAGTATCTTAGCAAATTGCATTGGTAGAAGATTCCTTAATTTGTGGTTAAGTCCTTCATGCCACACTCTATCAAACGCTTGTGCAACGTCTAGAAATACTGTTGAACAGACTTTTTTCTCCTCTAATGCTTTCTCAATTATACTGGTTATTCTGTGTACTTGATCAATTGTTGAGTGTTGGTTGCGAAAACCGAACTGATGATTTGGGATCAAGTTTTTACTCTCGATTATCGGATTTAACTTTTCACCAGAAGCTTCTCAAAGAGTTTGGACATGACTGGCAATAGCGAAATTGGCCTATAAGACTTATGTGTGGTGGTTTCCCAGGTTTTGGGATCATAATTACCTCTGCAATTTTCCATAAGCTTGGTACCCATTTGATTCTAAATGCTGCATTTATAGGATTGGTGAGTTTCACCAGAGCTTTCCTTGGCAGTTCTTTTAAGATTTCTGCAGTAATAAGATCGTACCCAGGAGCTTTTTTCGTATTCATATTAGCTTTTATCTCACGCATGACTTCTTTTGGTGTTGTGGGTAGAATTTCTTTACTTTCTTGCACAGCTTGTTCAGTTATTATCTCGGCTTCCAACGTTTGGTCTTCATGTGGCTAAAATATTTTTTCCAGGTGTTCGGCAAATTCTCGAGCTTTGTCTTCATTATTTCTAGCCCATTTCTCACCTGCTATTTTTATTGGGGGAATCTGCATTATATAAATAAATATATATATATAAGCATTATATAAATAAATATATATATTAATAAATATAAAAATTATATTGTTAATAACAAATTAAAATTAAAATGTTTGGATAATTTTATTGTTAATTTGTTTGTTGTAAATAAATAATTTTATCTCAATTATTCTTGTTAAGAATAAGTAATCAATTCAAAAAAAAAAAAAAAATTAACGAAGTCTCACACTAAAATCGTTTTATTAAGGATCTTTTGGAACTTTTAATATAAATTTTTCGGTGAATTGTTATTGCGAAGAATTGTGATTTCGTAAAATTGTTGCTCGCAGAATTGTGCTTCGATGAATTTTCGAGGAATCTACATTTGTATAACGAGCAGGAAACACCTACATACGTTTTGTTCTATTATTTTTCTATCGTTGCCTTTATTTGGGAATCACCGTACTTTTGTCAGTTGCGGTTTATCCTTGAAATCAGCATTCACCTACAAAACAATTGAATTTAATTTTTATTTGGGTATTTCAATACCTACTAACTGTGTATAATTTTATTGTTCAATTGGATTTTTTAAAGCTATTTTGCTATTGATGCGATTAAATTTTAAAACTAAAAGGTATGGCATCGTTTTTTTGTTAATGTTATAATATAAAATTTTAATAAAACTAACTAAACAATCAAATTAATTTTAGATCGAACGAAAAAGAAAACCATTATCAATTGACACAAAGTTAAAAATATTAAAAACCGTCGACGAAAAAATACTTGGCTACCAGCTACAGCAGATACATTTAATTGCGGTAAAGCATCTCTTGCCGATATAATCAAAAAATAAAGAATGCCGGAAGGTTTGAACAATAATTTAAAGCGGCAAAAACTGCGCGACGGTAATTCCCTAAAATTGGAACAGCATTTTTAGTTTGGGTGAAGCAAACGCGCACAAAAGGATTACCGTTAAGTGGAACTTGTCTTAAAGAAAAAGCTGCAAATTTTGCGCAACAATTAAACGTCACAGATTTTAAGCCAAATGATGGTTGGCTTGACCGATTTAAGAAAAGGCACGGCTTAGTATTCAAGATCGATGTCAAAAAAATTATCGTATCTTCTTTAGGGTTACAAAAAGCGATACGTTTTTAACCTTGGCGAAACGGGGCTTTTTACAGACTTCTACCAAATAAAACCATCTAATTTACAAATAAGAACTGCGCATGTGGCAAACTTTGTAAAGATCGAGTAACTGTATTAGTCGGTAGTAATTCGGATGGATCGGAGAAGTTACCGTTACCGGTAATAGGGAAAAATCCAAAGCTGCGATGTTTTTAAAATATTAAGACACTTAACCGACCTGAAAGCGAAAAGCGAGTATCAGCCAGTTTCAATGGGAGGCTTATTTGAAAGAGTTGGATAAAAAATTTGTACTTGAGGGGAGAAACATTTTATTTATTGCTGATAATTGTCCATCACATTATGAAATGACAAATTTGCGAACCATTAAATTAAGGTTTTTTCTACCAAATACAACAGCGGTTTCCCAGCCAATGCATCAAGGAGTCATAAAAATGTTAAAAGGCTACTTTCGCGAGTTTGTTGTGAGGATGCTGATTTCGGCTTTGGAAAATGAAGAGGACGTTTCAGGAATTAATTTCAAAATTAATCTTATAGATGTATTTCATTTTATCTAAAGATCGTGGGATAAAATAAAACCCTAAACCATCAACAATTGCTTCTGTAAAGCAGGATTTTATTTAGTTAACCTTCAACAATTGCTTCTGTAAAGCAGGATTTTATTTAGTTACTTCTAACCAGCAAGTTGAGGAGGTGGTTAATGATACTCTGGGGCTATTATGGAACAACCCACGTCTCGAAACAATTGTCGGTGAAATTACTGTTAAAGATTAAGACAAACATTTTTACATCAGAATAAATCAATGAAGACGATATTGTGAAGGACGTTTGCAATGTCAAAAGCATCTGCGCTGAAGAAAAATTTTTAAACGAAGAATCTTTGGAAGAAGGATATCAACTTCCCTCTCATAAAGATGTTGATAATTCAATTAAAATAATTAGATTGATATTAAGCTTTGGCGATGGGACACAGAATGAGCTTAAAAATTTGCATTTAATTGAAAATTATTTGGATAATTTAATGCAAAAAATTTGAAGCAATCAAAATTAATTGATTTTTTTCCTAAGATCTGAATGATCAACTTATTTAATTTTCATATATATCTGTATTTATATAATTTATTTTGAATTACATAAATAATAAATATTTTTGTTTATTTTTGAAAAAAAAAAAAATCTATTTACCTATTTATTTCATTTTTGAACAACATTTCATTCAACAAAACATAACGAACAGCATTCGTTATATCCGATTATCTGTTTATAAAAAACGTATGGCTATAATGAACAAATTTTTTTGGCCCTTGTCTGTTCATTATACATGAATTCTACTGTAAATGTACACACATTAAATGTAATCTTATAAAACAGTAGACTACCTAGAAGAGATCCCCGCCACACCATTTACCATCACCACTTAAAAATACAAGTCAGTAAAATAATAAATAATTAAAAGAAAATAGAAAAATTATATTCTTAAAATTTCGGTGTACCATATAAGTGATATTGACATTTGTATGTGAAAACTGCAACCAAAACTTTAATAAATCTATTAAGTTAATTAATTAAGTGCAATACATTTAGCATCTCGATTTTCATTTACATAATTCCACCTTGTTCACATTTATTGAATTAAAATATGCCATGCATAAATAAATACATCATTATGTGTTACGAACCAAATCTTAATTCAACTCAAAATTAATATTTCCATATTAGTATTTTATTCATATAGTTTAGTTAATTTATAATCTTTTAATATTGATTAAATTAATTTAATATAATTAATATAATTTAATGCAGTTTATAATATACCCCGTAAAAAAATGAATCATACCTAAATAAACAATTAGCAATTTCCGATTCGACTCAAACTTACTCGATTATACGAAGTATAAGAATCCTATTTAAGTCGAATACATTAAAATTTTCGTTGTGTTTGTGTAGTTCATCTTTTATCAAGAACACCATAGTTGTCTCTTAAATACGAAAAACACAAAGAGAGAAAACAACACCAAAATAAAAATAACAGAGTCGTATATACTAAACCACCAACACACATAGAGAAGGTAAATTTTGTTGGTGTTGCTACATATGTATAAAGCTTCAAGAATATATTTGTGACAGTTGTACATAAAATAAAATACCAAAATATGTTTAATTATGAGTTAAAATAAAAAAAAAACATGAAAATTAACTGCGTATATCAATTTGAGTCAATTTTATTTTAATTCTAATTCGATCTTAACTATGAGACATTTGTATTTAAATTTTATGTACAATCACACAAACATTAAAATCAAAATCATGCAATTAATCAAGAAATCAAGAAATTTGATTTCTTTTACTATAAATTCAACACATTGCCTGCTAAATACCAATATTCCTGTTCTATGTACCAATATTTAGGAATATATTTTTGTCGATTGTACATAAAATAAAACACAAGAACCCCTTCAAGTAAGCCTAAAAAATAAAATAAGATATGAAATTAACTGCGTATAACAAATTATGTTAAATTTCATTTTAATACGATCCAATTATTAGATTTCAGTAATTAAATTCCATGTACACACAAAAGATAAAATCATGCGCTTAATGAAAAAATCATGATTTCGGCGCAATCAAGGATAATTGAAAAACACTTCAGCCAATAATTTATTTCAATTAGAATGATTAATTTTATTTACCGTCACTTACTGTACATTTTTTTAGATATAATATTTAACAGTTTTTTTATTTTAATATTTTTATTTATAACGATTATTCACAAACCACTGCTCTAAGCGTTGACACCAAAAAAAAGGACATTTTGGTTGCCTAACATAAATTTAACAACACTTTTTTTTTATTGTGTTTTAAAGTCTTAACACTTTTATTTTACAGTAATTAATCTTTTTATTAAACTATATGTATTTACAGACTTTTTATAAATTAAGTTTTACTCAATATCTTTCAATTTTTTTTTTTTTTACTAGTCAACTTTTCTGTTTACCAATCTATAATTATGGTTCTAATCATCTTTATTTTTTTTGTAATATTTTTCCAACGACTGATCCCCGATCATTCTCTTCAACCCTATTTATGCTTTTTTTTCTTTATTCTCTCAAATTTTACACGCCAAAATCACAATTGCTTACAAATACACTTACCTAACCTAGATCATACGATCACCCCGTACCATATCTACATTGAAATTTTCTTGGCCCTTATGTATATACCCAATATTGAAACCAACGTAGCCGCACAGACTAATAATTGCGGAGGTAAGCACCAAACTTCTTTGCTTAAATTGATTTAAAATTTTTAAATTCATCTATCACTTTATCTACCAATACAACTTGCTACCATTGGAAAAATCTTTGGATACTTTGAAAATCTTCGACATTGCTTGATTGTTTCATTCAGTACGATGTGATATGATCATCTAACTTTTCTAAATTAATTCGTATAATTCATTCAAAACGGCCAAAAACGTTACTTTATAGAACTATCTGAAACAATTGGATAAGTGATAATTGGATGTTCATTTCCGAATTTTTTTTACTATAATTTTAGTAACACTGGCTAAGCACAGGATATGTTCAGTTCGTTCGAAAGCTCTGAATTTTACAAAATCGAGCAATAATTTTAAAATTTGACGAATTCTAGAATTAATTTTCTATTGAATAACTGTTTTAATGCATCTCCAATTTGAATTGAACAACATATTTTTGACCTAGAGCACTACAACAAAATTTAGTCCTGAAAGCTTTTAAAGTTTTATATGATATACATGATTTTAATTGTTTCTAAAATCCACGCACGAGATTTACAATTAATGTTGGACACCTTATTAGCGATCTGCATCATTTTAAAAGCCCTATTAAAATTTAAAAAAATGTACTAACTCCTTGTAAATGTATATATGTATGTAGTGATTCTAATCCACCTTAAAATTTATTACGTTCCCTACAATAAAAAATATTTATTCATACCAATAAAATAATGTATAATTAAAAATTTGTCGCGACAAACCCGTCTTCTTCCTCTTCTCGCCTCCCCCACAGTTAAGTTAATTATTTACAGCCCAACATTAATTTACTAACACATATATATAAAATGTTTTACGATTTAAATTTTTTCTTCTCATAAATCCTAGAGCACTAGCTAGTGACGACAATAAACATCATAATAAATGTTCTAATTCAAATTTTATTGAAATCCAATAAAAATTTAATTAGATTTTAAGTAAAAATTATTGTTAGCATAATAATACTATTAAATTGTTATTCATTATATCAGCAGTAAAAACAAAAGCTTTTAAAAGCTTTTTTTGTTCTTTTTTAATAAAAATCAATGCTATATTTGATTACATCAAGTCGTATTATGTTGTGCGATTTATTGTAGAAGAAATATTGGTGACGCTTACCTTATCAGTTCGGTATCGTTTGACAATAAAATTCATAGCTTTCCAAAACAACTTCAATACCCGTTTCAGATAGCCTCCCTATAGTCGATAATTATTGGTATTTTTTTATTAACTCCCTTAATTATGTTTTAATGGGTTTAATACAATCAATTTATAATGCATTACAGTGATGAATGATAAATACACGTCTAAGAGCTAGAATTGAGATTCTGTAATAAAATGAAATCAACCACTCTGAAATGTCGATGTTGATAAATGGCCATCATTATAGCAAAATTGTGTATAGAAAATTTTCAGTCTTGGTATATAAACAACACATGTACAAATGAACTAGTTTTAATACCACGAAATGAAGCTTAAAATCCACTTTACCAAATATTATTCCATATAAAAGCAAGTATACGTTACACTCCAAAAATAAAATAAAAAAGCTTCTTGAAGAACTTATTTTATTGTTTTGAATAGAAAATATATTAAGGTGCAAACTTGAAGCAAAAATAGATTTTTTTTGTTATATTTTTTAAATAAATTTTTTAAGTTTCAGTTCATGAAAAACTTTTTTTTTTTGTTCCAATAATTCTTGTGTGCGATGTTGTTTCTTTGTTACATGGTTAAACTAACCACCCTACTTAGGTTAGTTCTACTTCGAGGTATACCGTCGTCCCACATAAGTACGTATTTAGTTGCATTCTTTTACAAACGGAGAGTGTGGTTGGATATAAATATATTTATTTATGGCAATAGAAACTAAAAAAAAAAAAAATCTAATCGAAGTGAAACCATTCAACCATTCATGTCAGATAAATTACTTACCGTTCCATTGTTTATTGTTCTCGCTCAGTATTTCTTCACAAAGAATAATTTCTGTATTTTTTCCAAAGTAGAAAAGTTTTTCCGTTTTTTTTTTTTTTTTTTTTTTTTTTAACAACACATTTAAAAATGTTAAGTTTCATTGGTATCGTAAAAAAGAAACAAAAATAACGAAATAAGTATCTAAAACGGATGCAACATATACAATGAAAAAGAATCTATCTGGGTTGTGAAATCGGTTGTTGATAGGAGCAAGCACAAGCAAAATTGTGTCATCTACAGAACAGTAAAGAGAAAAAATTAAAAGTTTTCTATCATTCCCATTAGAATTTATCTAACATTAAATTTGTTGTTATTGTTGTTATCTTATATAATAAGTCGTCTATATAATATACAAACTATTTAACAAAGATTTTGTTACTGTACATAATATAACAACGATTTTTTCGAAACCTAAATGGTTAGAGAGCATGATATTAAGCTTTTGATAAATATGTCGTCTGGTGATAATAACTTTGCAAAATAAAAATAAAAACTTTTACTGCACAATCAAAGTATCATCAACAATGTCATATACTAATTATAGCGATGAGATTTATCTCATTTACAGCCAACGGTTTTGATATAATTTAATGAAGCTCCCATCCATAATGATATTATGATTATTGGCTGATTGTCGTCTAATGGACTTTAGATAAAATATGTAAACTTCGGCATTTGCTATGATTTCAAAAACTATACCGTTTACTGTTTAATGTTTAATGAAAGCATGGCCAAATTAAATCCTTTTAAAGCTGGGAATCCTTTAATACCGGAAGAAATAATAAGATAAAACCGAAGCCACCGAATGACGGGGGGGGGGGGGGGTGATGTCTCTTATTTTAAGCTTTATCGTTGTACATTATACTTGTCACTGAGCAGAAACTCAACACCATCTCGCGGAGACACACTATGATCTACCGTCAAACCCATTGCGCCTAGCAAGAGGTACTAACTTAACCCTACCCCTATTATGTAACCCTACCCCTACTTGAGAGCACGATTTCAGAAATTATTTTAATAATAATTTGACTAAATAAAAATGGTGGCAGTAGCTATCGATGGGATATACGGATAATTTACAATTATTTTATCTAAGACGTTCAATGTAAATTGGATAACAGACTACATTTAGTATTGGCTAGTAGGGGTAGTAAACCGTATGACAACTTTCTGAAAATATTCACAAACATTGGTTATCTGATGAACTAACCAAAAAACATTTCGAATAAACATTAATCCTGGGGTAATTTCACATATGACTCGATGTAATGAAATTTGTGTTTCATTTTTTCCAGGCTTATGAATCATTGTGATCACCGATATTTTCCATTTTTGAGGAATACAACCGGTTCGAATGATCGCGTTTCTTTCCATTATACTTTGTATGTTTAAAGGACAATCCATCATCCATTTGCTCGGCTAGCACGAAAATCGTTAGATGAGCAGCAAAAGCATTATTTTTTTCTTAATCGCTTTTCTCATAACCACCGTTTGAAAGTCTTATTGGTAGATTCGAGTTTGTTGGTTTTTTAGATTTTTTGTTGCCTTCCGCAAAGAGTAACCGTCAACCTGGATGTTCCGGTTTTGTTCTTGCTGCAACGCAAATCTTAGAATATTAACAGTTCCATTCAATTTCCTTTTAAATGACGGTGATTTTGTTTGTTGCCATTGACGACGAATTTTTCGCTTTTTCTGGATAATTTCCTGAATATTAAGTGACACTTTATTAAATTTTTCATAACTACTTATGAGGCGTGTAGCCTCATAAAGCCAGAGCATGTTGTAAATTTTCTGCTGCCGCTTCAATGTCACCTGTGAAAAGATGAATATTCAGTAGACAACTTTGTTCGACTATAGTCTCCTATATTGATCCCAATTAGTTCGCATGTTTGTAAGACGTTTCGGCATTTCTGTCCTTAGGGCCCGATGATTAATCGGAAGATAGATACGTGGAATCAGACATCAAAAATTCTTAATTTATGAGTGTGCATTAAAACACACGAATGTTAAAATTCCACACCAAAAAATTACCTTTCCTTCCATTCAACAACATATTTATTTTGGTTTTTCCTTTTTAAAAAATTAAAATATAAACTCCTAATTCAGATTCGCTTTAAACATGAAACAATACTTTTTTTTTTTGGCCATCAGCAAAAGATTACACAAAAAAACTAAAAAGCAAAAACCATGAGTTTATACGCTTCACAAAAATCTTGATTTTATTTTCTCGTGAAATATATTAACTCATGAGAAAATAAAATCAAGATTCTCGTGAATTAAGAAATTCATGATTGTTGAATTTTTTTTTTTCGAGTATCCTCTTTGTTAATCCCTCTTTTTGTATACGGCTTTTTTATAATTATTTCGATCTAAAAAGACCAAAGTATTGAAATCCTGTCAAAAATGATGAAAAATTTGATTGGTCCAAAACCATATTTCTCGACCGTCCGTTCGTCTGTCTGGATGTCTGGGTGTCTGTACCCATAGTATCTCGAGAATGGCTTCTCCGATTTGGAATTTTTTTTCGCCAATCTGTTTCTATGGTCAAGGCGGAGATTTGAAAAGAGATACCTGCCATACGAATTGAATTAAAAAACACCTGGGCCCTATTATCGAATTCCACATCCATTTTCCACATGTGGACATCTGTCAAAGTTCACACAAAAACGTTCGAAAAATGTAATACACATGCGGCATGGTCATTTTCCTATATGGGGAATTTCTTCCACCTGCTTATACCCATTCGGAAATATACCCTTAGTACCGAAAAAATTCAATTTTTATGAATTTTGACAGATGTCCACATGTGGAAAATGGATGTGGAATTCGAGAATAGGCCCCCTGGTTATGTAAAAATATTTACGAATTTTTTTATATATGCTGGTTTGATTATTGAATTGGGCATCGAATTTGGGGTTAATTTGAAGCTTAAGTTAGGGGTCAATTTGCGGTTGAGTTGAAGTTGATTTGGAGTTGAGTTGGGGTTGGATAGGATATAGTGAGTTGTTGACCAATTTTTTTATATATGCTGGTTTGAGGATTGAGTTTGGCGTATAGTTTGCGGTTGAGTTGATGGTTAAGTTGGTTGCACTTGCGAGTTGAATTGGGGTTGAATTGCTGTTTAGTTGAGGTTGGATTAGGGTTTAGTGAGCAGTTGAGCAATCTATATATATAGGGAAACCTCACAACAACGGAAATCGACGGGATTACAGCACTTATACGTTGTAGTGAGTTGTCCGTTAAACTGAGGATTTGTGATTTAATTATAAAATGTTTTTTCGGATTCTACATCTTATCCGATATTGATGAAATCCAGCATTTCCAATGGAAATGGGATTCTCAAATGAGTTTTAGAGGAAGTTCTCGAATATGGCCAAATATGATGGAACTTGGCCGTTCCAGGAGAATGGGATTCTAAAATCATTTTTGGATAAAATTCTTGAATATGGCCAAGTATGGTGAAACTTGCCAATTTCTCAACCGACTATGATGAAATTCGATCGGAACACTGGAAATGGGATTCTAAAATTAACTTTAGATGAAATTCTGGAATATTGCCAATTAGGATATAACTTAGCTATTTGTAACCCATTATGATGAATTTTGACGTTTCCAACGAACACAAGGAAAAATCACCCAAAATTTATTTTTGGATGAGGTTCTGAAAAATATGTTTCTGACTCATTGCTGTCAAAGCGGTAAGTTTGGCCATGTTCAAAAAAAAAAAAACAAATACAGAATAAACAAGAATTTTAAAATTTTAACTAAGAATAGATCATTTGTTTCTTTGCCCGTATACTGCTAAATTCCTTTTCCTTCATTCATTATGTTGAAGTTGTTTATATAATAATATTTAATTTACGGTATCATTGAAAATCCAAACCGAAAAATAGAACGAATATGTAGATTAATAAAATGATTACGTACAAAAAACTTGTATGTAAAAATTCGATATTCACCCAAGGACCAAATTCTGCAACATAGAATATTAAAAGCATCTCTTGATCGGGTTAGATGTTGTCCCAAGTTCGAAATTAGTCTTAATTAAATTATTTTTTATTTTAAATATCATAAGAATTGATTCATAATTTACCATGGTTTTAATTGGCATCAAGGGTTCACCATAAAGTTTGTGCGTAGGAAATCTGTGATGTAGACTTTTTAACATTTTTTAGAGTGTTGTTTCCTAACATTAGTTATTTGAACTGTCTTTTCAAGCTTTGAGTCAATATATAAACCGAGATACCTAAAATTGAACACTTTCTCAATGCCATATCCATTCACAAAAAGCCTAAAATTCAAATTAATCATCTGTTTATTCTTCATTTCAAATAGCATGAAACTGGTTTTCCTTCGTTTAATATCAGATTATTAATTTTAGGCCAGTTGTTAATTTCTATTAGATCCTATTGCATATAGCGATAAAGTTCTATTAATGTATTACCTGTTGAAATTAGGACCTTATCCATATTTGCTATACCTACTTGAACTCTCACAATAATTAATTTTAACAAATTGCTCATGCCTTGTAAGGAGGCATGACTGAAATATTTTCAAGTCAGAATGGCCCATCCCAAATTGATTTAATTTATTAATCAAAATATTACGGTCCACGTAGTCAAATACTTTCCTTACATTTATAAAATTGCAATCAACAAGTAAATTTGTCTATAGAGATTGTTTAATTTTGCTAATCAAAAAACATGTAGATGTTAACGTATTTGATTTATCACAGAATCAGAATGCGAACGACAGGAGCAAAATTGGGCGATAATTCGTAATATTCGTCTTAGATTTGGTTTTATAGATTGAAGTAATCTTGGCTATTTTTAGTTCTGGCGAAAATATTCTTTGATCTAAGAATTCATTGATATATTCTGTTAATGTTGGCTATATTTGCTGACTGTCTGTTAAAATGATCAAAATAATATTAGTTACTTTCGTAATGTTCGTATATTTAAAAATAGAAGGTTCTGTACGATCAAAATGCGATAAGTGAATAGTTATATTTTGGTCACCGGTGATACTTAATACACAGTTAATGAAATGATTGTTAAACAACTAATACTTGACCCTATTTCAGAACTTCATCTAAAAATCATTTTAGAATTCCACTTCCAGTGCACCTATCGAATTTCATCATAATCAGTTGAAAAACAAGTAAGTTCCATCATACTTGGCCATATTCCACAACTTTACCTAGAAATCAGTTTAGAATCACACAATCTACCATAATTTTACTAAAATCCGTTAAGAATTAGATAAGTTTCATCCTAATTGGCCATACATATAACTTTCTAATGTTTTAAATTGAAATGTAAAAGGTTAAATTTGAACCTGTATTACATACTCCTTCTACTGAAAGAATTTCATTTACAATAATTTCAACAATCATTTTACAATAATTTTACTAATACATTATATTCAAGAGATACGTGATAGCAAATTTAATTTTTTTTTTTAACTATCTATAATGTGCATATGCTAAAACATCCACTTCATTTTTCTTACTTCTCACCAAATACTACACACGGCCGAAAATAAAAGCGAGAGCATCTACCCGCATAGCGCAAAATTGCCTTTTCTCGCCTTTAGCTAAAAATCGCTCGAAAAGGGCGACTCGCTGAATCGTGAAATTCACTCTTTCGAATCGTGAAGTTCACCATATATAACACAAACTTCGTCCAAGGTGCAGTTAGCTTTTGTATACCCATATTCTCAGTACTTGATGCACTGAACTGGTCTAGTCCTCTTCGTGGGTTCCTCGACTTGATTTTGCGATAGAGTAAATATTCCAGGTTAAGTATATTGTGTCCTTTTTCTTTTGCCGCATCTGGCTCTAATTCTAGGCGAAGCATAGGTTGAGGTCTCTCAAAATCAGTTTCACTAAGAGCAGAGTGTCTTTCGCTTACGTCTACGGGGCTCTCAATTCCTCTTACATTAACAGTTAGCCCCTTTTGAATTTTTAGCTGGTATACGTAATACCGTTTGGAATGAATGGCTGTAATTGCTGTAACTTATTTCGTTTTTGTTGCCCCTCTTGAAAGGTAATATACAATTTTTATTCGGTTAACGACTTGATTTTTTTCACAAGTTCATTATTTGAAGCCCCTTTTATGTTATAATATTATCTGCTGTAGCTTCGAGAGCTTCTATCTCTAAACTGGAACACCTGATACTGAGAGGCATTTAGTCCGCCTCTTATTTCACCACTGTCGCTTTGCTCCTGCTAGCGAGTTGCGCAGATTTTGGACTTCGTTTTCACTTGATCTGAATAGTAAAATACCCGGATTGTGAATAATACAAAATCAATTTAATTTATCTCCAACGAATTTATTTATTTGACAAAATTTATTACAACACAGTTTATTAATAAAAATTCACAAAATCACTTTATATAAATTATTCTTAAATTTTACTGTTCACTTATAATTTTTATTTCCACAAAAACACTTTTTAATTCACTTTTTAATTCCTTTTTAATCTTTACTCTATCGCTTACCAAATATTACTAATAATCTTACAAGTTTACTCTATCGCGTTCCAAATTCGAATAATCCAATTCGATCTTGTTCGCCTTTTTGTATGCACAAACCAAGCTTCTCGAAAGTTCATGACTTTTCCAGTTTGAATAGTGTAGAACAATTTTATCATGGAAAATATTTTTTTAGTGCAGTTAAACATTGAGCTATTCATTTAACTTCTTCTATTACACCCTAGGTGTCACCGTCACAATATTATATTTGAAGTCGTCGTGTGTTATGTTCTAAACTTTAACTTTAGGTACTCATAGCGATAGGACTGATCGAATATTTTACGATTATGCTATCTTTTAAATGTGCCCTGTTAGTAAGAAATTAGCTAGATTAAAATTAAAAATACGTTATCCGCTTTAATAGAAATATGAAACTAAATAAAATGCCATGGTTCCCCTAAATGTCATTAATTGAGTAGCAAAATCTTCTTGTTTCGTATATTTTAGTAAAATTTTCTTTCATCTATATATACTCCAATGAAGAATTTACTAAAATAGAACTAAAACCAATTTAGTAAAATTTAGTAAAAATTTCATTACCATTAAAAATTAAATAAATTAATTCCATGTTTAAAGAACAGGTTTTATAGGTTTGGCGACAAAACCCGAGTTTTCGAAAAAGGTTTTAACTGAATTGCATACCCTAAACCAACCTGCGAGTTCCCTTTTCAAAAATAACAATTCACCACAATATAGTATATTCACACATCCACACCGCATTCACATCCGCATTCACGTTCACATTCACATTCACATTCACATTCATATGCACATTCAAATTCTGGTTCAAATTCAAATTCATATTCATATTCATTTTCACATTCACATTCACATTCACATCCATATCCATATCCAAATCCACATCAACATCCAAATCCACAACTGCATCCACACACACGCACATTCGCCTGATCCACATGCTTTTAGCGTGTGCGATATATTTATTTTTTTTACACTAAATTTTAGGACGTCACAAATTTAATTTAATATTTTTATTTCAAATTTATAAATTTTATTTTTATTTTATTTATTTTTCTAATTAACAATTTGTATGTTATTTATTTCACCACCATTTGAATGTGCCGACGTTGAGTAGGTTTGAGAGCAACGCGTGCGCTCAGCACAAAATCCGAGACTAGACTAATTTTTGATTTTTTAATTAAATTTTATTTTATTTTGTGTATGTGTATATGTGTGCGTTGTGTTATGATTGGCCCAGCTAAGAATGAAGAGGAAGTCAACCCAATACACATTCGAGGTGGAGTGTGCGCCGCCAAGTTTGTAGTGGTTTATTGGGCTCATCCAGAACCAAATCGAAATATAATTTCACTTCCACACCCGAGCGCCGAATAATTAGTTTTGATTACTAAATATTTTCAAAAAAAAATCATTTTAGTAGACGTCGTAAAACTAATTTTTTTCTTGTAAGATAATCATTACCGGTTTTAAGGTATTATTTGTTAATCCGGCAAATAAATAATGAAGACATTGACAAATTATCATCATTCCTTTGTTTTTATAACCTCCCCTCATTGTGTTGTATACATTTGATCCAATATTGATTTTTCATCACAAATGGTGATCTAAAAATAAGTTGATCTATTAAAATATAGGTGAAAATAATTTTGTATTAAGTGGTTGTTAATAGTGAAATCAACAATAAAATTAAATACCGAACTCAATTTATGCGCAGTTAGGCCAATTTTCATTCCGAAAAAATGCGATGGTAGCACCAGATAGTACGATCGTGACACTTTTTACTTTCATCCACGAAAATCCTGCTGTCACGAAAGTTTGTGAAGTTAGCCCAAAATTCTATCTCCAAACACTATAAGATGTCATAATACTATATATATATCATGATAGTTACTTAATGAACTAAATTCTGTTTGCGTATTATTTGCAACGTTTTTCAGAACCGTATTTTAAATCGATAAAGATTCAAAATTTAATCGTCCAATAATCATATTCACGGTATTTCTTTTAAGGTGGAGGGTGGGGGGTCTTTAGTTGGACTTAATACTAAAATTTCTATGAGCCTTGACGGTATTCCCTCATTACTTTTAAATAACTGCTCGGAAGCCTTAAGTGGCCATTTAGCTCATTTATTTAATTACGGCCTTAAACAAGGTATTTTTCGCTAATGTTCGTTTGTAATCAAAGTATTTAAATCTGGGCCGAAAAAAAATGAAACGACCTAAATATTTACGCTAATATCCGAAATGGTGCAAAGTGCAACAGGACCTTAATCGGTTTAATGATTGGACTGTCGAAAGTCGTTTCGCTCTCAATATCTCCATATGAAGAACTATGCCATTTGTAATAATTAAGAATTTATTTGCAGCTCCGTATAGTTTACAAGACGTCGAAATTGATAGAATCACTCAGTTTATTGATTTAGGTGTATTGTTTACAGGTATCCTAAGTTTTACTAAACATATAGAAGTGATTGTAGCTGGGGCCGGCTTAATGCTTGTTAGGCCTATTTTGGAAAACGCTGCAGTTATCTGGAATGCCAGTTAAAACATCTGTAGTATTGTACGGATTCAAATAAAGTTCTGAATATTTACCCTACGAAGACTTCCGAGGTTAGCTTCTTGATTAAGTTTTCGTCCTTACATCGATGGTTGTAAACTTTTAAACCTTCTTAGTCTTGAATTAAGAAGGAGGTGATTCTTGTCGTATTTGCTCGGGACGTAATTTATGCTAAAATTCATTGGCCGTTATTACTTGATTTATACTCATTTTACGTACCTATGAGAATTCTTCGTCCACGACAGTTCTTGTTAAATATTGATTTTCATCGTACGAATTATGGAATTGATGAACCGATCGCTTCCAACCATACTTTAAACTAATCCTGCATCCATACTTCAAAATATTTTGACCAATATTCAGAACTTTTCGATTTTAAAATTTAAAAGATATTGATTTGTTAGTGCTGGTAAATAAATAAATAAATATATAATGCTTATACAGTTTTGCTCTCAGCCCCGAAAAATATTACTATCATTACATTACGATGGCATTGGTTGGCCGGCCCAGATCACAGCTCACCGACATAAAAAATCTTAAAAAAATTCCAACAAATGGACTAAACCGTACTGTATCTAATTCCTTAATCGGCTCACGGCTATAAAATATTTTCCGACTTCAAGGGACTATATTACAGCCCACCGACATAAAAAAAATTCTAAAAAGTTTACAACAAATACATCGAACCATGCGCTGTCTCATGCTGTATTCATCTGAGAAGGCTAACAAATATTTTCTGACTTTAAGGGACTATACACATATCACAGCCCACCGACATCAACAATTCTAAAAAGTTTACAACAAATGGATTGAACCATGCTCTATCTCATGCTGTATTTATCTTGGCCGGCTAACAAATATTTTCTGCCTTCGAGGGAATATATCAAAGCTCATCGACATAACTAACCTCTAAAAACTTTACAATAAACGCATTAAACCATCCTCTATCTCATGCTGTATTCATCTGGGCCGGCCAACAAATATTTTCTAACTTCAAGGGACTACATCAAAGCTCACTGACATATAAAGATTCGAGAAAGTTTACAACCATTGCATCAAACAATCCTCTATCTAATTCCATAATCATCTGAGCTGGCTAACAAAAATTTTCTGTCTTCAAGGGACTATATCAAAGCCCACCGACATAAAAAAATTCTTAAAAATTTACAATAAACGCATTAAACCCTCCCCTTCCGTGCTCTCCGGAAGGGCCATATGATTTCTGTAATATGTCCAATGACACCATTCACCATACCTTTGAACGCAACGTGAACTTGACCCCAACGAATATTTCTAACTACTTAGGTATCCCTCCTGTCTTGTTTATATCGGATGGTACAATATTACTTAAATGTTTATTGTCATTTTTCAAGTACAATCTATTAGACATTCTTGTGCTATTATTTTGTTAATAGTTATACACCACTAGTACGAAAATGTGGGATAAATTCACTGGGCCTTTTCAATCGCAAATTCGCCAGTTGGTTCTCTGTTTAGTCGATTCATTAAAATAGCAAAACGTTCTGACTACAGTTCACCAATTCGTAATGCATTCCGGAGGTCTTTAAAAGTGGTGCTACCATGTTGTCTCATATTTTCAGTCAATTGAATTAACGAGAAATAACGTCATAGGTATGTTGTTGCGACAAGTAATTACCAGTAAGAATAGGCATTTGCTCTATTCTACCATTATTTTGTATAGGCAATTTTAGTTAAAGATTGTAATGTGGATCCTCCAACTAAACGCGCTGCTACCCTTGTTAGTACACAAACTTTAACAACTTGCTTGCCGTAACACCGATTTACTTGATTTTTCAACAAGTTAAAGAGAAATGTTATGAATAATCTTAGGCGCTCATCACTACTATTATTTAGCTGTTCAGAAATACTTTTTGTTATGAATAAAAAAGCATCCTTTTGTCCAACATGCATTGCTCTTCTAGCATTAAGAACTCATCATCGATTATTTGCAGCTCTGGCAACTACACCTCTTCTTCAAAGTTTTCCTGTTGAGATTCTTGATTCAAGACTTTAAATGCATGAATTTGATTAAAAGTATTCTCTAGTTGTCTGTCACGCTTTCTTCCAAGCGTGCGTGTTAGTTACACGGAGATAAGATTCTCTTGCCAGAAACGCTTCTCTAGCTGTGTCATAGTCAACGATTAACTCGCTCTCATTTCGATATGGAACATACATAATGAGATTTAAATAGCATTGCAAATTCTGGAAGGCACATATTATTAAAATCGTAATTGGGGTGCTCAGTGAACCGTTTTTCGTAACGTTCGAATATGCTGCTACAGTATGCGGTAGCCGATCCATTTAAAGCAAATTTCTCGAACTGTGCCTAAAATTAAAAATGACAGAGTCTAAAAGCACATTCACACGCATAAACTTAACATTCGCTCAGTATACGCATACATACTTTAAACAATTTATGTGATAGCTTGTGCTACACAACCATATTGACATTCCAGACTTTTAGACACCCATCCAGATTCTGGTCTTCGCACAAATCCTGCCTCGATTGTGAATAAATTCGTCTGATGAATGAGACACAATACGAGTTTCAGCGCATTCTTTTTTCAGAAAACCAAATCTACATGTTGATGAATCAGTATTGTTTTTATAGCAAGTATGTGTGTATGTTTGCGTAATTGATATTTTTTTTCAGATGTCTCGGGCGGTAGGTCACAACTACATACTTGATTAAGCTAACGCAGTCCCTCTTTCATATCAAAATGTGGGTGACCTTCCACCCAAACTACCATGTGAACATGGGAGCTACCGCGATTCTGACATATATTTCAACATACATTTCATTTCATTTAACACATATTTCATTGGGGCATTGAAGCGATATACGAAATGTCTACTAACAATAATGGGATACTCTTCAATTGACAGCTGTGTTGCTACCACATCCAAATCATCCGGATTGTCCATTGGTCGTCCATCGGCATTAAGGAGAGCTTTTCGCATATCTAGCCAGTTGATGTCATTACAACTGAATGTTAAAAAGTAAGTTGGTAGCCCTAAACATCTTATTGTGCTAACAGCTCGTTTAATGCCGTAAGTCAATATGCCGCTGAGCCTCTAATATTTTTAAGATAAAGATGAACGTCTTCAATTTGGCCATCTTGACCTTAGACTTAGCCGGCCACAGTTAGTTGTTAAGTTTATGTAAATTACCCCTAAATCCAGTGCTTTTATATTCAAACGAAACGTATTTAAACACTGTGCTGTTTCGTTAGTTACAGGCAAAGTAGCAACACGAGCTCTTTCGAAGAGTTCGTATTAGCAAGCTTTTACCTGTGCTCAACAAAACTTATGATTTTATTTATAATCGTTTTTACGTCTATCATATTCCTATTTTGAGAATTATGTATTTAGGTTGGACATTCAATTCAATAAACAAGTTTCATTCAAAATTATTAGGAAGCAGATGTTTAAAAGCAAAGCAGTGTAAAATAAGAATTTTAAAAATTCAAATGAGGTTGGCTTTTTTAAGGAACTATAGAAAAACCAATACACTTTCCATGTTCCACAAAAAAAAAGTGTTTGCTTAGTGCTTCGACTATCATAGCTACGCTTGTTGAAAAATGGAAATCATATTCAATGAAAGAAATGTTATCCATTATGTTGAATTTTGGTAAATAAATTTGTACATACTACATTTCGGTGTATAATGAAAGAGTTTTATATAAACACACAACACTATAAGTAAAGTCCTTCCATTGTATCGTAAATGGTGAACTAGGTAACCAGAAATGATTTCAAACAGAAAGATAAAATTATGTACATACATTGTTTACTTAACAAATATATCGTGAGATATTTTCGTATATCCACAACAAAGTAAAAAATTATTTAAAATAAAAGTCTTATATTTTCGTTAAAACGATGTAATGTGGGGTGGGTGTATCAATCTGAAGTGACATATTATAAACAATACCAGCTTTCTATTGTATTTGATTGTTTTCTTGGAATTATTATTATGCATTATTGGTGGTATTTAAATTAGGTCGACTAAAATACATTTTTTTAATATGCACAGAAACTATTTAATCACCCTGAAAGCAGTCCACCAACATTAAAAAAAAAATTGTTTGGTTAATTATTAATCCTTACAGACTTTCATTTAACCGCACCTACACATAATCAAAATAATATCATCAGTTATATAACAACAAAAACAACAATAAAACCAAAATATTTGGTATTTCGCACTGGTTTTGGTTGGTGTAGGCGGCAACACACCAACACGTACCAAAAAAGGTATAAAGTAGAAAATATTCTTCCTAAATAATTACTTCCTAATCCATTAAATCACACACAACTTTTTTTTTTTTTTGGCATGTATATATGTATTATATGTTTTTTTTTTTTTGTTAACCACCGTTGGAAAAATAAAACTTTCACAGTGGAAAATGAACACAGCGCATATATACACAGTAAAATTCCAAATATAATAGAAATAAATAAAAGCTTACCACCATAAGAAAATACCGAGGTGAACCGGCAAATTGTGGTCGAGATTTTTTTTTTTTTTTTTTTTCATTGTTTATGTATGTATAATATACGGATATGTATAAAAAATTACGGTAGTAACGTTAAGAATTTCCGGGATTGGATGTGCCCGGAATGTGAGAATAATTTTTTTATTTATTTAATTTTTTTTTACGTACATATATTCGAGTAATAATTTAATTTGGTATTTCTGATGATGGTTTTGTAATTTTTTCAGGATTACTTACATGAATACTAGACTTTATGTATGCAACAAAAAAAAAAAAAAAACAAATGGTCTTTCCAGAACATGGATAATTTTGTTCGCATTGTTGAATTTGCTTACCTGAAAATAAAAAAGTGAAATAAATTTTAAGATCATTTTTATTTTTTGCTGAAACATATAAAAAATAGTTATAATAGTTACAGTTATAGATGAGAATGAAATGAGGAATTATCGAAGTGATGAATTTACAAAAGATCTAGCCGTGTTCCGAACATCACAAATCTGTAGTTTTTCAAAAAATCGCCATAATAAAACCGTTACTATATTACAATTATTTTATTTAAATTAATTCGACGCTCTTTAATGGATAAAACCAAATAATTTTGTTTTTTTATTTATAAAGAAATGAATTTGCACATAAGAAATTCAATAAAATTAAAGCAATATGTATAAGACTTAACAGTTGGAATAACTACCGATACAACAGCTACAAAACGTAGACGGTGGATCATCAATCAAGTTTAATAAAGCAAAGTAGTTGATGAGCAGCACGAGTTGCTAAAAAAAGAAAAGGGAAAACTTAATCTTCATTTCTGCGTTTTCAGAACTGCGCGGTACAGCGCAATATTAATTTTAGTTGTCTGTTAATAGTGGCAAAATTGGGGAAAAACGGCCTCGAAACTATTTAACGTCCTATGCTCCACAATTCAATATAGACTATCCTCGAAATTTAAAAAAACCCGTCCTGGCCCTATCACCGTTCTTACCGAGAGTGAAGAAGAAAACGATAATTAACTGGATTATCGAAAGTGCCAAAAAGGGTTTCCCTGAACGTCGGGAAGGTGTTATCACATCCGCACAAATTTTTTTTTGATGATTGTCCGCGAGATCATCCTTTTGGAGAACATAACAAGCCTGGAAAAGGATGGTATAATTCATTTTTAAAACGACATCTGTTCATCCCAACAAGAATTCTAGAAGGGGTATTTATTTCTCGCTTAACATCACCATATTTCAATAATTTATATTCATTTACATTATAGTTAACTGCTGCCAGCTCTAAAATAAGTCCGGAATATTTGTTTAAATGAAAAAAATTGAAAATTACCTGACGGACAAAAATTTGCTGTCCATTTTATCCGATCCGTCTCGCTTATTTAATGGAGATGAAATCAATTTCCTGCTTTGTCCGAAAACAAAAAACGTGCTAGCAAAAGTTGGTACCAAAAACGTTTGTGCAGTTGAACAAGCTCCATCCAAGTCGTGCCACATAAACGGATTCCAGACCGTATAAGGAATTCGGTCCCACCACATTGAGGTGTGGGAAGAAGTGACAGTGATAGTACTACCATCATAGAAAAAAAATATTTAATCGGTGAAATTCCAGATGTCGCGTCGATCGCATATAAAGTTAATATACAAACTTTGGCCATCGCCTAAATGTTTGTATGGTTAATTGAACATACAACTGAAATTCGAATTGTTCACGTGTAGTTTTATCCTACTCTAACACTTAGTAACGAATAAACATATGTTCATAGCCGACTACACAATACACATCCTTTTAAATACACATTTTAATTGTGTATTTTTGTTGTACGTACTACTCAAACATAATTTTTTTTTTTTTTTTAAATACTGAAGGTCATTGCCTAAAACTGACCAAAATGGCAATAAAAATCAATTTGTCATTTTTTAATTTCAACTCAATTTTTTTTTTTATTTAAAATTTTTACTAATTATTTTTATTTTTATATTTTAATAAATAATTGAATATGTAGATATGTAATTTCTATTGAGCAAAAAATTGTTTAGGAATGAGAAAAGATAATTTTTATTTATGCGGTTCACACGGTCATTGACCTTTTGTATTTTGTTTTGGTAGCATAAACATTTTAAGTAAATACAATGAAATCCATTTCAAAATAACAAAAAAAAAGTTAAATATTAGCAGAATTTTAGTTTTCGTTTTCTTCTAAATTGAAAATTTTTATTTTGATGCCTTTTCGGTTGCTTGAGTTCATCATTTTTTTTGCTTTAAGCTAAGACGTATAAATTCAGCAATTATATATTTGGTAATACGAGCAGCGTCCGCATCACTTAATCGATGTGGATATTTCCCGTGAATAAACTTCGTAAAAAGTTTGTCAAGAATATTTTCTTCGCAACCCATATTTTAAATATTTTTTTTAAATGTATTTAATATGTTTTCGATGAATTCTTCGAATTCGACGGAGGACACAAATTTCCATATGCATGCAGCTGATTTCGTATTTTCAGTTACATGGGTCTTTATTTTTAAAGAGCGTAATTTTCTCGTTCTTAATTATTTGTATATACATATTGTATATGTATATAACCGCAAATATTGAGCAATTGTTACAATTAAACTGTTTAGTAACTTTGTTACTGAAAAACCCTGTTAAATATACTAGAGAGCAGATCTACATTGTCAACTTGCAGTACTAATAATAATTTAACATCTAGGAACAAAACATATGTTAGCTTCCTTTAGCTGTTGCATACATTTTTTTGTACCTTTTCTTGTATTATATTCCTTATATAACTATTGTAGTGTTTTTTTATTCGCTCCGGATAGCTGCTATCGAGAGCCGTCATTTTTATACGCCTAAATTTAAATTTGACGCGTTATTTATTGATAAACTAAACTTATTTAACATCAAACTATCATTTTTAATTCAATTGTTTACCAAAATCTTCAAATAAAAAATATTTGGCTCTACCTATTTATACGGAGCGCTATCGGGAGCCAATTTTTATATGATATCTCTCGATAGCAGCTATCCGGAGCGAATAAAAAAACGCGACTTATTTAAATTAATTTAAGTTTTTCAAAAATATCGGGGCAAATGTGCTTACGAGTGAGGTCATGTAAAACTCTCACTGATCCATGCTCCATAGAATAAAGTGTTTGTAGTATCTGCCACAATATTGTCTTTTCGCAGTCGTTGGTTAATATGTTATCAGAATATAAACAATTCTGAACACTTTTAAAAAGGTGAGGGATGTCGTAAAAACAAAATATTTTTCGTGGACCAAACCTCGCCCATGGCTCTCTAAATTTGAAAATGCTTTTCTGTTTGTACTACCTTGACCATATTTGATACCAACTATTTGCAAACCGGTTTTGTGAACTTTGTTGACAACTGTTTCTGTTCCGTTGGTCGCCTTTTGGTGAACCCATGTAATAACCGACTACTTGTTTCCAATTGCGGTTGAGTGCACGTAGCATAAATACAAATGCTTTGTCGGAAATCAAATTGCCCCTTCCAAGTCCACCAAGGTCCTGGTATCCATGGATTAGGTCATCTGCTGTATTATATTCCAATTCTTTTTTTATTGATATTTTATCCATCACAGAATGCAACGTTGGTCTATTTCAATCATGCCGTCACATTTATTTTTTAAAAGACTAATTATATTCTTGGATACTCCACTTTCAAATCTTCTTAGCGAATGCCAACGCAAAATAGTCGATATTCCTAAGTAAAAAAAATATATGACTGAGTATTAAGTATACTATAATTTGGTTTTCATTTTAATATAACGTATGGTTACTGTAGTAGGTTGCGAAACGGCAGATTTTTCATAACTAGATAAGAAATGAAGAATATATACAGTGTAATACCACAATAAAACCTATAAAAGTTAAATTTAAATTGATGAAATTCATGAATTGAATATAAATAAAATCGCATGAAATAAAAATCTTTGCATCTACCGCATCAAAAATGTATTTATTTTTTTTATTTATTTCTTACATTTGGACGCAAAATCGCTCATTCTTAATTTTTCTTAATTGACAGATCTAATTTAACGAAGCTTTGTTAAATTTCTTAAGTGACGTCAATTTTTCGCTAGGCGAGAATACAGAAATGCTATCTACCGCATTTTTAAGTTTTGTTAATTCTTAATTAGTTTATAATTTTTCGCTGGTTACCACTTAATAAACTTAAAAATTAAGAAAACTTAAAAATGGAGTAGATAGCATTTCTGTATTCTCGCCCAGCGAAAAATTAATGTCACTTAACAAATTTAACGAAGCTTCGTAATTTTGCATCCAAACTTAAGGAATATGTAAATGGATTTTTAATTTTATTTATTTATTTAAATTTTATTTCTCTAGGCTTAACGGAGGCATCAATTTATTTGTTAATTTGAAAAAATTTGTCTAGTGTATTTTTTCCTAAAAGGTAAAAAATGTCAACATTTTGTGATTGGCGAATTATGTAGCCCCATTTTGCTTTGCACATAAACAATAACAATTTGTAGTTTAATAGTTTTTTATTTTATGCCACAGTAAAATAGTTTAAAATATTCAAGTTTATTTTATTAAAAGTAAAGAAAGTTTGGTTTGAAAACAAATATCGAAAAATAATGGTTCCACTAAAATTCTTAAGTTTATAATTTTTTGTCGTGACGTTTTTGTCAAGTTCTTTTGCTTTGAAATTACCAAGTTACCGTTGGTAGATTTCAAGTATGCGGCATTAAGGCAAAAATTGAACATTGTTCAATTTTGTACACAGAACGTTTTTTTGCCTTTCACGCAAAAATACATGATCTTAAAAAAGTAACAGCTATTTCAACAAATCAGCATGGAAACACGTTGCACGTATCACTGCCTTATTTCACAACTGGTGATGAAATATTCACCAGTTTGTGTCTATTTGATTTAAAACAAAAAAAAAACAAAAATTAAATTAATTTGGAATTTTACGACTTTAAGACTTTTTTGCCAAAATTCAATAATTTACTGTTTTTTTTACAAAAATTAGAAAAAATCATTTTCGTTATGAATAATCATTTTGTGTAACTTGTGTGATTTTCGAAATAAGCGAAGCGAGCAATATCCCACTCGTTACACAAAATGAAGTATTTCCTATCTGGTTGCACAGCTATTTAAATAAAAATAAAAAATTAATTTTAAATTAATAAAATAAAATAGCTACTTATGTGAAATATTACAAATCATATTTTTAAAATTTGGTATACAAATCCTTATTCTTAAAAAACAGGTGATTTAAAATAAAATCCTAGAAATTACTTTTGCTCTGTTTGTGTCCATGTCGAATTTTTTTTGTGGAATATTTGTTTAAACACAAACGTTTTCACTTCTGGCCGTTCTTCAAGTAAGTTGCTAATAAAATCTTTTACCACAATATCCACGGATGCGAGCTTCTTTTTAGGCGGAGTGTTTAAAAGGAACCTCGACATTTTTTTCAGTTGCTTATTTTCTTGATTGGTTTCGGTCCTCCTTCGGTGATGTGGACTGAGGAACTGAG
The DNA here is from genome assembly GCA_958295665.1 of Tipula vernalis. NCBI lineage: Eukaryota > Metazoa > Arthropoda > Insecta > Diptera > Tipulidae > Tipula > Tipula vernalis. The sequence goes on from OY282558.1 coordinate 159,812,563, forward strand.
AGGGCGATATAGGACACGCTAAAGGAACTTGTGGAATATCATAATTCCTTAGATACGTTTTTGGGGGCCCTGCTTCATATTTTAGTTTGAGTGGTGGCGAGTCAGCCCTACTCAGAGTACTGGCTCAACCTCAGAATACTCTGTGTTAAAAGTAATGGTTGGCGGCAAAGGTTTTTTTGAAATAGGAGTTGTATAAAGTTTTAGATTTATTAATCTTTGACAAGCAACGTCGATTTAATTGTCTTTACATTTACAAACAAAACTATTAAATATTTTATTAAGCGCCGTTCTTTTCAAAACTTTTGTATACCCAGTTATTTTAATCTCACTGACACAGAAGTGTTTTTCACAAAATGTAATATATAGTATTTTGAACACTCTTGGAGTTTATCCCACACACAACCATGCTTCAACCAAACTTTACAGCGATTGTCCTGTGGCACAATAAAAAATGTTCTTGTGGCATTGGTGCCGTTTTTGTTTAAATAAGTTTTATAAACACACACTATTTTAATATTAATAATTTAAAAATGTAAATAAAATTTATACATACGAAACTAGTTTCAAAATACCTTTATAGAAATACTTCAAACTATAGCAACAACTTGTTTTGGTTTGTTTTACACGAACATTAATTTAGGCCGTGCCTGAATACCTTGTTAAATATTATACTCATCCAAATTATTACAGTCGTTCCCAATGATACATTTTGATAGATCCATGTGAAATATTTTATTACTGAATGTGATTTGAATATTTTATTAGCAACAGCAATCAACAAGAGCGAGAACATATTATTTTGTACAATATTAAATAAAATATAATTTGGGTATTAACAATAATATAATTTGATATTAACAGCTCCCACCATTCTATGCCTTGTCCCACTTGCAAGCCACAAAAAGCCATGAGTTGTAACTAACGTTGCCATCCATGCGTTTTGCGTGGTAAAAAATCTGTGATTTCGTGAAACGAATCCCCAGAAATCCTTACGTATTTATTCGTTTCCTCATCATTACAGGATAATATTTCACCAATAATCGGGTTGTGGAACCGCGGAGTATAATGTAGTCGTATTTTTTATTATTATTTTCAATTTGATTTTATTAAAAAAAGTAGGCGAGAAAATTATCACGTACAAATTAGGCTGTATTTCATTCGGATAAAAAGTTACATTTGTTAAATGTGGTGAAAAATATTAAATTTTCCTTACTTTGTAATCGCTTTGGTGTATTAAATGGAACTGGTTAAAATTCTAACGTGAAAAAAGCGAGAGAAAAGTAAAATACAAGCTAGAAATTTTTAACTGGTCCGTGAATAAATTGTCAAAAATTTAACTTTTTAACTTTTTATGCGGATTTTTATTCGTTTGAAACATAGCCTTATTATTAAATTCGGGCAGTAAAAATATCAAATGTCTGCGAAGGGGAAAATTTCTCAAGTAAATGTCACAAATTAATATTTATTACGGTATTATCACAGTATTCGGGCACGGCCTAGGTAAGAATATTAGAACAATACTAGACATTTTTGATTTTGATTTTTAGTTTTACTTTTTATACCAATACTGAAACAAGAGCTAAGTAGGTCAAAACCTGGGGCCCTATTCTCGAATTCCACATCCATTTTCCACATGTGGACATCTGTCAAAATTCATAAAAATTGAATTTTTTTGGTACTAAGGGAATATTTCCGAATGGGTATAAGCAGGTGGAAGAAATTCTCCAAAAATAATATGTTCATGCCCCATGTGTTTTATATACGAATTAAAATTTCAGAACGTTTTGATGAATTTTGACAGATGTCCGCATGTTGAAAATGGATGTGGAATTCGAGAATAAGGCCCCCGCACAAGTTTTTTTACAAACCGTCTATAAAAACTAGTTTTCACATCAAATGTTTTTCTCTTTCCATCATAAGGGAAATAAATGCTTTGGTCCCTTGTTCTCTCTAAAGATGAACTAACACGAAAAATCTAACATCAGCTGATTTTGTTTACAAATATTATTGTGTAGAGTTGATATTCATGGTTTTATTAGGATTTTTCATACAAATAGAAATTAAAAGAAAAAAAACAAAATTATGTTTTGTATATGGTTTTTATGGGTAATTTGATATTGTACATATTTAATCAAATAGCACTGCCAAGAATTTTCATCAACATTAAAATTTACCATCAGTGCATAAATAAAAATTTTTATAAATAATATTGTTTTAGTGTTGGTTGAACCGAAACGAAATAAACAAATATCTATGAATATGTCTATATTTTACACACTTAACTATTCAATGAACGGTTAGAAAAATATGATGACATTTGGGCGTATTAATTCGAAAATATATTTGGGCGGATTTATATACAAAAATATTTTTAAAAATCGAAAACGATATCAGTATCTCCATCTAACACTTCACCGATGAAGCTTGCATGGAAGTACTATATGTATTTATACTATGCAGTGATGGATGACTAAAGAGTACTTAACTAAAAACAACATTACATTTTTAGTTATTTTGTTTGTTGATGGACATGTGACGCATTTAATGTATGAGTTGAGTATTTTATGAAAAAAATTAAAAATAATTTTAATTGCACTACGCATTTTGCAGCCTTGTAATGTCTCGGTATTTAAACCGTTAAAGTCGGCGTGACAAAAGGTTGTACTAAATTGCGAGACAATATGCATAGCACTTTAAAAAAAAAGAAAACTTCGCACCACTGTTACAGAACGCTATTTACCAAGCAGTCAACCCGGTATAACTATTCAAAACGGATTTAAGGCATGTAGAATTTATCTGTTTAATAAATTAGCAATTGCGTTTTCAAATTTTTTTGGAAAATCAATACATGGAAATATACACGACACAGTGCAAGGACAGTCCGATGAATTGTACGAAAATAGAAACACAGTTCAACTCCAACAATTTTGTGATATTGTAGGAACAAAATTGGTGGAACTTCAATCAGTAGAAGACCATGATTTGATTCTTAAGACAGAGGAGCTTCAGTGTCTTCATAAAATATATAAATCACTTTTAATTACTTAAGATATCATTAAGCCGATGCATATTATGGATATTAATGATTTTATATACCTACCTGATGAATTTTCAGTTGTAACCATTGAAGCTATCGAAGAGCGAGAATTAGAGTGCATCGATACTCCAGAAACACAAGTAGACGAGGAGTCTGTTAATGTGTGGCGTAAAACCAATCAAGTCATCATGAAGAAAAGTTAGCAGTATAATTGAGTGTTATACACAAGATGGTATAAAAGAAGACGATCTTGTTTTATTAAGGGGACATTACACCTTCAGATTTTAAAAAAAATCGAAATTTTTTTTATGATCGAATATGTTAGAATGAACGTTTTAGAACAGGATTTTAACAAAATAAACATGAAAATGTCAACAAAAAAATTTTTATTGTATTTATTACGGAGCGCGTCAAAGTCTTTTTTCTACGGTTTTGGTCTACTTCGCTGTACTTTAAACTCGATTATCTCGAAATGACGTTTTTCAAGTTGGTGCGCAAGATTGAGAAAAAACTACTTATCCAATCGTTCTAAAATTTTAACACGCTGATCTACACATATTTCTGCTCAGAATGAACTACGGAAGGGAAAATCGGCTTTCAATTTTTTGAGTTACAACAAATTGCAGGGGACAAAAAAGCTCCATTTTCGAAAAAATGCCGCCATTTTGTTATTTTTTAGACCATTTTCTTCCGTTTAGTTCATTATAAGGGCGATTTAATGCTGAATAAAACCCCGTTTTTTTTTTTCAGACGTTTCTGAGAGCAGTTTTGATGCACGCCGCGAATTTTCGGTCTTTTTGAAAAATGACCGTAGCAGTCGACAAGGGGCGGAAAAAAATCTAAAAAAATTGTTTGTGTATGCTTTGACTTAAATAAAATGTCCATGGAAAGTTTCATTAAGATATCTCTTTTTATTCCATTAAAAAAAAATGTTTGAAAAAATTTCATTTTTTAAAATTTGAAGATGTAATGTCCCCTTAAATGAATCTGGCGAGATAATAACAGATAAATAGGTTATGCAAATAAAACCAAACCAGAAGTTTCCACATAGCATATCTTCTCCAGCAACAAATGATATGAAAAATTAAAAGGAAGAAGATACCTCTGATCTACCGACTACATATAATCATAACAGTGAAAACGATGAAATCCTCTCGGGTAAAATGTATTATAATTGCACCCGTAGCATTCACAAAAACAATAAAGGACTTAGTTGCTAAGGTACTATTCGATTCGGTACTAAGTCATAAGGCATTTAATTTAATTTTTAGTTACTATTATTTATCATATAATTTTATTTTTGTTTTAACGTGATACTGAAATCGTAATGTGATAATGAATTTTTAACATAGGTACCTAATGTTTTTAAATTTTAAATTGCAAATACATTTAAATAAACTTAGAAAAGCTAATGAGTTTCCATTTTATTTATTTTCTCTGACTGTTGATAATTGGAAATATTAAGGTGTCCAAAATCTATGGTTTGGTTAACCATTATTGTAATTAAAGTGGGTGTCCATTATTATGATACTAATTACTGTAGTTTTTTGGGTGTCCATTACTAGTGAATCAACATGACTTTTAAATTAGAACATAATTTATATTAATTTAATTTTAAATTTTAATTTGATAATCCAAAATGAAAGATAAATGATGGTTCTGCAATAATATAATAAAACAGCTTACAGATTATAAACCAACTTAAATTTAATTGCGATAGATCTCGAAATTTTCTTATAAGTGCCCTTTGATGTATCATTTATCTACTAAAGTACAGAATTATAATAAAAATAAATTATAATGTAGAACAATAGTGGCTACAAGCGTTTCCAAACACATCTGCTGATGCCAAATGGTAGATTTGTCTATCCTGAGTGCAACCTATATACCGCCATTACAATATGAGTTGGCTACAATGTCCTTATAGGAATTATCCAAAAAGCACGATTCATATAAAATTGTACTGGGATACGAATGTGAATGTTTGCTTACGTCGTCGTGGCCACAGCGATTTCCAAACACTTGTAATGATGCCAAAAGGTGGTGTTGTCTATTCCGAGTCCAACGTATGTACCGCCATTGCAATATGAGTTGGTCGGAAGGTAGTTAGTGAAATATATCTTTTTGTGCGTTATAGCGTTTTTAAAATATTTTGTAATCCGTAATGTTGATTTTATGTATATTATATCAGACGAGAACCTTAACTATAAATATTGAACTGTGATTTTGGAACTATTCATTGATATTTTTTACCATGTTTTCAGAACTGTACTGTGAATTTTGAATTATAACCGTAAATTAATGCAGAGTAGAGACTATAACCGACTTATAACTATAAATATTAAAGTGTAGTTTAGTAATAGTGTGTGAATTTTGTATCATAACTGTAAATATTATTCTCCGATTTTTTAATTTTCACTTCGACAAGTTTTATTGAATAACAAAATTTTTTAATTTTGTTTTTTGCTAATTCTGAAACATTTTAAATTTTTTTGTGTATTTAGTATTTGTGCATTGATTTTGTCACAATGGTGTTTGAAAGATACAATAATAAAAAAACGTAGCCAGATTTCTACTGACTCGATCAAAAACGTGTTGCGTCTAATTGAAGAACCTAATATTCAAATTTCTACTTCAAACACTGTACGACTGAAAAAAAAAACCCAAATTGCTTTCAGTTTGGAACGACATTTTTTTACCAAACAAAAAACTGTTCAACTCTTTTAATTAGTCCAACGTAGTTTCCGATAGTCTTAACAGGCTAAGTAAATATCAAATAAATTTAAAAAACAACGATGTCCGTATAAATCGTATCAGTATTAGGGCCTACTGCGGACATAAAAGTGAAAATGAAGCGTGTAGATAATATATTGTAAATAAATTGGTAAATAGAGAATTGACGAATAGAAATTTTACTGTTTATAGTACTAATGACCCTATTTTACATCCAGATAAAAAATTTCGCCTAGCATCGGAATTGTGTCATACCATTTAAAAGAAAAAGTTTATAAATAACTCAGCAGAAGCAGTTGGCGAAATGCTCAATAAAGAAGATGATTCAGATTTCATAATAAAGCACAACACAATCCAAACATTGCTGATATAAGTCAGGAAATGTTGAATTGGATTCTGATTTGAAGAATCGATACATTCAACAAATAAGTTATCGAACTTTTTTGCCATAACTTTCAGCAGGCAGCAAAACGAATACTGTTAAAGTTAGCCAAAAATTGCCAGCCGAAAGTGAAAAGTCGATAGTCCAGCCGAAAGTAAAGAAATGGTAATGCAGATTGTGTAATTCCATCCGAAATTAAAAAGTCGATAATGCAGATTATGTTATTAACATTCCAGCCTAAAATAAAAAAATTTTGTAGTTATCAGCCGAAAGTAAATAAGACACATGGATTTAAATAAAAAAATTTTGTAAATAGTCTTACGTGGAAAGCTTTGTTTAACCTAGTCGTGGAAAATATCGGAAAATCAGAAGAATCTACAAAATTAAAATAAAATCAGCCACTAGAGTGTATATCTGAAGTTGAATCGTTTTTATGTGATTTCGCAATAGCTATCGAATGAACAAATTCTGTTCAAGTTTCCCGTGGGAAATCTCAGAAAATTCGATTTTCCAAAAATCATTAGAAAATTTGTATAAAATCAGCCTCCAGAGTGTTATGTCTGGAGATGAATTGCATTAATGTGATTTGTCAATAACTATCGCAGGAAAAAAATTTAGTTCAAGTTTCGCGTGGGAAATCTGGGGAAATTCGATTTTCCAAAATTTTAAATTTTTCGAGATTTCCCACGGAAAATTAAACTGAATTTTTTTCCTGGGATAGCTATAGACAAGTAACATCAATGCAATCCATCTCCAGAAATAACACTCTAGAGGCTCATTTTATACAAATTTTCTAGTGATTTTTGGAAAATTGAATTTTCCGAGATTTTCCACAAGAAACTTGAACTGATTTTTTTTCCTGCGATAGCTATTGACAAGTCACATCAACATAATTTATTTCCAGACATAACACTCTAGAGGCTGGTTTTATACAAATATTCTAATGATTTTTGGAAAATCCAATTTTCCGGGATTTCTCATGGGAAACTTGAACTGAATTTTTTGCCTGCGATATTTATTGACAAGTCACATCAATGCAATCCATCTCCAGACATAATACTCTAAAGGCTGATTTTATTCATCCATTTCGTACTTTCGGCTGGAAACTTTTTTGAATTTTCCGAGATTTCCCACGGGAAACTTGAACTGAATCTTTGTAACGACTTTGGTTGAGTCGTTTCCGCGCTGAACAGTGGAACGGCGGAGATGGGTGTTACTGCCCTGCTCATGGGTTTGAGTGTTTGTGTTTATTCCAGTCTTGGAGGTGGTGAGGAAGTGAACGACAAGAGAGAGGGGAAAAATTGGAAGAAAAATGTTTTTTGGTGTAAGCGATCGGTCAAGATTGGAAAAAAATAATTTTTGGAAGGCAGTTGGTGTTAAGCGTTGATGCTAACACGGTCTAGTTATAGACTTATTTTTTTTAATTTTGAAGTTTTTTTCTGCAAATATAATGGTCAAAGTTTTGATTGGCCTTTAATTTTTATATTTGGCGAGATATGATTTTTTTGGTATTGTGCGAATTTCCAGTCGTGAATGATATTACATAAGAGAGATGTGAAAATAAATTGTGAAAATTTATAAGACAATAAACCAGCTTGTAGTTAAAATAAAAAAAAACAAACAAAAAAAGTAAATAAATCAAGAAAAAAAACTGTTAAAATTGGAGTGGCGTGTTTTTATTTAATACGGTGTGCGCGCGATCGTTTGGAATTGTGTCGGATAAAGAGGAAAAAAAAATAACTGGTGTTTTCTTTGCGGCTGAAGGCTGCTTTAAAGAAAATAATATGTTTGTGTTTTGAGAACTGCTGAGTCATTGGCTTGGTGCGGACTGCTGATTTATATTGAATGTCATTCAAGGTTATCCTCAAACCATTGAATATTTTTTTTTACTGCGTGGTGCTGAATAATTGGTTATTCTCAAACCATTGAATTTAATTATCTGCGTGGTGCTGAACCATTAGAAGCTGCCGGGAGTCGAGCGCGTTGAAGACATTGATGGTCATAGATGACCTAACACATCTGAAATTAAACCGTTATCCTCAAACCATTGAATATTTTTTTAACTGCGTGGTGCTGAATAATTGGTTATTCTCAAACCATTGAATTTAATTATCTGCGTGGTGCTGAACCATTAGAAGCTGCCGGGAGTCGAGCGCGTTGAAGACATTGATAGTCATAGATGACCTAACACATCTGAAATTAAACCGTTCGTTTTTTTTATTATTTTTATTTATATACATACATACATTTTCGTAGATAATGAAAGTTAGTTTTAATTGATTTATTAAAGGCTTCAAATGAAAGTTTATATTTAATTTTTTTTGGTTTTGCTTATGTAACTTTTCTTAAGATTTTTTTTTTTCTGCTTTATTATTATTTTTAATGTTAATTTGCTCTTTATTATTGTTTTTTAGTTTAATTTTTTTTAATTTTCTTGCTAAACATTTTCTTTCCTTTGCTTTTATCATACACATCCCGGTGTATCTGTGTCAATGCCAAAAAAATTCAATTTCTTTATTCATTTAGATACCTTTAAACATAATTTTTTTATTAAATACCAATTTATTTCAGCCTTCTAATTTCGTCGTTCATTTCCTTCACTAATCCCGATTTATTTTGAATATGAGTAAAATTTCCTTCATTTATTATTTTTTTTTGCTTACATAGTTCTTTATGAGGAGTAATTTTCTTCAAATGGTAAATTTTATTATTATTTTTCTTTCTTAACTGCAGCATAATGTGTTGCTAAAGTAAAATCTATCTTGGGGAGATGCTGATTAAGGGGGTGAAATTCGAAGAGCAACTGTGATCAGGTTGTTCCGGAGCCGTATGTGTGATCCACTCACTTTCAATTGTATAATTATTCCAGTTTGTTTTTTTTTTATTCGCGGTTACTCCAGCTCCGATCAAGCTTTGAATAAATCCCACCCCCATACCCTGAGCCTTAGCCAGCTATCAATGCCGCGATTCAAAGCCTCTGATCGGAGATTCTTTAACGTCATTCTGGTGCAATTTGGAGTTCAAATGGTCGGTATCACGTCGGATTAACTTTTGGTGATACCGCCAAACACAAGTACAACAGAGTGGCGTTACAGTGGCGCCCAAGCATACATCTTTAAACAAAACAAACTTAAGTTATAGTTTTTCTTTCAGTTTTCTTTTGCTTCATTTTACCTAATCTTGGGGCGAGGGGAGCTACGAATTTCCATCATTTCCACCGTGCGGTGTCGATTGTGGTTGGGGTTCGTATTCTCCTCGCGCTAAGTCTAGCGTTCATATTCTAATTTTTTTATTATGCATTTTCCGTTTTATTTAATTTAAATTTATTTACTTTTTAATTTTCTTGTATTGCTTTCTATTAGTATCAGTTCAACTTGACGCTCGCATTTGTTGCTGTTTCCGGCAACTTTGGGCTGTTTGATTTCCAACAAGTGCACGCGCCAAAGTCATTTCATTCTTAAAGCAGTGAAGTTGATACCATCACCTCTTCCGCTGAATTAGCGTAGACATTGGTTCATGGTTTCGGCTTCATGGTGTTTTTATTTAAGTGTACATTTTGAGCATCTCTATACTCGGGACTTTGACATATCGACTTACTTCTGTTTCTGCGATTTCGTGTTGATTACAGTCGTGGTTCTATTCTCAATTGTCTTGGGATAGCATAAGAGTTCAACTTATAATATTTTTTATTTTATTCTTTCCCTACTCTCCGGATATTGATGCTGCGATTTACCACTGTTTCCATTTTTGATAAGGTAGATTTCAGTTGGGGATCTCAGATTAATTATTTTGAGTTTAGTGGTTTTATAGCTATTCCGTTGCAATTATTCGTTTTTCCGTTTTCATCATACGTACGGTGTTTGAGACAGCTTGTGGATCTGTTTTCTTATTTTTATCTTGGTGCTCCGAATCTCGTCCTGTCCTCAGCCTCTCCCTTTATTCTGAATTTGATTAGTTTGATTTTTTTTATAGTTTCAAAATTTATTTTATCTTTATTTTTTTTTTTTTGGAGGTGGTTAATATAGTAGCCTATAAGTTGTTAAAATTTCATTCATTATTTGAATTAGTTAATTGAATTTAGTTAGTTATCACTTAAGTACTTAATTTATTTTTTAGGACGGTGTCGGTATTTTTTTTATTAATTTACCCTTGATTGTAGAATTTTGTTGTTGTTCTCTTTTTCTCTTTAAAACGTGCAAAAGGGAATCACAGGAAAAAAAAACACCCCAAAACCATAATAATTTAAATATAAATCGAAATGGATATTTCCCATTTAAATCCCAATGAGATCGATGTGGAATGCGAGGTGCGGGGTTTGTCTTCGGGAGTTCCACAAGTGGGCAGTCAATTGCGGGCCTTGCTGCAGGCAGAATCCGATGGTACACAAGCAGTACCCACTAGGATGCATGAGAAAGCCAGCAGACAACCCAAAATCGAAATTGCCCATTGTAATGAAAAATTGAGACAACTCCAAGACGAAATTGCCGCTTTATCAGAGGTCGAAGCAGCAGATCAACTAACACTCGCACAGAAAATTCGTTCTAAACTTTGGCATGTAAGAGGCCGTTTGGAGCGTGCTCTATCGTCCCCAACTTATGGAGGAGATGCTCAGAACCAATTAACAGCCTGTGTCTCAGTAATGGAGGCGCTCGAACCGTACCTGACTGATGCGAATCTGCTAAACCAGTCCCTTGATGCTGCCAAAGCGGTGGCGATCGAGAAGGTTTCGACGATGTATACTGAGGAACATTCCGAACAAAAGAAGGACGTGATGGAAGTTCAGGAGAGTGGCTCAACATCATCGTTTGGTAATGACCCCTTGACTTGTGAACAGCAGGTTAATCAGGATCAGTCGGTTTTGGTGGCGACTTTACAGCAGCAAATAAACATGTTGTCCGAACAGTTGAGAGCATTAACCATTGTGCCGGTTTCACGTGCACCCCTGGAGCCGACTCGTTTCCCAGATTGCGATTTTCGGCGTTCATCAAATTTGCAGCACAACCCTTCTACGAATACTCAGGTTCGCTTTGATATTCCTCCAGTGTCCATATCGTCTGTAAATCTCACCAGCATACCAACCGCAATTACTCCTGGAGGTAGTCAGGTTCCGACACGGCGTTCATCTCTGGAGCAGATTACTCAGTCTAATGCAGCGGTTGAATCTTTGCCATCTCATAGCCTACACAACAGTACGTTTCATGAACCTAGTTCTGATTCTGCTTCTCGTCCGTATGGTGTTGAAGGCGCGCCCACCACTTGCGTCACGGGGTCCTCCGGTTATCGTTCGTTAGCACGCAGTGGTATTTCTTTTAGCGGATTATCGTCTGGTATCACGGTAGACATGTTTCTCTTTCAACTGGAAATCATCGCGACCTCAATGTATTTGCACCCAGAAACTTTGCTAGTAGAAATCAGTACAGTATTGAGAGAAGTTGCTTTACAGTGGTACTGGATCTATCGTCGTCACCATCCTTTGGCCACATGGTTTGACCTTAAAAGAGACCTTGTTGAAAGGTTCAAAGACCGTCGTATCGCATATGAAATCCGCCGTGCTATAGAGAGTAGAAAACAACAGCCTAACGAAAATTTTCTCGACTTCTACCATTATATGTGGGGTTTATCTTTGCAGAGTCAGACTCCTTATTCTGATGAGGAGTTTATTCAGTTGTTGCTTTCGAATATGAAACCAGTTTTGCAGTTTCACCTCACTGATCGTCGATTTACGAGTATTGGGGAACTGATAAAAAGTTGTACGGCGTGGGAGGATACTTTGAGACGCTACCCTTCACGACCCGAGATTGCAACGTACCCTAGACGTACGGTCAGCGAATTAACCGCGGAATCGCGGGATGAATTTGGGTTGCCGGGATCGTATCCCAGTACAGCGCCAGCTGATGTTTCCAGTGGTTGTTCGGTGGCGGCGTTTCAGGGTCCGGCTGTAGGTTCGGCCGTTAAGACCAACACTTTTAAAACTATGTCTATTGTTAACTCGCAACCAAGTGCCTCTCATGCAGCTGGGGGAAATATTCCTCCAGTCTGTTACAATTGCTCCGACATAGGGCACACCTTCAAGAATTGCTTAAAACTCCCAACTAGATATTTCTGTTACAAATGCGGAATGAAGGATACGATTACTCCTCACTGTCCAAAATGCGCGGGAAACCGGTCGAGTGGCCAGTGGAGGTCGGGGAACCCTGGTTCACTTCGTATAGGTACCCCCAAGAATTCTACGGAGGAAGCGGCCAGCAACACGGATGGAGAGGTTTATCGGATGTCTGCACCCTTCGGGAGGGGACAGGTAGAACCGCGACGGCCTTCGTAGAGTCATTTGATTCCGAATTAACATCCGGACCGGTTCTGTCTGGTCCCGACCGTCGGATTGGAGATTCCACATTGCTCCCATCTGTTTCGAAATGTCGAGCTGTCCCCTCTGCCAACTTAAGGAACTCCATTTCACAAAATCCATTTCTTCCACCTTATATGTCAACATCTGATGCTTCACCACCTTATACGTCAACCCCCTATATTTCCACACCTGATTGTTCAAAACCTTATACATCAACCTCTGATATGTCTACCTTTTATACTCCAATAACGTATACGTCGATACCGGATCTTTCGATGCCGGACACGACTCCATTAATTACAAGACCTTCTGTCGAACCAATTTCACAAATTACAACAGATTTCACTTCATTTGCTTCTAATCCATTAAATTCATCTGTTTTCTGCTCACACTCTGCTTCTCAGAGGTTAGCCCGATCTCAAGGCCCCAGGCGTTTGATGCGCTCTAAACGCTACTGGCGAAGGCGGAAGAACATGAGATCATTCGTAGTTTCTTCCATTCTCGGTACTGAGGCAAGCGACCTGAGGCCATATGCCGATGTACTTGTCAATGATGTTCCATACCGAGGCCTCCTGGATAGTGGAGCTAGTGTAAGCGTGCTGGGCAGGGGATCGGAAAAATTGTTAGTCAACCCTTTCATTAAAATTCATAATTTTCCGTCCCAAATCCATACTGCCAGCGGACAACCTCAACGGGTGTTCGGCTACATTCATGCTACGGTCAAATTTAATAATGTTTTTCACGATCTTGTCCTCTACCTAGTACCATCACTGGACCAACCTCTTTATTTGGGAATTGATTTTTGGAATCGCTTTGGGATCATCCCAAAAATTTCTTCTTTAAATGTCTCCAGCGACGTATCTGATTCTTCCACTGAGTCTAAGTTCCACCTTATTTCTGCTGAGGATAAGCACTCTTTGGATCGAATCAAAGACTTGTTTCCATCCAGTGCTAGTTTGGGTCTAGGTAGAACCTCTTTTCTTACCCATGTCATTGATGTAGGATCGGCAAAACCGGTGAAACAACGCTTTTATTCTGTATCTCCGGCCATCCAGAAGCTCATGTATGACGAGTTGGACCGGATGGTGTCTTTGGGGGTCATCGAGGAATCACAAAGTTCCTGGTGCTCGCCGGTCACTTTGGTGCGTAAGGCTAATGGTAAAGTTCGTCTGTGCTTAGATGCTAGAGAACTGAACAAGGCCACCGTTAAGGATGCGTATCCGCTGCCCCTTATCAATGGATTGTTGGGTCGTTTGGACCAAACCCGATACATATCGGCGATTGACCTCAAAGATGCCTTTTGGCAAATACCTCTCGACCCACAATCCAGGGATAAGACAGCGTTTACGGTACCTGGGCGGCCTTTGTATCAGTTCACCGTTATGCCCTTTGGGCTATGCAACGCGCCACAGACTCTTTGCCGTCTTATGCATAAAGTGATCCCGCACCAGTTGCACGATAAGGTCTTCGTCTACCTCGATGATCTTCTTGTCACCTCCGCCACTCTGGATGAGCATTTCTACTTATTGAAAGAAGTTGCGCGTCTACTGAAATTGGCCGGTCTCACCATCAATCTCTCTAAAAGCCAATTTGTCTTGAGGGAAGTTAATTATCTGGGATACGTAGTCGGACATGGTTGCCTCCGCACAAACCCAGATAAGTGTAAAGCGATTATGGATTTTCCTACTCCAAAGACAACGAAACAAATCAGACGCTTTTTGGGAATGTGCGGATGGTACCGCCGTTTCATACCAAATTTCGCTTCGTTAGCCGCACCGTTGACTGATCTGACCGGTAAATCTGGTAGGGCTCCTTGGTCTTCTGCTGCAGAATCTTCTTTTGTTGCCTTAAAAATTGCTTTGTCTTCTGCTCCCGTGCTGGCTAACCCCGATTATAGTAAGCCCTTCTACATTCAGTGCGATGCCAGTACCGTTGGCGTAGGCAGTGTATTGTTCCAAACGGATTCTGATGGTGCAGAGCATCCCATTGAGTTTATTTCTCATAAGCTCAATGCGGCTCAGAGGAACTATTCAGTGACCGAGTTGGAGTGATACGCCGCGGTACTCAGTGTGCAAAAGTTCCGGCCTTATGTAGAGGGGTATCCTTTTGTGATATACACCGACCATGCTAGTCTACGCTGGTTGATGTCGCAAAGGGATCTGTCGGGGCGCTTGGCACGGTGGAGCCTAAAATTGCAGGCCTTCGATTTTCAGATCGGGTATCGAAAAGGGTCAGTTAACACAGTTCCTGACACTTTGTCTAGAGCTTTCTGCGAGGACGCGTCTCCTTGTGATGTGGATTCCGTTGGTTCGAACTTAGTTTCTCCTGATGCCCGACCTGAGAATTGCCCGTCTGTTTCTAGTTCAGAAAAACGTCCGGTTGACTCCTTGCAAGTCGCTAGTCTGAGTTCGACAAATTCGGTCTCTGTTCTACATATTGATTTGAACTCTTCAGCGTTTGATGATCCCGAATACGTCGCCCAGATCAACAAAGTTCTGCAAATGAAGTGTGAACACAACTTTAAAGTTCAAGGTAACAAACTTCTCGTTGCTCCATCTTTTGGTAGGCGATATGCCGACACAGATCTTCCAGATTTTCGATTGGTTGTTCCTTATCCTCTGACTCAGTCTTTGATCGAACAGGCTCACGTTCCGCCCACTTCAGCACACTTGGGTGGCAGCAAGACTTTAGAACGGCTGCAAAGACAATTCTTTTGGACTCAAATGGCTAACCAAGTAAAACAATTTGTTGCTAAATGCTCAATGTGCAAAATGAACAAAGCGGTGAACTTCGTTACTCGACCAGCCATGGGAGCTCCGGTGTCATCTACTCGTCCGTTTCAGAAATTGTATGTGGATTTTCTCGGCCCATATCCGCGATCTAAACGGGGGAATACTTGCATTGTAATAGTTGTCGACCACTTTTCCAAATTTGTCATTATTAAACCCTTGCGAGAAGCTTCAGCAGCTTTGTTGTGTAACTATTTGGAAAATGAGATTTTTATGATGTTTTCCGTTCCCGAAATTGTCACCTCCGACAACGGTAGGCAGTTTACCTCTCACCTTTTTAAAGATTTGCTGACCAAATATGGGATCACTCATGTTCGCACTCCAGTTTACTCTCCCCAGAGTAACGCTTCGGAAAGAGTCAACCGAACTTTACTGGCTGCCATGAGGTCGTATGTGGGCGATCATGAGCATGTTGATTGGGACAGACATTTACAGGAAATCGCGGCTGCCTTGCGCAACTCAGTACATGGTACTCTGCAGTATTCCCCTCACTATCTCGTCTTCGGTCAACATATGTCTCTACACGGTTCAGACTATGCACTGCGGGCGATGCTCAGCGCACCTGATTCTAATGAAGTTCACATATGGTCCAAGCCCGATCGTCTCAATATGGTAAGGGACGAAATCATTCATTACCTGAGAATTGCACATGAAAGGGGGGCTCGACATTATAATCTACGAAGCTCGAATCGAACATTTCGCGTAGGACAACCTGTGTTCATCCGCTCTTTTGCTTTAAGTGATGCTGCTAATAGATTTTCGGCCAAATTAGCGGCCAAGTTTAATCCGGCCGTGATCACTTCGAAAGTTGGATCCGTGGCTTATAATGTCGAAGATATGTCCGGGAAACCTTTGGGCCTTTATCACGCAAAGGACATTCGGGCGTGATGAAAATTGGTTATTTGTTTTGCGCTGCTTTCCTTTCTCTTATTGCTGTTCATCGACGTCTCATTGGGGAATTAATTACCGAAAAGCTTCTGTAATTCGAATCACTGCTTGCCATCAATTTGGTTCGATTCCATTCTAGGCAAATCTTTGTTAGATATTGCCAGAAACGCACTAGATGAATTCGCATATCCAAACTTTGATGATCATTGTGTTTCATCTAGGCTTTTCAAGCTACAAGGAGATCGGTTCCCTTTACTTTTAATTTGATCGAATTTTTAAATTTGGTTCAAGTTTATCCGCGTAGATTGAAAGGAACTCGGCGGATTGACCACGGTGTAATGATGAAGTTACCTTGAGTTTAGCACAGTTTGAACCAACTTTATGGTCCGCGGCAATAGAGAAATCTAATTATTTTTTTTTATTATTATCTTAGACATGCCAAACGTTGATGGTGGCTGGTTATATTTTTTTTCCTCTTTGCGGGTTTTGCCTGGCTTTTTGAGAGCTCCTTTCTCGGGTATGGGTCGTCCCCACGTCTGTAACGACTTTGGTTGAGTCGTTTCCGCGCTGAACAGTGGAACGGCGGAGATGGGTGTTACTGCCCTGCTCATGGGTTTGAGTGTTTGTGTTTATTCCAGTCTTGGAGGTGGTGAGGAAGTGAACGACAAGAGAGAGGGGAAAAATTGGAAGAAAAATGTTTTTTGGTGTAAGCGATCGGTCAAGATTGGAAAAAAATAATTTTTGGAAGGCAGTTGGTGTTAAGCGTTGATGCTAACACGGTCTAGATATAGACTTATTTTTTTTAATTTTGAAGTTTTTTTCTGCAAATATAATGGTCAAAGTTTTGATTGGCCTTTAATTTTTATATTTGGCGAGATATGATTTTTTTGGTATTGTGCGAATTTCCAGTCGTGAATGATATTACATAAGAGAGATGTGAAAATAAATTGTGAAAATTTATAAGACAATAAACCAGCTTGTAGTTAAAATAAAAAAAAACAAACAAAAAAAGTAAATAAATCAAGAAAAAAAACTGTTAAAATTGGAGTGGCGTGTTTTTATTTAATACGGTGTGCGCGCGATCGTTTGGAATTGTGTCGGATAAAGAGGAAAAAAAAATAACTGGTGTTTTCTTTGCGGCTGAAGGCTGCTTTAAAGAAAATAATATGTTTGTGTTTTGAGAACTGCTGAGTCATTGGCTTGGTGCGGACTGCTGATTTATATTGAATGTCATTCAAGGTTATCCTCAAACCATTGAATATTTTTTTTTACTGCGTGGTGCTGAATAATTGGTTATTCTCAAACCATTGAATTTAATTATCTGCGTGGTGCTGAACCATTAGAAGCTGCCGGGAGTCGAGCGCGTTGAAGACATTGATGGTCATAGATGACCTAACACATCTGAAATTAAACCGTTATCCTCAAACCATTGAATATTTTTTTAACTGCGTGGTGCTGAATAATTGGTTATTCTCAAACCATTGAATTTAATTATCTGCGTGGTGCTGAACCATTAGAAGCTGCCGGGAGTCGAGCGCGTTGAAGACATTGATAGTCATAGATGACCTAACACATCTGAAATTAAACCGTTCGTTTTTTTATTATTTTTATTTATATACATACATACATTTTCGTAGATAATGAAAGTTAGTTTTAATTGATTTATTAAAGGCTTCAAATGAAAGTTTATATTTAATTTTTTTTGGTTTTGCTTATGTAACTTTTCTTAAGATTTTTTTTTTTCTGCTTTATTATTATTTTTAATGTTAATTTGCTCTTTATTATTGTTTTTTAGTTTAATTTTTTTTAATTTTCTTGCTAAACATTTTCTTTCCTTTGCTTTTATCATACACATCCCGGTGTATCTGTGTCAATGCCAAAAAAATTCAATTTCTTTATTCATTTAGATACCTTTAAACATAATTTTTTTATTAAATACCAATTTATTTCAGCCTTCTAATTTCGTCGTTCATTTCCTTCACTAATCCCGATTTATTTTGAATATGAGTAAAATTTCCTTCATTTATTATTTTTTTTTGCTTACATAGTTCTTTATGAGGAGTAATTTTCTTCAAATGGTAAATTTTATTATTATTTTTCTTTCTTAACTGCAGCATAATGTGTTGCTAAAGTAAAATCTATCTTGGGGAGATGCTGATTAAGGGGGTGAAATTCGAAGAGCAACTGTGATCAGGTTGTTCCGGAGCCGTATGTGTGATCCACTCACTTTCAATTGTATAATTATTCCAGTTTGTTTTTTTTTTATTCGCGGTTACTCCAGCTCCGATCAAGCTTTGAATAAATCCCACCCCCATACCCTGAGCCTTAGCCAGCTATCAATGCCGCGATTCAAAGCCTCTGATCGGAGATTCTTTAACGTCATTCTGGTGCAATTTGGAGTTCAAATGGTCGGTATCACGTCGGATTAACTTTTGGTGATACCGCCAAACACAAGTACAACAGAGTGGCGTTACATCTTTTCCTGCGATAGCTATTGACAAATCATATAAAAGCGATTCAACTTCAGATGTACACTCTAGAAGCTGATTTTATTTCAATTGTTTTGAATCCTTCGGATTTTCCGGTATTTTCCACGACTAGGTTAAGCAAAGTTTTCCACGTTAGACTATTTACAAACATTTTTATTGCAATCCATGTGTCCTATTTACTTTTGGCTGTCAAACACAAAATTGTTTAGTTTCGGCTGGAATATTAATAACACAATCTGCATTATCGACTTTTACAGGGTGCAAAACGAGGTGTTAAACTTGATGTGTGACACAAAAAATAATGAAGATTTAGTAGTTTATTTAGATGGCACGGGTAGTCTCGTCACTCTCGTCTTTTATTATTCAAGGATAGTATTGGCGGAAGTTATTAGTACGGAAAACACCACTTCATTTCCCATTATCGATATGGTAAGCGCAAGTAACACCATGAACACAAAAGGAGGTTGGTTGAGATCCAATTGCATGTTTACAGAAATCAATTTCCAAAAATGGCCGATCTTTAATGCCGTAGTGACAGATTTCTCATTTGCAGAAGTTAATTCCGTAATGGACTCATTCAATCAAATGAGTATTGTTGAATATTTGGAAATCACTCACAAATGGGTTATAAACGTTGATACTCATAAAACCAAAAGAAGTTTTATGAAATTGTACCTTTACTGTTCCCATTTGTCAAATACCATGGCGCAAGACATAAAAAATTATTTTACGATTGGCTCAACAAAAAATATTGTGCAAGAGGTATTTGTATCATTTTTCATGATGCAAAATTATGTAACCATCAAGGGTGTGGTTTTATTTTTCAACTTTGTGAAAATCTAAGCACATCAATACAAAAGAAAATAATGCATTGGAGGTAAAAACAAAAATAGTGGGCAAAAATATCACTTGCAGCCAAAATATTTTTGTTGAAAATATACTTGTAATACCAGAAAAGCGAAACCGGCTTAAAAACGCTTTATATAAAAGCCCATTTTATGTCGATTTTAAAAGCATGACCGACAGTGCATTAGACGGAAAAGGTACTAAAACTCGGGGTCAAAAAATATAGTTTTTAGAATAAAGTATTTTTAGAATTTAGTCTGAAAAAATACATTCCATATTTACCTCTATGGAGCGGCATTTTAAAAAAACTGTGAAAGGCACAGCAACGGTCACATTGAAAATTATACTGCGGTTATAAAACGACGAATGAGATATTCTAAAACAATTGGAAAACTTCCAACAAACGTGGGTCATTTTGTTAGAGAAATTAATGATCGAAATAAAATCATATACAAAAGGCTGATTGCCGGCAAACCTAGAGCATCTCTAAAAAAATCAATAGAGAAAAACAAACAAATTTAAAAGCAGCAGTTTAAAAACAATCAAAAAACTTAACTTGTTACCTGCTAGCGATCTCACGGTTAGTAGATTGCTTACAAAAAATTCCAAAATTTTAAGCGCCTCACCGATTGCAATGGAAACTCAAAAAAGGCTCCAGCAAAAAATTCCAAAAAAAAAATTATTTACAAATAATCAAGGTGCTCTAACGTTGATTAAGAATGCAACCAAAACATGCAGCTATTACAACAATTCTTGTTGTATTGACTTACTTCTGCAAGCACTAACCCTTGGTTATGCCAACCTTTCTACAACCAAGGATACACAAACATAATATTTCAATTGATTTATATGACCTGCGTAAAGCATTATTAACAGAGATTTATGGGATAAATGAAGATTGCTACAGCAGCATATTAGATATAGCCTGTACCTAGTAGTAATCAACCTCATTTTTGATTATTTTAATTTTTTTTCGGGATGAAACTAAAAAATGTGTTTATATGTATTCTATTAGGAAAATTTCGGGTCAGTCGTTGTCGCTCGAACAAAGACGTGTTTTTGTGGTCTTCTTCGAAAATTTAATTTAATTTTTAATTTTGTTTGGTTTTAGTTTTGGTGTAAAATTTTTATTTATAATTCAATTATATAAAACAAGTACAAAAATGGTGGAAGCTTGTGATCATATCATGTGCGTTTTTTTTTTTTTTGTTTTTTAGTTTTTGGTACAAAATGGTAATAAGTATAGATACATATATTTGTGTATGGTGTAGTAAACAGTTCGCGTAGTGAATAATCTAGTAGAAATGTTTTAAAAATTAGTTGATGAAAGACATCGACAAGGAAAGATGTGTTCAAAAAATCATAACGGTTCTATCCAGATATCGTTAGAGGTATTTTCATACTACTTATGTGAGATAAATTTGTGTAAAATTTTTATTGTTTCTTTTTATTTTATTATATGATTTGCTATGGTAAGGGTAGTCAGAGCTGTGTTTGTTATTCAAATCTGTTTTTGTTGTTATTGTTTAAATATTATAAGAAAAACGATATGTAGACAGGTATGGACGCTGTGTAGACATTTTTGGTTGGTTTTGGTGTAGGTTATGGAAATGGACATTTGTAACAAAAATTGTTTCGTTTGATTTTTCTACTCTAATAAATATGTATATGTTTGGCTTTGTGGTATACAACTGGAAATTATTTCCTTTACCACAAGTGTATTGTGGTGTTTCGTGTGTATGCAGAACAAATTGATATGTGTTCGATTTAAATATAATCCAATACACCAAAAAGTGGACCTTATTAAAGTTAGCCGAAATTTTTCAGCCGAAAGATATAAAATGTCGGTAAAGCAGATAGTGTCTTGGCTATATCAGCCAAAAGTTACCAGCCGACATATTTCAGCCGAAACATATTTTAAATAAAACGAAAAAATAACAAAACATCCTAGAAACTGGTATTTTCATATTTTCATGAAATAATTTTACAGCTCAATAAAGGCTCATTTAGGTTTGTCACTGTTTACCATAGGAATTATACTATAAGTTTCATCAGAAAAGCTAAATATAAAATTAAAAAATTTATATAAATTCAACCTTTAAAGTGTCATATCTGGAAAGTACTACAATTAGAATGCCTAGCCAACAGTTACTCCTAGAAAAATTATCAGGGCAAGTTTCATGTGGGGAGCTCAGGAAAATTCGTTTGAATGAAAAGCCCATATAAAATTAAAAAATTTGTATACATTTAACCTTCAAAGTGTCATGTCTGGAAAGTATTTCAATTAGTGTGCCTTACCAACAATTATCCCTAGAAAAATTATCAGGCCAAGTTTCAAGTGGGGAACCCGGGAAAATTCGTTTGAATGAACACCCCATATAAAATAAAAAGTTTGTATAAATTCAACCTTTAAAGTGTCATATCTGGAAAGTATTTCAATTAGTGTGACTTACCAGCAATTATCCCTAGAAAAATTATCAGGGCAAGTTTCGTGTGGGGAGCTCGGGAAAATGCGTTTGAACGAAAAGACCATATAAAATTAAAAAATTTGTATAAACTCAACCTTTGAAGTGTCATGTCTGGAAAGTATTTCAATTAGTGGGCATTACCAATAATAATTTTTTAATTTTATATGGGCTTTTCATTCAAACGAATTTTCCCGAGCTCCCCACATGAAACTGCCCCTGATATTTTTTCTAAGGATAATTGTTGGTAAGGCACACTAATTGAAATACTTCCCAGATATGACACTTTAAAGGTTGAATTTACACAAATTTTTACATTTTATATTTAGCTTTTCTGATCAAAATTAAAGTATAATTCCTATGGTAAACAGTGGCAAACCAAAATGAGTCTTTATTCAGCCGTAAAATCACTTCATGAAAATACCAGTTTCTAGGTTTTTTTGTTATTTTTTCCTTTTATTTAAAATATGTTTCGGCTGAAATATGTCGGCTGGTATCTTTCGGCTGAGATAGCCAAGACACTATGTGCATTACCGACATTGTATATCTTTCGGCTGAAATCTTTCGGCTAACTTCAATGGTATAAAATGTGGAAACATAACAATAATTTATGTGTTTATACAATATGTTCATGATGGAAGGAGAAATGTATATTTCAACAACAAAATTGTAAAAATTCTTGTTTTTCTTGTGATCGTATTTCGGCTTAGTTGAATTGTTATTATCGGAATTTATATTGTGTCTGTGTGTAAAATACAAAGCAACTGTAATTCTAGGTAGATGGATGTGGTTTTGAATTCATGGCAGTGCATGTATGTAACAAAATAATTAGATATGATGGGGCATGTATATTTTTATTTTATTTTATTTAATCGTCAAAAATACAGAGTTTTTTGTACAAGCGATTTTCTTTGGGACAAGGTTGGTAAAGTTTTGGATTCCTGGACCAAATTGAATCTGAATTTAAATTTCGTTGAACAAATTATGGCTTTGAATTTTAATTTGTTTTAAGAGTCAAATCATAGATTTTATGCAAATTGTTTTTTCAATTAGTACAAATATAATAGTTTTTGATTTATATTTGAGTTATTTAATAGAATTTAATATGGCAACTTTTAGCTGTTAGTATTTTATGTGTTCTTTATTATTTTAAATTATTGTGCAGTGTGATTTAAACGGAATAGAGTAATAAGCAAATAATTAATTATTAATTTGATTTTATAGGTATGTATATCTAGATTTAGCTAATTAGTAGCGTAGATGATTTTAAATTCGAATTTTAGAATTTTTAAAAAATTAAGTAATTAAATTAAATGTTTGTGTTGGAATTTAATTGATAATTAGGAATGGATTCGATACATTAAAATTTTCGGATGAGAAACCGGGCGCGGCTTCAGTGTTTATCTATTATTGTTCATTATTTAATTCTTTATTATTTGAACTTATAGAGCGGAGAAATCGGGGGCGGCTTTTTATTTAACTATTATTCATTATTTATTTATTTATTTTATTTTATTATTTTTATAGTACAATTTAGGCTGTTTTTCAAACGGTATTCAATTCAATTTAGGGTGCTTTCCAAACGATACTTGTTTGCTGATTTATTTGTGGAACCTAACTTATTCAATATAATTTCATATTGAATAAGTGAGGTTCCACAAGTGGGTCGGTGGATGGGTCTCCTTTGGAAAACAGCCTTAGTATGAAAACGTTGAACTATTGGCATGTAATATGTTCAGATTAATTTAAACTATTTTGCAGAGCTACTTAAGCAGAATAAAGTAAGAAATAATTACTTATTTAATTTTGATTTTAGTAGTATTCCTGGAATCAATAGCTAGTTAAGCTAAAGAATTGGAAATTAAATTTTATAGGATTTCAGACTTTTAGTTTTTGATTTTAGAATTTTAGTTTAAAAAAAAGATATTTAGTGTTTAAAATTCATAAATTAGAATTACAATTTTTAATGCATCTTGACTTTCAGGTTATTTAGATAGTGTTTAATTTGCTTTCGTTCAATTTAGATGCTGAATTGAATTTATTTTATTTAAGGGTGCTAAAGGCTGATTTTAAATAAAGAATTAATGGTAAAATAAATTAGGTTTTGGGTTTAACTGAATTTAATAGAATTAAATTAATTTTTATTAAATTTAAATTGAATTAAATTTAGTGAAATTAATTTTTAGGTGTAATCGAATCATTAATGTCATAATGTTAGTGTTGATGTTTGGTATTAGTATGTTAATGATAGTTTTTGGTATTAGCATTGATATTGGTTAGTTAAAATGGTTTTAGTTTAGAAAACTCCTGAGAAACTCGACCAATATGGGAAGAGGGAATTAAATTTATACTTAATTAATTTTAGAATAGCTATTATAAAGGATTAATCCATATTTAAAATTTAGGAAATTCTTGAAGAATCAGAAACAATTTTACAGGAATTTGACCAGTAGATTTGTTTAAATTGTATTGTCTTATGCTAAATAATTTATTAAAAATATATTACTAACAAATTTACTAACTATCAACTACTTAGGTGTCTGGAACCGGGTCGATTCTTTGTTTCTAACCTACTTTTCCTTTCCTTCAGTGTTGTTACGTATAAAATGGGTATGGAGGGCCCGGCGTCATCCGGCAGTCTTGCTTAGGCTTGGTCGTACACCTTGATCAATCAATCAATCAATCAATGATTTACTATGTTAAGGTTGTGTATAGTCAGAAATGATGGCTATATATTATATGTATACAGATAAATAAGAAAAACGTTAAGGAGTCTTGATCTGGTTCTAGCTAATTAAGACTGATCGTGTGTATGGAAAAGATAAATTAGATTTTGCATTTGGACATCTGATTTCATTCCGGGTTAAAAATCTATTTTGGAGACCTGCCCTGCCATAAGACTCTTATGATTTAGGTAATTCAATTATCTGTTATTCCCTTAAGTTCTTCATTATTTGTAACACTTGCTCGATGAGGCGTAGATTTGCAGGTGAACTCGCGTGTTGTCATTGTAATTCAACTAACAATCATACCATCCCACCATCATATCATCATATTATCTTACCATCATACAATCAAAATATCATTTTATCATACGCTACAAAAATATTGGACATACGAATAGGTTAAAATAACGTCAGAAAATTTTTCTATCCCATTATATTTGATAAGTAAGCATGATTTGTTCCAAAAAAGTTTTGGTATTCTAACAAAACTATAGTTTCAAAATCGAACCGGTGGAATCGAACTTGAAACCTTTACGGGTATTTTTTTTTTTTTAATGATTCTTTATTTCAGGCTTGATAAATTATCCTGTATAATGTTGTTATAAGAATATTACAAAAATTTACAATTTTTTTCTTCTCATTTGGATAAACTTCTGAACGTTATAGTTCTCAAGTGAATTCTATGTTTTTTTTTTAAATTTAATCTAAGTTCAATATTGAATTTAAATAGGTTAAACTCCGTTCTATTACTTACTAGGTTTCGCATAAAAATTTGCCTAGTTAAAAATGTTACGTTCTATTTTTATGATTTGACTATAAAAAAAAATATTTACAATACACTCTCTAATTTGCTACTTAATACTACTAATAATTTGTTTGGCTTTATCAGTTTTCGTACAGCCACCAATATTCTTTCTTATAAATTCCTCACAGGTCATTCTTTTGAATGGGGTGCTACACCTTAAGTTCTCCTTAGCATTATCAAATTTTTCTTCGTTGATACCTTTATAAATTGGTTTTCTTGGGATGTGGTAAATTATAAGGACCTGATTTGCATCTTGAATATATTCTTTTCTATTTAAGCAGATAAATGCTTCAGGTGCTGGTATCTTATCGCTTTGTATCGATTGCTTCATTATTCCTACCACAGTAAAATATGGTGCAAATATTAGCGAGTTTGTGGTATTTGCTGTTGCGCGCCTTATATAATTTCTTATTAGATTAATTATATGCAGATCAATTCGGTCAGTCAAAAAAACTTTGCAAGTTATCATACTGGTTTTAATTTGAAATATAATGTTTGTATCCGGTTTCTGCTTTTCTATGTTGTCCTGTACGATGTCGGATGCATCTTCTTTCGAATTTCCGCATACCATATGGCTGTTGTTACAATTGAACCAAATTGGGCAACCGTAAGTTAAAATCGATCTAATCATTGTTTGGTAACATATTCGTTTAACATTACTGTCAATATATTTTGAATTAAAGATTCTGCGACAACTCATAAATGCTTTTCTTACTTTTTCTAGTTGGTTGTTGATGTGCGGATACAGGTAACAGTATTGATCTAAATTTATTCCTAAATATTTTACCAACTTTTTTTTGTTCCACGTTTAAATTATTTATTTTTACGTTTAAATTCTTCCAATTTTTCTGCGTGTCATGATTCGCCAACCGGAATGACTTCCTAAATAATATGGTTTCACATTTAGTCTCATTAATTTGTATTTTTCATGTATGCAGATAATCCTGTATAAAATTTGTGGCGTCTTGTAACATTTTTGGAGTTGCGCTGTAAATTATTAAATCATCTGCGTAAGCTACCAATTGTATTTCATTAAAATTGATTTTGTTATTACTTATTAGATCTTTAACGTACAAATTAAACAGAATTGGTGCATTAATTAAGCCTTGTTGTAGGCCATTAAATAATCTAAATTACATTTGTGAGTTTAAATTTTCTGTTATATAACATTTCCAAAATTATTTGAATCAGACCTGGTTCGAAATGCCTTTTATGTAACTTGAATAACAATCCATCTAACCAAACCGATTCAAAAGCGATTTCGATGTTAATGAATACTGGTCCGGTACTTATTTTCCTGTGGAGTGCTCTTGCCTGAACCTAAATAGATTATCTGGGATTAGTTGATTACTCATTACATGTTGCTGAATTTTATCATTTTCGACTAATCGGTCGGTAGATTTTTGGTGATTCTGCCTTTTTATTTTTCTTAAGAATTGGCACTATTCTGGCTGTTTTCCAACAAGAAGGAAACATTTTGTTGTTTAATAACTTGTTGAAGATTGAACATAATTCTGACATGATCATTTCAGGTAAATGCTTTAGTGCAATATTCGGAATTCCATCAAGACCAAACGATTTTTTTTAGTTTCCGCAAAATATTGTTTAATGTTAACATCCGATACGTCATTTGCTCTGTTCGTATTACTGAAGATACAGGAATGACTCTTTCATGTTCACGTTTACCTACCGCAGGATTCGGTATTGTATGATTCTCTATGTAATGTCCTATGATGCTTAAATTTTCGTGTTTATTGTAGCTGGTATATGTGTTGCCTGATTTTGGTATATTATTCCAATCAACGTGTTTATCTTTATTGCCTCACTTTCCTTAACTTCCAATAACTTTACTTCCAATTTCCTACTGCCCCTAATTATCTGATTGATGTTGGGGAACATTTTGCTTCCTGGTTTTATTGCATTTAGCTTATAAACAGTATTTGTTGCATCGACAGTATCAACTCGTTTGCCTTTTGTATTTCCGCTTTCAGTGTGTTGATCTGTTTGCTATTCTGCGATCCTGCTCGATTTAATTTGTTCAATACCGTTACGACTCTACTTTTATGAGTGTTATTTCTTCTTCTACTTTTCGGTAGGTCAATTTTAAATTTCGCTTGATTCGCTCAGTGATTATCTCAATATTTTCATCAATTTCCGGATTCGTAATGTTCCTGATATTTGATACGATATTAGTCAAGTTACAATTTTTCAGATATTTTTGATATGAATTTTGTAATTTTGCGGTCCATTTTGGCCAGTTCCTATTTCTGAGATCTTTACTTGTATAGTCCGTTGCATAACGCTTTAGCTACTGAACTATTATGACCTATACAGCCTTTGTTTAATTTTTATTTCAAATCCAAATTACCCTCGCTATAGCAGTATTTCACTTCAAAA
Source organism: Tipula vernalis (assembly GCA_958295665.1). NCBI lineage: Eukaryota > Metazoa > Arthropoda > Insecta > Diptera > Tipulidae > Tipula > Tipula vernalis. The sequence goes on from OY282558.1 coordinate 159,840,466, forward strand.
ACCAAAACCAAATAAGGAAATTGAAAATATGTCTTTGATTTGAAGCATGTTGAAAACAATATTTTTTAACGCAGATCAACCCCCTAATAAATTACTTTTGGCCATGAAACCTATCTAATTGTAAAAGCACCATTGGTTCAGCCGTTTTGTCGTGATTGAACAACAAACAAAATCACTTTCACAAATATTATTTTAGTAGGACAGGATAGTTATCAGAAGTAGTTTAATTTTTCTGCTCTGAATTAACTGAAAATTTTCTTTTCCAATTTTTGGGTAACACATTTTGCATTAGCGCATGTATGTGTTGGTTCCCCATACTTTTATTTTTTTCGTTGCTTGTTTTGATCATGAAATTTTGTTGCTTTGAATATGGCGAGTCCAGTTTTGGTTGCTTTTTATGTACACTGGCGAGCAAAAATGGGCGTATATAACAAAATTAACCGTTATTTATTTAACTTATCTTTCCACAATTCAAAATATTATTTTGTACAGGATTTTCCAATAAGAGATTTCAATTGGAATAGCCTGCTTTTTGCGCAGCTGTCAATTTTGAAGCTGTCATCTTTTGACATTTGACAAGTAAAAACTACACCATTACTAAAAATGGTACGATACACGCTTCAACAATGCATTGAAATTATTAAAATTTACTACAAAAATGATGAAAATTTTGCAGTCACAGTTCGCAAAACTAAAGCACTTTTTGGTCGTCGTGAAGCAACTTCTCGGCCGGCAATAATGAAACTGATGGAAAAATTTGAGCTGTTGGGACAAGTTAATGATGTGATGAGGGGTTTGTTGATTCTTCATCGATCTTTGGAATTAGACATTCCACAAACGACATTACACCGTATTTTGCATAAAGACTTAGGTCATAAGGCTTTTAAAGTCCAGTTAACACAAGAACTCAAGCCGGTCGATCACCATAAACGCCGTAGCTTCGCTGATTGGGTCCTTCAAATGCATCAAAATGATCCGGATTTTTATCGAAAAATCATCTTCAGTGATGAGGCCCATTTTCACCTCGGAGGCTACGTTAATAAGCAGAATTGTCACATTTGGGGGTCAGAAAATCCAAGAATGATTGTTGAAAAGCCTCTCCATCCTCAACGTGGCACTGTTTGGTGCGGTTTTTGGGCTGGTGATAAAGCGTGTGTAACGACTCTCTATTTTGATTCGATTACATCCCAGGTACACGTCTTGCAAAATACGATAAGTAACAGTTCAACTAACATTATTTTTTTTACGTTATTGCCGTGTTGGGTAATCAATGAAAACAATACCAAAAAATTAAGAAATAAATAAAAAAAATAAAAAACGGGATGAGTTGGATGATGAAAAAAATCGTACGAGAATTTGAGTTAGTCAGTCGAGGAATTTTTTGTTGGAAGTTAATAAGAATTTTATATAAAAAAAATTAATTGGTTAAAAATTTGTGCTTGAGATAGGATTTAAAAATTAAGCCTATAATTTCTACCTCTAAATAATTTGTATAATCTGAAATTTTGTGAAATATAAATTAAATAGAAAAAAGAAAAATACATATAAAAAATTTCTGATTTGTGTTTAAATTAAAATTAATTAACAAGTGGGTGGTCAAGGAACCATTTCCATCTATCCAGCGCCGTTTCGTGTGTTTTACATTTGTTAATTCAGTGTTAACTATCAACCATAGAAAAATTAAGAAAGTGTACTGTCGCTCATTAATTAATTAATTTGAGGCAAATAATTTGAATTAGCCGGTGCAAGTGTAGATAATTTCACGGGTGAAATTAAATTAGTGCTACGTAAGAGGATTCGCATGCGGGTGGTGAATTCTCGGAAATCTGAATTTAATTAAAACCCGTACACCGAGGGAATTCAAGGTTCGTTAACGGTGTTGCGAACTACAGAGTACACACACCCGTACACCGTTGGAGGGCATGTAAGTTGACGAGCGGAGATTAATTTCATATCAATATTTGGTTTAGACATTTTTCTCTAGTTACATATTATAGTTACTTGTGTTAATTTAAGTTTAATATAATGTATATGTGTTAAAGCGATCGATAGTGTAGGACGATTGGATGTGTGATCAGTGCTTAAATGAAATCATAGCACAGCAAATTAAGTTTGGCATGAGTCTGGATTAAACCCCCATATGCCGTAAGTTAGTAGCCGGAAATGCTGTGCCCAGTTGCTCATACCGAATGATTATTGTGCACATACCAGTAATATTAACTGGAAGGTGTCACGTGTTTCAATTGAATCGCAAGATGTCAATATACATACATAATTATAATTTATTGTGAATTATTCACTTTTAGGCAGATCCAAAAGCATTTTAGCTTCATCTAATAACTCCCTGGAAACAATGTCGGTTTCAGTCGTTAAACTTGAAATATATGGATCCGATGTAAATAATAATGAATGAAAAACATCTTCATTGGTTGCTGAACGAGAACACTTGCTGGAATGGTGTAATCAGGATCGCCTATAATGGTGTAATCGGTATAGCCTATCATCTTCAGACATTTGGCCTATTGGTAAAATTACAAAATGTCTTATAACTCTTTCTCCATGAATAAGGATTTTATGGAGAGAGAAAGGCATATAGTACCAATTATATTTATTGACAAATATTCGAGCGGTATCCATTGCGTATTGGCCAAATTTGAAAGCATTTACTGCGATTTCAGATAATAATGTTTGTAATGTGATGTATAACCGTTTTATCAATTCTTTTTAAACTCCAGTAATATTTGCTAAACAATGATAGTTAGAAAAGAATATTCGCGCAGTATTGCCGTAATTACTATTACCAGCTCCTTGTCGAGGTTTGTCTATATGGAGGCCAAGTTCATTTCGGAACTTACTTTGAACAGATTTTTTCTTCTCTTCTTTACTGTTTTTATATTCTTCTGTTGTTGCTGACCATTTCATAAACGAAATATTATAATAAATATGCAAAATAGTTTCCATAAACCTAATCCAAGCATGAAGAGTGGAAAGTCCATATTGTAATGCATCTTCATTTTCGGGTTTAGCAGAAACTTTGCTCCGATCATTCATCTCTCTAGGTCTAGCTCCACATATAGTAAACACAGCACTAGATGATCTCATCACTTGCGCATTTGCGGGACAAACTTATACCTCATGGATAATATCTCGCTTTGCTCACTAGTACCATAAATAACTATTATCAACTACCCACAATTAGGCACTACAAGTTCCTACTACAAATTGATTGTATTTTTATCATAATTACTTACAACATAAAAATAAATTACACGATGTGGGGTGATTAGGGGTGCTCATGTTGTGCTCATGTTGGGCATAAAACAGAAAAAATAAAATAGCGCCAAAAATCAAAAACATTACTTCATCACAATTATTGCGATGAAAAAAAATGGCAAAAATTGGCAAAAAAATTTCACTTTCCTGGAATTAGGAATAATCAAACGTTTTTATAATATAAGTAACAAAGCCGCGGCAAATAGCGCCAACCTTCAAATGTCTATTTGAATACCATGAAAACCAAGTAAATAAGAGCCACATTCAAACGAGAATAGCTTGGTACATATAAGATAGATGATTGTTTTTTTATTTTCTATAAATATAAGTGTTGCGCTTTCTAAAAATGTATAATACATATATAGCTCGAAAGGAAAAATTTCCAAAAAACTTGTTTGAAATGTCTGTATGAGTAAATCGATCTAACCAATATTCTGACTCTCTGCACTTTGGCGACTCATTTTACTAATACAGATAAACATAAAAAATAATGTAAATCAAAATTAAATTACACGTTAATTAAACTATCGATTCTTGTGAAAAAAGTTCAGGAAAACCAACTTTCGTAAAAACTATTTTCGAGACGGCGTATTTTTGTATTTGGGGCACGTGAAAAATAAGGTCTATCTATACCAATGCTTCACAATTGATTCAATATTTTAAAGGTGGAATTCGTGAAGTTATCGAGAACATACAGCCGCAAATGTGCGAATTGGTCATGGACAATTTCATTTTTTTTTTTTGGCTGATATCGTTTTCAAGTGTTAATGGCATACCTTCCTCTTTACAATGAAATAAACATTTATTGATTTCTATTAAAAATATTCGTTTTTTTTTATTATCAAAATGAAACCTCTTATTAGAAAACCCTTTCCATTCTTCCAATTTGGCTCTTTTTCAAAATTTTAAATTACAGCTTTCTATTTTAAATGAAAATTTACAGTTTACGATTTACAATTAAGATTCAATTGTTGAATAGAACTAGTCGATTTTTTATTAAGCTTTAGTTAGAGGCAGCTAAAACGGGTACATAACGAGTACTTAATAGAATTGGATTTGTCAGGAGGGTCAGACAGAAAAAATCGGCTTTATCCGATAAAAATGTAACAGCACGTTTAAAGTTTGCAAAAGAGCATAAGACTTGCAATGCGGAAGATTGGAAATGAATTATTGGGTCAGGTGAAACCATAACAAACCGTTTCCAATCAAACAGAAAAAATACTATTGGCACAGACCTGGCAATAAATTATAGAAGAACCAAGCCAAAGAAACTGTAAAATATGGTGGATGAAGTTTCATGCTTTTGGGGCTGTTTTACTTGGTGGAACTTTGACCCTTTAGTAAAAATATCTATAATAATGGGCAAGGAACTGTATTCAGCCATTTAAAAAAAAATTTGCCAAATTTATTGATGAATGTGCTGACCTCATCGATGAAAGAATTTTTCACTGCCAAAATCGTCCAATAATGGTTGAATGAACAAAAATTTACAATGGTAAAATGGCCATCACAAAGTCCGGATTTAAATCCGATAGAGAAATTGCGGGCAATTTTTAAAAGGCGCTTGAAAAATTAAGAATAACCCCCAAAATCCATCAATGAGCTATGGGACCGAATAAGCGCTGAACGGTTAAAAATTCTTTCCTCTATAATTGAGTATTTGGTAGAAAGTATGCCAAGAAGGGTAGCAAGCATAATTGCGAATAAAGGTTTATGGAAAAATACTAACTAACTGTTGTATTATACCCCAAAATGGTTCAGTGTAAAATTGGAAGAATGTGCACTATTAAATTTTTTGTCATTCTAGTTTTAATTTAAACTAATTCCTAATTTTCACTTTATTAATTTTTTGTTGAATATTAATTAATTCATGTAATATCTAATATGCTGCCGGTGATTAGACCATTTTAGTTGTGTTTCGATTAACACGAGAAGATTGATTTTTTCATAACCATAAGCTCATCAGTTCGAAACTGGATTGAATTCTCTTACAATCTTCGAAACATATTAAAATCATATAATTAAATAAATAGAATTTTGTCTATTAGTCGGTTTCGTTGAATTACTGTTCGTAAATACTAATATACTTCTCGTGTTAATCGAAACACAACTAAAATGGTCTAATCACCGGTAGCATATATTGTGTTCCAAAATAAATTATAATGACAACGATGTTGATAGTTCAGCAACCAGAATAAGAGAGAGCGTTCCTCGCTTTATTATTATACAAAATTAACATTTAGTAACAGTAACTACCGTACAATCAAACAGGTTATTCATGTACTACTCTACAATTATACAATAGAATATGTTAGCAAATACAATGCGAGGTATGATACACAAATACAGTGCAAGATTATAACGTCTCCCTCTCCTTAAAAAAAATGGAAAAATACTTTGATAACGCGATATTATAATACATACATTAGAAAATTAATTGATTAATTAAAAATTATATAATATAAGATTTAACATATCTATGATTACAAATTCAACCTATTAGGTTCTTTCCTGATTCTGGTAGACCTCCTCAACGTTGTTTCTTCTGTTGGACTTACTAGTTGGTTCGTAGTATCGGACTTATCTGGGTCCGCAACGTCGTTCGTGTTAGATACTGTCGGAGTATCTTCTTGTACCGTTGACTCTGTCACTGGAATGTCCGCAAGGTTGATTGCATCTCGCTGTCTTAATTGGTATTGATGCAACATTTTGACCTGGGTGGTCATTTTGTGGTGCTATATCACACCTTTATATCACTAGTGGAGACTTTTTTTGTGTGATATAAAAAAATGGAGAAAGTCTACAAACACAACCCTGCAAAATGAATTTTAAGGGGAAAATGATGAATCAAAGTGATAAGTTGACGTTTCCACATAACCTCAAATGACATTATATGAAAATTTTATACGATGTGCTATTTGTGTGGTGATAAAGTAATACTTTAATGCTAAGATGCTTATTATTTACATAAAATGTTAAAAATATAATAATCAGTCCTTTGTCAATCATCAATTTTATTTTGCACTTGGTTTCATGATAATTTTCATTCATTTTTTTAAAACCCCAATTTAGTGGTTTTCCATCAAACTATTTGGAGTTTGATCAAAAACAACTAAATTGAAGTTTAAAAAAAATGAATGAAAATTATCATGAAATCAAGTGCAAAATAAAATTGTCGATTGAAAAAAGACCAATTAATATATTTTTAACATAACAAAACTAGAAAAGCCTTTGGTTTGTTAGAATTTGATGTTTAAACATTGACCAATATTTGCATTTTGTGAGGTTATGTCAGATGGTTTATGTTGATTTTTGTTTAAGAATTTTTTTTGTCCTTTGCTTTTTTGAGCTCCCGATGAAATTTGTTATTCTAGGCAACTAGAATGTTATTTTTAACAAATAATTTACTAAACAAAATTAAAATAATTGTTGATTTTTGTATTTCATTTTTCTTGTAAATTTAACAATAACCCATTAATTTTATTCCAAAAATATATAAATGATCATTTTGTTAATAAATATCATTCAGTTATATTTCGCGTCAATGTAAATTTCATTCATTTTTTGGTATTTTTATTAGAGCTTTTTTTAACTAAACTCCATATAAAACAAATGTAAACAACAAAATAATTTTTTTTTTTGTTCAACTTGTAAAAGTAAGACGGAAGAAGTTGTGGTCTTTTTCATTTAAATCATTATGCGACGTGACGATATTCATCCATGACAACACCATAGTTAGCTACGACAATTTATTTTTCGCACAGTACTGCCAAATGTGATATATTACCACAAAATGACAACACTGCAAAATGAATTTTAAGGGGAAAGCAATGAATCAAAGTGATGATTTGACACGTAACCTCAATTGTTGATTTTTATATTACTATGTAATATAAAAATCAACAATTATTTTAGTTTTGTGTATTAAATTGTATGTTAAAAGAACCATTCTAGTAGCCTAGAATAACAAATTTCACAAAAACAATCATCCTGCTAATAGAAATGGACAAAAAATAAGCAATTCTTAAACGAAAATCAACATAAACCATCTGACATAACCTCATAAAATGCAAATAATGGTCGGTGTTTAAACATGAGATTCTAATATACCGAAGGGTTTCTAGTTATATTAACTTAAAAATATAATAATTAGTCTTTTGTTAATCAACAATTTTGGTTTGCAGTTCGTATCACAGTAATTTTCATTCATTTTTTTAAAACTTTAATTTAGTTGCTTTCAATCAAACTCAATGTAGTTTGATATAAAAAAAATTATTTAAAATTTAAAAAAAATGAATGAAAATTAGTGTGATACGAACTGCAAACCAAAATTGTTGATTAACAAAAGACTAATTATTATATTTTTAAGTTAACATAACTAGAAAACCCTTCGGTATATTAGAATCTCATGTTTAAACACCGACCATTATTTGCATTTTATGAGGTTATGTCAGATGGTTTATGTTGATTTTCGTTTAAGAATTGCTTATTTTTTGTCCATTTCTGTTAGCAGGATGATTGTTTTTGTGAAATTTGTTATTCTACGCTACTAGAATGGTTCTTTTAACATACAATTTACTACACAAAACTGAAATAATTGTTGATTTTTATATTCCGTTTTCCTGTTAATTTAACAATAATCCATTAATTTTATTTCAATAATAGATAAATGATTATTTTGTTAATAAATATCATTTATTTATCATTCGTGTCAATGTAAATTTCATTCATTTTTTGAAATTTTGATTAGAGGTGTTTTTAACCAAACTCCATATAAAAAAAGTTTAAACAAAATAAACAATTTTTTCCACTTGTAAAAGTAAGACGGAAGATATTGTGGTCATTTTCATTGAATTCATTATACGACGTGACGTTGTTCATCCAAGATGGGACCGCAGTAAGCTACGACAAATGTCAGTTTATCACAGTTTTATCACCAAATGTGATATAGCACCACAAAATGACCACCCTGATCTCCTATTTTTATCATATATTGCCGAAGTCCAATAGGGTTTGTTTCTTTGTTTAAACGAACGTATACCTTATCGCCTTCAGTGAAAGATTTATGATTAATATAAATATTTGATTGATTACCTTTAATTGAAGTTCCAAATGGTGGTTCTACGAGTTGTGACAGTCTGGTTCTTGGATCATGTTTTAACAACAAGTTTGCTGGTGATTCACGCTGTACTGCTGTCGGAGTAGTGCGATAATTTATCAAAATATTGTCCAATACCCGTTGTAGTTCTGCTGTCGAGTATTGCCCATTTTCCGGTAAATATTTCTGCAAACTTCTTTTGATACTTTGGACTGCCCGTTCAGCAATACCATTGTGGTATGTATGGTGGACTCTTCAATGGAGCAATTCCATTACTTCGACAAAATTTTGTAAATTGTATAGAACCGAAAGGTGGACCATTATCTGTTACTAGCTCCTGTGGCAATCCAATTATAGCAAACGTCTGTCGCAGCTTCTGTATGACATCATTTGCTGTTGTTAAGCTCATTAAATAAACATCAATCCATTTACCTTTGTTTCCCGAGCAACATCTTCATATGACATGGGAATAACATCATCATCAGAAAACGATTTTATTAAGTTAAAATGCACATCACCACTTCCTTCGTCTGCTAACGGAATCCTTGACAATGCATCTGGCACTACTAAATCCTTTCCTTTTTTATACTTGATTGTATAGTTATACCCAGAAAGGATTATAGCCCATCGTTGTATTCGACTTGCAGCCGTGTTAGGTATTCTTCTTTTTTGAATTCAAAAGTGACGCCAAGGGTTGGTGATCCGTAATTATATAAAATGTGCGACCAAACAGGAACTTGTGGAATTTCTTAACAGCAAATATTATTGCCACCGCTTATTTTTCTAACTGAGAATAGTTCTTTTCTGCTTCATTTAATGTTGCGGATGCAAACATTACTAGCTTTTCAAACCCATTTATAAAGTGAGTTAAACAGCACCGATGCCAAACGCACTTGCATCACACGATAAATATACCTCCTTTGCAGGATCGTAGTGACAAAGAATATTACCATTAGACAACATTTCCTTACATCTCCGAAATGCTTGCTCACATGCTTGGTTCCAATTAAACTTTACCTCTTTTTGAGTTAGCCTGTACAATAGCGAAAGCTCCGATGCCATCATATGAACAAATTTCCTATAAAAATTTGCTAAACGATAAAATGACTTTAGTTCTGTTACATTTCTGGGGACTGGGGCCTTTTCGATAGCAGCAACCTTCTCCGGACTTGGTGAAATTCCTTCTTTTGATATAATATGCCCCAGGTATTGCACTTGACTTTGAAAAAACAGGCATTTATTCAAGTTAACTCTAACGTTATACTCTGACAGCTTTGCTAATAAATTGTATACAAGTGTTTTGCATTCTTCTATATCCTTTCCCGCTATCAAAATATCATCCAAATATCACATGGTTTTTGGTATACCTTTCAATATTTGATCCATCACGCTTTGAAAAATGGTCGGTGCACTTGATATTCCGTATGTTAAGCGCGGGAATCTAAATAGCCCCACGTGAGTGTTAATAGTGAACAAGGAACTGGAATTTTCTGCAACTCTTAGCTGTTAGTACGCTCCAGCTAGATCTAGTACCGTAAAAACTTTACAATTTGCCAGACTTGCGAAGATATCTTCTATAGAAGGCAAAGGGTAGTGTTCAAATTCAACCCACTTATTAACACTGACTTTAAAATCGATACAAATTCGTAATCCTTTATCCTTTTTTGGCACGACTAAAATAGGACTAGCCCATTGACTATATTTCACTGGAAAAATAACACTGGCTATTACCATTTTATGAATCTCTTCTTCGACTTTTGCCTTTACAGCATATGGCACACTGTACGGTTTACAAAATATAGGTTTCGCATTTTCTTTCAAAACTATGACAGCCTCGAAATCTTTTATCGGCTCACTGGGACTCGAAAATACTACCGGAAACTTAATTTTTAGTGCTTCTACCATATGCCTGCTACTATATCTACACCAATGATTTCTCTAATAAATTTACGTGTTTCGAATGCCTTACGCCAGTCTCGAATTAGTTTATCTAACCAGTTCCGACCTATAAGCGTTGTAAATAATTGTTTTGCTCTTATTACAACCAATGTCAATGAGTAATTTTTACCTTCATATTCGACAAGCACTTCGAATCTCCCTAGTGTTACTAATTTCTCCCCGGTTACGGAACGATAATTCAGGTCTTCTTTTTCTAATTTTGTCTTTTAAAAATATTTATGGAAATAACTTTCCTCCATGACACTTGCACATGCTCCTGTATCTACTTCTACCTTGATCTGAACGTCATTAATTTTAAATAGTATTTTTTGTGGTTCAGCTTTCCGAGATGCAACCATTCCAATTAAATTTAGATTCTCTAAAGTATCTTCTACTTCTTCCTCTTCCAAATTATTGATTTTCTTTTTATTCCTACAGAGTTCTTTTACATGTCCTCTTTTATTACATAAAAAGCACCTCCAATTTTTGGCCGGACAAAGTTTGTCGCTATGATTCCTATCACATTTATCACACAGTTTGTTATTAAATCTTCTGTCATTTTGATTAAAATTGGTTGCTACACTAGGATTAAGATGGTTCTGCTTTGAACTCCAAATTTTTGTAACTGAGCTATCACTAATAGTTTTGGATTCTATGGTAGCTAATTCTAAACTAACAGCTTTCCTGCATGCATCTTCAAAAGTAAGGTCTCCTCCTTCAGACAAAAGCTTCTTTTGAATAGATTTGCTTCTCAGCCCACAAATAAGCCTATCTCTCAGCGCATTGTTTAAAAATGCACCGAACAAACACGTTCTGGTAAGCCGTTTAAGCTCTATTATATACTCAGCTATGGTTTCGTTCGCCGATTGGTCCCGCTTATTGAATTTGAAACGTTCAAATAAAACTAATTTTTCCGGATTAAAATGCGATTTTAACAATTTGGTAATAAAATCGTACGATTTATCTAAAGGCGAGTCGGGCACGCATAGATTTTTCAAGACATTATATGTCTCTGCACCCGTCAAGGTAATAAACAACGACATCTTATTTTTATCTTCTACAGTATTGATTTTAACTAACTGTTCGAAGAGTTCTAAATATGTCTCAAAATCAGAGTTACTGACATCAAACGATTCTAAAGTACCGATAAATGACATTTTATTACGAATTTAATGTACCACACTATCACTTGCTCACAGTCCCGAGAATGCGCAAAAAAATAATTAAGTTTATCACCTTTACTTACAACAGTATGTATTTCAGCCTTTTATATTCCACATATATGGTGTTACGTTTATATCCTTGTCGCCAATATTATGTTCCAAAATAAATTATAATGACAACGATGTTGATAGTTCAGCAACCAGAATAAGAGAGAGCGTTCCTCGCTTTATTATTATACAAAACTAACATTTAGTAACAGTAACTACCGTACAATCAAACAGGTTATTCATGTACTACTCTACAATTATACAATAGAATATGTTAGCAAATACAATGCGAGGTATGATACACAAATACAGTGCAAGATTATAACAGCATATTAGATATTACATGAATTAATTAATATTCAACAAAAAATTAATAAAGTGAAAATTAGCGTACACAGAAATAAAGCTGTGTGAATATTGTGAAGAAGAAAAATTGTAAGAGAATTCATCTGTATTAGTTATGATTCGCTAATACTTAACGCACAGCCCATTCTGGAAATATAGAATGTAAATTGTGGTATAATCAGTCCAGTCGCCGCGGCCTGATGAGAAGATTGATTTTTTCATAATCATAAGCTCATCAGTTCGAAACTGCATTGAATTCTCTTACAATCTTCGAAACATTTTAAAATTATATAATTCCTAATACTTTATTATTTAAGTTTTAAAATATTTTTAAATATTTAAACCCATCAAGTATTCTTCTTTATTTGCCTTTATAAAAGCGTAGTACTGATAAAATAAGAATTCGCTATTTACTCGGCCAATTTTGCTCGCCACTGTAATTTTTTTGTTTGCAACATTTGTTGTCTGTTATTCTACCACCATGGTACGAATTATCGAATTGAATGTCTTTACAAAGATTTTGTCCATGGCCCATTTTGACTTTTCTATTTAGATTATTAAATTAATTTCTTTTATTTTCTTCTGATTACTTCTGGAAAAAGGGAACACTTGATAATTAAAAATTTAAATGAACTAAAAATTGATTTGATTATTAGCGATTACATAAAATTATTTAATTAATTACTAACGCAAGTTTTTTCTTCAATCGAAATGGTTTGTTTCCTAATTACAGCCTGATCTTTGGGTAAGATAAGTGAATTGCATTAAAATTTAAGCTTCGTATCAACTTATCATCTGAAACTTCAATAATTGATATTTTTAATTACATACCAAAAAAAGAGAAAAAAATCGTAAAATTCTGAAAGGAAATAAATTTTCCACATCATTTTCACCCGCACCAAAAATTAAATATTACTCAATTTTTTTTTGTTATACTTCCTTAATTAAAAATTCTAAACAATTAGTTGTGACACATATTTTGTTGCTATAACACAGTTAAAATATTTATCAACTACAACAACAACAGAAAAAATTAAATTTACCAAACGGTGGCAAACAATTTTTGTGTTTTAAATTAAACGAGATAACATTAATTGTAATAAAAATTTGTGTAACACAACAACAAAATTAAATTATTTTTCACATTACTTCATGATTTCGTGAGGCAGCACACCATGACCTCCCCACCCTCCCTCGCTCTTATCATTCAATATATTATTTTTTGATACACAATAAATTAAATTGAATATACACTAGTATTTATAGTAACTGCTGTACAAAATATTAAATTACAGTCAATTAACCAAAATAATTTGATTAAATACAAAAGAGCAAAAATAAAATGCCGACGCTATACATAGTCGCTTAACTATATATTTTTGGTGATAGTGACTTTATTAATTTAATCGATTTAATTTTTAAATTTTTTAATTGAGTCATGCCATTAAATTTGAACCATGGAATTGATGTAGGTTTGAGAGTTTTTTTTTTTTAATTTGTTCGTTTATGTGATTGGGATCAAATGGTTTTAAAATATAATGTACACCCGAAATTCCAAAGCGGCACTATATTTAAGTGACTTGTCTAAAATGTATTTTGTTGTAGTACGAAATCAAAATTCATAACAAATGTAATCATAAATTTATGTTTTTCGTTTTTTTTTGTTTGTTCACTCCACAAAATTAAACATATAAATGAAAATCCCAATGGATGAATTTTTGTGCTATGTTATTTTGGAGACGACAAACCCTCGTTTCGTTTAAATAAAATAATAATGAAATATTTGCAAACAAAACAGAATTTTCAACTTTACCCCACTAGCTAATATATATGAATGTGTGTTTGTAAATGTTGTGTATGTGTTTAACATAATTTCCATTTATGTTGCATAAATATCATTACGTTGTTATTTTGGATTTTATTTCTTTATTCGCTTGGAAATCGTTGCCAAAAAAAAAAAATCGAGATTTTTTATTTTCATTTTCTAACCCCTCACAATTTTGATACCGCATCCAATAAATAAATTGACGCGCGAGGGTGACTCAAAAATCACAATTGATTTAATTGATATTTTTTTTTGTTGTTATTGTTTTTGTTGTTGAAAAACACAAAATTAAATTGACAGGCACAAGCCATTTGAATTGAACAAATTTGGTCAATGACCCTGCGCTTTTGTATTCGAAATTAGGGGTGTAATGTTGCAATTTTGTGGGTGTACTGCAATCGAATACAACATAATTGGAGATGTTAAAGTGCGTTTTGGTATATTGAAGGGTGATTTGATTTCTATTCAGGAAATAACAACATTTCATAGTAATGCGAGATATATTTTATATAATTTCGAAATTCACACACCATAAATTTGGTTGAATTTTATTACAGTGTGATGTCCAATGAAAAATAGCATACATAAGACATCTATATAATTTGTAATCCTACTAGTACAGCATTTTAAAGAAACCTTGAACACACATATGTCTACGCAAAACTTATAAATATCTACCAATATTGACTAGATATCCAGAGGGTCGGCTACTTGGGTTGGCCTTCTCTATTATCGTCTGCAATTTGTCATTAAATATTGAGTCCCATGTAATTAAGTCTAGTTTCGTATTTAGTCTAGAACTTGAATTCACCATTTAAATAAATTCGTATCAGGGATGATGTCATCGTTCAATATGCTATGTAACTTCTGGATTGATGATGTCACCTTTCTTTTAACAATTTATTGGTTCCGCAAAGGTGAAGTTATTTCAGCCATTGATTTATGTTTTCTCTATATCTGATTATTGATGAAACAAATTCCAGCGCATTTGGCAATTTGACAGGGCACTAGTCCACATTTTCAGATTTTCTCTAAATCAATTATTTTCAAAATCTCTTTCTTTGCGCTATTCCCACAGTGATTATAGCATATTTGCGTGCCTCCGAAGGGATTGCGACAATTTTATTGTCTATATTATAATCTTTCATTATGTTTCAGAAATTAATCGAGACCGCACACGTCCAAGTTCAGCAATAATATTTTGGCTGAGGCACAGGTATTAGTTCGTTCAGAAAGTCTTTGTGTATTTCTCAATACTTACTTTGACGAAAAGTACGTCTCATTCCTTAAGTACTTAGCTAAGAAATATTGTTCATATTTAGATAAGTCATTAATTAAAGTAATTATATTTGTGAAAAGGTTTTAAAAACCAGTATTAATACAACGCTTAAAGAATATGAGCAATGAATATAATTAATAATAAGTGTTTCATTAACACTAAATGTTTCAATTGAAGTATGTCTGCTTACGCATAAGTCAAATTTGGTTCGCTAAATTCTGTTCTGTTAATTTTGTGTTAAAGGCAATCCATGCTTTGGTGGAACATCAGCCATTGGTGACGGGACTTTAAAAGCAATAGAAAAGAAAGAAGATTTAGTATCAAAGCTTGGAGTTGGCCATTCAACAGTCTTGTTATCTCTTAAATCTCTTAACCTGGTTAATAAGCTGGATATTTGGATACTAGTCCACAATTGAGCATATTCGTGTAAAAAAAAACCTATTTCACATTTAACAAGTAAAAACTATAAAAGACTGTGTAAATTATATGAAAATATCAGAAGATTGCGTGGATAAAACTAATCTACCACAAATATATAGAGCAATCTTTGAATCAAACCCATCAATACTTCACAGAACGTCAAGGCACGAGGGATATGTACAAAATATGCATCGCAGATATACCCACCAACAACTCCGACCATTCCACTGGAAGGTTAACCAGAATCGAGCTTCACTTTCACATCAAATGACAACTTGACCAAACCGATTTTTTTCTCGTTGAGCAACAAGTGTTTCTGATAAGAGCTCTATACCGGAAGATTATGTCAGCCAAAGAAACCAAAAACAGCCCTGGATTTATAACCAAAAAAAAAAAATGGAAAAGATTATGCAGATAACAACCTCATAGCAACCGATATAGAAGAAGAAAGCAAAATAAAACCTAAGGAGATAAAGCTAAAATCCATGGAAATCCCTCATATTGAGGGGGATTACACCAGGTTGGTAAGAACTATCTGAAATCCCACGTGGTAGGTTTGGCAGGCAAACTATTGAGAAAGCAACTGGCCAGCAACCAACCACCCATTAACGCAGAATCATGTAATGCTATAAAACCAATCTATAAATGCAATTCGAAATTTGGGAATAAACACCGATTCCTGGAGTCCTTTTGACATTTTGATAATATCAAAAAAAATTAAGTATAATTCAAAACGCTGGTCCGAGAACTCACTAGATAACCCAAAAACATAAATATGTAGTATTGGTACCCAAGCACTTCGACAGGGTAGTCCCACTCACTTATAGTCCTACCTCTGCCCGTCTTCCGTTTGATTTTACTCTTACGAGTTGCTGGGAACTTTACCACATGAAGGCTAAATAAAACTGGATGGTGCTTGGTCTTTGGTATCCAGAGTCCGCATACTTTGGACTGAATAACCTATCAGCCATTCATCCATCGGCATATGCTGTTCCTCCTTAGATTAGGTTTTTTTGTCAAGGATTTCTCGTTCAGCGCCATACTTTAGCCTGTGGTAAATGGCCAAAATATCCCAAATGTCCTCAGTTACCACTGGCTGCAGCGCGAGTTGTGACCAGGTTACCCCTTACAAAATTGTACACATCATGCAGCTGCCTAATAAATGACAAGAACAGCTCATGTGGTGTCCCCTCTACCAGAAGGTTGCTGAGCTGGTAAATTAAACTACGCGGCATTGTCCCCGCCCATCCCCGCCCCCTTAAATAGTCGCTAGACCACCAGCACAGATACTAACACCAGTAACCTCTAAAATTGCATTTTTTAATACAACAAAACCAAACAATAGATCCATTATATGCATATGCCCTCAAAAAACAAATCTTAAAATTGAAACATGTTCGCTTTTCAAGGGATTAAGCAATCGCAGGAGGAGTCAAATGGTGATACTACAAATCGACACTATATAGAAAAGGGAATCATCAGCAAGACGAAGCTCAGCATAATGTCAAAAACTAACAACTATAGTAATCTAGTACTACTGGTAACAACACTGGTGAAAGTGATCAACAACCATGGGACCTTCAAGCACCGCTCGCAAGCTATGTTCATTACGGAAGACCCAGTACAGCAGTTGGGCTTGCCAAAAACAAGAGTTATGAATTTTAGCCACAAAAGGCAATTCAAAACACCAAATTACAATTGACATATACCCCAGATTTCCATTACTATTTAAAATAGAAACACTAGCGTTAGTTTTTATAATAATCACAAAACCATTACCAGATAAAGCCGTAACTGGATTATGCAACAAAATTCAACATAAAAAGCTTTTTGCACATCAAACTTTCGATAGAGCAGGACCTATTAATATATTAATAGCCGCAGACATATATGGTGGAATAACCATTCAAGACATAAAAAGAGATCTGCGTCCGAAGATCATTGCTCAAAAAACTGAAATCGGGTGGATAATATTTGGTCATCTAAACTACAATAATAAATTGCTAGGCAAAAAATTAACGGCCTCATCACATTAGATGATATATATAAACTGCTAAATCAGTTCTGGGTATCAGAAGAATTGCATCCGCAATTCACACTTACAACTGAGGAGATACAATATTAGTAACACTACAAGAAGACTCATAAAGATTACAAGCTGGGTGTTTCATGTCATGGTAATAATCTCAATGAAAAAAATTTAGGAGAATCAGAGCAACAGGCAGCAAAATTTAGGAGTGAGAGTAGGTACAGGATGTTTTTACGTTGAATCCTTCACATACTTACTACTTATCTTAAGAATACAAAATTGTCTGTTAATCAATTGATTTTTTTCATTTTTTTATAGAATCAGAAATAAAGAGGCTAATCATTCCTAGTGCCTCTACTAACAAAAATTGCATATCATTCCCCTCCCCCGTACTTTAATGCAAGAGTTATACCAATGTAATTACCCTTCAACAATGAGAATCCTCCTTGAGTTCCTATGTTGGTAGTTTGGTTTCGTACTGAAAAGTTGCTCTACTACAATCAAACTACAAAATACAATTCCCACTTAATACATAAAGTACCAAGTGTGAATGTACTGATCTAGTGAATTATATAGGGTTAGTAGATATTGTGACGGTGACACCTAGGGTGTGATAGAATAAGCTAAATTAATAGCTCAATGTGTTGCTGTACTAAAATGAAATTTTCCATGATAAAACTGTTCTAAATGTTTTTACACTATTCTTACTGGAAAAGTCATGAACTTTCACCCTGTTAAAGTTAGCCGAAAGTGTCCAGCCGAAAGTGAAAAGTCGATAATGCAGATTATCTTATTGACATTCCAGCCGAAAATAAATCAGACTCTAGAGTGTTATGTCTGGAGATGGATTGCATTGATGTAACTTGTCAATAGCTATCGCAGGAAAAAAATTCAGTTCAAGGTTCCCGTGGGAAATCTCGGAAAATTCGATTTTCCAAAAATCATTAGTAAATTTGACATAACACTCTAGAGGCTGATTTTATACAAATTTTCTAATAATTTTTGGAAAATCGAATTTTCCGAGATTTCCCACGGGAAACTTGAACAGAATTTTTTCATTCGATAGCTATTGACAAATCACATAAAAACGATTCAACTTCAGATATAGTTATATTTTAGAGGCTGATTTTATTCCAATTTTGTATATTCTTCTGATTTTCCGATATTTTCTTTGAAGCAAAGTTTTACACGTAAAACTATTTACAACAATTTTTATTTAAATCCACGTATCCTATTTACTTTCAGCTGATAACTACTAAATTTTTTATTTTCGGCTATTGACGATTGGACTGTCATGATTTTGAATTTAATTCCGATAGTTTCACTCTCCATATGTTTTATATGGAGAGAAAAGTCATTTCATGCAGAGCGTAGGGTTTACATTCTTTCCGATAGGTATCGCATTTTGCAGTTTTCCAATCGCCAATTGGCGATTGGACTGTCATGATTTTCCATGCAGAGCGCAGGGTTCAATTTAATTCCGATAGTTTCACTCTCCATATATCTTACATGGAGAAAAATGTCATTTCATGCAGAGCATAGGGTCTACATTATTTCCGATAGGTATCGCATTTTGCAGTTTTCCAATCGCCAATAATGTTAATATCATAATCTGCATTATCGACTTTTTACTTTTGGCTGGGATTAGACCATCTGCATTACCATTTTTTTATTTATATTTTTTTTTACTTTCGGCCGGACTAACATAATCTGCATTATCGACTTTTCATTTTCATCTGAAAACATTCGGCTAACTGTAACCGTATTGAACTTTCTAGAAGTTTGGTTTGTGTATATAAAAAGGCGAACGAAGTCGAATTGGATTATTAGTATTTGGTAAGCGATAGTGTGAAGATTAAAAAAGGAATTAAAGAGTGATTTAAAAAGTGTTTCAGTGCGAAATAAAAATTATAAGTGTACAGTAAAATTGTGTAAAAATTAAATAAAGTGATTTTGTGAATTATTGTTAAAAAATTGTGTTGTAATAATTCTTGTGCTAACTAAATAAATTGGTTGGTGATAAATTAAATTCATTTAGGTTTTATCCACAATCAAGCGATATGAACCTTTATTGACAAGGCAAAAAAGTAACAATATGTTACGAATGATTGGCCTGTTTATTTTTCTGATTTACCCAAACGAAAATCTTGGGAACGTCATTACAATTAATATATTTGTCAATAAAAAAGCCGAAAAAATTCAATTTACTACTTACCGCATTAGGCCGTTATAAAACGGACACCACAATAACTAAATTGAGGAAAGCGTTCGACGCGTCGTGTGAAATAACTACGAATGTTTCTTTCAACGAATTGATGCTTGTTAGGCCAACGATTCAGGATGACTTACCAAGAGTTCTACTTAGATGGAGGAAGTATTGGTACGTTTATCCTGCTGATATCTAAAACATCATCCGGCAAATGAACATAGCTGAACTAGCTATATTCCTATTTGCAACTAATATTATTGCGACCTGGCAACAACAACACTAAAACACTAGCTCTGGACGACGCTGATACTTAAATATCTTTTAGGATCACAAGTAAGAGATTTGTATTTGGATCGTCTGACGGGGGCACATAGTCTAGAAGGAGCAGATCGGGAAAAGATCACACTTTATCGCTGAATGTACTACACTTTTACTTATTGCTTCAAGAACAAATGTAGCACAATTAAATCTTACAATCTCACTTCTGAGACTAGTATTAAATGCAGCCTTATTATTATTCAAACTATATACTAAAGTGTGACGTACCCAAGCCAATGGTATCATGCAACTTCCAGCGAAGATTCAGCTGACTATGCCTCAAAAGGGCCTACAATCCAAACAACTAATCAATCATCCACTCTGGTGGGAAGGTCCTACCTGGTTGAAACTATCAACATATCCAATAATCAGTATGGATATCCAAGAGCGAGAATCGGCCGGGGACGCTGAAAGAAAGCCAATACACGTTTTTATCGCACCTGTAAAGAAGTCTAGAATTGACTTCGATTGATTTGTTGCATTAGTGCGACTTGTTCGCTTCATGGCATACTACCATCGTTTCGTATCAAACCTAAAAACAAAAATAAGGGATGGATCTCATCTGAAACCAAAGGAATTAAAAGCTGCATTAAAATTGTACAACTACAATGCTTTGGAAAAAAGTTAAAAAAGTCAAGTAACAAGCAAGGTTTATCAAAAGATAGTGTATAGCACTTAACCCCTCTATCAATGGCAAAGGGCTATTAAAAGTTATAGAAAATTTTATGAGAAACATCCAAAAATATTACATAGAACTCATCAATTCTTCACTGTATTTTCACTGATTGAGGAAATCAGATCACTTTAATTCACTTAGAACGAAATTACTGGATAATAAACGTTATATAATCCATAATTATTTGGTATGTAGAAGAGTAAAAGGATCGACCTCTCAACAATTAATGGGAATATTACCAACTGAAAAAACCTGAGTAGACTACGCCGGTCCCATCAGCTTGAAGCTATAAAAAGGGTGCTGCAACAAAATCTGCAATGCATATATCGCTGTATTCGTATGAATGACCACAAAGGCGTTTCACCTGGAACTCGTCAGCGATTTAACAAAGGAAGCTTACTTCGGAGCCTTTAAACGTTTTACATCAAGATGTGTTCATGCCTAAAATTATTCAGCGAATGCGGCGCAAATTTTGTGGGTGCTAGCAAAATATTAAAAAAGCAAGCTCAACAACAAAGTAAAGAATTGGGTGCTTAACTCGCAGAAATGGAACCAAATGGCATTTTATTTCCCTGGGAAGTCGACAAAGCAACATGGTAGAAAAATTCCTGTAGCCATAAACTACCTTTTGAAAATCTCTCAACCATATTAGCACAAATAGAAGCGTGTCTCAACTCAAGACCTTTTGTTCCGCTAAGCAATGACAATGATGGTGATTCAGTATTAACTCTAGGCCATTTTTTAATAGGTAGAATAATGACAGAAACTCCAGAGCCTGACATGATGAATATGAAATATGTCAATAGATGAAATTTACGTACCAAATTAACTCAATTATTTTGGAAGAATTTTAGCTCAGAGTGTCTATCATAACTCCAAAAACGACTTATATGGTTAACAAAACAACCCAACAAGAACTACATTTTTCAACAAAATGGCCATTCTCAAGAATTACTAAACTCCAAATTGGTCCAGATGGTCTTGTAAGGGTGGCTCCAGCAAAACAATGCGATAAGTATTTGACAATGAATATCAACAAAATATGTAGACTACTGATATCTGGTGGATCGAGGATGAAATAAACCAAGACGGCTTGCACTGCATAATCCAGTACTAGAAACACCACAACTGATGGTAAGAGCAAGCTCTGCACCATAAATGTCAGTACCAGAATTAGAACACCCAGTGGTAAAAGCAAGCTCTGCAACAAAAAGTTAAGCGTCTTCTGGCAATGGTTATGGTTTTTTTCCAAATGTTTTCAAAGTGTCATTTTGGAAGAATACACTGCATATCTGCTTTGAAGTAATTGGCACAATCAGACTTGTAGCATCGAGATGGAAAAACGTAGTACATTATGATCTTAATAGCTACTTTAAAGAAATTGTTAACATTATGGGCTATATTAATACACTTAATAAAACATGCAGCCATCTACAATCTGAAGAAGATAGACAAACAAGATGCGAGGTAATCCACCAACAATTAAGCAGACAAATCATATCTATAAACCAACAAAACAGGTTGATTCAGAAGTTTAATAAACAGCTTCGTCACCTTAAAAGAGGGTTTGGAGAAACAGTAGGCGACATGTTCGGCATATTGACGCAGAGAGAAGCTGAACATTGTGACAATGCGATCATTCAAATAAGACACAATATAGAGCATTAACCAACAATATCGTAAAGCACGATCATGATGTTAGATCAAAGTATTTTGATTTGCTCCATAAAAAAACCCAAATAATGAGCAATATTCGCAACCTTCCGGTTCCTAATAATCTACATACGTCACAACAAAATTCAACCAATAATCATTTTTATGTTTCAAAATAATACTTGTGACAAAAGAACTGCATCGCACTCAAAATGCAATAACCGATGTACTAACCCACTCTTAACATGATAAAATTCGTCCGTTCAGCGTCAAAAAGTCAAAGCTTTTTGGTGTCGCTGATTTCGAATAAGATATCAGCTTTAAAAAATTCACGAGATGGGACTTAGAATGGCGCCTATTAACGTGAAAAAACTCAAATATTAAGTCATTTTTAAATCTTTAGCTACATGAATTTATTTTGGGCTGGACGGGGAACAAATGTTAACATTTTTCGTTAAAATATAACAAATCTTCCACTGCAATTTTAATTTTTGTTGTACCTTTTAGACGATAGTGTAAAAATACCCTAAATAATTGCGGCTTTATTTCATTTATTTTTTGGAAGAAGGTAAAATTATTACAGTTTCGATCTGATAATGTGGATTATGAAAATTGGATTCTTAGTAATCTCACCCTGATTACTTGTTATACTAGAAAATGATGTAGTTCACCGTTTACATAAATTTAATTATCTGACTACATTGACCGAAATAATCTAACGTTTTGTTTATTCTTGGGGCATTTTTGCATTAATTTGGCTCAATTCGTATTACCTCCTGTGTAAAACGATTTAAACTAAAAATTTAAAAAAAAATATTCTATTAAACCTTACTAAATTCGTGGACCAAATTTAGTTCGAGTTTTTCTGTTTCAGCTTAGCATTAACTACCACAACTTTAAAAAGATGATCTTCAATTTAAATCATTTGCCTCAAGGAAGTGTCTACCTCATTATTACCAACAATAGTTTATTCTTTGTTTAAAGGACTCAATAAAGAAAATAAAGGAAATGGCCCCTTGTGAAAGTGTTTTTATAATGTTTTCCATATTCAAAATTATTCTCTTTAACATTTTGTAACTTCAAAAACTTCTGTAATAGTCCATCTGCTTGGTTTGATTCTGCCTTTGATACGTCTAAATTGCAGGAAATTTATTCAATCAGTTAATTCATATTGGTAAGTTTTCACCTAATTTAATTTCATCAAATATTTCTGTACCTAAAAATAAAAAATTTGGGTCAACAAGTTTGATAATTGCGCGAATTTTCATATTCGAACGGTTTTGAATTTTTTTAAATGGAAAATTTGTCTTTACCCAAACAGATCCACCAATATTTTTTGGTACGTGAGTGTCTTAATGACAATGGATAAACAGTACATCGCAAATACAAAATTGTTAAAACAACGCCGAAAACTACACTCAAAAATGTATAGCACAGTATACGTGAATATAGTATAAGGAAATATGGAATGTATAAATAATTTGTAGCCGTAGAACACCGTGGACTGTGTTGAATTCAGAATTCCCAAGCTTCTGCCAATAATGTTTGAGGAAGATATTTTTTCTATTTCGTATTTTAAATTTTTGTAGAAAATCAACTTTTAACTTTAACAAAATTACAAATCATTTCTTGAGTACTCACCCATTACATGAGAACACAACAACGCATTTTGATTCTCCAAATTTATTATAAAAATAATCGGTCGAAAACAACAAGATTTCGTCAATTACGTGAGAGTTTTGGTCGACATGAACATCCTGCTGAGCGTGCAATTGGCAAATTATTGATCATTTTAAAGAAACCGGTTCAATGGAAGGTCGTAGAACGTATCAACATGCTCACCCAGTTCGTACTGCTGATGCAGTGGCAAATGTTAGTGATGAACCAAGCACATCAATAATCCATTTATTGTTAATAAAATTTTCTGATCGCATAATTTCAAGAAAATGAAAAGTTCCTTGGCCACCACGAAGCCCGGATTTAACACCACTTGATTATTTTTTGTGGGGTTATTTGAAAGGAAAGGTTTATGTTAATCATCCACAAACAATTCAACAACTTAAAAACAACATTCGAGCTGAAATTGAGTTCATTGATCCGCTTTTATTGGAAAAAGTCATCGAAAATTTTGATGTTCGGATGTAGGCCTGTAGACGAAGCCGTGGTGGGCATATGAACGATATTGTTTTTCATACAAAAGTGGCATAAAACCACCTTTCATTTTGACTTTCCATCACAAAATATGTGTTTTATTTACAATTAGAAAAATGACTAACAGATGGCCCTACCCTGTACGTTGCCAGTAACTCTCTGTCGTACGTGCTGTATAAACGTAGCAAAAATCAAACCGGGCTAACACCAAATGCATCAATCGTTGGAAAGACTGCGCTGAGTTTCGAAGACCAAATGTCGTCCAAGTAAATTCAAATAATCCGAAAGGTATGGCTATGGCTGTTTTGGGAATGTCGCAGGGCTCAATGGGTATCTAGTGGTAGGCACGTAGAAGGTGTAGCGTCGGAAAAACCGTACAACCTTCTAAATAATGTGGTTCTGGGTATCGTCGCAATGGCGGGATGATGAAATTGATTTTTTGAGTTGGTGTGTGCATTTTTAATGAATTCCTCGTGTCGTTTTGCAGGAGGATACCCATTTTAGCGCCTTGTTCCCGAATTTCTTGTTGTAGAAACAATTTCCGTCTTCTGGTCTATTGGCTTGGGATGCGGACCTTGTGTGACGTCGATCGGATGTACGATTGCGTTCTCGGCTTCCATGTGACTGATCCATTAACGCTGATATTTCTGACATTATGCGCTTTTCGAATTGTCGAAATGGTCGTCGAGACTAACATTTTTCGGTGGCGATGATTGCCTTTCTACATCACCTTCAAATGGGGTTAAGGCAATTTGGACCTGGTTTGGTAACCGTTTCATCCATAGTTGCCTTATGGATTCGTCGTTGAAATTGGTACGATTGTTTGCGACGGTTGGTGTCGCCTAGTGTAAGGTCATGTAGTACGTTATGTACACAATTTTGCCTTTTCAGATTCGCCTAGCACCTTTATCACTTCACGTTTGAATATTTAGTATGGGAAATTGCCCTTATCCCGCGTTATCAAACCTGCGAACGTGTCATGTAAACCCGCGTTAAGAGCTCCCATTACGTGTGAATACATCGTTGCTTTGCTTTTGATGTTGTCAACTTTTGTCGGTATAATGGTTGCGGTGGTTTGAATCCGACATGCCCGATAAAACTGGGCTGTATCGCCCTATCTGAATTATGCATTGTTGCTGAATCCGCACTATACCTTGAGTCGTACCAGAACCAGAAAGATTTACAATTTTTTATATATGCTGGTTTGAATATTGAATTGGGTATTGAGTTCGGGGTTGAGTTCAAGGTTAAGTTAGAAGTCAATTTACGGGTTGAGTTCAAGTTGAGTTGGAGTTGAGTTAGGGTTGGGTTAAGATATGGTGAGCAGTTGACCAATTTTTTTTATATGCTGGTTTAGCGATTGAGATGAAAGAAAGTTTGCAGTTGAGTTGTGGGTTGGGTTGTGGGCCGTTTATGGGTTGAGATGGTGTTGGACCAGGGTTTGGTGAGCAATTGAGCAATCTATAAAATAAAGTTAGTATTTGTATGTATGTACATACATCAAATGTGTATGATATTTAAACAAATCCATCCGACTTGACCGATTTGAACCAACCTTTGTACCTTACACAAATTGTTTAAGCCTTAAGAAAGGTCACTGTTAATATCTCAGACCTCAAATTTAACCTTTTATATTTCAAATTAAACCTTTAGCAAATTAAATTAATAGCCAATTAGGATAGAACTTATCTATTTCTTAACTGATTTTAGTGATATTTGACTTCGGCGATGTATATTGGATTCTAAAGTGAGTTTTGGATGAAGTTCCGGAATATGGCCAAGTATGATGGAACTTCCCTATTTCTCAACCGATTATGATGAATATTGACATATGCGTTGGAAATAGGATTATAAAATGTGTAGTATAACTCAACCTCTACATTAAATTATGTATCATAACTCAACACAACTAATATTTTAAAAATTGCGGTACAAATTGGATCCTCATTTTTTCATGGATTTCAAAATCAGCATTTGAGTATTACAATATACAACCATCATTACAGTCAATCCAAATTTTAATCAACCTGGAAGAGCGAAATCAACAAACAACGGGTGAGTCAAATTTTTTCATTTTAGTTTTTTTAAGCGGTACCTTAATAAAGCAAATATACTGTTTTTTTAATATATACATAAATAATATAATGAATATAGCCTATGAACGACGAAAGTGATGTTGAAGATTATTATGATTTAAGAACGCTATTTAAACGTGTAAGGAAAGTAGAACGCCATAATCAATTTGACAAGAAACGTAAACAAATAATAAAAATGAATCTAAGCTATGAAACCACATTAAAATTAATCCCTGAATTTGACGGAGAACCTGATAAATTACACAAATTTATTTTCGCTTTTGATGTAGTGTACCATTCTTTAAAAAATACGGATTACGAGAAATTTTTAATGGTTGGGAAAACCAAATTAAGTGGTGTAGCATATGATGTTTTGAAACATAATAAATTTGAAACCTGGGATAAATTAAAACAGGAACTTAAACTTCAATATAGTTTTGCCAGAACAGTACCAGAAATTCAAGCAGAATTATTTAAAATCAGACAGTCGAATTGTGAAAATGTTAGGCAATATGCAGCTAGAGTTAATAAATTGTTGTCCGAATTATGTAAATGATGCTAGCTCGCAGTCAGTTGGTATAGCTAATTCAAAAGTGTATGTAAAATTGAATGAAAATACCGCATTGAAAACTTTTCAAGATGGATTACGTGATCCTATCCGACTAGTAGTCAAAGCGTGCCGGTTTGATAATTTAAAAGCTTCAGTTGCACAGGCGTGTGAAGAAGAGCTTTCGGTGCAAGTACCATCTTCTACCCAATTTAATAGACCCAATTCAGAGAGGCGTAGTTATAATAATAAAACTATTAATTGTCATAATTGTCACAAGTTAGGACACATGGCCGCAAACTGTTATTCTCAGTCACGATATAATACAACCACAAGTGTCAGTAATAATAATCGAAATTTTCCAAGTTAAGGAATGGAAATGATTTGTCCATATTGTTAATTATCGGGCCATACACTTTCAATTTTGTTATCGAAAGCAGCAATCCGATTTAAGATGGCTAAATCGAAATAAAAATAATAGTTCAGAGTCTCAACAAACCGAAACCCAGAATAAGTCGGAAAACTATTCACGGCTTGTTCAGACACCACACTCTTGTTCGAGACAAGGAATTGAAACAATAAAATTGTATCCTAATGAATTGCAAAAAATTCATTCCCTTTATCCTATTTCTAGAAATTCTAATAATCTTATCGAAATTCCAAAATCAATTGACCTTGCCGGTAATATCCAATATGTTCAACAAGTATTAATTTCCAAGGTATTGCAGTTTAGTAAATTTATTGAATTTTACGTCGATGTAGCTGAAAACAACCAATTATCATTCCTAGTAGATACGGGAGCTGATATTAGCATAATAAAAATTGATTGTGTTGCTGATGATACACCGTGTAATGTAAACAACAAATGTAATATCAAAGGAATATCTGCAATTCATTTGGAAACTCTAGGAACATTTACTCTAGAGCCATTCATTGGAAATACCGCTTGATAACCAGATATTAACATTTACACTAAATACAAATATTCCAGAAACAGTTATTCCTCCACGTGCTGAGAAAACCATCTTAGTTCATATCCCATCATCAGAAGGTATAAATTATATATGTCAATCAGGTGAAATATTACCATCTTTATATGCAGCAAGTTCGATAATCAAATGTGAAAATGGTTTAGCTTCACTAAAAGTCGTAAATGTTAGTGATAATCCAATTACATTTTCAAATTTAACCATAAACATTGATCTAATTGATGAATTTCACATTTATCAATTAAATAGTTGGGAAAATCCTGAGCATAATTTTTTAAAGAAAGATGTTGAGGAAAAGAATTCAATCGTTAATCTATGTCGACAGTTTCATGAGATTTTTTATTTGAACGGTGATGAATTAAGTACAACAGATTTAGTCCAACATGAAATAAAATAAAATTACAACACTAACCCAATATTTCAGAAACCATATCGTTTACCCGAATCGGCGAAACGAGAAGTCGAAAATCAAGTACAAGAAATGCTTGAAGAAAATATTATTGAACCAAGTCAGTCTCCATGGAATTTTCCGTTACTTGTAGTCTCAAAGAAATCCAAAGATGGGTCAAAAAAAATTTCGAATTGTCGATGATTATCGAAAATTATATCAAGCTACCATCAGTGATGTATTTCCGTTACCAAACATAACCGAAATTCTTGAGAAATTGGGTCGTAGTCAATATTTTACCACACTCGATCTAGCAAACGGCTATCATCAAGTCTTAATGAAACCATCTGATAAAGAAAAAAACAGCATTCAGTACTAGTCTTGGACTTGGATGACGTAGTTGTGTATGCTGCAACATTAGAGGAACATAATCAAAAGTTAAAAGATGTTTTCTCAAAATTTCGAGTTGCCAATTTAAAATTAAATCCGAAGAAATGTGTTTTTCTACTAAAAGAGATAGCTTACCTTGGACACGTGATCAACCACAGAGAAAACCACACAAAGAATTGTCGATTACCCAGTTCCGCAAGATCAAAAATCCTTAAAATCATTTCTTGGATTGGTAGGGTACTATCGAAAATTTATCCCTAACTTTGCTAAAACTGCAAAGCCATTGACAGAGTTGCTGAAGAAAAACGGTATTTATAAATGGATTCCGTCTACAGATGAAGCAATCCACAGTTTGAAACAATCAATTATCACACCACCAGTTCTACAATTTCCTGACTATGGAAGAGAATTTATTTTAACTACTGATGCCAGGAAAAAAGCTATTGGAGCGGTACTGTTCCAGATGAACAGCAATATCGATCTACCAATCGCCTATGCAAGCCGTATGTTGAATAAAAGAGAGCAAAATTATTCAACTCGCATCATCAAGAACTATTAGCTGCCGTTTGGGCTGTGCAACATTTTCGACCGTATCTTTATGGGCGTACATTTAAATAATTTTTAATACGTTTCGAAGATTGTAAGAGAATTCAATCCAGTTTCGAATTGATGAGCTTATGATTATGAAAAAATCAATCTTCTCATCAGGCCGTGGTGACTGGACTGATTATACCACAATTTACATTCTACATATACAGAATGTGCTGTGCGTTAAGTACTAGCGAATCATAACTAATACAGATAAATTCTCTTACAATTTTTTCTTCTTCACGACATTCACACGTACGCTAATTTTACTTTATTAATTTTTATTTTATTTTTTGAAAAAAAAGAGCGTACAGAGAAATAGAGCTGTGTGAATGTCGTGAAGAAGAAAAAATTGTAAGAGAATTTATCTGTATTAGTTATGATTTGCTAGTACTTTAGGCATATGCATATAATCCCGTTGATATTAAGCTATTGAGTAATCCTGATCGGCTATGGTTAACCCAGCGTTTTGAAAAATCTTCTCCAATTGCCTTACTAATTTTTTTCTTTTCGCCTTTGTCTTTGGCTATAAATGATAGAAAGCAGCTCTGCAGCTATGCCTGCATAGAAATCTCCATGAATCGTAATCATGATGCTCTTTTGATTTTCCAATTCATGGAATCGATGTTACCGACATTTTTTAACTAACAGCAAGTCTTTCTTTCTATGGAGCCGACTTCAAAGCTTCTTTAATGGTCCGATTTTGTGAACGAAGGACATACCCAAGATATCTTAGCCTTGACGAGTTTATATATCTATCATATACTTACATAGTTCAGCCTTAAGTTAATATGCTCATGATAGTTCGACCTTTAATAATGTAAAATATAGATAATGAAGTTAGGTGGCGGGTGTGTATTTTTCCGCCATCATTAGAATTGCAATTGCAATCCAATAAAAATCGTATTATAATCTTTAATTATAATTATTTCTTAGAAACAGCATTGAGAAATCAATTTGTTTTCGGACTGATGAATAAAAGTTTACAAGCAAGACTGTTTGAAACAGATAAATTAAAATTGGATAACGCAATAAAAACTGCCCAAGCAATGGAGTTATCAGAATGTGGAGGATCTGCCTTACATACAGCGAAGACTACACAACTGGCAGTAAATTTTGTTAAAAGTAAAAAATTCAATAATTCAAATAATAATAATTTGAATAAAAATAAAGTCGATACAGAATACAATAATAATAATAAAATTATAAGTAGTACAAAAGTCCATAAGTGTTATAGATGTGGTCTTGAGTCACATTTAGCAAATAAGTGCAGGCATGCTAATTGGGTATGCAATTTTTGCAAGAAGAAGGGAGATTTGGCAAGTATGTAACTCAGGATCAAATCAAAGAATTTTTTTTTTCCGAGCAAGCGGCGCAGTGGTTAAAGCTGCGGCGTTTGGATCGGGAGGTACCGGGTTCGAATCCCGATAGGGGCGGGATGCAAAAGGGATTTTTCATCATCTGATTACGATCGGTGATGACGATGAACACAACTATGACCCCCTGTTGAGAGTGCAGAATCCATGGGCCGACCCACCTTTCATGTCAGCACTATAGGTTGGCATGAAGCAATGCAATGTGCAGGTGGTTTATACAAAGCGGGTCTATAGCCGTACGTCCTCGATTTGGCTAATACTGCGTAAAGTAGGACGGCCAAATTAACTGCGAAAGAGTTGGGAGTGCCTTGATCCCCAGAAAAAGATTGCATAGTTTAAAAAGAAAAAAAAAAAATCAAAGAATTCAAATAGTAATAACAAAGAGACAGACACATTTTTTGGAGGAGGAAGTACATTGTAGAGAGGAAAAAAAATTTGACGACATTTTTAATGTTGATGTAGATGAAATCGAAAACGATGGAACTGAATCTGAAGAAATGTGTGTGCTGAATAATTTAGATAATAATTTAGATGTTAGTGTTAATGATTGTTCAAAAATAAAATCAAAATTTTTAATAGAATTGGATGTCGACGATAAAACGATAAAATTTGAAGTAGATAGTGCTTTGATCAATGAAAGTTTTAGAGATAAATTTTTTGGTCATAAAGAGATTTTATATTCAAATTTGAGTTTGGTTAGTTAATGTAATTCAAAGATTAATGTAATTGGGTATATAACGTCGATGTTAAAATTAAGAAGTTTAAAAAAAATTAAAATTATACGTGGCTCAGTCCGGTAAACACCCATTGTTGGGACGGGAATGGTTGCGAGAAATACATTTTGATTGGAATAAAGTGTTCAGTAATCATGAAACTGTGTGTGAGATTTCATTATGTGAATTGGAGAGCGTTCGCCGTGCATCTATTTTAAATAATACAATTGAAAATTTGGTGTTACAACACCCAAATATTACTAAAAAATCCATTGGGAAAGTAAGAGATATTCAAGCCAAATTAACGCTTAAGCCTAATGTGGTTCCAAAATTGTATAAAGCTCGTTCGGTTCCATTTTCTATGAAAAGCCGGGTTGAAAAGGAATTGTCTGATTTGGTGGACGAGGGCGTTTTATTTAAGGTGGATTACAGTCGCTGGGCTACGCCCATAGTCCCAGTACCAAAAGCCAATAATAAAGTACGGATTTGTGGTGATTATAAAATTACGGTAAATCCAAATTTGGATGAGTTATTTTTATCAATGGCTGGAGGGGAGATATTTACAAAGATCGATTTAACTAAGGCCTAGAAATCGTACCCGAAGATAGGGAAATTTTAACATTAAACGATATTCCTGGAGTTACAGTCTTTTTGGATGATATTAAAATTCAAGCTCACTACAAATAATTTTTGGATGAAGTTCTGGGATATGGCCAAGTAAGATGGAACTTACTCATTTCTCAAACAATTATGATGAAATTCAGCTTGTGCATTGGAAATGGGAGATTAAAATGATTTTTGGATGAGGTTCTAGAATATGGCCAATATGAGAGAGCTTGTATATTTCTCAACCGATTATAATGCAATTTGACATATGCGTTGGAAATAAGATTCTAAAATGATTTTTGAATGAGGTTCTGGAATATGGTCAAGTATGATGGAACTTGCCTATTTCTCAACCGATTATGGTGAAATTTGACATGTGCATTGAAAATGGGATTCTAAAATGATTTGTGGATGAAGCTCTGAAATATGGCCAAGTATGATGGAACTTGCTCATTTCTCAAACAATTATCATGCAATTCAGCTTGTGCATTGGAAATGGGATTCTAAAATGATTTGTGGTTGAAGTTCTGGAATATAATCAAGTATGAGGAAACTTGCATATTTCTCAAACAATTATGATGAAATTCGGCTAGTGTATTGGATATGTGATTCTAAAATGATTTTTGTATGCAATTCTGGAATATGGCCAATATGAAGGAATTTGTATATTAATCAACCGATTATAATAAAATTTGACATGTTCAATGGAAATTGGATTCTAAAATGATTTTTGGATAAAGTTCTGGAATATGGCCAAGTGTTAGGGAACTTGCCTGCTTTTAAACCGATTATGATGAAATTTGACACGTGCGTTGAAAAAATGGAATATGGAAAAGTAGTGTTGTGTTGACGTTGATGGTATGGTGGTATGATGGTATGATGGTATGATGGTATGCTGGTGATTGTATGATGGTAAGTTGGTATGATGGTATCAGTTGAGCAGAGGGTTGAGATTTGGTTCAAGCTAAGTTGCGTTGAAGTTGAGTTAGGATTTAGTTAGCCTGTATTGGGGTTAAGTGAGTTGTTCAGTTGAGGAACTATTTAAGAGTTGATTTGGAGTTAGGTTGAGGGTTGATTTGAAAGTTGATTTGAGGTTGATTTGGTGATCGGTTTCAGCGTTTGGTTGGCGGGTAATTTGGTGATTGCATTTAGAATTATTTTGCGATTGAGATGGAGGTTATGGCACTTGATTTGTATATTGAGTTGGAGGTTGAACTGATGATTAACCTAAGAGACCCATTTCGTGGTTGATTTGGGAGTTGAGTTAACCAAGACCGAAGTTCTGACCACCTCATGAGGTTCAGCCCTTCATATTTTAAGTTTTAGGACGTTACGATGGAGCAATCTTGTTCCTTCTTTTTTTTAGTCCTAGTTGCTACGTATTATTATATTTTAGTTTTCATTGCAGACCTTGACTGTTCATTTATATGACCATTCAGAGATTGTTAGTCAAGTAGAATATGATTACTATTTTTTACATAAAAATGAACTTCCGTTTAGAACCATTTCGGTTGATTTTGAACCAAAATTACCTCCCCCTCTGGGAAACGGGGGAGCTCCTTTAAAAATTTATAAAATTTGATATACATATGCGAAAATAATATACCATATTTACTTGTTTCATAATTTTCAATCAACAAACCAAACAAACAAAAAAAAAAATTTGATTTAATGTTACAATAAATAAGGAAAATGGACCGAAGCCATCATCGATCATACAAATAAATTTTCTTTCACAAACATATTTGATTTCAATTCATTTTGTTTATTTTATACGTTTTTGTTTGAATTGAGGCTAAATATTTTGCGGAGTACATTGAACTATGTATGTGTATAAGGAGTTTTTCTACAGGAAGTTCTTGTTGTACAATTAATTTTCGAACCAAGTCTCCCCATATACACAAACACACATCAATTCAAACAATAAATGTAATCTATAAAGTGAAAAGGTTCCTTTACTTAACATAAAAATGATTAATTTTTTCCAATTTATTTAAAAAATAAAAATAAAAAAAAGCAAAGCGAAAGGTAAATCTTGTCTCTTGATTGTGAGATTTATGTTTGTATGTACGACACACAAAAAAAAAAAGACTGTGTATTATTAACCCTTTCAAAACTATTTTTTTTTAGTTTATATTTACATTAGTATTACAAAGTGGGGTTAGGATAGACGAGGGAAACATAACAAAAAAAAAACTGTCAGGTATATTACATAATATAACACGAAAAAAAGCTCTCTAATGTTCTCATTCAAAATAATGTTATTTAAATGAACTTTCATATTATTGTTCAAGTGCTTTAGGAATGTAAGATAATATTTTCTTCATTTAAGTGTGTTTTACGTACATATACAGAGAGATTGTACACTGTGTAATAAGATATAACCCAAGGAGATCAATAAAATGTCAGAAATTTTTCCTTTTTTTTTTTTCTGTTGGGTTGTTTGCTGTGGTTGGTTTTGTTCACATCGAATTATTTGGTATTGTTGTATGTAAAGTGTCTAAACTATTGTGTGTTTGTGTAAATGATTTCTTAGATAATATGTTGGTTAAGTACCAAAGTTTTAAAAACGGATAATAGTTTTACTTATGTGTATGCACAAACCAGAGCACCCTGTATTTTATAGAGCCATAATCAAAAAATCTGAGCTTTTATAAGGGAATTAGAAACGAGGAAAAAACGAAACTTTTCATAGTAAAATACACAAAACATATGGGAAATCACTTTTTTTCCTAAGACAAATTTTTAAATGAAAACGTTACAAATTCTTAATTATGATTTCTGAGATACTTTCATAAATGTTTCAATTTCAACATATATGAATATTGTTTAAGTAAATTGTTTTCATTTTCTTGTAATAATTGATTTATTTAAACCAAAATATAAACAAAATTTCATAACAACAGCATTCTGGTCAAATTGAAATAAAAGCTTACTACGATTCGTTTGATCATTAAGTCAATATACATTACATAGATGGCAGTGATGGCCGTACAAATTTGGAAAAATCGTACCAAAAATTACGACCTGGGGAAATTTCAAGTTCAAAAATTGTAGGAAAAGCAAAACAAATTCACAAAATATAGGAACGCGTGATAATTTTGCGATTAAATAATATTTTTTCGTATTTTTCTGCAATCATTTTAGACATCTTACGTACACTAGTAAAACTAAAGATAAATTTAGCAAGTATTATTTTAATTTGTCAGAGCCAACTTTAATGTATTTTTCAAAATGAAAGTTCGAAAAATATATTTTAGAAATAATTCAATTTTAATATTTCTGCAATTAATATTTACTTAATACCAATATGGCCTTCTTGTATATTGTTCTTAAAGATATGTAGAAAACTTTTATATACACATTTTATAATATTTTTGCTTTTTTCATTGAAAAACTTGAAGCTAAAAAACACCATTTTTACTATGGATTCCTATGGAAATCAATGAAAAGTTATACCAGTATAAAAGCTTCTAAAAAATACGTCATTAAGATTATGGCTCTATACTCTAGAAGGCTCTGGCACAAACTGGTAAAGCCGATATTACGATGAAAACAAATTATATGCAAAGCACAGTTTCATTTTATCCTAGTTGAATAATTTGCTTTCATTCAACTGACTAATTAATTATCGTAATCGTTGAGTAGTAGTTGGTGAACATGAATATTTATTCACCAGTTAAATACTTAAATTTTATTTATTTATTTCATTTATAAAATAAAATAAAAATAAATTGATTGTAATTTTCCCAGGCGAATTTTTCGATTTTTATTTTGTTTTTCCCGCTATGCTTTGTACATAATTTATTTGTTTGGTTTTTTTTTGTTATAAATGATAATGTACAAAATATACCAACAAAAATCTGTAATTAAATTAAATTTGATTAAATATTTAGATAAGTATTTAAAAAAAAAATTTGTTGCATTTGATTAGCATTAAACGTGTATACCAGAGGGTGATTAAAAATAGTACGCCTATCGGTTTATATAAAAATGTCTGAAAATTTTAGAAATAAATTATTTACAATCTGGGAACAGGAAATATTATTTTTCAAAATGTTTAAATTCAACAAAATCATTGTGTAGGTTAAAAAACAATTATGTTTGTTTTTTTTTTTTTTGCATTTCTGATAAAATCATTTAAAACTGGTATGAAACAATCGTTCCAGAACCGAAATAATTTATATTTAATGATCCTGAAGCAGAGGTTTTTATAGCGTAATTATATAGAGCGGTTCAAAAATACAATATTAACAGGCTAAGTACTTTTATCTAGGTATCTAATACGTTGATCTAAAAGCACCAGAATTCAAACTTAATAATAATTTTCAGTTAAAATTTAGAAAAACCAAGTCCTGAACTATGCCAGGAAATAAAAATAGTTAAGATGTTAAATGGTTCGGCAATCAAGGTCAACTGAGTATCAATATATTTTGAAGAAAAGATAAAGCAAATTTCAAATGATTTTAAAAACAGTGATGAAACCCCAATGGAAGTCATAAAGTCATCAACTTATCGACATAAGTGGTGAATGACCTCATATCCTGTCTTTTTATAATCTTCACTGTTGACATTACAAGTAGATTTATGTATATTGGAAGCTAACTCCAGGATTCGTTCTTTGCTCGTTACATTTTTCAACATAATAACGGCCAAAATCCGATTCATCTTTTTATCACGAAGAAGACGAAGAGGAATTATGATACCTCGAAAACCATGCCTCTTTTCCCCGCTAATCAGCACTTTGCAAGAATTATAAGGTGATATAGAATTTTATAGTGAGTTTCAGAAGATATTCCTTCTAGAAAAATTTAATATCTGCTTAAATGGTTCCACTCTAACTGGAGTTTGCATTTACTTCCGTCTAAAAAGACCAAAGTATTGAAATCCTATATGAAAAATGATCAAAAATTTGATTGGTCCAAAACCACTTTTCTCGACGTTATGAAAGTTCCTCACTCTTGACCCCCGCCATTGTGTCCCTTGCCCTCCCCCCCCTGGTACCACCGTCAGGTATTTCATCAGGGGGAGGATTTAGCTTGCGCTGTTACCCTCTACTGTTACGGTTCGATTCGAGCACCCGTAGGTACCTCATCAAAGTGGCGGCGAAGTCGCTAACTGCGCTCCAATTGCCTTCTATTTCTAGCATGAGCTCAACACAGTTTGTTGGGCTTACTTCAACTCGCAGCTTCTCAGCCATCTGTTTCCTCGGATCGTCGAATCTGGGACAATGGAAAAAAACATGCTCAACGTCCTCAGCCAACCCAACACAATTAGGACAGTCCGGGCTGTTTTCAATTTTAAACCTGCACAAATATGATCCAAAGCATCCGTGACCTGTGAGGAACTGGGTGAGATAAAAATCGACATCCCCGTGCTTACGGTTCATCCACACAGCTATATCCGGTTAATTAACTCTGCTCTTGCGGTGTTGCGTAGTGAACTCCTGTTCGGTACGTTTCTCTGAGTGTATAGCCTTTGCCTTTACATAGCTAACAGATTAGTAGGCGGCATGCCAGCCACGACGTAAGCAGCATCGTCAGAGACCGTACGAAATGCACAGGCAACTATTAAGGCAAATCTTCTGTATACTGCATTTAATCTGCTTCTATAGCTCGGTACTTTGAGCGCGTCAGCCCAACCTGGTGCTCCATATAGCATAATAGAGGTATTCACGTTCGATAGGAGTTTCTTGCTTTTGTAGGTTGGACCACTTACATTTGGCATTAGCCTAGAGAGCATAAAAACAGCCTTTGCTGCCTTGTTACTAACAAATTCGATGTGATCCTTTAACGAAAGTCTGGCATCCATCATCACTCCCAGATATCTGATAGCTGACGTCAAAAGAACTTCATGATCCATCATTTGGAGACATATTGACTCTGTTTTATGCTGTGCCAGCGTCAAACCTACAGCTGACATCCAGCTTTCAACTTTCTCAAGTACCTCCATCCATATGAGTTGAATTTCCTCTATCTCCTTAGCAACAATGACTATCGCAATGTTATCAGCAAATCCTACGATCAGTGCTTCTTTAGGTAAAACGAGTCTGAGTACACCATGTTACATGATGTTCCACAGCGACGGCCCCAAAACTGAACCCTGGGGTACGCCACCTAGAATCTCATAATCGATTGGTCCATCGTCTGTGTCATATTTCAGTACTCTATTCCTGAAATAATCCCTAACAATTCTCTGTAAGTAGAGTGGGAAATTCATCCTTTTTAAGGCTAAGAGGATTTCTTTCCAATTAGCAGTATTAAATGCGTTCTTAACGTCGAGCGTAATCACAGCACAATATTTTTTCTTGCCACCTTTCCATCTCTTTCCCTCGATCGCACTTTGAGCAATGTTTTTGATAAGTTCCATCGCATCAATGGTAGATCGGCCCTTCCTAAAGCCAAACTGCTTATCCGAGAGACCACGAATTTCTCCAATATATGAATCAAGCCTGTTGCATATTATACGCTCAGCCACCTTCCCCATCGTACCGAGCAGACATATAGGGCGGTAAGTTAACGGTTGGTCGAGTGGCTTACTAGCTTTAGGAATCAGGACCAGGGTTTGTAGTTTCCACTGTTTCGGGAATATGCCTTCGCTTAGACATTGATTATACACCTCAAGGAATATTCCTGGTTTGGCGGTAATTGCTGCTTTTACTGCCATGTTTGGTATTTTACTCGGACCCGGGTTTTGTTAACTCCAATATACTACAACAAGCCACATTCAGCTCTTCCAAGGAGATTTCTGGCACTGTTTCACTTTCCAATCTTTGTTTGATTTCTGGGATATTTCCGAATTGTTGCGTAAAAATACTGAAAACAATTTCCCTCATTGTTTTGGCACAGGTCGGGGCTACATTTTGTGGACGCCTAAGCAGTGGTCGCGATCCACCTCCCCGCACAGTTCAGCAAAACAGCGCCGCTTGCTTTGAAAAATGGCCTCTTTAAGCCTCCTACGAGACTCACGAAATTCGTTTTGGAGACCAACCGAACTAGAAGTACGCTTTGATCGCTGAAATTTCCGTCGAACACTATGGCAGGCTTTGCGAAGCTGGGCTATTTCCTCGGTCCACCAGTAAACTGGGAAAAGACGGCGACCTACAAATCTTCTGGTTATTGTTGCATCACAGGCTTTAATAATGCCAGTTAATAATTGGCTTACCTTATCGGTAATAGATCCAAGCAGTTTGATATCCTTAGTCATCAGTAGAAAAGATTCTTGGGCGAAAGGCGTTGACTTCCATCCATCAAAATTCCTAGCTCGTTTTCGTGGCTCGCTTTTCCAGGTATTAAGTTTAATTATGATTGCTTGATGGTCGCTTTGAGTGTAACGCTCGCTGACTTCCCAGCTAACTCTTGATGAAAGACCTGCACTGACAAAAGTAAGGTCTACCACTGATCCGACTTCGGCCTTGCGAAACGTGAGGACCTTTCCTACATTACAAAGCACGACATCCAGTACCGAGAATGCCTCCATCAGAACCTTCCCTCTTCGGTTTGTGCATTGACATCCCCATTCGATTGCCCAGGCATTAAAATCTCCGGCAATAATAACAGGCTTGCGATTTAGAGCATCAGCTACCAGACGGTCCAGAAATGTTTCGAACTGCTCAATTGGGATATTTGGTGAGGCATAGCAACTATAAATATGGATTCCTTGAACTTTCACTCTGGTGAAGTCAGCCTCGATACCTGACGCCGATTCTTGAAATATGAAACGACCACAAGACCAAATCGCCGCTCTGTTCGTAGTATCAGTTGCCCATTTAGCACTATCCATATTCCTGTATTGCTCGCTAATAATGGCAATGTCCACCCCTAGCTCGCGCACTGTCTGGGCTAAGAGGTCTTGCGCTACCTCACAGTGGTTAAGGTTTAACTGCAACAAAATCATAGCTCAGGGTTTTGTGGCGATCTCTTGAAAGCTGGGTATTCTCTAGACCCTACTATGTGGTTAGACTTGCCTTTACCATGACATATGGTAGGTAACAGTTTGCTGGGTTTTTGCAGGCCTTAACAAAGTGTCCCTCCTCTTCGTATTTAATGCAAGCCTTGAATTTATTCTCGGTGCTCTTAAATTCTCCGGCTCTGGGTCCAAAATTAAAGCATCGAATGCATCTAACTGGTGGTCTCATTTTCTCCCTGATTCGGCAAACTACCCATCCAATGCGATTTCACTACGCCTACATCAAGATCATTGAACCCCTCGAATTTACTAATTATTGCCTAGTGGATATCCTCTTTAGTTGTAACCTCGTCAAGATCTCTGATCTGAACGAGTTGCTCGCACAGTTGAGTCAACACTTTAACCTGAACCTTTACGCCCAATACAGCATCAAGTGAAGATTCAAATCCCTTGAGGACAGCGTCGTCTTTGATTTTCTTAATGATGTCAGCGTAGGTCATATCCTCACCCTACTAATAAGGATTGCATCCGGCCGAGACGGTTTTTCTTTACATTTCCGGATTTTCCTTCCTACCTGGAGCCAGGGAGCTTCTACCTCTGGCGTCTCCTCGAGCACATCGTCCAGATGATTACTAGAGTGGGGAAGCAATGAATCTAGAGCAGCTGTTTTAACTCTTCCTGCTTTTTTCCTCTTCCTAGTCTGAGTCGCCGGGCTTCTATCTTCCCTTCCTCTCTTAACTGATGCCACCAGTACCGTAGCCGTTGCTAACCTTAGGAGATGTTTGTGTCATTTGTGTCGCCTTGCACTGCCCTACCGCTTCTGCCTTACTCTATCAAACCCTTTTCCTTCAGGTTATCCGTTCCATGCCTATAAATTGTCTTTAGGTTTTAGATCATGCTTTTAATCTTTTGGTGCACGTTATGTTTGTTTTTGCGAATTCGTGGAGCTCTGCAATTTTGTCACCCAATGCCTCGATAGCGTTGTCGAGTCGACTGATGGTCGATACAGCTACAGCCTTACTCGTTGATGGTAGTGGTTTAGTGGTTGGAGATCGCTCTACTTTCGCACTTTTCCAGAAGATGCTTTCTCTCTCAGTGCGTGATTCCACAATCTCGCTTTCCCCTGTCGCAATATCTACTGTAGCGGCCAGGTGGGCCACCACTACAGCATTGCAGTCGCTGGATCTCGACGGCTGGGAGCCTGCTTGCTCACTCCTTAAAGCCGCCGGTACTGGGGTTCCGAATCCCTGCACCGTAACATTGTTTTGTATGGTTGTCTCCATTGCGTATTTGAATTCTGGGTTCCTTCAGACAGCATTTTATACCTACTGCCAGGTATGAATGCAGCCGCCCCTGACATGAGGAACAGACGCTGACCAGAGAGCCGCCCTATATGAGACAAACGCTTCTGAGTTTCTGTGTAATTATAGCGGTATACGCTAGCGTTGTTTGCCATTGAAACTTCACAGGATTAAATGTAACCTTTTCAGCACAACCTCCGCTTCTACCGCTCGGTAGGGGACTGCTTATTGGTTATTCGCAGTTAACCTGTATATCTATAGGCCGGTCAGCTATCCGCCACCGTGCTGACCCCCCCGGTAGCTGAGCTAGCCCCGGGAGGATTGATGGTAAGGTGGTGGTGGTATGATTGTAAGATGTTACGAAGATTTGATGGTATGATGCTACGACCTTATGATGATAAGAACGTATTATTATATGATGATACGTGTCACTCATAAAATTCGCCTCTGGAGGTATGTCAATCAAATTTCAATGATAACACGCTACTTCATCTACAAGTCCATGCCTTATCGAGAGCGCTAATCCCAACTTCTTATACTATGTAAAAGAAGAAGGAAAATAAAATGAAGAATTTTAAGAAAACATTTTTTCAAACATAGAACTCAATTAACTGTATCATGAGGGTAACTGAAATGAGTAAATACATTTTGAGAAGTTATATAATGATATAATTTCTAAAAACTAATTTACTCTCTTTTGATATTTCGCTGGGTAGCACCGAGTATATCGGGTAGTTTATTATATATGCTGGTTTGAAAATCGAGTTCGGCGTGCAGTTTGCGATTGAGTTGAGGGTTGAGTTGGGTTCCGTTTGCTTGTTAAGTTTAGATTGAGTTGAAGTTGAGTTAGGGTTTGGTTAGGGTTTTGTGAGCAAGTTGGGGATTTATTAGTGTGTTGAATTTACAGTCGAATTGGAGTTAGCTAGAGTTGAGTTTACGTGCATGTAGTTTGTCAAACCATGTTGATTGGGGAGTTAAGTTGGGCATTGAGTTTGGGGTTTAGTTATAGGCTGAGTCGGGGGATGTTTGAGATTGAGTTGAGGTTGAATTTTGGTTGAGTTGAGGTTGCGTTTGAATTGAGTTGAGGTTGAGTCAGCTTGATTTGGAGCTTGAGTTGTTTTGAGTTGATTGATTTAGTTAGGCAGATTGAAGAGGATTAAGTTAGGCTTTGATCTGGGAGGTCGATCTGGGAGGTTAAGTAGCAAGTTGAACTAGGATTGAAAATTGAGTTAGGAGGTGTGGTGACCACGTTCTGGTTTTTCAAACTTCGGCGGCCATTAGGAAAAATGCCTTACATTGTCCTGGTTTTTAGATACTTTTTATTCAGATCGCTAAATTTATTAACCGTAATGCAAAATTCCATAGGAATCAGGAATATAATAATTTCAACACAATTTAAATATTTTAATCGAATCAAGTTAACATCTCAGATATACAACTAAAATAAATTGCCAAATGCGAATGTTCCATTTGGTGCTGAAGGCGCATACAATTATTTTGGCAAAAATTAGTTTGGCGAATATAATTTTTGATTTTTATCTACCAAAACATCATTAGCAGGGTTGTGGAATATTGCTTGAATTGAATGACCCATATCATTCCGAGCCGCCCCTTCCCAATAATGTAGCTCCGTGTGATTTCTGGCTATTTCTGAGACTCAACAAACCGCTCCGGTGATATTAATTTGACTCGATTGAAAAGATGCAAGCCTAGTCGGAAATCGACTTTAACAACATTTTTAAGGCGCTGCCACCAACAACTATTTCATTTAAAGGTGCATTCAAAATTAAGTTTTGTGCCAAATAATATATGCACTAATATATTATTTGACTAAAATAACAGAGCCAGCCCAAATATTGCATTGATGTCTTATCCCGCATTATTGGTTCTACATTTAGCTTATTTCATTTGGCATTTTGTGCCAGCTTGGCTGGAAATAGCTCTCAGGGTAGTAAATATATTTAGGTTAATATGAATAAAATTAGGTCATATCTCAACAAGTAATTTTACAAATTTTATTTTGTCGTACATAAATCAAAGCTAATAAATTTGGCACTTAAAACAAATTAGTTTAGTTTGTGTACTAATTATTATAAGTACTAAATAGCACTTGAGAGCGCCTGAGAGCTACTAGTAGCGCAGTCGGCAAAAGAAAAACCAAATAAAACAAATGTATAGAACCAGTGAGAGAGAATGGCTTGAGAAATAGGCACACAGCATCTAAAATCCTAGCCTGAGTGATAGAACCACTGCTAGTGATGAAAGGTCGCCACCTAACGTGTACTAATGTTGTACCTTTCTTGCCGACAATTACAACTAAACCATCGGAAAAGCCAGCAAGTAAACGAATTAGAGGGATGTATTCCGTCTATTATGAGAATGTTAACAAAATTGCTTCAAAGGTTTCCAAATTTTACTATTTTGTTCTTTCAACAAACTAACTGATTTATGTTATCAGCGGAAGTAACTTCAATCCGGTAATTAACAGTTCTATATATTTTGGACAAAACTATGTTGTTTATAGATGTGGACGCAAACTTGAAACAAGCTGGTGTATAGCCGTGCATTCTAAACTGGTGAGTTCTCCAGTAACATTAGTATCATCAAGAGTTGAGCAGATTCGTTTAAAGATCAAAATCAACAAACAATATAATTAATACATCAAATTCCTCTGATTAGGTTCTTGTACATGGTCACTTTAATCTTCTAAATATCATCTGGAATTTTGACCGTGAATTTAATGCCATTCTTCCAAACAATATAAAGTCAGCTGCAGA
This sequence comes from Tipula vernalis, assembly GCA_958295665.1. Classification (NCBI taxonomy): domain Eukaryota; kingdom Metazoa; phylum Arthropoda; class Insecta; order Diptera; family Tipulidae; genus Tipula; species Tipula vernalis. Next base: position 159,884,549 of record OY282558.1, read on the forward strand.
ATCTTTGTTCGTTGATTCAAAGCTTGGTTATAATTTATACCAAATTAACTGCATTTCTAATAAGCTGGGGAGGTGCGTAGATCTTGCCTTCACTAATGAAGTAGGTGCATTTAAATCAACTGAATCACTCAATCCATTTATCGTAAATGATATCAACCATAAATCTTTGGATATTGTATTTGATACTATTGACTCTTTGACGAAATATGAAAATCTGCAACAAATCAAATACAACTTCAACAAGACAAACCATACTGGTCTGCATATTTACTTGGAAGCAGTGAATTGGGATGAGATTCTAAATGCAAAGGATGTAAATGAAAATGTCGGCAAATTTCTTGTGATCTTATGTGCCTATTTCCAACAAATCACCAAGTATTCATCTTCCAGGCTTCGATGACCGGTTTATAAATCTAAAAAATCGTAAATGTCTGTTTCCAAATCAAGTTGGGAAACAGACAAGCTGACCTTTTTACAACTCAGCGAGAAATTTGATCTCTATTTCAAATTTAAGTGCAAGACTTATTTGGCTGGCGTCCAAGAAAAAAAATATAACAAATCCAAAACAGTTTTGGAAATATTTTAGGTCTAAACGTGAAATAAAGGGGTACCCTGCCAATATGATCTTCAACAATATCGATCAGGACCTCAAACGCCAAAGAGATAGCGGACATGTTTGTTGCATTTTTACAATCTGTCTATCGACCAACCAAAACCAGTACTGATTACATCGATAAAACAAGCAATAGCAACATATCAATCAGTCTTCCAGTCATATCTTATGAAGACATTCTATCAGCTTTTAGGGGGTTTGGAGACGGATGTGGGCCAATTGATGTACCCTCATATATATTAAAAACATTTGCGAGTAATTTGGTAAATCCGTTGTGAAAACTGTTCAATCATTCCTTAACCACTGCTGTGCTTCCCGAATAATGGAAAATCTCTAAAATAACTCCAATCTTTAAATCAGGCAAACAGAATGACGTCACATGTTACAGAGGAATATCAACTTTATCATCAATCCCTAGCAACACTTTTAAATACACACTAATATGCTATTCATCTGTCAACCAGCATGGGTTTATGCCTGGTCGGTCTACATCTACTAACCTGGTTCAATTCACCAGCCAAGTAATAAGGGAAACAGAAAAGCATCATCAAGTAGACGTAAGCTTATACGGATTTTGGTAAGGAATTTCATTCTATATATCATAATATAGCACTCCAAAGTCTATTTCAATTTGGATTTTCATTAGAATACATTAATTGGTTCAAGTCATACTTAACAAACCGTTTACAATATGTAATAATTGTCAATAAAAAATCCAACTTTATCAAAGTGACATCGGGTGTTCCTCAAGCGCCACATATTAAGGAAAAAAAGCGGCAGAATGAGGAATTCAAAGATGTTAAGAAAGAAGCAGCAGATACACGCGTGGCTGAAGACATGGGTTTAATTCCAAAGCTTCCAGAACTCAAGTTGGAATTATTTTCGGGGGAGGTAAAACAATGGCCTAGTTTCATCGCATCGTTTAATAGCCACGTGCATGGTAATTCTAAATTAAAAACGAAATTCCAATTTCTCCGAAACGCAATTATTGGATTGGCTGCGAAGGTTATTGAAAACTGGGATTTTAGTGCCGAAAATTATGATGAAGCATTAACGTAGTTATCGCAGCGTTACAATAAGCCACACATTATCGCTGAAGAACACATACGGGTGCTCTTCAGATTAAAACCAATTGAAAAGGGCACGTCGTAACAATTGGTCAGCTTACTGGACGATGTTAATTCTCATCTTCGAATATTGGGATGATTTGACTGTGCATTTGATGGTTTCAAAATTGGGCCAGGAAACTAGGAACAAATGGCAGGAAGAGGCGCCGCAAAATGCTATGCCAACTCTTGAAAATATTTCAACCTTTATAAAATCCAGAAGCTACATGATACAGGGCCAGCGAAGCGAAATATCTGCTCCTGGTACTGGGCATACTTATAACATTTCGCAAGGCAGGTCATTTGGTATAAGATCTGGTACTGACTTTCAGCGGGCGCCACCATCGACGTCGTTACATGCTTACCGTTTCTTTTGCGTAAATTGCAAGCAGAAAGGCCATTCAATTATTCGGTGTCACAAGTTCCTTGCATTATCGGTGTATGACTGGAAGAAGTTAGGTGAGGATGCTAAATTATGCCTGAATTGCATAAAACCATCGCATACATTAAGTACTTGTCCTGTTCAAAATGTATGTCTCCTGTGTTAATCTTAACACCATACATAAATTCATATTGCTCCGGGATCGACTTCGAAGAAACCACAATCATCTTCTCACTTATCCAATATGCCGAAAGACCGAGACGCATCACGGGCCGCTCAGGTTAGCAGCACTATGGACAATGCCGCAGTTATTCTTGTACAACACCAGCATTATTCCTTGATATCATCCCTTGGCGAACCTAGTTACACTTTCCTCGCCACGGCACAGGTTTTTGTAAGTACCGGTAATAAACTGTAGCATGCAGAGCACTTTTGGATTCTGGTTCGCAGCTAAATTTTATTTCGAAACCGCTGTCGTCCAACCTAGGTTTGCAACCCACAGAGAAGCAACTATATATTAATGGGATTGGTGGCAATTCAACGCAGTCTCTGGATGCACTCACCATAAATGTGCAATCCCGAATTGGAAATTTTAAGATGGACGTAGCAGTTAACGTTTTATCTAGAATAACGAGCGATCAACCATCAATCGCATTTGTTCAAGAGAAATTGGGTCTACCCAATGATTTAGAATTGGTAAATCCTTCATTACATGAGTCGAAGGCCATTGATTTACTAATCGGAAATGAGCTGGTATATGACATCAATTTGGATGGTCGCTTACAGCTGGGAAATAGAATTATATTGCAAAACACTACTCTGGGATGGATTGTGGCTGGCAGATATGCATCGGCGGGAAGTAAAGTGGGAGCTCAGTGGGAACTGCTAGTTCATTGAATCAAGAAATTGAGCGTTTTTGGAACTTGGACGAAAAGCTGATAAAGTTACCAACTAGGAAGGAAGAAAATCCATGCGAGCAACACTTCCTTAGCACTCATCAGCGCAATGAGTTTGGACGATTTGTTTTGCGGTTACCATTTTCTAGACCAGCCCAGTTGCTTATTAATTCTTCGAAGCTCGAGTTAAAAGGTTTTTTTAAATGTCGAATAACAATTGGAATGGGATGCATTGGGCCACAATGAGCTGGTGAGGCATGCGCTACAAAGTAACTTCTACTTGCCGCACTTTGTAGTTTACTCTGAATCAACGTTTACCAAATTAAGAGTTGTGTTTGACGGCTCTACCAAAACGACTAGTGGTATATCCTTGAATCAAATACTAATGGTTGGACCTGTAATTCAAAGCGATCTGGCGTCCGTTTTGTTAAAATTTCGATCGTACGCTTGGGTGTTTAGCACGGATATCGTTAAAATGTATCGGCAGTTTTTAATTCATCAGGAAGACCGCCGCTTTCAGTATATATATATATATATATATATATATATATATATATATATATATATATATATATATATATATATATATATATATATATATATATATATATATATATATATATATATATATGTATATATATATATATATATATATATATATATATATATATATATATATATATATATATATATATATATATATATATATATATATATATATATATATATATATATATATATATATATTGGAGATTTAGTTCCGGTGATCCAGTTCAAACATACCAGTTAAATACGATTACTTACGGTTTAGGTTCAGCGTCGTTTATGGCTACCAGATGCCTGCAAGAGTTGGTGCTACGATATCAAGACGAATTTCCGCAAGCTGCTGAACGTATCGAAAAGGATTGTTATTTCGATAATATATTAACGGGTTCTAATTTCGTAGACGAATTAGCTAGAATTAAATTGCAAGTAACACTGATTCTTGATAATGCGGGTATGAGTCTTAAAAAATGGGGCACAAATAATAGAAAATTGTTGCAGAGTATAGTCGAAGCTGATCTTTAAACAAATAGTAGTATAGACGGCGATAAAATGATGAAAGTTCTCGGTCTCTTGTGGAGTGCTGATAGTGATTGTTTTAAAATTAAGGTGTAACCACAAAATGTTTCAAACAAATTTACGAAGCGCAGTGTAATTTCAGACGTGGCCAGAATATTTGACCCTTTGTGGTTAATAGCCCCTGTCGTGGTCTTAGCAAAAATGTTAATGCAGCAATTGTGGTCACTTAAAGTGGAATGGGATGCGAAATTACCATTGGAGGTTCATAATGAGTGTGTGTACAGTAGGGTACAATGTAACAATGGTTAACCAACAAAAATGAGTTCCCCGAATTAAAGAATTTATGCGTTCCTCGACATATTGTTGGCGGATGTGCTAATCCTATGGAGATACAGTTACCTTGCTTTGCCGTTGCATGTGAGAAAGCTTATGGTGGCTGCATTTATGTACGCAGTAGATGCAACAATAAAATAATTTGTCGACTAGTCTGTTCCAAATCGAAAATAGCACCAAAGGGGAGACTATACCGAAACTCGAGTTGTGCACGGCAGTGCTGGTTTCAAAGATCTCTGTAAAATACAGGCAAATTGTTAATTATCCAGTGAAAGGGTTATATTTCTGGAGTGATTCAAGAATTGTTCTACACTGGATCAATACATCAATTGACGACCTAGACGTGTTTGTTGCAAATCGAATCAAAACTATCCATATTTTGTCATTGAGGGAAAGCTGGCGGTATGTTGATTCGAAAGCCAATCCGGCCGATGCCGTCCCGCAAGGAATAAAACCCTCGCTATTATTCTCCGCTGATTTATGGTGGAATGGCCCGGATTATTTATTGCAGGATCCCAAAGAGTGAAATCGTTTTTTTCTACCGACAGACAACGTATTTAAGAACGCAGCCAATGTAACAGCAGTAGAAGTCGCGTGCGATATGCTTTCGGGTTTACATCACCGAAATTCGTTCATGACATTGCAATATACTTTCGGTTTTGTCATGAGCTATTTGTACAATTTGCAATGGAGAGACAAGATACGTGGTGGTAAGTTGTCACTGACAGAAGTGGCTTCGGGGCATGATGCTTTAATTCGAGCTGTGCAGTTAAGCGCCTTTGGTAACGACGTAAAATATGTATCCAAAGCGGGTTATCAATTAACGAATAAATGTCTACGTTCATTAGATGCCCTTACTGACGAAAAAGGCTTGTTACGCGTTGGTGGGCGCCTTAAGTTCTCAAATTTATCATACACGTCTAAGCATCCTATAGTCTTGCAGCAAATCATTTTGTAACAAAAGCCATCGTAAATTTTATTCACAACACACACCTACATGTGGGGTCTCAGGGCTTATTGGCTGCTACTCGTCAACGATACTGGCCGATCGCTGGGCGAAAAATCGTTAAAACTGTAATAAACAACTGCGCCATCTGCAGCCGTGCAAAACCAAAAATGTTGCAGTAGTTTATGGGTGATTTGCCTAAGTACGGAGTTGCAGTAGTGTCATATCCGTTCCATGTCACTGGGGTCGATTATTGTGGGCCAATTTTCGTGTATTTAATATAAGAGGGAAGGTTCCTACGAAAGCTTATTTGGCGGTGTTTATTTGCTGCATCAGGAGGGCTGTGCATCTGGAGTTAGCACCGGACATGTCGACCAATTGTTTCATGGGAGCAGTTACACGATTCGTGGCCACGAGGGGTGGAAAAAGTAATCCGATAATTACGACATACAACATCAAAAACAATATAGTTCAAAGAGTACAAGAGATTACTGATCTATAGGAGTCACCTTCGTCGAAAACGTTATAGTTTTAACAGGCACATCGATAACTGTATTACTAAAGCAGACCCTATGTTTGGCTTTGTCAAACGATGGACTGGGGAATTCAGAGATACACAAACTTTATTTACACTATATTTCGGTTATATAAGATCACAAGTGGAATATGCTGTAATCGTCTGGAATCCTTATTATGATGTGCACATCAAAAGAATTGAAAGCAAACAAAAGAAGTTTTCGATATTCCTTTTGAAAAAAAAAAACTTACTGGGAATATTACTATAACGTACCTGTTTATCAAATCAATAAGATTCTTTCGGCTTTTTATAGACAAAATATATTAAAAATATTAGCGTTCATAACATTTTCGATTTGTTGGCCAAAAGAGGGCAATCATTTATAAATATATCTACCAGGAAAAAAATAGAAATATCAAAATCCCCCCGTACTTTAATCCGCGGAAAACTTTCCTTGAGCTTTCCCTGTGGTAGTTTGGTTTCGTACTGACAAGCTCGTAATACAAAAAGTTCGGTCTACTCATCAGGTAGCTGCTAACCCCAAACTACAAAAATATAATTCTAACTTCATACATACGTATGAGGCAAGAACGCATTGACTTAGCGAATTATAACACCAAATCAAAAAAACTCAAGGAAAACTCTCATTTATGTGTGTTTTATGGCTAAACAAATAATAGAAAGAGAAAGTTTGTTTGTATTAAATCAATAAGATTTTTTCGGCTTTTTATAGCCAAAATATATTAAAAATAACGACATTCACAACATTTTCGACTTGGTTATTAGAAAAAAGAAGAGGCCAATCATTTATAAATATTTCTACCAGGATAAAAGTAGAAATATCAAAATCCCACCCGTACTTTAACCCGAGGTCAATACAAAGTTGTTTGTACGAATTTATTTTTTGGTGTCGATACACTTTGTATTGACTTCTGGTTAAAGTACGTGGGGGATTTTGATATTTCTACTTTTTTCCTGGTACATATATTTATAAATGATTGGCCTCTTCATTTTTTCTGATTAACAAGTTGAAAATGTTGTGAATGCCATTATTTTTAATATATTTTGTCTATAAAAAGCCGAAAGAATCTTATTGATTTAATACAGACAAACTTTCTCTTTTGTTTTATCAAAATGTGGCTCGCCTACCACCACATTCGACAAGGTGTAAGGAATATAAAATTAGCACCCTTGCAAACAGACGTCTTCTTCTGGATGCTGCTTTTATTGGAAACGTCCTAACATCTCGATAAATGTTTCAAGCAGGGCATTGCGTAATCACCGATTTTTGGCGCTGGAACATCATTCCACCAATTATGGCGATAACAATCCAATCAATAGATTAGCAAAATCATTCAATAACGCAGAGGATTACACATTTAAAAAAAAAAATTGAAATCTTATTTTTTTAAATTTATGATTCATTTTTCGACAGCTTCAACTTTGAAGAACACCATTTTATTATTTTCTAAATCCTTTTTGTTTTATTAATTTTAAATTTTAATACACAAAATAGATTTTTTTACTTAACCCTTGTGTCTATACCCGGGCACCCGGGTGGCCATTTCGATTTAAAATGCTCGTAACTTTTTCAATTTCACAGTTAGACTATCCCTACTCCTTGACATCCAAGAACTACTTATTTTTTATTGATCTTTGAACAGAAGTTAACTAAAAATTATTGCTGAACTAAATTATTCGTTTACCAATATTATTACTCTTGTAGTCTATACCCGGCCACCCGGGTGGCCATTTAAAAAAAACACTGAATATGCTATATGTATAACATTTTATTGTTTAAATCAACATTTCATCACAGAAAAAATCAAAAATTATCACATAAATAATTCAGTTGGTTATTAAAAATATGTTTACAAAATAAGAAATTCAATTTGGTAAAAATTTACAAGAAAAATTAAAACTATTAACACTTAGAACACTTTATTTGAGTGTTCGTATGTTCTACACATACTGGTCTTCTACAGATACCACAGGATTTCCGTGAATTTCGTCGTTTTTTGGGATCGGAAGACAAACAAATCCAGCATTTGCTAACTTGAGGAATTCGGCCATCGTTGTTGCGTAACACATTAGGTACTCCAGACGTTGTCAATTCCTGGTTTATTGGTACATAGAGCGGTTTGCCAAGTATGCATTCTATCCCTGAACGTGAATTAAAATTTCTATATACATTTGGTATGGTTGATCGATCTGACACATGCGGTAGAGCTAATTGAAGCACAAGATCTTTCAAGAATTCTCGACGATTGTGTGTTTTGTTTGATCTAGCCGGGTTATTTTCTATGTAAATTTTGTAAGCCGCGACGCAAGCTACATCAATTATATTGTAAAAAAATGCTACAGGCCAGCTTTTCGTCCTTCGTTTGGTTGTATAATGAGTGACCAGTTTGTCCATATTATCTACTCCACCTTTTTTTCCATTGTAATAATGAATGATTTCCGGTTTTTTTTTGTCTCCAATTACTGAATCCGTATAATGCTGCGTAGATAATAATAATACACTCTTATTTTTTTTGGGGACATACGAACAAAGTGTAATATTATCATCGCTGAATCCAAAAATTGACGAATAAATTTCCCGAGATCTGGACGGCAACATTTCTTTTGGAACATAGGGTTTATTTTTTTTTAATGTCCCGACTATTGATAAGTCCCAAGAGATCAATAAACGAGCAAGCGGCAATGTTGTAAAAAAATTGTCAGTTACTATATTTCTCCCAGACCCTTTGAAACGGGCGCATAGGTCCTTGACAACCCGCTCTCCTTGATTGATTTCCCTGCCTGATGGTTGCTTACCCGTATATATCTGCCCCGTTATTGGGTAAGAGTTAGCAGCATCGCAAACCCACCATATTTTGATCCCATATTTTGCCGGTTTGGACGGCATATACTGGGTGAATCTTGTTCGTCCTACACAAAAAATTTTTTTTTATACTGAATACTGAATACTGAATACTGAATACAGAATACAGAATACAGAATAGAGAATACAGAATACAGAATACAGAATACAGAATAGAGAATACAGAATACAGAATACAGAATACAGAATACAGAATACTGAATACAGAATACTGAATACTGAATACTGAATCCAGAATACTGAATACTGAATCCAGAATACAGAATACTGAATACAGAATACAGAATACTGAATACTGAATACTGAATACTGAATACTGAATACTGAATACTGAATACTGAATACTGAATACTGAATACTGAATACTGAATACTGAATACTGAATACTGAATACTGAATACTGAATACAGAATACAGAATACAGAATACTGAATACTGAATACTGAATACAGAATACAGAATACTGAATACAGAATACAGAATACAGAATACAGAATACTGAATACTGAATACTGAATACTGAATACTGAATACTGAATACAGAATACAGAATACAGAATACAGAATACTAAATACTGAATACTGAATACTGAATACTGAATACTGAATACTGAATACTGAATACTGAATACTGAATACTGAATACTGAATACTGAATACAGAATACTGAATACTGAATACTGAATACTGATTACAGAATACAGAATACTGAATACAGAATACAGAATACTGAATACTGAATACTGAATACTGAATACAGAATACAATACTGAATACTGAATACTGAATACTGAATACTGAATACTGAATACAGAATACAGAATACAGAATACTGAATACAGAATACTGAATACAGAATACTGAATACAGAATACAATACTGAATACTGAATACTGAATACTGAATACTGAATACTGAATACTGATTACAGAATACAGAATACTGAATACAGAATACAGAATACTGAATACTGAATACTGAATACTGAAATGTCAATAATTTCCAGATTTTCCGCGGTTTATCCCGATTTAGAATATTGTGTTCTGTGTATACTTCATTGGCCTTCCTGTTTGTGTGTCTAATGATTATTTCACACATGACGTCCGTAAATATACACTTGAAGGTATCTCTTACAGATAACATTTCGGTCGATCGCGATGACCCACTTCGTTGACTCCTGAGAATATTGTGTCTCAATTTTTGCCTTTGAGGAGGATTTTGTCTCCATATCGATCCATCTTTTTCTTTTAGATAAGGCGAATTATTACAATTTGCACTTCCAGTTTCTCCTTCGTCTTCAACTTCACTATCGCTGAAAATTTCTTCATCAGACACTTCAATTTGGACTTCATGATCTTCATAAACGTCCTCTATGTCTGAATCTTCCACGTTTCTATCCGCTGCTGTAGGAAGCCACTCATCTTCTGAGCCGTCGTCAACAAAATCAAGCACTTCTTCGTCATCGTCACATTCCTCTAATAAACGATTTAGGTATGCTTGTTGATCTTCATACGACAAACTAGGGCAAAAATGTGTATATAAATGTAAAAAAACCGAACGGATCATCCAAATAATAAATCTTACCGTCTAAACTCAGCATTTGAAATGTCTCTGTGGTCCGCCATTTTATCACTCACATATATATTTATTTACAAAAAAAATCACTTCCGCAATCAACTTTTCCATTTGAATACCACACCTACTCTAATTTCCTCAGCTCACCTAAACGATTCTTTTCTGTTTTGTTTTACTAGCATTAACCGGGGATTCCCCATTTTTTATTTATTTTTTTTGTTTTATAACGTTTAAAATAGTATATTAAAATAAATAAAGGCAATAATACACTGGCAAATACAAAAATTTTCGATATTAACAAGAAAATACATGTGGCCACCCGGGTGGGTCGGGTATAGAATAGTGTATAATTTTTTGGGTATAGACACAACGGTTAAATAAATACTGACTTGTTCTAACCAAGCTCTGCGTCAATATCACCAGGAATAAATCATCATTGGAGAACATTCTGGCCGGAAGTACACAATCCGCGAACCTTTCTCGACTCAAGGAAAGGACCTAAGCCTTTGATGAGTTATTAAAAAGGGCCACGAAGCAAATCAATTATAAGATTGGTATATGTATTTCTACGTTTAAAGATGATGTCTCACAACCAGTCGCTTTTTTGGACCTTCTTAATTTTTTTTTCGTTATTTAGTTAGTTTTACAAAAACTATCTTTTTTTGTTCCATAAAATCCCTTTTGTAGTATTTTCAAATAAATACAATTAGCGGAGAAGAGTACGAACCCGAAGTTACTTATGTAAGCTCTATTGTGACAATTGAGTTTTGAAATAAATTTTAATCAAAAACTCCTACATTGAAATTGATACAACCCATTAAGACCTAATTATTCTTGCGTGCAAAAGTAAAAAAAAACTGGAAAGATATGAAAAATTTCCCAATATTTAATTTTCGTATTTATTTTGCATTTCTCTGCTTATAGTATACAAAACGAATGATATTGTCAGTTTTCAAAAACTGAATAATCAATCAAACTCGTTCGAATTCAAATCTTTTGTATATACTTATTTAGAACATCGTCATCATCGTCGTCTTCTATACTCGTATAAAGAAATTAAAAAAAAAAAAAAAAAAAATCTCTGTAACTTTGAAATCGGCAAAAAACAATCAAGCATTTTATTGTTTGCGCCAAGCAAACGAAATGGCAATCGTACTCTCGTCTATATATCTACATCGGTATGGGAATGGTATGCAATGCATTTGATTGATTGATGATGTTATTTAGGGAATAAAAGTCAACTTTGGTAATAAATGATTATGGATTTTTATACACATACATTTATATATAATAGCTATATACATATGTAGGAAGTGTGTGCGGGTTACATTGATGAGATTTGACAATTTTTGTTGTTGTGTTTGCATACATGTATGTAGATGGGGTTTAATGGGAGTTTATTATATTTAAGCCCTTTTCTTTTCAGCCTTGGCATGATTTTGGTTTTATATATTTGGTATCATGTGTATAATTTACTTATTTGTTTTGAGTTTAACATATACGAGTATGTATGTAAAAAAAAAAAAAAAATTATTTTGATTATAATGATTGGTTTGGGATGTCAAGATGATTTTTGTGACACAACAAAGTTGAAAAAAAAAAATAAAAAAAAAATGAGAGAACTTTATTGATTTTATGTTTCGGTTTTGTACTGTGCTTGTGTGTACGCATATTGTTCCATCACATTTCAAATGGAATCATTTTGTCAAGGAAATAATGTAGATTGATTTGTTTAGGGTGTACCGTCATTGACTAAACCGATGGTGTTCTTTTATCTGAGATTTACAGTTTAATGCATGTAACATCTGTTACAGATCACATACATTAATATCTGCAAAAAAACAAAATAGGGTTTTCATTAATAATTAACACAAATCGACCAAATTTAATCCTCTCCCGCAATTTCATTAACACGTTTTAAATCAAGCTTTACGTATTTGGTTGTGTAAATACATAAATAAATTTCCTGGATTAAAATGTACCATATACACAACACAAAATTGAATCCTGGATTTAATATTAAATATTTTATGAGATTTAATGTTAATGTTCGTGTATCGGTGTGGTTATTGTTTGTTTGTTATCATACAATAATAATTCAAAAGAACGAACAAAATATTTTTTTTTTTTTTGGAACTTGATTTATGTAATATATGCTTAACAGACATCAAATCATATGGGACTGAAAAGTTTATTTTTTGTATGGGTAGTTTTGTGGTAGGAGTATGTCACATTGTACGCCTATTAACTGTATTATGGTATTCTGAATTCTAAAAAAATTTAAAACTTGCGCGTGTGTCTTTGTAAACGGAAGCAAATACTACTAAAGTTTATTTTCGTGTGTGTAGTCTTTTTATCAAATCACGTTTGGGCGGCCTCAAAAATTCACGTTTTAAATTAATTGGCTTTATTTAATGATTTTTTATAGAACACTCAATTTAATTAGAGATAATGGTTCCATTATGTTGCGTGTATAATCAGACAATCACATGACTAGTTACCTTCCATGTCTCGTTAGACAGAATTCCCGAATTTCTCGACTACACGCACAACTGAATTGAAATTGTAATATAATAAATCCGTATACAGTTTAGTTTGGCTAAAACAATTCTTGCTATTACGGTAAGAATTCGTTGGGAATTGGCCAAAACAATTTTTGCTATTAAGGTAAGAAAGATTGGGATCGACTTATTTTTTAAAACTGTGAAAATGATTTCTCCCCAAGTAACAATTTGGAGTTGTCAAAACGTTGTGCCATCTAAAATTCACAGAAATTTAGTTATAATAACTTCTTAAAAAATAACCCAACACGTCAGTTTGTTGGTTTGTCGACGTAATAGCAGCAAAAATGGTAATCGTAGTTTGCTTGCCGATATGTTATAGCAACCTCAAATAGCAAACTTGTAATAAATGGTAAATTAATTTTGAGACAGCAGTTTGATTTATTTAAAAATATAGGTTCCCAAATAGCAAAAAAATTATATTTGCAGTTTCGCTGTGCTTCACACAAAATAGTTACATAAGAAAAATTAATGTTATAGCAGCAAACACGCGTAGTTAAGGGAATTGGTTTCAAAATAACAAAACAGTCAGAAATAACTCAAGAGCTATTATTTTGAAAATTATTGTAACAATAACAATTTGTTGCTAAATGATTGGTAAAAACCTATTTCTGTAATTCCATCTGCAATTTTAATGATGTCATTTAAAACATGTTTTCTATACTTCTATCGAAATATTGACAAGGAATAAAAGCTTCTAGTTTGCATGTGATAAAGTCGCTTTTGTCGAACTTTTTAACCAGATAAATGATGCAGCCATTTTTATGAGATGAAAAACTAAATTAAAAGATGGCTTTAATATAATATGTAACAGCTAAATAGCATAATAGAAAACCATTTTAACTATTTGTCGTAAATTAAATATTATAACAGCTAAATTGTATCACGAACATACGAAAAAGTAACCAAAATATATTAAATGTTTTAAGTAACTAATTAGCTTTCGAATGAGACAATCACTGATCATAAAACATTATTGGTTTGTATTAAGCGTTTCAGCTGTTGAACTTTGCATGGAATATTATTTACTTTAACCCTCTAGCAGGTAATTTTTTCTTACTGGAAAATTATGGTAGGGTAATTTTAATGTGAAAAAATCGAATATTAGGTTTAAAATTGTCTCAGGCTAAAATTACTAATATATAACTACATTAACAAAGATTATTTAATACAAAAACATTACTAATTGAAATTCTAATTCCAGGTGGAACTGTAAAAGCACCAACCGCCAGTCTATTATTATTATTATTATGGGGGGGGGGGCATGCGGGCGATCAGCCACTTCGCACTGCGACCTAAAAGATCTATTGTGCTGGCCCCTGCTTAATTATCCGTCCAGTCAATATTCAGGTTCTTAATGAACCTGACGATACTGCCTCCCGGTACGTGATAAATACTATCTGGGCTTATTGCTCTCCCTCCTAGATGTTTACTACAGCATGTAGTTCCGCTAGAAAGACAGTAGCATTGGAGCTCAAGGACCTCGAGAGGGTTGTCCCACTCCCGTATATTACTACTCCTGCCCCGTATTCCGTTTGATTTTACTTGAAGGTCACCCAGCTTTACTACAGGAAGGCTAAATTAAACTGGAGGGTGCCTGGTATCCAGAGTCCGCATATTTTGGGCTGATTAACCTATCAGCCATTCATCTTTCGGCATATGCTGTTCCACCTTAGATTAGGGTTTTTTGTCAAGGTTTTCTTCTTAAGCGCCATACTTTAGCCTTTGCCAAATGGCCAAAAATGTGCCAAGTGGCCTTAGTTACCAGTGGTTGCCACGAGGAGGCAGTACGTACACTTGCGAATTGTGAACAGGTTACACCTTACACAATTGTACCCATCACGCAGCTGCCTAATGACAAGACCAGAACAGCACACGTGATGCGCACCCTACTGGAAGGTTACGGAGCTGGTAGATTAATCTACTCAACTTTGACCCCCCCCCCTCCAATAGACGCCAAACCAAACCGCCAGTCTAATAATATTTGGTCTTACGAATGCACATGCGTATGTGAGATAATTTTGTTTATACATATCTCTCAATTGCAAACGAAGCCTTTTAAAACTTAAGAGCACACTTGCGTTAAATCAAGCGAGATACATTTTCCTGTTTCGAGCAATGCAAACTATTTCACTATTGCCTGGCTACATTTTACATTCTTAGCTCTTTGCACTAGAAGTACTCCTCCCAAGTATTATTACCATTTGGCGTTATACTCGAATGGTGCCTCTCAAGCACATCAAGAATATACTGCACTGTAGATCAGAACATTATGAATGTTCTATCTTTCTATTCTCTGATTTCTACTATAAGAAAAACAAGACACTAATAATATCTCTTGTACACTTCAACATTGTGACGCGACAATTAAATATTTGTCTACCCAATTTTGTTCATAAAAATATATAACTGAATTGTTTGAGTTACGCAAATAATAACCGTTAACAACTTATAAAAACATAATTCTGTGCAAAGAGTACAAAAGCAAATAATAATCTATTTATTATTCATGTTTTCTGTGCTCCGTTTAAAAGTGGAAATACCTGCTAGAGGGTTAACAACATTGTTTTAGTTATAAATTTACACATAGTACAGATTTAGATTCTGCGGTGTGATAAGCAGTTTTGCTGTGTGTTAAACCATTTTGCTTTGAGTAAAGCATTTTTCCTTTTTTATTCATATTTAGTTTACTCATATAAATTTTGCTGTGTGTTAAGCAGTTTCGTTGTTAGATAAGTAATTTTGCTTTGAGTTAAGTAGTTTTTACTTTTCCAAACCAACTGGCATATCAAGTTGGATTTCTGTAACTTGTTATTTAACATTATTGTCAGATTAACGCGGTAATTACTGAAACAGTACATTTTATCTCTAATAATGGTAAGTGTTTGCTATGAAATCATTTTTTCTAGTGATTTTAAGTTTATTTAATATTACAAGAGTATTATTTAATAATTTTGTTATGATTATTAGGTTTTCTGTGTTCTCGAAACTGTAAGCAAGAAGGAATTGTTTGTGTGTCTGGCGTGCTGGTTTGAAAGAGACGAAAATAATGGTATCGTTCATTATACACCGGACACCAAAGAGTTCCTCAAATATCAAGGGTTACGTTACAGAGCAAAAAGCCGATAACTCATATTGCTCAGAACTGGCACGCTTGCTCGCCAAATATTCGGAGTATCAGCTGGCAGTAAAGGGTATGCAAAGGTTAGAAGAACGAGCCACTTCCGAAGAGCAAGTAAAGCAAATTATTTTGGTAATTTTTATTAATATTCCTTCGGTGCAAGATGTAGTCGATAGTCGCAAAAAAACAATGGAACAACCAACAAATCTTACTGTTACGTTACACCCATCCGCATCAACTGTTACTAGTCAATTGCAAGATGCCTCTTCAAACAGAGCATTTAGCAAGACTCATTTGCAAGATACCACATCACTATTTATAATTACTATAAATAATAAATTAATAAATAAATAAAATTATAAACAATTATATAAATGTTTGTTCGCCATTATATTCGACTTATTTGATTTTATGTCGTAAAGCGCAAAACTAGACCGCACAGCATATTGGATTTTTGTGTCCGTAAATAATCATAGCCGAAAAAATCCTTTTCCACCTCCAAAATTACTTCTAAATTTCTTTTAGACTTGTTTTCTAACTATTTTGTTATAAATATGTTTGAAAATTACACAAAAAAATAAATAAAGTATTATAGCTGTCATATTTGTTTAGTTGACTACCACAGCAAAATTGCTTTTCTCCTGACTGTTTTGCTTTATGCCGTATAACAAAATCCCTGCTGGAATGTCTTATATACCTTTTTAAGCTAATTAGCTTTTTTATTCGCTGCCACAACGTTTTAAAAACTTATTGAATATCTATTTAACATTTATAACTAATTTGTGTAATTTTTCTGATTTCACGACGTTGTAACAGCTCTGTTTTTGCTGTCTAGGACAATTTACCTATCAAATGGTTACTTGTACAAGTTCAAAACTGGTATGCTTACCAACTTTTCCACAATTTTCAAAAATCTGTCGAACATGCCCAACCCTTCTTAACTTAATATCCAAAAAATTTTGGCATACTTGACTCATCCATGTTATTAAAAGATAGGCCAATACTTTTTTGATCAACTAATCAGTTAAATTTTTTTATGTACAACTACTTTTTGTAGAAGACGTTCGAGACTATGTCCAGTTCGATTTCAGCACTACTACCATTATTGCTTGGAGAGAGGATTTTTCCTTCTCCAAGTTTGAGCAGTTGTTGCAGTTGTTGTGGAAAGTCGTCATCGTTATTGTCATTTAAATGGGCTCTTATATTTGTGCCCAAATTGACTGTTTGAAGTGAACACCATAACAGAGATGATTTAAAATATGCGGGCATTCAAAATAATAGTTTACCTCTGCTATTTTCTACACTATCAATTATTTCGTTATAAGCTAACTCTTGATATGTGACTAACTCTAGTTTATTTCCATTGACGAAAAAAGACAATTCAAATTGCATTATTACGTGATCGATTAGGAGAAGATAAGCCAAAATCGCTTAAGCTTTTGTCGTCCAGTTCTAAAAGTTTATTTTCTACACAACATGAACGTTGGTCTTCAGAATCATCTTGCTGATCAAGATATTGACTCCATTAGTACTTTGGTAAGAAGATGTGTCGCTCTCGAAGAAATGTGGAAACGGCACAATTATGTACCCGACAAATTTTGTAGACCACAATATCACGTGAGTGAAATTGTAAACCCTGTAGTAGATCAAACTAGTGTAACCACTGATAATATTAATCAAAACTTTGTCTCGGACAAGAATCAAAAGTGTTCGTGTTCAAACTTTGGTCCACAAAATTATAATTCATCAATAAATCCTAATCTCGGACAATTCCAAAATTTTAACCCAACTCCGAACCAAATTGATGCATTTCAGCCAAATTATAATCCTTCAGTAAATTCTAATATACCAAATAATTTTATTTGCTGGAATTGTTTTGATATAGGACACACTTTTGCTAAATGTTCAAAACCTCTGCGGTTATTTTGTCGCGGATGTGGGAAAGACGGATGCACAAGAAGTAACTGTTCAAAGCGTTATTCATCGGGAAACGTCGAGGCGAGGACTCAAGCGGCTGCCATGAACCACCCTCGAAACACACGGCAGCCATACCAACCATATGCGACAAAAATTTTGAATAACAATTCCCAGAAAAATCAACATTAAAATATTCGGCCGAACCCAATTTTGTTATTCCAAATTCTAAATTGCATTTTTGTCCTGAAAATAGTACCTCGGTAATTTCAAATCAATCTAAAAGAAAACTTTCGGATAAAGCTAAATCTCGTGTTTGTAAATATTGGGACAAACGCAAAACACAAAATTTTTCAATTTCAGAAACATTCATTACCGAGTATTTAGATGCCATACGCCAACGTGGGTATTAATGGGGTACCATATAATGGTTTAATGGATAGTGGTGCCTATATTACTGCGTTGGGCCAGGGTTGTGAAAAGTATCTTTTAAATTTTAATATAAAAATTCATAGCAAGTCCTCGGAAGTCAAAACAGCACGTGGGCAAAAGCAGCGTGTTATGGGATATTTTAAGGCTACTGTCTACTACAACGGTTGTTACGACTGGCATGCGTCTCCACCTGAGGCAAAAGAATTTAGTTCCTGCAAGAATTCCAAACGCGCATATTTCGTGAAAAGTTTTCTATTTGGTCATTATAAACAGAGCCTACTCTATAAATAAGAGCCTCCACATTGACTGTATTTTTTACTAAGCTTAACATAAAGTACATAAAATTTTTTCTTTACTATGAAACTATATGGGAAAACGATTGTTTTCATTTACATTTTTAGTCTATAAGAAATATGAGCTTTTACATTATTTTTATACGAAAATGTTCATAAAACATGTAATTTTATTTGATTGAAAAATCGAATCATGAAAATGTTTATTTCTTAGTGAAAATCCTCTTGGAATATAAACTATTGCTAAACTTTTTTGGAATGTTGTTGTTGTAAAATACGTCATAACATTAAATTTATTAACAATTATAACCATCTCTTTTTAGTCTCCTTCTAAAAGCATTGCCACATGACAAAAATCTACCCGAATACAGATTCATATCATGTGGCAATGCTTTATTAACGACTTTTGTTTAAACCATAGATGTCGCATACAATGAAAAACTTATAAAAAAAATCAAATAGGTGATCGAACCGGTCGGATTCTAAAATCGGTCTGATTTTTGATTTGGTTAAACATATTTTTGTGGCTTGCCTTTATAATAATAATTAAATTGTAATAAAAATTAATTTAATATAATTTTTTTATAAATTTACTAAAATTAAACCATTGCTTTGAAAGAAATTATGGTAATTTTACGTAAAAAGTTTTCTTTCAAATCGTTTACTCAGCCCGAATCCCTGTTGTTTTTAATAGTGTGTTAAGTGACATCTAGGAACGGGAATAATAAGTAAGAGCTATTTTATTTGATACACCGCTCTCAAATGTTATGACAATTCAAATATTCTAAACAAAAACTTATTTTGAATGGGTCATTAATTTTTGGGAATAAAAATCGATGCCAAATATTAATCATGTTGTATTTATTTTCAGCTGTGTCTTAATTTAAATACAATAATATTTTTAATACTTGAGAAATAAATAAGGCATTTATATTACAGTTAATGTTTGTTGGTTATGTCGTTTATTTGTGATGCATAACAATCTGGGTTGATTTGATTTTTTTGATTTCTTCGCGCTCAATGCATATTATTATAATTTTTTCTCTTTGACTCTCTTTGATTTATTTTAATTTTGGCTGTTCAACGTATTGTCTTTTTTTTACCATTGATTTTAGTTGTGAATAAGTGATGACGTCATTAAATACAATATTCTCTTTTTAATACATATTGTTGTTGTTGTAGAACGTTTTTTAATTTAATTCCCTTATTTTCTTTTGATTATATCTGGAAAATGGGGAAGCTTGAGAATCTGTACTTTAAATGAGTTAGTCATTGAGTTGTTTATTAGTGATTTCAGAAAAAATTATTTATCTAGGTTTAATTTTTAATTCATATTTTTTCGTCAATCGAAATCGCGTTTTTTCATACAAACTCTATGAAAATAAATTATTTTTTAGTGTTTCTATGTCCTTTATTTTAAGTTCATTTTTTACATACCGGCTCTATTCATATCAAGATGGTTCTGTTATAAATCACCATGATCGCCATGGTGTTTGTATTTATGTTTGATGACGTCATAATTTCCAATTTAAATTTGATATTCCCCTTGATTTTATGTAAACATATTTTATTTTTTTTTCTGCATTACTTGCTTTCCATACTGTCATGTACAGACATACATATTTCTGGCGAGTTGGTGTGTGTGCATGTATTGCGAGTGTGAGATGGCGTGTTTGCAATACTGCAATGTTCCATCTCGAATATTCCATTTTTCGTATGATATCATTGGCGTGGATTAACGCGTGATATTTGCTCTGTGTGGGGAAAGCCGATCGGTGTGTTTGGCATGAGTCCGATGCGGCCGAACAGATAAATATATACATATGTTCGTCGTCGTTGTTCATTTTAGTCGTTGTATTTGTGTACATAAGAAAAAAATATATAACTACGAATAAAGATTGTACAATAATAAAAACAAAAAAAAAAAAAAAAAAAAGAAATAAAACAATAAAAATGATGACGATGTGCACAAGTACAATGGCTGGGACAAGCAACGATGCGAAGAGGGAAAATGAGAGGGGGTAAAAACTTTTCTGATTTTTGTTATTTTGATGTAAAATATTTTTTTTTTGATTTTTTAGTCTAGTTTTGAGTTTTGACTATAAGTCAACTTTTTTATTATATAAAAATTAAAAAAAAAATAAATTGAGTCGTGATTTGAATTTAAAATGTTTTAAGTCTAGTTTTCGCATTGTTGACGACAAGTCAATATTTTGTATATAAAAATTAAAAACTCTATAAATAAAGTTTATATAATTTAGTTTTGGCACGAAAAAAAAAAAAATTCGTGAATTAATTTATAATGTTGCAGTAGTCTAAATAAAATATGAAATAAAAACTATTTTAACAAAATTCCACGTATATTTTATTTGGGGTGTGCTTGCTTAATATTGGTTAAATAGTGGTTGGATATACAGTTCTTCAATCTACACTACGTTACCGTTTAGTGATCACCAATTTCGTTTGGATTATTTTTTTTTTGTGTTCAACTGATTTGTTGAAATTATATGATGATGCTGTCTATTAAAGATAAATAAAGACTTAAAATATTGTACAAAAATATAAATAAATAAATAAATAAAACGAACAAATGTGTTAAAATTATAAATTTTTAAACTACACCTAACAGCATAAAGTCAGTGCGATGTTTACAACAAGAATCGAATAAATAAAACTACAAAAAAAAAAATTATTAAAAGTGTTGTTGGTGATATTGAGACAGTATTCCCGCCCGTGGGGGCAGGGCAACAAGGTTTGAGGGGATCCTGCGTCGGCGCTGGTTGCGGTGTGGTCGGACGGGCCATAAAAAAGGTACCAAAATTTAGGAGGAAAACCAACTGTAATTTCGGCACTTTTTTGTTGTAACAGTTAGTTTTCCCCCAAGTATTTTCCTTTTTATTATATATTTATTTTGCGATCATATTCTCGATTCGTGGTGGTGCACCGATTTGGTGAAAATCCCACACAGAGCAGGTATCACGCCGATTTCTTCTTTTCTTCGTTGTTTGCATGATAGCGTTCGGAGTTTTTGCGATTTTTTTCTTTTGTGCTCCGCGTCGGTTCGGTTGTCCGCTTTGGGTGTGGTTCGACCACATAGCGGTTCATTTTTCTGTTTCAGGTACTTTGGTGTTATTTTCTTTTTCTTTATTTTTGAACAGTGATTAGTGAAAGTAAAAATTTTCATATAACGTAGAATCAGTGGTAACGTTGTTTTTCTAACAAATCTTTCCGTTTCTTACTTTTACCGTAACAATTTTTTTTCTTTTTGCATTTTTAACTGTCGTGTGCTAAGCCGCACCATGTGCGCTTAAATAAATAATTGATCGGGTGATGTGAGGTGGGGTCATGCGACGGGTCGGCCTTTTTCCACCCTTTTCCGTGCGTGCCGTTCGTTCCTCCAGGACAGGCTGTGCTGGAGGGCGGCACGCCACATGAGTTGATCGCGTCGGGGTGACGGTCTCGTTCCGGGGGATTGTCGCTGGGATTGTCATGCGGGCGTCCCTCCTTCATGGGTGGCATCGGTGGCCGTCGCGACTGGGAAACAGCATCCCAGTAGGCGGGCCGATGAGGGGAGGCCCGTGTGGCAGTCACGGCGGTAGTCGCCTGGGATTGAGACTGTCACTCCGAAGCGATCACTCCCGGCTTATTATTTCCTTTTGCCGCTGAGGCCGTGGCAGTGTAATTGTTAATTTCCATTTGCCCCTCTAATTTTGTTCATCATGCGGTTATTCAAGCATGAGAAATATGTCTGAGAATCCCCACGCCGCACCGTGAGCTCTAGCCAGCTACTATACCGCATCAGACCGCTATTCTCATGTCTGTTAACGGAATCCCTTTTGGGGGATTCGTTACACGGTGAACAGAAAGTAATGAATATTTATCTAATTCCAAGCCTAAAACAAGCTCTCTATTTAGGCATAGATTTTTGGAAATTATTTAAAATAATTCCAAAATGTATCTCAGAGTTGGATAAAGATGATTCTGACTTCCACGTTCTTTTCCATGAACAAAAATGTCGCCTTGATGCAGTCGTTAAACAATTTCCATCGTTTAATAAAAACGGTCTTGGCAAAACATCCATAAATTCGCACAATATTGACGTACAAGGTGCTACGCCCATCAAACAACGATACTATCCTGTATCTCCTGTGGTACTTGCTGAGATAGATCGGATGGTGTCTCTGGGAGCAGTTGAAGAATCCAGAAGTGCATGGAGTTCACCCGTGACATTAGTTCGGAAACCAAATGGCAAGGTCCGTCTTTGTTTGGATGCAAGACGAGTGAACGAAGTGACGAAAAAGGATGCATATATCCGCTGCCTATAATCGACAGACTCATCAGCCGATTGGAGGAAACAAAAATTATCTCAAGTATCGACCTGAAAGATGCATTTTGGCAAATCCCGTTGGATGAGGAGTCCCAAGATAAGACGGCGTTTACGGTCCCTGGTCGCCCTTTGTATCAATTTAAAATTATGCCATTTGGTCCCTGTAACGCGCCTCAAAGTATGCGAGCAGGTTAATGGACCGGTTGATTCCTCATGAATTTCACGATCGCGTATTTGTTTATCTGGATTCCTTCTAATTGCTTCTAGGACATTTGTCAATTGTTGGTAAAAGATTGTTTGATGCTGGTTTAACAGTAAACCTTGAAAAAAACCACTTCCTCCTCAAAAGCATCAACTCTCTAGGTTATGTGGTTGGCGACGGAACCCTTTCAACAAACCCGGATAAGGTAAAAGCCGTACACGATTATCCAATACCAACTACTTCTAAAAAAACTTCGTCGTTTCTTAGTAATGGCGGGATGGTATCGCCGCTTTATTCCCTCCTTCGCTTCTCTTGTTACGCCTCTAACAGATCTCACCAAAAAGAACTCAAAATGTATTTGGTCCTCGAAAGCCCAGCAAGCGTTTGATAGTGTCAAATTGGCGCTTTCAAATGCTCCAGTGTTGGTACACGCAAATATTTCCAAACCGTTTTTGATTCAGTGCGATGCTAGTACAACTGGTGTCGGAGGGGTGTTGTTGCAGGAAGGTGATGATGGGGAGGAACATTCCATCGCATATATGTCTCAGAAGTTGAACGCAGCACAGCGAAATTACTCCATCACCGAGCTAGAGTGCTTTGCGGCTGTGCTTAGCGTAAAGAAGTTCCGAGCATATATCGAGGGATATCCTTTCACCATCATCACTGACCACGCAAGCCTTAAATGGCTTATGGGCCAGAAAGAGCTCACAGGCAGGCTAGCGCATTGGAGTCTGAAACTGCAAGGATTTGACTTCACAATACAGCATCGTAGTAGATCACAGAACGTCGTACCAGATGCACTTTCGAGAGTCTTTATGGAAGAGATCGTTCAGAATGATAGTGGCTTTAATATTAACCTCGACTCCGTATTGTTCAAATCTACTGAATATTTAGAATTAATATCTAAAATCCTATCTTCGTCTGACTCCTCCCCTAATTTTTAAATATCTGATGGCAAAGTCCTGGTCAACACTTCGGCAAATAAATATCTCTCTATTACTATGTCTGACGTACCAAATTGGAAACTATACCTACCTCATTCCTTGGTAATGTACATGTTGGTTCTGCGAAAATGCTACAAAAAATTCAACGATACTTTTATTGGCCTAAAATGGCAAATGATGTATGACATTATGTCAGCGAGTGCCATAAATGTAAGGAAATTAAGCCAGTAAATTACTCCACCAGAACCGAGATGGTTGGGCAAAGAGTAGTTGTACGGCCCATGCAGCGTTTGGTCGACTTTCTTGGTCCTTACCCCAGATCCAAACACGGAAATGCTTACATTTTCATCGTTTTGGATCATTATTCTAAATTTATTTTTCTGAAACCGTTTCGAAAATCTTTTGCCTCAGATATCATAAAATTCTTAGAGAAAGATATTTTCCTTTCATTTTCTGTACCTGAGTATGTTGTCTCTGATAATGGTTCACAATTTACGTATAAAATCTTTCAGAGTTTCCTGTCTAAGTTCGGTGTCAAACATTCACCTGTTCCGCGTTATTGTCCCCAAGCGAATGCATCGGAGCGCGTCAATCGGTCTGTACTATTGGCTTTGAGAGCTTATGTTGGCAACAATCACACTACGTGGGATCAGTACCTTACAGAGATTACCTGTGCTCTGCGAAATGTTATACATGTTGCGACGAAGTACTCTCTTCATTTTTAAATGTTTGGACAGCACATGATCATACATGGCAAGGAATACGATCTGTTAAAGTTACTAAGCTTAGAAGGTGAGGGAATTATTTCGGCGGAGTCAAAAAGCAATACTCCAGGTGCCGGTCAGAGTGTAGTGTTGAAACATTTGAAAGATGCTTACAAAAAATCTTGTCATACCTATAACCTCCGGAGTAAGAAACGAAGTTTAGAAATTAGGCAAACGGTATTTGTTAGGAATTATATGCAAAGTAATGCCATAGCTAAATTTTCAGCTAAGCTGGCACCTAATTTCCTTAAATGTTCTGTACTCAATAAGTTAGGAAACACTGCGTACGAGTTAGTAAATGACGGAGGCAAAAATCTAGGAACCTACCATATCAAGGATATTCATTCCTGAATGAATGGTGTAGTTAGATAATTCAAAATCAAGTTCCGTGATGGTTAGTGGTGCCCGGCTTGATGAGACATTCAGGGTGTGTGGTACGTCCCCACGAATGTAACAAATGCATGTTACTGGCACCGCAGAACAAATCTACAGTAGGTTAAATTAGGGAACGGTTCAGGGAAAGGTCTGATGCACAAAAGGAAAAAAAATGAACTTAAGTAGTTCAGGTTGGAAAATTTTAATCAGAGCAATATTAGAAATTTTTTGGAAAAAAAGGAAATGAAAAGGAAAAAAAACTGTTCCGGTGTTAACGTGTCATACTTCAGATGAGGAAGTGAATTTGGTTTACTGAGTGGAGGATATCAATCAGGATATTCCCATAAGTTTGGAGTGCTGGTGGATCGCATCGTGCTGTGTCCTGGGTGTGCAGAATTATCATTAAATAAAAGGTATTCCTGTAAACTCCAATTTTTGCTTTATATAATTGTTTTTTAGTCATATCATATTGTTATCCCAAAATTTTGTTGTATCTGGTGGCTATTCGCTTTCCTGTTTCGACTAATCGAATGATCGGTTAAAAGGGGTAATTTCAAGCCGTTGTGAAGTAAGAGGGAATGGCCGTGATTCTCCAAAAATATAATGTTAGCTTACCGAGAGAAAATGACCCACGACCAAAAAAATGACCTCACCGAACAGAGCTAACAGGTGACGTGTCTCTCCGAAGTGGTAAGGTAACACATTGCTATACTATGCGTTGAGCATATGACGCTTGACTTTCCCAAAAATCTCATCTTTTGTGATCAATTTAATAATTTTTTTTTATTTTTAAATGAAAGACTCTAGCTATACTGTCATGTCGGTCGAAAGACCGCTGGTTGCATGTAAATATGACAAATAAGTCTGGTGTGGTAAAACCTGGCCTACGATAAATATGTTCTCCGAAAAATACTTTTCATCTGTTTATGTCGTTCATAGAAAAGGTAGATACGATTTTGACACCAGTCGTAATATTGCCAACCGGGCGACTTTAATTTTCCCGGTTTGATGAGAGGGCATTAGCTACCATCGATAACTTCGCTGGCATCTCAACTCTGCAGTTCAATCGTATTAGAAACAGTCGGGGGGAATTTTCTTGATCTGTTATTTGCTAATGATATAATGCATGCCGAGATTTCGGCGTGTCCGGATTTCACTGGTTGTGGGAGCATCTAGCACGTACCAGTTACGATAAATATTTTTCATTCTTATTGTAGAAAAAATTATGTTTCATTTTTAGGTGCCTTAACTGGTTCCTTTACAACAACTATGTAGTGTGAATTGAGGATGAATTAACATTTAGTCCTAAGGAGTTCTGGAATTTTATTAACAGCAAGAAAAAAGTGGCTAGCTTTCCATCTTCTGTGTCTTGTGTCTTCTGTGTCTGTGACTAGAGCTCCGTCGCTAGTCAGCCAGCTTTGCATAGTTTCGATCAATTTAATATTTTCAAGTTTACCGAGGATGAAGTTCGGGATTGGTTGCTCCAGCTCGAGGTTGGAAAGGGATTATGATGTTTCCCGCCGTTTTTTTCTAGGTGTTGTGCTCAGCGTTTGACCCATTTGATTACCTTAAATTCAGTCTGTATTTCCGTCTTACCCAAGCTGTTTTAGTCTATGGTTCATAGAATCTTGTTCTTCTATACTAAAACTTTATTTCTCCTGCACAACATGGATTTTATCGCAGCAGGTCTACAGTAACTAACTTGGTTTCGTTTTGTGGTGTCTTATTTCATATTTTAAATTCCAGACATCAGTTGACGTTGTTTATACAGATTTTACCAAGGCTTTTGATATGATTGACCACTCAATTCTTTTCAGTAAATTAGAGAGTCTAATTTGTCAGTTCAGTCCTATTAAATAGTTGCATTTCTACCTCACTGATCGTTAGCATTCCGTTAGGATCTTTAGTTCTTACTCCCTATTGTTTCGTGTGCGTCCCAAATGCAAATGCGTCAACGTGATGGGCTTTTATTTATTGACCTGGTGCCAACAAACTATGGTCTTTTGGAACCGATCCTGAGAACATCACGGGTTTTCAATTCAGTATTTAAAATTTTCGATTTTCAATTGTCGAGAGATTTGTTCAAGAATGTTTTATGCAAGTTTTTTTTTCTTTTAATTCTAATAATTGTAGCTGGCCGTAATGGTTTTTAGCGATTGTATACACTGTAGGTATCAAATAAATAAATAAAAGAGTGGTACCAGTGAAAGATGGCAAGACAGCATCTCGTCCAACATTTTTTGCATTTATATTAACATCGCGTGATTAAAGGCATTTCTCAATGTTTTAATCGTCGGCTCCCACCATTGAAATCCGTGAACGGCGGAAGATAGATTCCGTACAAGCATTGATAATCGCAATAATTAGTGAGATGGATCTAAAATGGCCGACGCAGCGAAAATATATTCCGCAATAATTTAAATTAAATAATTGGATAAAGAAAAACGGTATTAGTGAATTGAAAAGCGCACAAAAGTTAGTTGGGTTGGATCATAGAGGGTAGGCACAACCATAATAAACAATACAGTCACATGTTCGGTATCGTAACAAAGCTTCCATTTAGGGAATCATCGAAGTTTATTATTAACTTACTTGGAAGCCGTATTCAGATTGCTTGGAATGGGAACCATTCCAAGGTGAACGATCAACTTCATCAATTTTACGAAGAATTAATAAAAGATGTTCATTTTGAGTTATCCGCAAATTCAACCAAAGGCGTGTCACTGAACTACAATTAGATGGTAGGAACCTGTGTCTATCTATCTCTAATCGAGCCTATTGCAAAAAAACCACGCGATTCCGATAGCATCACTACATGTTAGTAGGACTTACAGGAAAGATAAGTAATCACATTTGGGTAGATGAGAAGCATCGTAAACAATAGCTTATACGGTAGCGAGATCAAAAGTAAATAATTCGCCCATTTACATACCAAGGGTTCACATGGGTTTATCACATACCAAGGGTTCGTAACACATCCAATATGTGTCGAAACTAAAGTGAACCTCTAAAAAAAAACCAACATTCGCTTCAGCTTAAGGATGCATACTTCTTAGTCGATGGGTAAAGTAAATCACCTAGACATTATCAATCAACTTAACTTCGATCATAATGTTCGATGTTGAATGCGAAAATTATTTTAGATTGTCCATTCAACCAAGACATTGGACAATTTTTGTCGCGAATCGTACCTCAAACGGGATCTATGGTAACACCTACCATCCATACATAAACCAGCTGATTGTGTAACTCGAGAGAAATTTAGTCAAACTAACTCTGGTATAAAGTTTAAGATTAGCCGGATCATCCGCAGATATCAAAGATAATCAAAGAAATACAAATTGAAGAGGGCGATCTCCTTCGAATCCAATGTCGACCAGTAATGCGAGGTGATAATGGTCTTAAGCCAAAAAAAGTCCAGTTACTTCCAATTAAAGAAAAACATACCGTGTGTGCTCAGGTTCAACAATTAAAGGGCCAAGAAAGATCAAAGAAAGCGACAAATTGGAGCACTAACACAAATAGTTGTGTAGTTTGAGAAATATTTGCAGAGTTTAGAAAAATAAACATTGCCGTATCATACAATACACTACATAATCACACCGTCAAAATCACCAATTCCCGCACCCATCATATAGGGCACACCACCAGTACAAACAGCCAGGGTCTTACCAGGGTCAAAAATGTCGCAAAGAACCTGTTTTGTAATTGTATCAAGTGTTTACGTCCAGAAATGAAAAAACAAATAGGGCAACTGTATTAGTAACGTTTGGAGGAGTTGGAGTTCTGTGGGACGTTAAAATTTATCATATTCGGCGAAGAGGCTCTATTTTTGTTTGTCTTATACACATCTGTATGAGTCTCAACACGAAATCATTCCTAAAGGCGATTTGTACAGACTCATAAGTAGAAGAGGCCGATAACACAATATCTACTGTGATGGTGATGGCGAAATTCATTCTATATTTGTCCAAATTGACGGTTGGTTTGTGTGTATTAATAAGGCTTTATGTTGTTTTTAAATTAATCGAAGGTTGTGACATTGAAATGCATTATAGTACTTGTTGGACGTCAAAGCTTTATAAACGAAAATCGATACACCAAACGATTGGTTAGATTATATATTAGTAAAAGTTGAACAACCAGTGAACAAAAATGGTCCAAAACCACTTCTCTCGGTATTTTGAAAGTCTCGGCGGCCGAAAAAGCAACAACAACAAAAATGTCCGCCCATCTGTCTGGATATCTGTTAGTAACCATTATATCTCGAGAACGACTATTTATATGGTCAATGCGCAGAATTAAAAAGTGTTTAGAAGCTTTGAGCTTTTTTCATCGCCAGTCACCATGCGATTAAGAAATCACTTTCTTTTGGATCTGGCGAGCAACATTTCGCAAGTGGTTTTACGATTTTCCTGTTGTCCTTCACCACTTTTGAATTTATTATACCACTCCTAGCATTATGATTGATAATGTATCAGTTTTCTTCGTAATATGTAGGCACAAAACTAAACATTTTTAACTCGTAAACAACATGCGTTTATGTATAAAACTTGTATGGTTATGGTTCGAATGTTCTTGACAGATGCCAAAAGAAAACAATGGCACCGATGACGTGGTTTGTCTTAAGGTACATTGACAGGTGTCGGTTTCATATATGGAGGTTGAGTTGGGCGTTGAGTTTGCGGTTGAGTTAAGGGTTAAGATGGGTTACCTTTGCGAGTTGAGTTGAAGTTAAGTTGGGGTTGGGTTTGGCTTTAGTGAGTAGTTCAGTTGAGGATTTATATATGTGTTGAATTAACAGTTGAACAAGAGTTAGCTTGAGTTGAGTTCATGTACATATGCATGCAGTTTTTAATACCATGTTGATTTGAAAGTTGAGTTGGACGTGAGTTTTGGGTTGATGTTGAAGCTGAGTTACAGATCGAGTTAAAGTTGAGTTGGGGTAGGACTATGGCTTAGTTGGGGTTGAGTTGGAGTTGAATTGTGAGTGGGTTGAGTTGAGATTTAGTTGAGTAGGAGTTAGAGGTTTAATTGGAAGTTTATTGGGGTTGGGTTTGGGATTGATTTGGGGGTTGAGTGGGGGGTTAAGGTTGGGTTCAGTTGAGGTTTTTTGAGGTGTTCGTGTTGGTTGGGTACATGTATGCCTGTAATTTTCCGGACAGTTTTGATTTAAAGATAGAGTTTGTGGTTTAGTTGAGGGTTGCGTTGATGATTGGGTGGTTGTCGACTAGGAAGTTCCAGTGGAATTGAGCGATGTGGCTCACTTGGAAATTTATTTGAAGGTGAGTCGTGGGTTAAGGTGAAGATTAGGTTAAGTTGATTCAATGTACGCATGTCGTTTTCGAACTGCTTTGATTTATGGTTTAAGTTGAACATTGAGTTTGGCTTTGAGTTGCGGGTTGAGTTGGGGGTTCAGTTGAAGGTTGATTTGGGGTTTAGTTGTGGTTCAGTTTATGGTTGAGTTATGGTCGAGTTAGGGTTGAATTAGGTTGGAGTTGAAGTTAGTATTAATTTGGGTTGGACTCGTGGGTTTAGCGGGAGGTTAAAAGGAATTGATTTGACCTGCGTTCAAAGAAGCATGGATGGTATTTTTCTGCAGGATTCGCTAATTGAATATTCAAATACTGTTAGGGATTTAGGCTTAGTTATTAATAAAATTCTTACTTGGGGCGACCATTTAGTAAGTATTAGAAGAGGGTGTTTGGCATGCTTAGTTGTTTGTATAAAGTAGTTGGATTTTCTGATAGTCAGTTTAGGAAAAAATTGTTTTTGCCTTAACTTCTTCCTCATTTTATTTACGGTGTCATAGCTTTATTCGGTATGCTTTAGGAAAATATGAATGTTCTCCTAAGATATTTCAATGCTTGTACTTTGCTTTTTTCTGTATTGGACAATTTCTATAATGAGACGAGAAAATCCTCAACTCATTACAGTGGCGCCCAAACTTAAGAGGTCCAATTTGCCCAAAAATATTCGGGTAGTATCACCGAAAATATTCTAAATCTTTCCACTGAGGCTATGCCTAAACTCATTCTAACAATTAGTTCCCCGTTTTCAATATTCAAAATTAAAAAGTCCGTTTCGTATAAGTTTTTATAGTTCGGTTAGCATCGTTTTTATTCACCTCGTTATCAATTTATTATTTTTCATCTTTCGGGATGGGGTCGTCAGTCCGCTTACTTAGTATTTGGTTATCGTCCAGGGTATATCCCTGACTATCTATCATGCCTTTGATCTGCCATGGATGGGTATGGAATTCGGGTGTGGTAGGACGGGTAGTCAGTGGATATATTACAGAAACACGAAACGGAGCACAGCAACCGGTGAGTTGTTGTCCTATGCGAGAGTGATCAAGCCTTGCCTGCTCATGTGGCATGGAAATATAAGCCGGTCTACGCCAATACGATACAAATTTATTCGCAGAATCGAGCTCTTCCAAGAGGGAATGGATGCCGTTTGTGTATATGTAGTAGAGTTTGTAATTATTGGGGTTCACAGGTAAAACCCAATAGAGCTGAAATGCCGGCATTCGCCATAGCAGTGAGACTCACTCGTATAGTGTTGGAATGCCACTTTGTGATTGCGATTGCAGAACAGGGGGTCAATTCTCGTTCTATGAAAAAACCTAATGAAAAAAAAGTTTTCATTTTGATTCCATCAAGTCTTTTTCATTTATAACATTTCACACAACGACAATAAGCGATTCTCGATGTCCAAATGAAAAAGAATCGTGAGAAAAACTCTGAATAAGTTATTTCCATAGTAAGCTACACTGTAAACACATATTTTTTCGAGTTTCATGTATATTTCCGCTAGCTGATACAACAATTGGTTTAAATATTAGCTAAATAAATGATAAAGTAGATTTAGTTAGTCAGTTTTTGTCATTGGCTGTCAAAATATAAAGTAAATTATAAAATTGACCAAATTATTTTTAAAACTTAACTAAATTAATTATTTGGAGGCTTTTCTTAAATATACGGAATAGTTTTTAATAGATTTACTTATTAGTTAAGTTTAAAGTGAATCATATTATAGTTTCAATGCACATTTAATGGTAAAAATACAAATTTAGTTTTTATTGAATTTTATTTCCATATTTATGATGTTCTCACCGCCAAAATGGTCAGTGAGAAAGTTTTATTCATATGAAAAGATTTTGACGTCATTTTTCTCCTTCTCATGGAACATGAATCGGAAATGTGTATTTCTCACTGAAAAAACTTTTCATTGTACTTTTCATAGAACGAGAATTGACCCCCAGTCAACAGTCTCAACAATTTGAAATTAAAATTCCTTTTTCCTTTCCTTTTTGACCTGTCGCCGTTTTCACCTGTCGCGGAACATACGTTATAGGAATAAAAGTTTAGTTTAGTACAAAGTTTTTTTTTGAGTTTAAGTTAATAATTTTTTGAACAATGAATATCGATGTGTTTTTATTAGATGACGAGGAACTTCTAGTAGAGTTTGAAGTTCGGGAGTTATTGGACAAAGCTGGCGAGGAGGTGACGGATATGCTGAAAGAAGCGCTGACCAGAAAGCTGGAGGAAGAGCATGAGGAATGGTACCTCAAGCCCGAAAAAATGCATGAAGCCGCTGCAAAAAATCCACAGCGTGAGTATGAGAAAGGTTTATCGAAACTGAAAGAATTGCAACAGGTGGTGTTTCAGAGGCTGGAAAAACCACCGCCTGAACTCAGCTGGATCACAAAGGCCAAGACGACGCTCGCACACATAGAAGGTAGGACCTGCCGGGGCAAAAGGTCTCCCAGGTGGGAGGGGGGGGGGGGTTTCCACGGGATAGGTGATGTACTCAGCACTTACAGCGAAATATTAGTAAAATTAAATAAAAGCAGGATAGAAGCTGAAGAGGCCAAGAAGCGAGTTGCTGCTCTGGAGGTAGAGACAGTTACTAGCAACACATATGAAGACCAAGTACCAGGTCCTAACCAAAAGAAACCAGCAGCTGGACTAGAAACCAGGACGAAAGTTCCCGTTACTCCGGCGCCCTTGGTGTACGACGTTGAGCCCGACAAGCGGGCAGCTACCACAAGGTAAGCCAAGCAGCAAGGATGACGAGTTAGAGCTGAGATCCTTAGCAAGCAAGCATTCAGGAGATGTTCAGGTGCGACGCGAGGTAAGAACTTGGAAAGTCCGGTTTCAGGGTTTCCGCAGTGATCTTACCATAGAGAGGTTCCTAGATCGCCTTGAGTGGCATGCTGTGAGAGCTCAGTTAAATCTGAACCAGTTGCAGAGCATTAGAACTTTGCCTGGAAAAGGAATCTCTGGATTGGTTCTGGATGACGGTTGACTGTAAGCCGGATGCTTCATGGGAAGGGCTTAAGTCAGAACGTCGTATGCTTAATAATCGTAAGCAGCGGTTTCCGAGGGAGTCGATACAGGAATTTTATCAGCCAATCCAAAAGATAGCTTTACAGTTTCGCCGCACACTGTCAGATGACCTGACATTCATTATTAGACTCAACATGCGCCCCGGGCTGCAAATTGAGTTACATGAACAATGGAACTTGAGGAGCTTAGCGTAGTTTATTCGAAAATGCAGTTCCCTGGAGGATTTGTGGCGCCGTTTTGGGAAAAATTAAGAGGCAGGGCTTAGTATTCCGGATGGTCCCATATATCGTATCAATGAACACAAAACCTAAGATTCACCACAAGTTCTGTTTGACCATCGACCACCAAAGATAAGCGAGCTAGACAATTCCTACACGAAACAAGAACTAGCCACACTGGAGTCCGCTTATGAAGAAGAAAACAAACCTATGGGTCAAGGAACATGCGATTACTACAACCAGGTTTGTGCCATATATGAGAATTTAAAAGTTAGATCTCAGACAACCAAGTTCCAAGATCCAGGAAACTCATCCCAATTTTCCACGCGTTTCTAGAAGGTCAAGTACAACCGTTAATAGCAAATCGGTACGTTGTTTTAATTGTGCGGATCCATCACACCAATTCATGGACTGCCGGATGGTAATACGAGGCGTGTTTTGCTATGGTTGAGATTGCACAATTTGCAACACCGAACCGTACTCTCCACGCATGACTTCGAAACCCGGTATACTCCTGATCACCGAGGAAACCGCCAGCAACACCAACCCGGAATTATATCCGTGCATTCAACCTCCCTCCAACCGGATAACCGGCAGTTGATTAGAACGAAGAGGTATTTTTCCATGCGCTGTAAGTTGCGGAAATGCGTATATTCGACGGTTATCCATTCAAAGCCCGACAACCGACCATATGCACATGTTCAATTTCGTGTTCTGCAGTTGGCAGGGTTGTTGGATTCCGGAACCAATATCAGTGTGTTAGGCAACGGAAGCGAACAATTCATTCTTGAAAACATGTGGCATTACTTACCATCCATCCCAAACTCAGGTACATACCCCCAGTGGCACAGCAGAAATAATATTAGGCTTCGTGACCATACCAGTTCAATTCAACGGCATGACCAAAAACTTCCAGTTACACATTGCTCCGTCACTATCGCAAGCATTTTATCTAGGGACAGATTTTTGGAAAGCTTTTGGACTGCAAACCTCAGTATCAAAGTTGGATGAGAGCAAAAATAATCCCGCTGCTCCAACCCACACCAGTGCAGATAGTATACAACAACATGTCTTATATAGGAAATTAATGTTTAGTAGGTTTCATTCCTCTAACTTCCGCCTAATTCCGGCTAAAAATTGTTGTAGGTCGTTAAACACGTCTTTGGAATTCAATTCCATTGGAAATTAAGAGATTAGGATCGGCAAAACTATTTAGGTTACAATTTTTTAGTGGCTTGATTGATGGGCAATACGTAGTTTTTTAATTTATTTTTATTAACTTTGTTATTGTTGTTAATTTTTAATGTTATTTCACCTCGTGCTGTACATTTTATTGTAATTGAGCTACTGCTCAAAATAGAATGTGTAAGCATGAGGTGAAAATTGTTTGAAAAAATTTAAGAGGTTTTTATGCCTAATGGAAGCAACTTCATTATTAAAAATTCAGTTTATAGATGGACAAATGGTAATATCTATTTCCTTGTAGAAATTATATGTATTAGGTAGATTAGACTAAATCTAACTTTATTTATGTATTTATGTTGTTGGCAACGAACTGAATTTAACTTTTTCGTTGCCGCGCCAATGGGGTTCACAAAAAAATGGGTAACCGCGCGTAAACATTAATTCCCAATAATTTTATTAGATACAAAATCGTTTATTAATATTCTTCGAATTTATTATATCGGTCAAATTTTAAATTAACATTATATATAGCTAACAACCCGCAGCTAAATTTAAATGGTATATAAAATCACCCGTCCCACCCCAGTAATCAAGTATAACGTTTTTGTGTAACAAATAAAAATAAAATTACAAGAATTAATATTATCTGGTTTATTATGATATTTGTTTTATTTTAGGATATTTTATTTTATTTACGGATAATTTTTATTTCCTAAAAATAAAAATCGAATAAATTTTTTTTTTTTTTTTGTTTTGATGGTCATAAAATATTATTAGAATTTTTTTTTTCTTGTACTTAATAACAGATAATAAGAACAGTAAATAAAACAAATTTAATTATCAGTAAAATGCTATTTTGTTCATTTTATTAAAATGATCCACCCTTAATTTAATTTAACATTTTTTTTTTATTGCGTTAAAGTTAGTAGACTAAAGGATTTTTCTTTTTGTTATTTTAGATTGGAATAATAACTAAGTACATCCAAAAGGTACAACAAGAGTAGATTTATCTGTTGTTACTTTTACCTGTACATATTTTATGTATTTTCGTTTCTCCGAAAGTAAAAAACGTGTTTTGTGAAATCCTTAAAGGCATTTGCAATATTGATTTCGATATAATATACAAAAATTATATAAAAATTGGAAATTGACTGTTGTATATTTATAACTTGATGGAAACAATTTGTAGGGGTGGTTTTGATTTTTCATATTAGTTATATTGGGATTGAATAACAATTAAATAATAAAATATTTAATGATTTTTTTTTCTGCCATGATTCCGCTTGAGAATTGCAAATAAATTAATTTCACAATAAAAATTCATTCGTTTTACATTTTATTTTGTTTATACATTACAATAAAATTAATTGTCAGTACATCCCTTGTAATACAATATTTTGATATACAATATAATTTAGCTGAAGGACGATTAAAATAAATTGATCTTATTGAATATATCAATGTATTAACATCATGGCCGTTAGGCATTCCTAATATCAATTTTCATTCTGTACATTTGAATTTTACATTTTTATTGTATACAACTAAAAGCAATTAACTTTTGGAAACAATCGAAGGGAGTCCTAAAATAAATGTGAAGAATTAAGAAATAATGTATATTGATATCAAATGTCGACACGTTAATCTAAAGCTCTATGTCGGTTGAGGATTAGTTCTAATTTTTTGTGTGGGTGTTGAACGGAATGTATTATAAAATATTCTCAGTTTTGTTGAATGAAAAGAATTGTTTCTTCAAAACGTTATAAAAATAATCCAATTTATTTTTATTTATTATTTAATTGTATAAATGTTGATTTTCCAAAATTTTGTTGTTTACAGCTCGCTCGATATTGTAAAAGTGACCGAGAAATCGTAAAAATGTTAAGTCATAAATTCATAAAACTAAAAACGGCATTGACCAAAATTTGCAATAAAAAATGGTAAATAAAAATATAATAACTTATATCTATTCAAACATAGGTGGCAAGACGATTCGTAAGTGAAAACCTTTATGGCAAGTTAAAGTTTAAGAAACAGTGACCAGCTGTCAAATGCTAATAACAATAATATGAATTGGGTAAGTTGGTCGTTATTAGTTTTTTTATAATGATTACGTTTTTAAATACAAAAATAATTAATATCTAAATTAAATTTCAACAAAATTAATAAATCAAATACAATAGGTGTAAACTACACAAAAAAATATGTAAGTATAAACGAAATTATAATAATTCAATAGTACAATAATGATTATTGTTAATAATGTAATTTTTCTATGTTTTCAGCTTCTGATGATTCCAAACATCCCGCGCCCATTGACTCAACCGAGTCAGAATGTAAAATGCAAAATTTTCATATTGACCGGGTTATTTCGCCACGTTTGGTTTGGATGCCCACAACTCGAACAAGTCCGTCTGGCCCTGGAATTACCTTGATTATGCGGCCCATCAGCCATTTAGTAGGTGGAACATCTTCTTCAATTATAACTACCAGGTCACCTAGAGTTGGATTTGAGGTAGGCGTTTTCCATTTTTGGCGTTGTTGTAGTGATAACAGATATTCCCTATGCCATCTTTGCCAGAAGTGTTGAACCATTCGCTGGATGTGTTGCCACCGTGACAATCGATTTTCTTTTATATAGAGTAAATTTGGATCCGGTAATAATGTAATGGCATAACCAATTAAAAAATGCCCCGGTGTCAGAGGATCCACATCGTTTGATGTCATCTCACACAGCGGTCGTGAGTTTAGAATGGCCTCTATTTGAACCAACAATGTTGTCATTTCCTCAAATGTCAGCCGTGACTCAGCCGTACAGTATTTCATTATTGATGGATCCTTAGACGCTTTCATTAGACTTGATTGCAGCTCCCTTTCGGCGCCGATGAAATTGGACCCATTGTCACTATATATGTGTCCACAAATTCCGCGTCGACCATGAAATCTTCGTAAAGCTGCTAGGAATGCCTCGGTTGTCATATCGCACACTAGTTCCAAATGTACAGCTTTGGTTGTCATACACACGAAATGCGCCAAATAAGCTTTGATAATTTTTGCACCCCGCAATCTAGATGCCTTGATGAGAAGTGGTCCTGCATAATCCACTCCTGTTTTTAAGAAAGGACGATAATAAGTAACGCGAGATTGCGGCAATTGTCCCATAAGCTGTTGTTGTTGTTTTGCTTTCAAACAGATGCACTTAACACATCTCCCAATCACAGCATGAACTTCATCCTTGCATCTCATAATGTGGTATTTTTGTCTCAATATTGACATCAATACCTTTGGACTAGCATGTAATTGATTGAGGTGTTCATCTCTTATAATCAAAGCTGTAATGTGATGCCTTGCTGGAACAATAATAGGATGCTTCATCTCGTAGGAAACATCTGCATTAGTCAATCTGCCTCCAACTCGCAGTAAACCCACTTTATCTATGAACGGAAAAAGATTAATTAATTTCGAACTTTTATTAATTTGTTTGTTAGTAGTGAGGGCATTGATTTCCGAAGCAAAGCTGTAACGTTGTACTCGACTCATCACAAAATTGAACGCATCTGATTTGGCTTCATTGAATTCTCTTGAAAATTCGAGGCTCTCGGCAATTCTCGACGATGTTCTCTTACGAAACAATAGCAATATTCTAACAATAACGAAGAGCACCTTTGTAAATTTTGAACATCTCTCGACGAGGCTGAGAAGCCAATCACTTCTGCTGTCAATGTTGATCAATACCACCGAATTAAGCTTTTGTTCCTTTAGCACTTCTTCTGAAGTTTCTAAACTGGCCGTAACTTGATTTGGCCATTCTACCTCTGGTTCCTTTAACCAATGTGGACCATTCCACCATAAGTTGTGACCAACCAATTCTTCCGGAAACACTCCTCTCGAAGCATAATCAGCTGGATTAGTGGTCGATGGTACATGGCTCCATTGACTACGGTTTGTGTGTCGTAAGACATATGACACTCTGTTGGCCACAAATGTCTGCCATTTCCTCGGACATGACGATATCCAATTGAGGACAATGGTTGAATCGGTCCACAATCGATACTTTATTTTTTGACTGTTAAATATATTCAAGACTGATAACATCAACTTTGTCAGCAACACTGCAGCGCACTGCTCAAGACGTGGTATACTAATAGATTTGATAGGCGCCACCTTTGTCTTAGCAGTAACGATGTTTATTCTGTAGCCGCCTTCAGTCTTCACTCTGCTGTATATAACTGCCGCGTATGCCAATTCAAAAGCTTCCGCAAACCCGTGTAGCTCCAATTCTTGACCTTCCGTGTATAGCCATCTCGGTATTCGAATATCTTCCAATCTGTGTAAATCCCTTCTTATTAATGCGTAATTCTCTCCAATTAGGGGTGGTAATGGTTCATCCCAATCAACACCTAGCAGCCACAATTTCTGAAAAAGGATTTTAATAGTAATTATTGCTGGCGACAACCATCCAATCGGATCAAATATCTTTGACGCCTCGGATAACATGTGACGTTTCGTCAGTATGTGATTTTCCAACTTCACTTTGAATTGGAATACATCGTCTTTGGGCACATATCTCACACCAAGAATTGATATGGCTTGAGAAGAACCAAAACCTTCAAAATCTTTATTCGACGCATCTCTATCGACTTCTAGAATACCATGTATAAGCTCTTCATTGTTGGATGACCATTTGCGAAGATTAAACCCTCCCTTTCTCAACATACAGATTAAATGTTGAACAATCTGTCGAGCATCCTCTAAATTGCTTGTTCCGGACATTAGATCGCCAACATAAAAATAATTTTTTAGTGCCTCTGCTGCTTCTGGATATTCATTCTGGTAATCTGATGCGAGTTGGTTTAACGTCTGAGTCGCCCAAAATGGCGCGGACGCTGTGCCATAGGTAACAGTCAACAGGTTGTAGGTTTTTAGCTGGTCTTGTGGTGTTTCTCTCCATACTATTTTTTGGTAATCACTATCTTTTGGATTGATCTAAATTTGCCGAAACATTTTCTCAATGTCGGCAGAGAAGATGATTCTGTGAATACGAAATCGTAGAAGTATTTCTACCAAACTGGACTGAACGATCGGTCCCACTAATAGTTGATTATTTAGTGAGCTTCCATTTGTTGTCTTGGCCGATCCGTCAAAAACTACTCGCAGTTTCGTAGTGGTGCTGCTCTCTTTCATCACTCCATGATGTGGCAAATAATATTGGCCAGAACCAACATCTTCTGAGATTTGCATGTGCCCCAGTTTAATATATTCGTCCAAGAATCCAGCATATTGTCCTTTGAATGTATCATCACGTGCAAAACGTTTCTCTAAACTGTACAAGGGTTTTACAGCCATAAATTTGGAATTGCCAAGGTTTGGTATACCGTTTTTGAATGGTAGGCTAACTATATATTTTCCATCTGCCGCCCTTCGAACCGTATCTCGATAGTGTTGTAAACAATAATTCTCCTCTTCGTTGTAGAGCATTGACTCTGAAATCTCCTCTATCTCCCAGAACTTTCGTAGTGTTAAATCGACATCAAGATGAAGATTAACTGGAACCACATCACCTTTGCCACCTTCATTGTCAATTGGCGTTCCTGCTATCTCGCATCCTAAGTTGGTATTATGAGCAACCAGTTTCAATTTGGGAATGTGTTTTTTGCCATCACATATTATATCGAAAAATAGATCACTTCCAAGTAAGATATCTATTTTGCCTTTCACATTGAAATCTGGGTCTGCTAGCTTAATGTTTTCGAGAAACTTTAGCCCTCTAACTGCTTTGACAGATGGTTGATATGCTGAAATAGATGGAACTATTAGTACCTTTGCTGATATTTCATAGGTCTCATCCTGAAATCTGGGTCTGATGCGTAAATTGGCTACCCCTTTTGATACTCCAGAGGTAACATCATTGAGTCCCTTTATTATTATTCTTCCATTTCCTTTTTTTAATCCTAGACGCTGGAAACATTCTTCTGTGACAAACGATGTTTGAGATCCAGAGTCGAGCAAAGCTCGACAATGTTGCCAGTCACCACTATAACGTTCGACTTGGATTTGGGCAGTTGGAAGAATTGCGTTTGCAACTGAATTGGAGTGACCACATGTTGTTGCTTTCAGGCTGCTGGCAGAAACTTCTAAGTGTAGAATTTCGTGATGTTTCCTTTGGCATAAATTGCATTTATGTTTTGATCTGCACTGGTACACTAAATGGGTATCACTCAAACAATCGTAGCATCTATTGTGTTTTTTGATGAATTTTCTACGCTGCTGAATATCTGTTGCACGGAACTCGGCACAATCAACGATTTTGTGGTCTTTACCACAGAATGCACAAGTTACTGCCGGTGCAGTGTGCATTGATTTGGAACTCTGGGGAAATTGCTTTGGAGGTAAGCGCTTTGTTGTTTCAGGTTTAACGCCTTGTAAAGCATCCATTCGCTTATTTAGAACCGCCAACAATTTATCGAACGTTGGATATTCCAATTCGCATGACTCTAACTTCCACATCTGCCTTGTTTCAGCATCCATTTTTTGAGTGGCAACGTAAATAAGCC
The DNA here is from genome assembly GCA_958295665.1 of Tipula vernalis. Lineage (NCBI taxonomy): Eukaryota > Metazoa > Arthropoda > Insecta > Diptera > Tipulidae > Tipula > Tipula vernalis. The sequence goes on from OY282558.1 coordinate 159,926,107, forward strand.
AAGGATCACGACCTTCCGCTTGAGGACCAAGTGTCTTTAGTCCACGTACCGTTTGTGACGTTGCTTGCGCTATGGTTGGCTGTTCAAAATAAGTTTGGATGAATGAATCCACTATATACCGCTTTTTGTCATATCTCTTACATAATTTTTGATACGCTTCGATATAATTGGCGTCGTTTATTGGGAAATGTCGAACAAGTGCTAGTGCATCGCCCTTCAAAAGACCTTTAAGGTATTGGAATTTTTGGGCGGGAGAAAGTGTTGCATTCTCGTGAACGGTTGAAACAAAAAGATCAAAGAACGATTGCCATTCCTTGTAGTTCCCATCAAATGGGGGAATGGTAGTACGAGGTAATCGAAATTCACTTGATATTTTCGTCGTGTTTAGCGTTTGATCTAAATTTACTGGTTATGGACTCAATGCAGTCCTTTTCCTTATTGCACCTTGCAGTTTTGGCACAATCAAATAGTATTGTATGTCCACGGCTTCTATATCAGTTTGAATCACATCAGATAGATCAATCATTTGATATTCCACTTCTACGAAATCTTTATATAGTTGATTTATTTTTTCTAAACGCACAGTTAAATCATCTAAACATGTGTCGTCCTTAATAGTTTTTATAAAATTCTCGATTCTTGTAATTTGACCTTTAACATAAGTTCTTTTCCCTTTTAGCAGATCCATTTTCGAACAACCGATGCACAATTTTACGATGAATCACTACCAAAATGAACATCTCGCCAACACGTGGAAACAAAACAAAAAAAAAACGCTTAAAGTGGCAAAGTATTGAGTAAAATATAATCGAAAAGTCTAATCAATGATTTTAACACTATACACTTGAATCAGGAATTTTTAATTCACTTTTCACTTCACATTACGTTGCTATAAAATTTTGGTTAATCACGAAACAGTTCGGCAACTACAACAAGCGGAAACGAGAAAAACGTCCAAAGTACCCTACAAAGTACGAGTATAATATAATTAAAGTCTAATCAACAATTATAAAACACTTTATTGTCTAATTAGAAATCTTTCTAAACCAAGATTCACGCAAAAATATCTCGGATAATACACTCGAATAAGCACTTCTATTATTCACAACGTAATTGTCATAAACAATTGTATATTATGTAATATATTTTAAATGTTGTTTAAAAATATAGTTTGTAATAAATGTATATAAAATAAATTTATTTAATTAAAACTCAATGCGTTTTCTGCTCTCTATAGATGTTTCTCGATTGATGTGGCTTCCTTGATTGGTTTTCCAAATACTGATTCTTAATACAATCCGGCTCGAAGGACCAGAAAATGGAATGTATTATAAAATATTCTCAGTTTTGTTGAATGAAAAGAATTGTTTCTTCAAAACGTTATAAAAATAATCCAATTTATTTTTATTTATTATTTAATTGTATAAATGTTGATTTTCCAAAATTTTGTTGTTTACAGCTCGCTCGATATTGTAAAAGTGACCGAGAAATTGTAAAATTGTTAAGTCATAAATTCATAAAACTAAAAACGGCATTGACCAAAATTTGCAATAAAAAATGGTAAATAAAAATATAATAACTTATATCTATTCAAACATAGGTGGCAAGACGATTCGTAAGTGAAAACCTTTATGGCAAGTTAAAGTTTAAGAAACAGTGACCAGCTGTCAAATGCTAATAACAATAATATGAATTGGGTAAGTTGGTCGTTATTAGTTTTTTTATAATGATTACGTTTTTAAATACAAAAATAATTAATATCTAAATTAAATTTCAACAAAATTAATAAATCAAATACAATAGGTGTAAACTACACAAAAAAATATGTAAGTATAAACGAAATTATAATAATTCAATAGTACAATAATGATTATTGTTAATAATGTAATTTTTCTATGTTTTCAGCTTTTAATGATTCCAAACAGGTGTCTTAATAATAACTATATCTTCGATAAATAACCGGAATTAATTAGTATGAACAAATAACATTTTTCTATATTATTATATATGATCCTTAAGTTGTACTAAATTTTCAATAATATCTAATATTGTTATGGAAAATTATTTCCCAATGTCCTAGAGCCTCATACTATAGCTCTAAAAATCACAAAACAAATCTAGGCGGCCCCATTCTCCTTTTATTTTTTTTGAATTATGACCTCCTTCAAGGTCAAAGGTCATAAAACCACTTTTTAATGCTTTTCTTATATTTCCAATTTACATTTTCATATTTTATACCTCAGTAGCCTAAGTGATATAGGTGTTGACGATTTGACAATAACATACTAACAACAAATTTCGTTTTCTTACTTAAAACGTTTCGGGTTCTCGGTGCTCATCAAAGTTCGTATTTTTTCATAACGGCATTTTATTGGTTTAATACGACTTGAAAAACATAAAATTTTGTATTGTATAACAATGTGTTACGTATGCTTTATTCAACTTTAATTATTTCACTACATATCGCAATTTATAAAATAGTGTTTCATACCCCTGACTTATGAAATGATTTATGTTTAGTAATGGGTACCCGTTCTGGTTTATCATTGTTTTTTTTCTCTTATATGGCATTAACGGACTTTTCCAAACATTTGTGACCGAGTGGGAATAAAATAAAGTTTTTTATTTTTTTATTGAATCATTCGTAATTTGGTGGCCAGTGCTAATAAGTTGAGAGCAGAAAGAAAAAAACAACAAAATAAACCTGAAGCTGTACACATTGGAATAATAAATTGTTTAAGCTTAAAAAATCGTCCGGTAAATATAGTGCATATTAAAAAAAATCTAAGTAGTTGGCTGTATCAGAGCCTACTCTATAAATAAGAGCCTCTACATTGACTGTATTTTTAACTAAGCTTAAAATAAAGTACATACAATTTTTTCTTTACTATGAAACTATATGGGAAAACGATTGTTTTCATTTACAATGTTAGTCTATAAGAGTTATGAGCTTTTACATTATTTTTATACGAAAATGTTCATAAAACATGTAATTTTATTTGATCGAAAAATCGAATCATGAAAGAGTTTATTTCTTAGTGAAAATCCTCTTGGAATATAAACTATTGCTAAACTTTTATGGAATGTTGTTGTTGTAAAATACGTCATAACATAAAATTTATAAACTATTATAACCATCTCTTTTTAGTCTCCTTCTAAAAGCATTTCCACATGACAAAATTCTGTCCGAATACAGATTCATATCATGTGGCAATGCTTTATTAACGACATTTTGTTTAAACCATAGATGTCGCATACAATGAAAAACTTATAAAAAGAATCAAATAGGTGATCGAACCGGTCGGATTCTAAAATCGGTCTGATTTTTGATTTGGTTAAACATATTTTGGTGGCTTCCCTCTATAGTAATAATTAAATTGTAATAATAATTAATTTAATATTGTTACGTTTTTTTCCCTTGTCAATCAAGGTTCGTATCACTGGATTGTGAATAAAACCAATTCAATTTAATTTATCACCAACGAATTTATTTATTTCACACAAGAATTATTACAACACAGTTTATTAATACAAATTCACAAAATCACTTTATATAAATTATTCTCAAATTTTACTGTTCACTTATAATTTTTATTTCCACAAAAACACTTTTTAATTCACTTTTTAATTCCTTTTTAATCTTTACTCTTTCGCTTACCAAAAATTACTTATTCTTACAACTTTACACTATCGCGTTCCAAATACTAATAATCCAATTCGATCTTGTTCGCCTTTTTATATACACAAACCAAGCTTCTCGAAAGTTCACGACTTTTCCAGTTGGAATAGCGTACAAACATTACGTAACAATTTTTATCATGGAAAATTCCATTTAGTACAGTAAAACATTGATCTATTAGTTTTACTTATTCTATTACACACTAGGTGTCACCGTCACAATATAATTTTTTTATAAATTTACTAAAATTAAACCATTGCTATGAAAGAAATTATGGTAATTTTACGTAAAAAGTTTTCTTTTAAATCGTTTACTCTGCCCGAATCCCTGTTGTTTTTAATTGTGTGTTTAGTGACATCTAGGAATGGGAATAATAAGTAAGAGCTATTTTATTTTATACACCGCTCTCCAATGTTATGACAATTAAAATATTCTAAACAAAAACTTATTTTGAATGGGTCATTAATTTTTGGGAATAAAAATCGATGCCAAATATTAATCATGTTGTATTTATTTTCAGCTGTGACTTAATTTAAATAATATTTCTAATACTTGAGAAATAAATAAGGCATTTATATTACAATTAATGTTGGTTATGTCGTTTATTTGTGTTGCATAACAATCTGGGTTGATTTGATTTTTTGATTTCTTCTCGCTCAATGCATATTAGTACAATTTTTTCTCTTTGACTCTCTTTGATTTACTTTAATTTTGGCTGTTCAACGTATTGTCTTTTTTTTACCATTGATTTTAGTTGTGAATAAGTGATGACGTCATTAAATAGAATATTCTCTTTTTTATACATATTGTTGTTGTTGTAGAACGTTTTTTTAAATTAATTCCCGTAATTTAATTCCCTTATTTCTTTTGATTATATCTGGAATATGGGGAAGCTTGAGAATCTGTGCTTTAAATGAGTTAGTCATTGAGTTGTTTATTAGTGATTTCAGAAAAAATTATTTATCTAGGTTTAATTTTTAATTCATATTTTTTCGTCAATCGAAATCGCGTTTTTTCATACAAACTCTATGAAAATAAATTATTTTTTAGTGTTTCTATGTCCTTTATTTTAAGTTCATTTTTTACATGTCGGCTCTATTCATATCAAGATGGTTCTGGCTGTATGCTAATTAATCCTCAAATTTTCCACTATAGGAAGCTTGAAGAAGCATTATTATTAGCCGATTGTTACCATTCCGTAAAAATCCGTAATTGTAAAGTTTAAAGGGAAAGGTAAGATCATATCGGTTTGTTTGTTTTTTTAATTTGGTAGAGTGTTATATGACGTAACGCTAAATATAATGTTTCTTTTGTGTTCTAGATTCAGCAAAAACTAATCGGGAAAATAGTTTTTTTGTAATAAAACAAAAAAAAAATTAATAAGAAAAAAAAACAGGATTTTCTGCGACACCGTTTGAGTGGCCTAACGGTGATCCGCAAACGGCATTGGTCACAAGATTACTTATTCATCTTTACTTTCTTTCTATTTTGTGTGTACAATATTACGAAAACATATTATCAATACACCTGTCAACTAAATGTGGATATTTTCTAAAAATCAGCTGGTCCGAGAAATTTTATAATTGGTATATTTGATTGTGTTCGACTAGAACTTGGATTAGCAGTACTATTCAACTTTACCTCAATATAGTGTTCAATATAGTGTTTTAATTCAACATCTTACAAAGTGTAAACTAGTCTTATAGTGAAAATATTAAGTATCAGTTAAAATTTCTAAAACTTAATTTATCTATGATATTTTTTTTTTGTTTGCATAGTGTAACTTAGGTCTAATAATAAAAAATAGATTTATATAGAAATAGTGGTTACTGTGTTAGTACAAATAGCCCAAATTAAGGATTAAAGAAAATTTGATATCGTGTCGCGAATTAAGTGCACATTTTATTAACTTATTATTCCACAGTTTGCAACGGAAGAGCTCTGCCGCATCAAACGGGTAAGTGAACCAAACAAATTTTCAAATAATCGTTAAAAATTTAATATTGAAACGAAATTTCGTAATAAATGATCCGGACTGGGGTCGGGAGATAAATGATTTAGGCGAAATTAACTTTTTTTTTATATATCCAAATTTTCTTAATCTTTAGTTTTCTTATATTTTTATTTTATTTTATATACATCTACAAGCAAAAGTTATCTAATAAAATATGTTTAAATGTGTTATTAGCAACATAAAATGAGTTCAGGTAGTTATTTCATTTCAAATGATGTGGTAAATTTTCCGTTATGGTGAGGTGCCAAACTTCGTGGAGGCATGACTTGGAGTTTTTCAGTATAGATCTAGAGTTGTGATTTCATTATGTAACCTGTGATTTAAATTGTTTTTTTTTGAGCACATCAATTTATTTTTTTTGGACGGATTGTTAAATTATGGCGGCTAAAATTGAACCCCATATTTCCCTGATCGCTATCCCGCTACCAGGATGTGCAGCACGCTATAGATCCGTTACAAATGATTATGTAATAAATTTTGTAAAACTAGTAATCAACATTTAGGTTGATACAGCAAATTATTTCATTCAATATTTAATCATTTCCAAAAAAAATTCGGGTTCGATTCTCACCAAGGACGTTTTGCATTATTTATTTATTTTTTATTTTTATTTTACAACGGTATTTCAATACATCATAAGGAATTGAAAAATCGAAATACCTCAAGAATACCTTACAAACTCCTTAATAAAGGATACTGTTGGTTTTGTATATAGAGCGATGGGGCACAAAATAACGAACAAAATAAATTTAGTTTATGGCCACACAATGCACAATTTTAGTATGAGGCCACACATTTATTTATTATAATCACAAAATGTGGATAAAGTCCACCACCACTAAGCGCGATATTACTTTTTAATTATTAATTCAATTTAATTTATATTTAATTTATAATTAGTTTATAAATATATTTATAATTATTTTTAAGAAAAATATTCTTTGAAAAGGGCGAGTATGTCGCGTCAGAAGTTGTAACGAGAGTATTTGTGTGTAAAGTTGTTCGAGACGATGAACCAAAAAATATAAGATGAATTTGGACGTAAAAACAACGCACTGAAATAAAAGTAAAATTCAGCTAAAAGAAATAATTTGTGATTAGTTTTGAATAACCACAAAAGATGGTGGTGAAGTTGTTTGATTGTTGTACTGAAGTGTCCAAGATATTCAGTACAAAGTAGTGATGTGTGGAATGTATTTAAGTATGGATTTCCACCACAGAGTAACAGATTTGGGTCCAAATCTACTCTATAGCTGTCACTACTAAGCTGAGTGAGGCTGTTCAAATACAATTATATTTTATAGTCGAAATGAGTTGCATTTTGAATAATTGTAGGGATAAACGAATTGTAATAAATTTATTAAATGAGTGAATCACTACAATACTTTTGGTGAAAAGATAACAAAAGATCATATCCCACAATTAGCAAAAACTGCCATTTTGTGTCCCAAAAATGAGGATGTGGATAAATTAAATGAGGATGTTCTTGATATCTTAGAAGGAGAAAGCAAGACCTACATTAGCATTGACCACCTTGTGTCTGATGATCCTTAGAAAATTGATAAAATCCCTATTGAGTTTCTTCATAGTCTTACCCCTTCCGGTATTCCCCCTCATAAGCTAAATCTTAAAGAGGATGCAATAATAATGTTATTGCGAAACCTTACCCCAAAAAGGAGACTTTGCAATGGTACCAGGTTGGCAGTCGAGAAACTCCAACCAAACCTAATTATAGCAAAGGTACTTACCGGTTCTGCGGAAGGGAACTTAGTGTTCATTCCCAGAATAGACCTCACTCCATCTGATGGGGATCTCCCCTTTAAAATGAAGAGACGCCAATTCCCTGTGAAATTGGCTTTTGCAATAACCATCAATAAGTCTCTAGGTCAAACACTGGATAAAGTGGGTATTTATTTACCTGAACCAGTATTTATTCATGGGCAGCTTTATGTAGCCTTCTCAAGAGTGAGAAGAGGATCTGACGTAAAAATACAAATATTTGACAGTCATGGCCAAAGTAGAATTGTTCCAGACAAAACAAAAATGTACACTACGAATGTTGTGTAAAAAGAAGTTTTCAGTAACGATCAGTAGTTACTGACCGAGCCAGCGGTGGCTCTTGACAAATGTACCACCCGTGCTTTCTCAAAGAGAGAAAGCCTGTGGGGCAGCAATCATTGCCCTGGGTAAATTTCAACGTAAATTCCTTTTTGTATAATAATTCAATTACCACATTATAAATTTAACTGTCCATTGTAAATTATTTTGTTTTGTGTTTATGGTGTATACAACTATGTGTGCGAATATGTAAAAATGTAAAATTCCATCAAAAACAGAAATATTGAGATTTATATAATGAAGTTAGTACGTATAAAAGGCAAATAAACTACATACATATAACCGCTTAGCTTACAAATCGGCTTTTGTTATATATTTTAATTTGGTTTCAATAAATTTGTTTACGGTTCAACTAAACGTAAGCGCATGCTACGCACGTAAGATATCAGTCGATAAGCGCTTATCTACTACCTCACAGGTCAGTAATATCGGATGATTAACATGCTAGCACTCAGTAAACATCCTAAAAAGATTTTTACTGAGTGCTAGCAACACTCATCCGTTTTTACTGATCTGTGTTAATCATCCGATATTACTGACCTGTGAGGTAGTAGATAAGCGCTTATCAAGTGATATCTCACGTGCGTTGCACGCGTTTACGTGAATTATGAGTGAATGGAAAATTATGCTTCCAACCAAAATAAATTGTTATTTGTTTCTGTTTACCTCAACAGATTGAGAATTTTTTGTTTAGAAACTATACACCAAAAATGAATTTTGTTATATTATCAAATACCTTTATTAATTTTATTAATAAAAATTTTTAAATTTAACAATTTTGTAGATTGAAAGCAAAACATACTCTTCCACCAAAAAAAATTTTTTTGACTTATAGATGTCGTTCGATTCGTTATGAACAGGGGCACCTATGGAAATGACACATACCTTGCAAAACTCTTCTTATCCCGTTTTAAAAATGTAAACAAAACTGGTACTACAATCAAAAACTTACCTTATCCATATGATTGTTTACTGCAAACTGTTACCTTATCCAAATAAAAAATATTTACAGCATAATACACCTTATCTCATATACATATTTATTTTAATAAAGGAAAATGTACCTTATCCCTTTTTATTTCGTTAGAACAAAATCAGGTGATCGGCAAAGTATTAATCGAATTGACAGGTGATCAGCAGTATTAATCGACATTTTAATGAGTGTATTCAAGATTATTTTATAAAAAAATACGTTAGAAATGGATAATTTCGCTAAAAATTTAGTTAACGGTGAAAAAGCCAGAAAATTGGTGTTAAATAAAAAAATTGGAAACGGGAATAACAAAAAATAAAACGGTAACCGAATTTAATTATAATTGTTTTACTATTGATTTAAAATCTCATAAATTTTAGGTATTCTCGCAAAAGTTTACCTAAACTGCCAAAATGTACACATAAAGGTACCATTTTCAGTTGCAAAACAATTAGAGGGGTTGATGCGTTGAGTTTTTCGGACTCATTTTACAAATACAAAGATAAAATTTCGCAAGATTCTTTTATGTTGTTGCATACTAAAATAAATATACCAAAGCGTCGTCGAGTTATAGGTGGCCCTCCTAAAAAGTTCAGCGTTGAATATTTGATGAGAAAAAACAACTCTAAGCTTGTCAGAATATGCCAAAATACTTTTGCGAACATTTTAGGTATAACAAAAATAAGAATAAAAGGGGTAACAAGAAGACATTTTGACCTCAAAACAGCACCAACAGAAAGACATGGGGGCGACCTTATATCAACCAAATTTAATGCTAAAAGGGAAACTATAATCGATTTCAGGTAATTATTATATATTATTTCATATTACTAACTCGTTGTTAATTTTGGTTTGTTCTAGGTTTTAGAGAAACACTACTGTCGATCTGTTAACGCAGAACGACAATACTTGTATAGTGAACTCTACATTAATAGGCTTTATAAGTTGTTCACCGTTGACTTTCCAGCGATGGAAGTAAAGCGAAGCTACTTCCGCCACATATTTAATAGGAGCTTTAGTATATGTAGGTTTTAAAGCACCATCTGGCGATGTCTGCAGCACTTGTCTAACTCTTAAGGAACAGCTAAAATGCGAAACAGATCGACAGACACGGTCAGTTTTATTTAAGACGTCGCGAGTGCATAAGTTAAGGGCAAAAGCCTTCTACACTTTGGCTAGGGAGGAAGACGAACATATGGAAACATTTTCTTTCGACTGCCAGAAAAATATGTTGCTACCGAAAGTTGCAGATCAGGCAGCGTATTACAGCAGAACATCATATTTGTTTAATTTAGGAATCGTACAAGGGTCGTCACGGTCAAAGTTACAGAAAGATAATGTATTTCTGTACATTTGGACTGAAAACCATCGGCCAAAAGGGTCAAATGAAGTATCATCAGTAGTCCACCATCGATTGCAAAGCACAAATTTTAACTCTAAAATTAAACAAATTAGATTTATATATGATGGCTGCGGCGCACAGAATAAAAATAGCGCCATGATGACTATGTGCTCATATTGGCTGACCAGGGAAGCTCCGAATCACGTTAAAGAGATCGAAATTTTGTTTCCTGTACCAGGACATTCGTTTATACCGCCGGACAGAGTTTTTGCTCAATTAGAGAAAAAAGTAAAACGCAGAGAAACAATCGTTAAACCGGAGGAATATTGCGAATTATATGAAGATACTGGTACTATTGTCCATCTTGGGACTCCAGATTGATTAGTCAGATTTGGAAGAAGGCTGCGGCTGATGCAATTAAACCACCTGGGCAGTGGCATTTTAAGTTCAATGCTTCAAAACGGTCTGTGATTAGACGTTCACCAAACCGATCAATAACCATTCGTGGAGAGGTGGCTTACAAATCCGATCTGGGGATAGTAAAATCTGTTCTTAAGAAAAGACAAAAGAATCAAAACATTGCAGTAAGTGTATTGCCTCATAACGTATCAATAAAAGCTGAAAAGCTTAAAGACGTAACCGCTTTATTTGAAAAACACTATGGGGAAAATTGGCTGTTAAATGAGGAACACGACTTCTATAGAAATATTCTACAGCCAACTGAACTAGCGAAACAGATGATAGAAGAGGTAGAAGAAGAAAATTGCGAACCAGTAGAAGAGGAGCTGCAACTCAGGATTTGAAAAATAATAATTTTTTTATTAAAATCAGCAATGGAGAAGCTATATTTTTTGTTAATTTTATTTTAGTAAAGTTCCTAATGTGCAATAAGTTAACCATTTTAGAATGTAATGAAGTATTATATCTATTATTATTTTAAAAAGTAAGTTTGATTACAGAAATCAAAAATAATTTGTTCATTTTTAATTACACTAAAATATACCTTATCCAGATCGATTCATAGCAAAATCTACCTTATCCATTTATGCATCGCAAAACTATCCTTATCCATTTTTGAATTAATTATATCTTGTAATTAATTATTTTTAAATATATTTCAAATACTTTGTTAATGCTATTTTATCGTAATCAATTAATAAATAGTGTCGGAGATATCATTTTCTGTTTCCTTAATACACAAGAAGTTTTTTAAATTTTCTCAGAATGGCATTTGATGGACAAGATCACGTTTTGCTTTTAGACTACACATTCCTTCTAAGCTATTTAGAATTCAGTAAATTTCCATTGCCAACCTGTATGGAAATGTTGCAAGAGAGAATCCTTATAAATCTGACCATCCTTCAACAATTTTTAATAAACTATTGAATTCTTAGGCTGCTGGCTTATTTTTAAATATTACACATTGTGTGGGGCGGCACAAAGTGGGCAAAAAACTCCTTTTTGTGGATACAAATCTTCCTCCACTTTTTCTTTTTTTTAAGGATCTGAATATTTGTTTTATAAATCTCTTTGAAAAAGGGTACGCTACAACCAAAGCAACCTTTGATTATACAAAGCCATAGTCTAAAAATCGAGGCTTTTATACGGGAATTAGAAACGAGGAAAAAACGAAACTTTTCATAGTAAAACACACAAAACATATGGGAAATCACTTTTTTTCCCAAGACAAATTTATAAATGAAAACGTTAGAAATTCTTAATTATGATTTCTGAAATATGTCTGTTAAAAGCAAAGCATACTCTTCCACCAAAAAATTATTTTTTGAGATATAGATGGCGTTGGAACTGTAATGTTAAAACCTATCATATGCAATCTAATATAGGTTACAAAATCAGTCTTATCCCTTTCAAAAATTAAATAGAAAACTGCTACTAGAATCAAAACCTTACCTTATCTAACACTGAATTTACAGCAAAACGTTACCTTATCCACAAAAAAAACTATCCGCACAACAAGCATAATATATCTTATCCCTTATACGCTTTTTTCTAAATGTATTTTGTACAGCAAAATAAACCTTATCCATCAAAATTAACCCGTTACTAAAAATTTGTTTACTGCACGTGTGAGACATTATGCAGTTATAGTTAGTATTATTATGGTTGTGAAAAGTCGCAGTTTTAGTAACTATTTTTTATTTTTTTTTTTTTAATAAACCGTTGAAAAATGAGTGATAATAATTTTGCACGAAACGTTGTAAATGGTGAAAAGGCACGAAAAGCTACGGTCAACAAATCGAACTGGAAAACAGAACAGCAAAAGTCAAAAAGGTACAAACAATTTAATTAAAAATATGGTTCATCCCCTAAATAATTAAATTTATTTTAGGTATATTCGTAAAGCGTTACCTAAAATGCCAAAATGCTCTCATAAGGCGGCCATTTTTCACTGTAAAATGATTAAAGGATTCGATGCGCTAAGCTTTTCCAATTCATTTTATGCATGTAAAGATAAAATTTCACAGGATGCTTTTATTTTTATGTACACGAAAATAAGTTTACCGAAACGAAACCGAGGTAAAGGTGGGCCCCCCAAAAAATTCAGTGTGCAATATTTAATGCGAAAACAAAACTCAAAACTCGTTAGAATATGTCAAACCAGCTTTGCGAATATTTTGGGAATAACTAAAGTACGAATTAAAGGAATAACGAAAAGACATTTTGTGCAGAAATCAGCACCTGCTGAAAATAGAGGAGGCGATCGCATATCTAAGAAATTTGTTGAAAAACGCGAGGCTATAATTAATTTTATCAAACGATTTCAGGTATTTAAATTTTCTATAGATTGATTAGCTTATAGATATGCTTATTTTAAATTTATTTTAAAGGTTTTAGAAAATCATTATTGCCCATCTCGGGTACAAAGGCAATACATGTCTGGGGAGCTTTCGATTAATGGACTCTACAGAATGTTTTCAACTGATTATTCAGCACCGGGAGTCAAAAGGACACGCAGAAAAGAAATTTGTTGATGACGACATTACGAGTGCATAAATTGCGCTCAAAAGCATTTTACACATTGGCAAAAGAGGAAAAGGAAACCATGGAAACATTTTCCTTTGACTGTCAAAAAAACATGCTGTTGCCGAAAGTGGCTGATCAGGCAGCCTACTACAGCAGACAACTATACCTTTACAACCTTGGTATTGTTCAAGGGACTTCAAAAGCACACTTTAGAAACGATAATGTGTTCCTCTATCTTTGGACAGAGAACGAGCGGCCCAAGGGTTCTAACGAGATCGCATCAGCAGTCTACCATAGACTTCAAAATACTACGTTTAATAGTCAAATTACGACAGTTAGATTTATTTGTGATGGCTGTGGGGCGCAAAACAAAAATACCACAATGATGGCAATGACTTCTTATTGGTTAAGCTTGGAAGCTCCTAGTCACATCAACGAAATAGAAATTATATTTCCTGTCCCTGGGCACTCCTTTATTCCCCCGGATAGAGTTTTTGCCCAATTGAAAAAGAAAGTTAAACGAATCCAGACAATAATTCAACCAGAGGAGTATTTCGAACTATACAAGGAAAATGGACAAATTATTAGACTAGGAACTCCTGATTGTAGAGTAAGAGATTGGAAAAACGCGGCAGCTATTATATTTAAGCCACCTGGGCAGTGGCATTTTAAATTTAATGCATCGAAAAGATTTATACTAAATCGACTTCCAAACAAAACAATCGTGATTCGCGGCGAGGCAACTTATCTCTCAGATCTAGGTGTGGCAAAATCGGTTATAAAGAAGGGGAAATCATTACAAAATATGGTAGTATCTATATTACCTCAAAATGTGCCAGTAAAACCAGAAAAACTCAAAGACATCGAAGAATTGCTCAAAAAACACTTTGGTGAAAATTGGCAGTCAAACGAAGACCTTGCCTTTTATAAAAATATTTTGGAAGGAACACATTTATGGCTCCTAGATGAAGAAACATGTGAGGCACCTAAGGAAGAAGTAGAATTAAGAATATAATAAATAATACGTTGTAAGGAAGTGTAATGGTGTCTTAAACACTATTTTCAGTTGGTTTTAAGTTAAATGTGAAATAAATTCTAATATTCTATGTTAAGTTGAATTAAGTTTTAATCTGAGTAACAAAATGTGATAATACTATACTCGTAGTAATAAATTATTACAGAACTGAAATTTTTATTACTGATGAATAATTTTTTATAATTTAGAAAAATAAAATTTATTTTCAAAAGCTTAAAAATTTTCATTTTTTTAATATACAATAAAATCAAATCAAATTAGACCTTATCCCGGTCAGTTTATTGCAAATCACACCTTATCCATAGGTGAGTAGCAAAATCATTCTTATCTATTTTATTTTTCTGCAGATTTAATTATTTTAAAATATCTAATACATAATTTTTAAATTGTAATTTACCGTCATCCGTTAATAAAATATATAAAAGTCGTGTATCTATAAATATTTTAGAAACAGGAAGTCTTTCTCATTTATCTCATTATTATATAAAATGGACAAGAGTACGTTTTGCTTTTACCCAACACAAATACTTTCATAAATGTTTGAATTTCAATATATTATATGAATGTCGTTTAAGTAAATCGTTTTCATTTTCTTGTAATAATTGATTTCTGGTCAAATTGAAATAAAAACTTATTAAAACGCGTTTGGTAATCGAGTGAATAGACTTTACATAGATGGCAGTGATGGCCGTTAAAATTTCGTAAAATTGTACCGAAAGTTACCACCTGGAGAAATTTCAAGTTCAAAAATTGTAGGAAAAGCAAAACAAATTCACAAAATATAGGAACGTGTGATAATTTTGTGATTAAATAGTTTGTTTTCGTATTGTAACGGTGACACCTAGTGTGTAATAGAATAAGTTAAAATTAATAGCTCAATGTTAAACTGTACTAAAATGGAATTTTCCATGATAAAATTGTTCTAAATGTGTCTACGCTATTCTAACTGGAAAAGTCATGATCTTTCTAGAAGTTTGGTTTGTGTATATAAAAAGTCGAACGAATTCGAATTGGATTAGTAGTATTTGGTAAGCGATATTGTGGAGATTAAAAAGAAATTAAAAAGTGATTTAAAAAGTGTTTTAGTGGAAATAAAAATTATAAGTGTATAGTAAAATTTGAGAATAATTTATGTAAAGTGATTTTGTGAATTTTTATTAATAAACTGTGTTGTAATAATTCTTGTATTAACTAAATAAATTCTTTGGTGATAAATTAAATTGATTTTGTATTATTCACATTCCAGTGATACGAACCTTAATTGACAAGATAAAGAAGATAAAGAAAATGATTCTCAACGAATTAAAAGTTCCAGAGTTAAAGAGGGAACTTGAGAAAGGGGGTTTGGCTAATGATGGTAGTTAGGCAGCTTCACAAGCGCGACTACGTGAGGCCATGGAGATCGAAGGGCGGGATGCAGAGCATTATGATTTTGGAGAGAAAGTAACTGGTGCTTCAACCGTAGAGCAGAAAGAAGGAGATAATAATGGAAGTTTTGATTTGTCGCAGTTAATCGCTGGGTCACATCTCTCGGGACTGCTGGGAAATAAGAAGAGAAAGGGGAATATCACCATCTCATATGCAGCGACGACCAAGCGGGGAGCCGGCAGTGGCCAGGCATTTAGGCCAAATGACGACGGAGTCGTTAAACTTGAAAGAGTCAACTTAAAGGGGCAAAAGCTGACTCACACAACCGATTGTCCCATAACCTCCATCCGCGTTTCGAAAGTAGCAAGAGGCGGTGATAGCTTAACAATCCAAGCCGACATTGATGGCACAGATTGCATCATCACCCTGGATACGGGAGCAAATCGAACGATTGTCCGTAAATATCTGGGTATACAACCAGCTAATGGATTGAAGTTACAAACAGCAATTGGAGATAGTTCAATAGTAAAAGGCAAACAAATCGGGAGAACTCTTTTCCAACACGAAGTATTGATTGCAGATATTTTGGATGAAGTCATTATGCGAATGGACTTCATGAGGACAAATGGCTTCGTGGTGGATGTTGGTCGAGGAGTTTTAATTTACGATAACATCGAGTTGCAATTACCACGCGAATTTTTTTTGATCATCGGGAGCAGCTGCCACCGAACCCGAAGACGATCGTGTGGGGAAGATTGGAGGGAGGTTCTGAGTCACCCAGGTTGTGGTTTGTTGAAGCTAACGACCTAACGATGAGAAGAACGGAGCCAAGGAAATTATAAGCGGAAAAGCCCTAGTTAAACCAGATAACGACCATAGAGTACCAATTAGGACTCTAAATCTCTCGGATAAGACAAAAACCATCAAGAAAGGGACAGTCATCGGCAAATGTAACGAGGTGTCAACAATAGTAAAGTGTGAACAGAAAAGTCCGATTGACAAAATCGACATGCAAGGGCAAAAAGAAATGGTAGAACAACTCATGCAGAAATGGACCGAAGATCTTACTGAGGCATAGAAAGATTTTGTACATTAACTACTCAAACGGTACACGTCGATATTCTGTGGTACATCGGATAATAAAGGAAGGACTTCAATGGTAAAGCACCGAATTGAAACGGGAGCAGAGATGCCGATTCGTCGACCACCCAGGAAGCTGGCTACTTTTGGCAAAACAACAAGAAGTCAATCAAATTGTAACAAATATGCAGGCAGCAGGAGTAATCGAACCATCTAACAACCCATGGAGCTCACCAGTAGTATTGGTCGAGAAGAAAGACGGTAGCATGAGATTCTGCGTTGATGACCGAAAACTCAATGCTGTAACTAAAAAAGATAGCTACCCATTGTCAAGGATCGACGATACACTAGACACATTATCGGGTGCTCGAATATTTTCGACATTAGAACTACAAAGCGGCTATTGACAGGTGGAAGTCCATGAGGAAGATCGCAAGAAAACAGCGTTCAGTGTGGGTAATGGGCTTTGGCAATTTAATGTTATGCCGTTCGGATTATGTAATGACCCTGCGATTTTTGAACGATTAATAGAGCGCGTGTTAAGGGATTACATTGGAAGGCTTGCATAATATATCTGGACGACATCATCGTCATGGGAAAGGATTTTGACGAGCATCTAAGGAACTTGGCAGAAGTTTTGGATCGAATACAGGCCGCCGGATTAAAGTTAAGCCCAAAGAAGTGAAACTGTTCAGAACTGAAGTCAAATATTTGAGTCATCTGGTAACGACCAATGGAATTCACACCGACGAAGAAAAGATCGCAGCGGTAAAGAACTGGCCAAGGCCTAAAAATTTACACATAGACGCTTCGTGCCAGGATTTGCCAACATTGTCTATAGTTTACACGAGTTGACCAGGAAGAACAAGGCATTCGAATGGAAGGATGACCAGGAAAAGGCATTCGTGGAACTATGGAAACGGTTATGTGCTGCGCCAATCCTCCCTTACCCTATACCCAACGCGAAATTTATTTTGGACACCGATGCAAGTCATGACGGTATAGGAGGTGTGTTATCACAGGAAATTAATGGCCAAGAACGAGTTATTGCTTACTACTCCAAAACGTTATCAAAACCGGAGCGTAATTACTGCGTGACACGGAAAGAATTGTTGGCTATAGTGGAATGTGTCAAGCGTTTCCATAAGTATCTTTATGGCCAAAAATTCCATTTACGGACAGACATATCACGGCGCTTTAGGTGGCTGCTGCAATTCAAGAATCCAGAGGGACAGGTAGCACGCTGGGTCGAACGCCTTCAAAACTACGGTTTCCAAATCGAACATCGGAAGGGAAGTGCACACGGAAATTCCGATGCATTATCAAGACGGCCGTGTCCAGTAGAATGTAAACATTGTGGCCATGTTGAAGCAAAGGAAGGCATCATCGACGTTAGGCTTACGCAAGTGGTGCCTGATCAGGAGTGGACCGACGAAATAATAAGGAGAAAACAATTGGATGATACGGATTTATCAGTTATAATGGAATGGAAGGAAAAAGAAAACCGGCCAACTTGGAGCGAGATCGCGGACAAAACTCTCATTGTCAAGGCTTATTGGGCTCAATGGGATAGCCTCCGTCTTGAGAATGGCTGTCTAAAAAGATTGTGGGAAAGCACGGATGGCAAAGTGAAGCAATTTTTACTGGTGACACCAAAGTGCCGGATTTCGGATATCTTGAACGAGTATCATTGAGGATCAAGTGGGGTCACCTAGTAATTAATAAAACACTAGCCAAGATACGTCAACTATTCTACTGGGCAGGATGTAGACAGTCAGTGATAGAATGGTACCAAAAATGTGACCAATGTGCGGCGGTGAAGGGACTCGCACGCAAAAGTCGTGGAACGATGAAACAATATAACGTTGGAGCACCATTCGAAAGAATTGCAATGGATGTAGCGGGGCCATTTCCCACCACTGAGAGCGGTAACAAATATGTGCTAGTAATAATGGATTATTTCAGCAACTGGCCGAAGGTGTACCCCGACAGGACAATAGCTGATGCCGTGGTCAGCAACTGGATTAGCAGATTTGGAGTGCCGATGGAGATTTATACCGATCAAGAACGGAATTTTGAATCGGTGGTATTTCAACAAATATGCCACATGATCGGTATAAATAAAACGAGAACAACGCCTTTGCATCCACAGTCTGATGGTATGGTGGAAAGATTTAATGGTACATTGGAGGATTATCTAGCAAAAGTCGTTGAGAAAAACCAACGTAACTGGGATCGGCATATACCGATGTTTCTGATGGCCTATCGATCAGCAATACATGCTAGTAGCATGGAATGCTACCAAAATATAATAGTGAGATGTTTGCCGATAGATGAAAATCTCAAGATATTTAAGATAAAAATTGGCCAGATTTTCGAATAATCTAGGATTAACTAGGTAAACCCCAATAACATTTTAAACGGGTTGGCATGATTTAAGCACACATATAGGCCTACCAGAATATCATAGTGAGATGTTTGCCGATCGGTGAAAATCTCAAGATATTGATTTTCTTAGATATGCTTTAGACAAAATTTTTACGTTTTTGAATAATCTAGGATTAATTAGGTAAACCCCAATAACTTTTAAACAGGTTGACATGATAAAAGCGCACTCATAGGCCTACCAAAATATCATAGTGAGATGTTTTTCGATCGGTGAAAATCTCCAGATATTGATTT
Source organism: Tipula vernalis (assembly GCA_958295665.1). NCBI lineage: Eukaryota > Metazoa > Arthropoda > Insecta > Diptera > Tipulidae > Tipula > Tipula vernalis. The sequence goes on from OY282558.1 coordinate 159,945,384, forward strand.
TCTTAGACATTCTTTTAATATAAAAATTGGTCACATTTGCGAATAATCTAGGATTAACTAGGTAAACCCCAATAACTTATTAAATGGGTTGGCATGATCAAAGCACACACAAGGCCTACCAAAATATCATAGTTAGACGTTTGCTGATCGGTGAAAATCTCGAGATATTGATTTTATTAGACATGCTTAAGTCAAAATTATCACGTTTTTGAATAATCAAGGATTAACTAGGTAAACTCCAATAACTTTATAAACAAGTTGGCATGATCAAAGCACACACAGGGGCCTACCAGAATATCATAGTGAGATGTTTGCCGATCGGTGAAAATCTCGAGATATTGATTGACCCAGACAGTCTGTTAAAATAAAAATTGGTCACATTTTCTTATAATCTAGGATTAACTAGGTTACCCAATAACTTTTTAAACGGGTTGGCATGATTGGTGTAAACCTCAAGAAATTGATTTTCTTAGACATGCTTAAGACAACATTTTTCACATTTTCGAATAATCTAGAATTAACTAGGTAAATTCCAATAACATTTTAAACGGGTTGGCATGGTTAATGTAGACACACAGGTCTACCGACGACATGTGTGCCGATCGTTGAAAATCTTGAAATATCGATTTTCTTAGGTATTAAATAAATATATTTCATTTGGATATTATTATCCCTTTCGAGTCCTGACTACACAATTGTGTAGGTAAAATTTCATTACCACAATGACATTTGTTACAAGGGAATTTATGGATGAATTTAGACCCGGCCTACACATTTGTCTATATGTAATATTAAAAACTGGTTTGCCTTGAAAAAATTCATCATAAGTAAAATCCCATTAGCACAATTGTGTAGGTTCAATTAGTGATACCGGAACGTTCAGGAAAATTAAATGTTACCGAATTTAACAACTAACAATCCTACCCTCTCCTTCGGTTTTGTTATATGTAAAACGGATGTACGGTGTGTAACCGGGAGTCCGGGAGTTCCTGCTCAATGCTTGGCCGTACATCCTAATCAATCTCAATATATCTTTTGCGAGTTGATCGTGAATCGGCTCGTTTTTTTTATACTTCAAATAAATAATTTCACGTTTTATTGTTGTAACATTTTATGTTTTATTGTTGTAAGCAAATTAAACATGCTCATGTCTACGAACAATTTTTAGATAGGTACCTATTTTTACTTGTGTCCACGAACAAATTTATATAAAATAAAAATCAACAAGTATAAAACATATAAACTCACCTGGAATAATTGCAACAAATACTAAAAGCAGGACTTTATCCATCATGCGTATCATTTTAATAATTTATTATTATTATTATTTTATTTTGTAATGCTATTTTATAAAATAACAACAAACACACAAAAAAAAAATCTAACTTGTTTATAAATAATTAATTCCCTTAAGTAAAATTAAATAAAACACTTTGCATTTTTCACTTTGCTTTTTTTTTCAGACAAACCAATTATTTATTTTTACACTAGAACCAAATTAAAAAAACATAAAAGAAACAAAAAAAAATTGTTTACATTTTAATTGATAATGATTAACCAAGAAATTAAATTACACAACAACGGCAACAACAAAAATTGAGTTATTCACCAAAAATAATTCTTAAATAAATAAGAAATGTAAATTATCATTTTTCTACATCAGTTTGTTGTTGAAACATAATTTTTTATAATTCACCGTTTATTATATTATATTGCTTATAATTTTATTAAAAACTTTTCTTATTTTATTTTTAAGTAAAGTATTATAATTTTCCTGAAAATACAAAAAAAAAAAAAAAAAAATTAAAAAACAATATTAAAACTTCTTGTGTTGTAATAAAAATAATAAATAATTTCACTTTGAATTATTTATGAAAAAGAGAAAAAAAAACTTTTTGATTTATGTATGGTAATTTTTTTTTTCTTTTTGTTAATTTAAATAATTTAACAGAAATAGATTAAATTGGTAATCAATTTGATCAATACACAGAATTTATTTATAATTTACATTTTTTTTTTTGTACCTTTTCCCAATTTACCTTTGTATAGGTAAATATAAAATAAAGATGGTTACGACGCGAACAAGATGAAATGAATATTTTAATTCTAAGCTACTCGTAGGTATTCATTTTTAATGAATAAATTTAAAAAAACAAAATTTTGTATTTGATATTAAAAATTTTTTTTTTTTTTTTGTTTACGTAACTAGAAATCAGAATAACCTTTTTACAAAATTTCGTGATCTTATTTATTTGATAATTTTGTTTTGAGGAAATTATATTGTATATTGTACATATTTACAAACCGAAACTAAAAAATAAAGCTCAACAAAAAGCTGAATAAGATTTGAAATCCTAACAAAAAAAAAAATTCTTGACATTTGACATGAATCACAATTGGGGTTTACTGGTGGTGTAAGGAGGTACAAAATAAGATAATTTGATGTTTCTCGGAAGGATTTTCTTTTACTGCATGTAATTAATATTTAGGATTTAAACATGTATTTTTGATCTGAGAAAAATAATAATCTTAAAGGTACAGGTGTTATTTAAAATATTTAAAAACGATGCATGTAAGGTGTAAAAGGCGCTTTAATACCTTTTTACATCTAACCAAAATTCATAATTTCTTCTTGAGAAAATTTCGAGAAACATGTAAAAAATGTAAAAATTTTCATCGAAATAATTGAGAATAATCCTGCCAAAATGTATAAAGAGGGCAAAAATTCGGTTGCTGTTTCCAGCTTAATTTTAGGTATTTTTAAAAATGAAAATTTGTTATTCAACTGTTTTAAGTTGTAGTTCTATTTAATTAACAATGTCACGTTTTATAGGAATACAATAAAATAGTTATAGACTAAATAATTTTTGAGTGATAATTATAGAAAAAATTTATTGTATAACATGTATTTCATTTCATATAAAATATTGTATTTTAATTACAACCAAAAGGACTAAAGTTACTGAAATCCAGTTAAAAATTACCAACAATTTTGTTGGTTCGATAAAGCTCAGTCTGAAAAAGTATCCCTGATATCTCGAGAACGGCTTGCCCGATATGGTCTTTTTCACCAGTCTGTATCGATGGTGAAGGCAGAAAGTTGACCGGTGTAATGTTTAAGTATTGAGTTCTCAAAAATATGCACTGGGCCCTTAAAGTATTCAAATTTTCACTAAACAAATTCTCACTGGAGGACGAGAAGATATTTTCTTATATCAAATCAATTATTAATTAGCGTATTTTGTTCTAAGCCAATTTGGTTTGAATTTAAACTTTTTGATTTGAACCAAAATTATTAATTTTATTATAAAGCAATATTTTTGAGGTTAACACAAACAAGAATTATTCTCAATACAAAATTATTTATTGGTTTTATTTACAAACATTCTAAAGTTTCAATTATTTTATTTAACATGTTGTTCCCGGTGAAACTTTTGGTTTGGTTCGAGCAGTATCATTTTAAAATTGTCAATTTGTTCGAGTTCAACCATATGTACAAATTCAATGAGTTATTTGTTTTAAAAGGTTGCTTATAAATTGTTTTAATTGTGATCGATTTTGAGTTACGAATGAAAATAACTCGACAATTCCCTTGACATTTCCCCAATGATCAAAAAAGTTAAAAACTAATTACAAAAACAATGCATGCGATTTTTATTTGCAATTAAAGCAACAACAATACATATAGTATATATGCCACATTTACATATATGTATTTATAACTATATTTAAATTAGTAAAATAAAATTCAAGATAAATTTGTAGCGAGAAAATTAAAAATTTATTATGTAGCATTAGAAACAAACGATATTGTTTCAAAAAAAAATGTTCTGCAATTAAATCAAGTAAATATGACCACTTATTTTAATTTAAAACCAAATAGCTTAATTCTAGCCGCTAATAATTTGGACCAAAATTGAATAATTCCATAAAGGTTAATTCAAAACAAAATAGTTTAAATAAACCAAAAATTTTTAAAAACAAAATCGAGATTTTTCTTTAGGGTCAATTACAAGCGTAAGGAAAAGCCTTTCATTCGTATATACCCTAAATAAACGCTTTAACCGATAATTATACCGTACAGTGTATAATTTTCGTTAAAATATTGTGTAAATTTAATTAATTTATAGTGTGTGGAACTAATGATAATATGCAACGCGGTGAGTGCATGAAATAGAAGGATTTAGAAATCTTCCAGCTCCTGTGTTTACTTAGGTGGGAATTAATTACACCTCTGGAAGAATTGTGGAATTTTATAAATCACATTTTAATGTTTCTTTTGTATTTCTACATAAGTATATTTTACAGAATGTACGGTTGCGACGTGAAAAATGTCTTTTATGTCATCATCAGCATTAAACGAGTATGTACGAGTACTAACTTAAAAATGTAAGTTTTTGATTTTATAAAACTGACATATTTTTTGTTACTTACAAATACTTATTCAAATAAACTTTTTAGTACTTTGATGATGACAAATTTCTTTTATCACATTTAAAAATAATCCTCCCTTAAAGAGCGAGGTACAGAAATAGCAAGGGTAGCTAATTTATTGTTTTTGTGAAATATGTATAAATTAAATTAAAGCATAGAAAAACAATTACTTTTTTCCTGATCGTTTTATTACTGGTGTCTCGGCGCAAATTTAACAGCATAAAGATATAAGTATGCGGCCATGTAAATCTAGAAGGCAACCACAATCTAATAATTATTTACACGTAAAGCTTCAGACGAAATTAGCATAATACATATAAGAGTAAGAACGCCAAGCCGTTAGTACAAATTAAATGGGCTTTTAGGTGGTGAGTTTTTTTTAAAAAATTAGATATAATCTCAATATAAAATTATTACAATTTCAGATGAATATTGATTGCCAACATCTCGTTTATAGGAAGAAAACTGTTAGTAATTCTATTGTCGTTGGTACAAAAATCCGGGAGTTAATTTTAGGAAATAAGTTAAATTTGGGAAGTCTCTATTATTGTTCGATTTAAAGGGTTTTACGCCATATTCAAGAGGTTCTCAAATTAAAACATAAGTCATTAGTCGCATCTCAGTTCAAATATATATATATATATATATATATATATATATATATATATATATATATATATATATATATATATATATATATATATATATATATATATATATATATATATATATATATATATATATATATATATATATATATCGCACCTCCCATTCAAGACTATGGTAAGTCAAAAAAGTCGATTTTCAGGAGAACGTTTTGAAAATTTACTTACATTATTTTAAATTTTAATGATTATTATCACTGATTTGAAACATTTTTTTATGTTGAAGTTTTTATGTTAACAATAATTTTAGTAGTTTTAATTAGGTTAATAGCTTTTTTAAAAAAAGTTAAAATTTACGGTGATTTTAAATTTTTTTTAAACTTACAATAGTTATGTCTGGATAATTTTATTTCGCAAGGTTCTGTAAGTATTATTAACTTGCTTTACACTGCAAGCATAATATTATTATATTCCCATAAGTCAACTTACTACAGTTTCAATTGGAGGAAACTAAAACATAGGGTTGTGTAAGTGGACAAAAAATTATTTTGCATGGATTTTATTGAAATCCTATATCCTCTTGAGAAACAAAAATAAAATTAATTTGTAATCAAAACATAGGATTATTTTAGTCGTTTTACTTTATTTCTCAGTATTATCACAAATTCAAATAAAAAATTTTAAATAAAAAAAAAACGCATTCATGCAACCTAAAAATTATATAAAAATATAGTTTAAAATTAATAATTATTTATTCAGAATCGCTGGCATCAACGGCACGAATTACACTACTAAGTTTTTCATAAAATGGACGGTATATACGTGGAATGTAATTGTTATTACATAAAAATTGCAAATCGGTCAATTTTTTCCGAGATATTGGTAGTGGGCCGTTATTGCAATTCAGCAACTCGTTGGGAAAGATGAATTTTTTCTTACGCCCTCTATAATTATTGGTTTTAAACAAAATGATTTTTTTGGCTGGTTCGCTAAAGCAACATTTATACAGAAGTATATTAGGGTCGTTCTTCAATACATCCACCTGTCTGATATTCGTCCATCGGATTTTTTCATCTTGTTCATTTTTGGTAGTATTTAGTTGTATTGTGTAAGCTTTGAAGTTATAAAACTCATCTTTGGTCATTTCAACCACAGCATAATTTTCTGATTTTTCCGCTCTACAATTTCTAATAAGAGAATACCATTGTTCAGGTGTGTAAATAGTTTTCCTTTTTTTTGCTCTTTCAATTACGGAGTGTACGCTATCCCCCTCATTCTGCGTGTGTCCTTTTCCAAGAAATTTGTGTGATATTGAGACTTCTAATGTTTTTGCCAGCCAACTGTATCCGCCAAAAACAATTCTGTTTTTATTTTGCCCATAACAATTATCCGACCAATAAATGAACTGATTAACGTCGTTATCTTTCTCTGATTTTATGAATTGGTATAGGCAACTAATTACCTCATTTGCACCTTTTTTCGCTGTTGTTTCATCCCAAACATAACATGTGGCTCTTTTTGTTTTCAAATTATAAATAGTAAAGTTGTATACAGCCAGTTTCCTCTTATAGTAAAAAACACTAATATCTGCTGTAGGAACTGGCAATATTTTTTGGAAAATCGAAACATGCTACGATAGTTTTTTCTGAATCCAGACCTTTGTCAATGTTTTTAAGTTCTCGGGCACGTTGTTTATTATGTAAGTGGATATTATGAGTAAACTGCTGCTCTGATCTTTGCTCATCATTTAAATTAGAAAACTGGTGGCATTCCTCACATTGGTCTTTCTTTGGTATATGAAAACCTATGTTAAACTCCCTATTAAGTGTATCGCGATATTGTCGTAAAGTTGCCGGCGTTGAACTAGTTGCATGTTCTTTCATCCACTCTAGATATAGGCGATGCATTTTTGCAATCGATAGATCACCGTCTATATATTTTCGTGTCGTTTGCTCGCGAAGATAATGCGATTCGATAAGCGGTATTGAATTTATGTGGTCCTTTACGGAAATTATTGTATTTTCCATTTCTGGATTAATTTTTCTTACAAATGAGCCTCTTTTATCTGGTGACAGAATACAATTTCCGACTTTATATTTTTTATAAACCGTTTTAACACATTGATGACTTATTGCTAGCGTGTGAATAAAGGTCGTAAGACAAACACGTATGGATACCTTTGTGCTACCGTTAATTCCGTATAAGAAATATTCCCGAGTACAAGAACGCCTACTATTTCCGGACACAACCCTTGTAATTTTTTTCTCCACTTCTTTGGAGTTTTCTAAAATGAAATTCCATTGCCGCGTTTTATCAGCCAATTTGTAAAAGGTATTAAAAATTTGGTTCCGCTCCTCAAAAGAAATTGCCTCTTTGCATTTATATCTACAACTGTTATTACAACCATATCCCATTTTTTTGGCTGGTTTCATTTCTCCAGATGGTAAAAGATACTCTTTCCCCATATTTCGCAATTTCTTTAAAGAATTTTTTCGCCATTTCTCTGGATTTGCTTTTCTTTTACGAGATAGAGGAGTTGTATTTACAACATCATTGCTTGGGTGAAGTATCGGTAAAGTTCTTATAGGGGTAATCGGACTATACGCCGGAGTGGAAATATATTCACTAGTAGACGAGTGGCGAGGTGACTCGTCATATTCTGACTCCGATTCAGATGATTCCGGAATGTAATCCTCACTGCTATATTCAAACGGATCTGTTATTTAAACAAACAAAATATTAATTTGTATAACCATTCAAATTCATTTTAATTATTTACTTGGTTCAGATTCGTTGCTAGAGTCTGTTAAATATATCAGTGGTGATTTATCTTTTTGACCATTAGATTCAATATTTTCCAGGTCTGACTTCAATGGAGCTTTTGTCGTTTGCGCTGTAATTTAATATTAGTTTCAATTTTATTTCATTTTTGTAAAGCGGTAATTCTTTAAAATTAACTTTATTGTTCTATGTAACGTATTAGTTTATTTATATTATAATCTATTTTGAACCAAAAAATAATTGCTTTGGAACAAAATCATGTCCGTAGCCGTTATTTATTACCATACAAAATAAAAATAAAAAAACCGTTATATTTTTCGTAGAATTGAGAAATAAAAAAAAATATTAGAACATTATATAAATATGTTATAAATTATAATACATACTAAAAATATAAGTATTATATATTTAAATGATAAAATTGAATACCTTTTGCATTTTCTAATGCCATTTCAACCATTTTCCTAGAACGATCCATTTTATAACAAATATGATCTTGCACTTACGAGTAAACAGACTGGACTAAAATAGAATTTTATTAGTAAAAACTTTTTACATAATCCCCACTTCCTAGATAATTAAGTATATTATCATTTCACTCATTCAGCCAATATTTTATAAATTATTTTCTCACTCGGATATTAAATAATACCGTTTTTTAAAATAAAAAAATTTGGTTACAGCAACAACTTCGTAAAATATTGAGACAGACTTACAATACATACACATTTTTAACATTTTTTTTTTGTGTCCTTTACGGTTATTTGACGAACCGTTTTCTTGCAAATTATTACAATTTGGCCTAATATTTGTTCAAAAAACAGTTACACTATCTGTTTATGATGAAAGTTTTTTAAATTTCATGCAATTTAAATATTAAGTGTTTTATACATATCAAAAATATCCAACTAAAATAATTGTAAGTATACATCCAGGAAAATTATGCAGCCATTTGTCCACAATAAACTAATATAAATCTTACTTACATACATTATGATTTCTGAAAACTTCTAGTTAAAACCTTGTAAGTCATACATACAGACATATAGTCGGCAGTAATGTCCAAACTAAATTATTGTACGTGGTACTTACAAAAATTCAACTTAATTTGACATCCCAGCGAAAACAACATAAGTACACATAACATAATTAAATATGGACGTATTTTTAAATTAACAACCCCCCGTTTTTACATTTTCCGCCATAACTTTTGAGGGAGGTGTCCGATTGGGGTGATTTTTGGACACAAGATAAACTTCGCAAATTCAAGTATACCTACCACTTTAATAGTGGAAAACTACTGTAAGTCGACTTATAATAGTCTTGAATGGGAGGTGCGATAATATATATATATATATATATATATATATATATATATATATATATATATATTTATATATATATATATATATATATATATATATATATATATATATATATATATATATAAGTTAAGATTAATGAATTATTAATCTTAACTGGCGCCGAAACAGTGAGTTAAGTGAAAGTGAATAGTGTAAAAGTTCAAGTTATTATTACCGTGAGACCATAATAATAGGCAAAAGACAACTAATCCCACGAGAACTTAGGAATTTTGTCTGCGAACGTAATAAAATACAGCTATACCCACGAGAACAAAGCCAATTTTATTACACAGTACCGTGAGTGAATATCGTACCGCAGTAGGCCACCAGCAAGCATAAACGCTAGCAGCTAAAAAGGAAATTACGGATCATCCGGACACAAGTAGCTGACTCAAGTGTACAACACCCGGAGTGCACTTAAAATACCACTGAGGAAACACTAATCCTCAGATCAAGAATTACCCAGGATAAATTCCTCAAAAATAATGAAAATAATAATTTTGTAAGTACAAGTAATAAAATCGTAATAAAAACGCGTAATAATTAATAAAAATAAAAAAAAAGTGAAAATTTATAAAGAGTATAATATTCAATTAATAATCAATTAACAAATTAATACAGAAAAAGTGAAAATGTATAAAGAATAATAATATTCAAGTAATAATAATATAATAATAAAACATATAATAATAATAAAATAATAAATATTCATTCGGAATTCAAAATTTATTTAAAAACAAAATTGCCAAAAATTGTAAAAACGGAAGAAATTCAGACAACAATAAGACAGTTGACGGGGGCACTCAACGCCCAAATCAAGTGGAAAACAAAACACCAAATAATACAACACTCGTGGCACCCAGAACAGAACAGGAGCTTAAAGACATCGGCAAACTACCAGACTGCGTCAAAGAACTACAAGTTTTTGACGGAAATCCATCACATTATGTGTCATGGATATACAGTGTAGAAAGTATCCTAAAAGACTACGAGATAGTAAAGGGTAAACCTGTATATAGAGCCAGATTACAAAGTATAAGACAGAATATACGAGGAACGGCGGACACAGCTCTCTTATCATATAACATTTTCGACGAAAATTGGAGTGCGATAAAAGGATGTTTATCGTTACATTATGCCGACAAAAGAGATGTGAGGACACCGAATATCAATTGGGAAGCCTAACTCAGGGAAACAAAAGTATCGACGAATTTTACGCAACGGTAAACCATCAACTATCCCTCATTATCAACAAAGTTAAAACTAAAAACTACAATGCAGACACCATGACAGTGCTGATAGACACATACAGGAATCGAGCATTAGATGTCTTCGTTAGAGGTTTAACTGGGGATATATCAAGAATGCTAACAATTCAGAGACCGACAAATCTCGCAGAGGCGTATTCATCATGTCTGGAGATACAAAATCTCAATTTTCGGAGTATGCCAATACACAATAGGAATCTTAACAATTCAATCACGATTCCCGTAAACCAAATCAATGCGAATAGAGTTCAACAATACACGAAGCCGATACCGCTACCAAGAATATCGCTGCAACAGAGGAATATGGGGTACAGTATGCAGTATCAACAACCATACCAGCAACAACCATATCAGCAACAACCATACCAACAACAGCAATATCAACAGCCATACCATCAACAACAAAATAACCTTGTACAACCACTAGCAAGGCCGCAATATCCAAAACCACGAACACCGATGGAGGTATAAAAACCAGGAAGGTCGATTGCATGAACCGAAAAAATAATTATCCGAACCCAACCTTCAAGAGAGAACAAAAGTCGGATATCAATGAAAAAGCTCAGAAACAACAAAGAGTATTTCACCTGGAACAGGAAAACGATGAAGACCCGTATGAAGAATATATTAGTAATTACGACGACAACGAGAAAGAAGTCTCAGATGTAAACGATGAAATAAATTTTATAGAGGAGGCCTCTCTAGCCTACCCTACATAGAATACCAGTGCCGCAATAATAAAATATTAAAGTTCCTCATAAACACAGGCGCAAATAAAAACTTTGTAAAAAAGGAACTCGCTAAGGGTGCTAAGCCCGTAAATAAACCATTTACCGTTAAATCAGCTGGAGGTGATATACAAATAAAACAGAAAATAACCGCACCTATATTCAAAAAATTTGGAAATAATATGCAAATAGACTTCTTTATATTACCGAACCTAACTTCATTCGACGGTATAATTGGGGATGATACCTTAAAAAAAGTAGAGGCGATGATAGACAGGAGACAAAATATCTTAACCATCTCTCCAGGCATCGACCTCCCATTGAAAGAGAAAATTTCAACCCAAGTCAACAACATTGAAATGAGAGACAACCATTTGGACGAAGAAACAAAGCTAAAATTAAAAACCATGATCAATAAATATCTACCACTCTTTGGAGCCATTGGAGACAAACCGACCATTGAAACGAACGTGAGGGCGGAGATCAAAACTACTACGAATGACCCGATCTACACAAAATCGTATCCATACCCGATCAACATGAGGGCCGAAGTGGACCAACAAATAAAACAACTACTCAATGACGGCATTATAAGACCATCGAAAAGTCCGTATAATTCACCCATTTGGATTGTAGAGAAGAAAATGGATGCATCGGGATTACAAATAAAGGAATGGAAACCTGGAATTACAAATAAAGTAGCGGACGCACTATCAAGACTGAAGTTGGAGGTCAACACACTTTCGTCATCAAGCGATGAGACCGTACATAGTACAGAAGAAGATGGCACACAACTAATTCCGCATTGCGAAGCCCCAATAAATGTTTTTAAAAATCAATTAATAATATCCGAGGGAAACGGAATTTACGCTTATGAGGAACCACACCAGAACTATCATAGGCATTACATCTCCCTGTCAGAAGATCAGACAAGGGAAAAACTCATCAAATATCTGAAAGAAAGACTACACCCAACATCTGTAAATGGAATCAAAATTCCGGAAGGATATCTCCAGCTACTTCAGGAAATTTACGCAGAACATCTGAACAATTACAAATTGCGGATAACACAGAGGATAGTAGAGGATATCCGCAATGAAGATAATAAATACCGCATTATACAAGAAGAACACAGAAGAGCGCACCGAAATGCAAGGGAAAATAAGGAACAAATACTAGAAAAGTATTATTTCCCTCAGATGACCAGTTTAATAAAAAAATATACGCAGAACTGCGACATATGCAACCAAAATAAATACGACCATCACCCTAATAAACCGCAACTCCAGGAAACACCGATACCAACGTATCCTGCAGAAATTCTACACATCGACCTAATCGACATGAAAGGCGAGAAGTTTATAACATGCATTGATAAATTTTCGAAATTCGTCAAACTATTTCGCGTCAAGGACAGAACATCAGTACATATGAGAGACAAAATTATCAAAATCCTGCATTATTTCACAACACCCAATAGTTATGGACAATGAAGCAAGCTTCATCAGCCCCATCATTGCGGATTACCTAAGAGCACTAGGGATACAAATTTACTTAACACCTACACAAAAAAGCGAAGTAAACGGAACAATGGAAAGGGTTCACTCCACAATAATCGAAATAATCCGATGTCTGCAAAATGAATACAAGGATTTCACGACTAAAGAATTGGTCAATATAGTGGTTGATAGGTACAACAACTCAATACACTCTGTCACCGGAAGGAAGCCTAGTGACATATTTTTTGGACGGTCACAACGTATCAATTATCAAAATTTATTAAACTTCAAGGAGAAACTAAATGAAAATGTAATACAAAGGATCAGAAATAATCAGAGGCTTAAATTACAAAGAGAGAACTTGAAAAAGAACGTGCCAAGAACATACGAAGTTGGAGCACCAATATACACAGCTGTTAAACAAATTCAGGAAAAAACTAAACCTAAATTTCGAAAAGAAATCGTGGCGAAGGATAATAGAGTCACCGTGACCACACTTTCGGGAAAAAGAATTCATAAAACTCATATCAAAAACTCACCAACTTAAATCACTTTACGTATATCTTTCCAGCTCATGTCTATGGACAATAATGACATCTTAGAGCATACACAAGTATGACACTCCAATAGTGTCTGTAAAACAAGGAAATGGAAATATAATAAGCGGCCGGGAACTTCAAGATCATACATCAGATTGACCTGCAGAATTATGTGGAAATATTAGCAAACATCAAATCGGAATTAAAAGGAATCGATTCAACAAACATCATGAAATCTCAACTAACATACCAAATCAATGAAACAGAAAAACTACTGCAAGAACTTCAAGGTCAACCCTCGAGGGCGAAACGAGCAATCAACTGGATTGGCTCTGCTTGGAAGTTGATCGCCGGCTCTCCAGATGCAACTGATTGGGACGAGATTCTTAAAAGTCAGGACCGGATCATTGAGAACAACAACGAGCAGTATAGAATAAACACTGCCATAACGAACAAGATTCAAAAGCTTCTCGGTCAACATAACGAAATATTGCTACATCTGGATGACCATACAAACGAGGTTTTTCAACAAATGATGTTCAATCGACTGCAAATAGTTAAAGAAAAAGTAAAAGAAATTGTAAGAGCTACACAGTAAAAAAAATTGATTGAATTCTACGTGTATTTTCAGGTGGGCAAAATTGCCGAACCTTTTCACGTAAAATCACATTAAATGTTAATAATAAATAACCATTTAAAATTAAACGCAATAAACCATAAATCTGCTAGCAAAATCATGTAATAGTTTCCATGATAATATTCGTAATTTTGCATGACGTGTGTACATGAACGAGAAATATCTTGTACTTGTAAACATTAACTTACCTGTAATTTTACGTAATTTTGGTATTTTTACATACCAAAACACATACATACAATTTTCCATGAATTATCGCGTAAATTGCGTAAATGAAATAAATTTTAGAATTTTGTGTTCATGTTTATTTAGATTATATTAAAGGTTATATTTTAAATATTACAAATTCAATTGATTTTCATAAATTAATTCATTCTAAAACTATATAAAATATCTATATCGAATATTATAAAAATTATAATTAAGAAAATACTTCAACTTTACTAAAAAAAAGCTAGCTATTTGAGTTATATAAATAACTTCGTATGGCTTTAAATTTTATTATTGCTACTTTGTTTTGCCTAACCAAGTGTTACTTAGTAACTTAGATTAATCATTTAAAATTTTTTTTAAAAAATTCACGACTTTCGATTTATAGTTCATCTTATTTTTTTTTGACCGAGAGAAATTTACGTCCACATTCAAGAATGCTTTTTGCATTACTTCTAGTGACTGAGACAATTCTGCTGGATATTTTATATTAAAAACAAAATAAGCAGCCATTATTAAGAATACTGCGGTTTTAATGCAACTACATTTTATATCCAATACATGCCCCTCAATGTAAAAGTATATGATTTTATCATTTTCAGCCTGATCTGTAATAAAAAATATGTTTGTTTTAGGCTTCTGTGTTTTTTTAATTGAATTCACATTTAATTACCAATTATAGCCAGATACGGCGTAGAAGGAGGTAATTCCAGCTCGTTAAATGAAGTTCCTAACTGAAAAATAAATAAATATTATAGTTTTAATGATTTTGTAATAATGGAATAACATTAATTACCGAATATTTTTTCAAAAGTACATACAAGTTTTCTTTAAAATGATTTGTAATTATATGTAGAACTTTAATATCTTCGTCTTCTTCGATACAATTTTGTAAAGGTTTGTTTCTAAAGTTACTGCCTAATTTTAGAATAGTAATTTTCAACGCGTTCCAATTATTGAAAAATAAATATTCGTCGATATTCATTAAGTCGCAAAAATGGGAAGTAAGATATTTTTGCGACAACAAGTGCGGCCAATGTTGCGTTACTTCAATGATTGTATGGTTTTCGTTTAGAAATATTCGTTGCTGTGTAAATGTTTTTTTAAAAGCTTCTAAAATTTCTTTATTTAGGTTTTCATTTTTTATATCTTTTCCGAAGTTTTCCCTTAACCATAGTTTTAGGTCACTTGCTGCGTCATCTGATAGTAGCTTTTCAACTGTATTTTTTTTAAAAAAGTTTGGTACGCCGTCTGATAAATTGGTTTTCCGTTTTAATAATTGAGTTGAAGTGCGATTTTCCGAAGCTCGATTTAGGTAGTTATTGTGATTGCAAAGCTTTGTTGCCAAAGTAACCGGCTCAGTGCAGATTAATTTTCCCTTACTATCGACGACTGCCAAACTCAGGGGGAATTGATTAATCAGCAGCGCTGAAACTGTTCGAAATACTTTCTGCGGAATGTAAAATGATTTACAGCGCATATCATTGACAATACTGTGAATGAAATCAGAAAATAAATGGCCAAGTGGCTTGCCCTGATTTAATATTTGTAGTATTTGCTCAGATATTTTCTGAGTTGGAAATTCGTATTCTGAGAAAAGCTTTTCCGCTTGTTTGGCGCCAATGCTCTCTGATTTACCGGAGTAATCAGAACTTATTGACGTGAGTCTACCACTCGACATTGATATCGTTGAACTTAAAGGACTATCTGGCGGTTCTACGTCTGCTGCTGGATTAATGTTGGCGTTTGTTGCTATCCATGTTATTATATTATCCGAATTTGGATCTGTTACATTATCCGTAGTTAGTTTATCATCGCAAATATACCTTATTTGTGTTTCAGAAGATGATGTTTGTGGTACCCATTCTGGAGTTGTTGGTGGTAATATCGCTGAAGAAGTTGATGGTGGTGGTACCCACGGAGTTGTACTCTCAAGGAGCTGGAAAAGTTCGTTTTTTTGGCAAAAATATTCAACAACTTCTATCTCATCTACCTCCGTCCCATCTGACTCGAGAACCAGTTTTGAGCCTGGAATACCTGCATTATTTGCTGAAAGAAAATGGTACACTTATAAAACGAGTTTGACTATAACAAACAAAACAATATATGTATAACTAAAAACGTAATTACCCTTTTCAATTAAAATCTGCAAATTTTCGCCACACATAAAGCTTTTTTTTAGAATACGATCACGGTCCCATATTTTGATGAATAGGCGTTGCTGAGATGTCATGTTGTGGTTGATATTTGTAGAATTTCTTCAAATATTAAATAAATAAATAAATTTCTTTGTTTTTCTTAAACATTGAATAACATTATTTTTCCAATCAGAGAGAACGTACCAATAAATTGGAATAGCTGATTGTAAAGAGACAAATGTTGTTGATCCAAGTTTTATCGGAATAAAGGGAAAAGGAGAGGAAATGTTTAACAAGGAAATTATATTTAGTGCATCGTCTGAGTCCGTTATTTGAAATATTCCTAACTTATAGTTAAACATCATTCTAAAGTAATTTCCTAAGAAAGCTATTTTAGAAACCATTTTATAAACCAAAATTGTTTTTATGGTACAGCAAACAACATATCCATTGTTAATGTTAGAAATCGCCAATGCTTGCCCAGAGAAATATTTGATATTATTATATGTCAAGCTGTTTGTTTCAAATACAAAAGTGTGTGGAATATAAATTGAAAAATTATCAGGTACCAATCTCATGAACTTTGTTGTTGAAATTTCAGCACAAAACCGCTTTTCCGTAAGAGTAGATTGCAGAATTTGATGTCGCTCTGCAAATATTTTTAACAAATTTATATAGTTTCTTGATTTTACAGCTATCTGTTTAAAATATTGGTGTTTGCTTTCAAACCGAAGAGTGGAAAACTTAATTAGTGGACCTAATTGTTTTATTAATTCAGTGTAATGTTGCAGAAAATGGTGCTTAGGTCTAAGTATCACACCCGGAAATAGCAATACCCGCAACTCCATGTATCTATTAATCAGGCCTTCTAAGATATGAACCTGTGTGATTGTTACTATATGGGACGAAACAATTTGGGAAATTTCTAAAAGGTGGGTGATCATTTCTAAAACAGGATCGTTAGGATTTTGAACTTTATCTATTATTGCTAGTGGTAATGAAATTAGAAAATAGTAGTTCTGTAGCGCATGCCCAGTTAATTTTCTATGTTTATATTTGATTTCAGGGAAACTCACATTATACTTTAAAGCTTTTTGTATGCGGTGTAAATTGAGATTAAGATAATCATATGAAAACCAGTTAATATTAACAAAATAATGTATAGCTAGACATACGTCGAAAGCAATCACACCCTCATATAAATCATGGGCGATGCAGGGTGGAAGACCAGGATTGCTGACGTGGAAATATTTTAAATCATTGAAACACGAATTTTGTTTAATTCCATGAACAGAATCAGATAACCCCAATAGTTTAACGTCTGCAACATAAGATGATGCACTTCTTAATTTGCTCTTTGTACGAAAATTTTCTCTAAATTCTTTTAGCGTTAAATGGCAAAATCTGCAAAAATACTCAGATGAGCTGAAATTTTCTAAAAATCCTCCGATTTGATGAGCACCTAAGTTATCTGCACAAATTGCAATAAGGGAACCTTTAACATTTCCTATCTCTTGATTAAATACGATACCATTTGTTTCTAGTTTTTTAAGATCTACTAATAATTTTTCACAAATTTTATTTAACCCGAAAGTTTTGACATGAGATTCCGTGCAAAGCAATGCTAGCATTATATTGTTTATTTTAGACCTGTTATGAACATTTAAATTTCCGATCATAAAATAAATCGCTATAACTTTGTGCTTAGATTTGGCAGAACCTAAAGGGTTACAAACTTCGAATGCATCGGTGTATAAAATAAGCTCAATTCGCTTTTGGCGATAAAAAAAGTTACTATTTTTGTATAAAAACCCGTCAGTAAAATCACAAAATTTAGAGTAGTTGTTTTTCTGTTTGTTGTTAAACTGTGATAAAATCTCGGGCTCCTGAAATAATTGTGTCAGTGTTTCAAGTATTGGTATATAATAATAAAAACAGAATTTATGATAGTTATTTACACCCAAGCTGATTTTAATAGGTTCAATGTAACCTTCAGAGGTAAGTTTTTGATTACGTTTATAAGTTGATAAAGAATTTTGAGAAATTAAATTAAGTTGAGGAAGGACTGCCCCTAAAACTTTATGTTTTAATTCATTTTGGGGATCATGTTGGCTAAAAACGTTTTCAATAGATTCACGAACAGTTGTTCTAAGTAAATCTGAACATATGGAGAAATTATCCG
Source organism: Tipula vernalis (assembly GCA_958295665.1). Classification (NCBI taxonomy): domain Eukaryota; kingdom Metazoa; phylum Arthropoda; class Insecta; order Diptera; family Tipulidae; genus Tipula; species Tipula vernalis. The sequence goes on from OY282558.1 coordinate 159,963,769, forward strand.
CGATTAGGGATATTACTCTTTCGGGAATATTATTTTCAGTCTTCAAATTAGTTAATAAATTATCATTTACGGTTTTAATATCAGTTCGTTGAACCAAATTGTCCTCACATTCAACAGATTCCTCTGAGTTATTTTTATATGAACAATTATTATACAATATGTTACACGCTTCCATATTTTCTGAAGGACAAGAGTTCAACTCCGCATGAGGGTTAGGTTTTTGGTGTCGTGAGAATCTTATTTTATGTGAATAGTTGATGTGGTTTCTGAAAGTTTTTTCACTTTTAAATGATTTTATACAGCCGTTAATCGGACAAGAAACTATATAAGCTTGAGACACTCGCAAATGCTTAAGTAAATGTTGTAATAATTCTTCTATTACAAAAGATTTAAATGTACATTTCTTCATTTGGCATTTTAAGTATTTTTTATTTTGGTTGGATTGCTTTGTAATTTTGTGATGGTTTCTATAATAATGGGACGAAAAACTAATAAACTTTGAATAAACTCGACTGCAACTACTAAATACGCATTTAAATATGGGATTTAAGTCATTTTTATGAGACCTAAGATGTACAAAATATTTGTCTTCATTGTCACATGATACACCACAATTGCCACAAGAGAACATTGTAGTTTTATTTACTTTATGTATATTGATATAAAACGGATAAAGAAATAAATGGTAGATTCCAATTGGTTTGGAGGATCTGAAATTGCATTTAAAATTAAATTCTTTATGGCGCACCCAGCACATGTTGAGTCTATACAATTTCATTATTTACTTACCTCAATGTCCAGGTTACAAATTTAATTTGTATTTTAATATGAAAAAAATTTTAGGTTAGGTCAGGTCTGCTTATAGTAGCTTTATATTTAACTCAAAATACTTTTATAAATTTATTCTATTAACTTCATACGATGAGAATAGTGTAGCTCTTCCAAAAATATATAATAATATTAAGAACAATCACTTTTTTAATTTTTTTTATTAACTTTTTTACAGGATGAACTAGTCTCTTCAAAAACTTTACACAAATTAACGCAATCACGATGAAACACGAATATTTTACTTTTTGCTTTTGTCTCGTAAAATTACGCCATTCACAGAATTTTACATGAAACAGTATGTTGCTTAAATATTATTTCTCATAAATTTAAACAGGAAAGGAAAAATGATTGAAATAGTAAGTAAATTTTCGAGAAACTTCTTTTAATTTTAAATTCCAGTTTAATAATACAAGAATATTACATTTTACATAAAAATACACTTAAAACTGATATTGTTTTGCATTATTACAGTAAAACTTGAAATTTACAATACAAAGATAGTAAAGTTTCTATTGAAAATTAAATTTTTTTTTTACTGTGTACGCAACTTGCTAAAGGTGGGATAATCAATTCCAACTTATTAGACAAAGACGAAATTGGACGTCTAGTGGCAGAAATCGAAACCTTACCCTACGCTAACGAAATCGAAGCCATCGAATATGCCGAACCTGCAATGATCATCAAAAACTCAACGATTTTATACGTCATATCAATCCCTAAAACGATCAAAGAAGAATTCCATCACATCAAAATAAAATCTACAATAAAAAATAACAAACAAATTTATTTGGAATACAACGAAATCCTTATAAACCAACAAAACATATATGGGATTATTGACAAATGCAAAACCAGGAGAGAAACCATTAATTGTGACCTCGGCCAACTACAAGAATTGAAAGAAAACCATTGTACTACCCAATTACTGAAGGGATTGGAAGCCGGGTGTGAATTTACATTTAATGAAAATGAATTAATAGAACCCATAACTGAAAACACTATCTTCCTAAACAACTTTCATGGCGCAATAACATATAATAATTCAGTCAAACATCTAGAAGGTAATTATTTAGTTCAATACCAAAACGAATCAGTAGAAATAAAAGGATGGATCTTCACCAACAAAGAAATGAGAACATCTCAAATACTACCACCAGTATTGCAAACAAATATTACAGAACAAGGGATGAAACTTAATCTGGAATACCTACATGACCTACATGTAAACAACATAAGGAAACTCCAGAAGTTATCAACATACCATCAGATAAATAATGTTACGGACACTATCATCATAATTACCATAGTTATGGTAATTATAGGATTTGTAATAAGATCAAGGAGCCGCAAAGGAATAGCCCTGTTCAAGAACAACGAAGTGACCAATCAACATCCTGTACCGCTTGGGATACAACCAGTCCAGCTGAATTTTTAAATCCACGGGACGAGGATTTTTAGAGGGGGAAGAGTTAAGACAACATAATGACCATCGTCATCAATTTTAACATCATTCAACATGTATAGTAAAATCGCAACATTGTATATTTTGCATAGAAGTAAAATTCCTACCACTCAAATTTTATTTATTTTCACATAAATATAATTTCTGTAATTTTCCATAAAACTTCTTTAATCAGCATTTTCGCAATATAGAAGTTTTTGTAATTGAAAAATTGTAAAGATATAATTAGTTTTAAGAAAGATTTTGAATAAAACGGACATAGTCCAAATAAAAAACATTTTTTTTAAAGATTAATGAATTATTAATCTTAACTTATATATATACAGTGCTGGTAAAAAAAAATTGGGCAAACATATTTTGTTACAAATGGGAGTCTTTTTTTGCTAAAATTACAAAACTTTTGAAAGCAATTGGCTTATTGTTTCATTTTAAATACATGTATGACCTAATTTTTTGGAAAAAAAAATGTACCTGCAATTTAGGGGGAAAACCCGAAAAATGCCAAAATTTTCAAAATACGCTGATTGGAGTTAAAGTAATGGAATAAATTAAACACTTATTATTTAATTTTTTTTTTGTTTTTTACTGATTTATAGAAATTCTATCTTTAATATTAATATTTTGTTGGACCGCCATTTGCTTTTATTACAGCGATACACCTCTGATTTATTGAATTTGATAAATTTTTCAAAGTCGTAGAAGGCATGGATTCCCAAATCGTCATTAACAAACTTTTTCAAACTTGAATTGATGCTGGGCGCTTTCTTGCTACTTCTAGCTTCATTATAGACCAAATATTTTCTATGGAATTTAAGTCTGGACTGTATGGGGGCCAGCTCAACACATCGATATTTTTTCTTCGAAGTGCTTTTTTACCTTTAAATGAAGAGATAAGAAAAAAAAAACAAGTTTTTAGCAAATTATTTATGTTTATCTGAAAGGCAATTTTTCTATCTACAATTCAAAATGAATCAATCACAACTTTGGCGCTAAGGCACGGAGCGTTGTCCTGTTGAAAAATAAATCTGCAAGTCTCGTAAAAAAGCTTTAACATAGAAGGCTCAAATTTGTTATGTAGGACCTGCAGATAAACAGCTGCTGTAATTTTGGAACTAATGAAGCATAATCGACTGGTTTAACTTCCAGAAATGCATCCCGAGACCATAACTCCTTCATTTTTCGGTGGAGTCTTAAAAGACATCCGATGCTAAGCCTTTTGCGAGATTCTTTCCTTATGAGAATTCTTCCATCTCCAACATGCAGCTTGAATTTTGATTCATATTAGAAAATCACATCATTCCACATCTCTTGAGTCCAAGAAACATGCTCCTGGGCCCATAGCAAACGTTTTTTTTTTGTCACTCGTAATGTGAACTCAGGCTTGGGGACTGGTTTAAGTGCTTTCAAACCAGCTTAACCAAGTTTTTTTCTCACTAAGCTGGCTGAAATTTGTTTTCCCGTTGTTCGCTCAAGATCCCCTCTTATGTCCGATGAAGTTTTAAAACGGTTCCGACGACATTGTAGTATTAAAAATTCTAAAATCTCTAAAAATTGATCAAATTCAATGAATCAGAGGTGTATCGCTGTAATAAAAGCAAATGGCGGTCCAACAAAATATTAATATTAAAGATAGAATTTCTATAAATCAGTAAAAAACAAAAAAAAAATTAAATAATAAGTGTTTAATTTATTCCATTACTTTAACTCCAATCAGCGTATTTTGAAAATTTTGGCATTTTTCGGGTTTTCCCCCTAAATTGCAGGTACATTTTTTTTTCCAAAAAATTAGGTCATACATGTATTTAAAATGAAACAATAAGCCAATTGCTTTCAAAAGTTTTGTAATTTTAGCAAAAAAAGACTCCAATTTGTAACAAAATATGTTTGCCCATTTTTTTTTTACTAGCACTGTATATTTATATATATAATATATATATATATATATATATATATATATATATATATATATATATATATATATATATATATATTTATATATATATATATATTTATATATATATATATATATATATATATATATAAATATATATATATATATAATATATATATATATATATATATATATATATATATATATATATATATATATATATATATATATATATATATATATATATATATATATATATATATATATATATATATATATATTATATATTATATATATATATATATATATATATATATATATATATATATATATATATATATATATATATATATATATATATATATATATATATATATATATATATATATATATATATATACATATATTTATATATATATTTATAAATTAAACAATTTTATTTTGGTTTAGGGCGCTTTTTATTTCTTTTTTAATTAATTAAAGCTTTAGCTTTCAAACCCTATTCGAGTTCATTTTCAAAAGCGTAATGAAAAATATACATATCAAAAATTCCTTCTTTTATACATAAATCAAAAAATAAAGCAATCACAAATTTTTATTAAAACCGACTTTTCATGGAAACGCCCAGCCATGTATTTTCGAAAAAAACCTTGCTAATGCGCTTTCATATAAAAACGGTTGTACAATTGACTAAAAATAAAATTTCATGAGGCAAAAAACAATTTAGATGAACAAATCATAAGAGTTACCAATATACGCGTAATCTTCAATGACATTTGTTGAATTTGTACTTGATTTAATTTGTAGCATTTCCAAAATCGATCTTTTTTTAAAATTTTTTTGTTTCTTGAGAATTTTTATATTATCTAAACTGATTTGATGGTTAGTATTTTTCAGATGTCGTGTAAGTGCATTAATGCTTAAATTTTGATCTTTATTTACGTCACTTTTGTGTTGGTCTTTTTTCTAAAAACTTTTTCGTCTGTCCTGTGTATGTAGCATTGCAACTACATTGTACTTGATAAACAACGTTTGATTGTTTCTTTAAAGGTGTTTTATCTTTAATTTTAGAAAACAAGTTGTTGTTTAAACTTGTAGCTGCACGTCCTATAAATTTAAAGTTATAATTTTTGAAAAGATTTTTGATTTTTTCATAAAGATTTTTAACGTAGGGAATGGCCAAATAATTAGTGGTTTCATTTGTTGATCGAGAATTAAAATTTGTATGGGAATTTTCTTGTTTCCAAATTATGTGGTTTACCAATTTTTACGGATACTGGTTTCGACATAATGTATCTTTTAGAATTTTTAAATTTTTATTGTGAAATTTAGTATCGGAAAGTTTTAGAATTTTTTGGGTCAAAATTTTAATGGTATTAATTTTATAATTGTTGGGAAGCCAAGAATGAAAATTTAAATATCTACAAGACCAAGTATTTTTGTGGTACCCATCACACGTAATTTTGCCGTTTGGTTCATGAATCAGCAGAATGTCCAAAAATAAATTTTTTTTATCTACTTGTTTTTCTAAGGTAAATTTTACTCTGTTGTTTTTCGAATTAAATTTTTCTAAAAATGAATCAATTTTGTTTATTGGTATTGCCGTAATTATATCGTCCACATATCTAAAGTAAAACATTGGTTGAAAATCTAATGGATTTAAAACCGAATTTTCCAAATGTTCCATTAATAAATTGGTTATTATCGGACTTATTGGTGAGCCCATAGGTGAGCCAAAAATTTGTTTATAAATTTTGTTGTCAAAAGAATTTTCTTATATATATATATATATATATGTATATATATATATATATATATATATATATATATATATATATATATATATATATATATATATATATATATATATATATATATATATTTACGAGTATAGACAGCGATTCCCTACGACAAAGATCTGCCGTTGGCCTGACCCCTTTTGATTTTGATGAAATTTGGTGAAAATGTTAGTCATATGAAATAACTCCACCCACATTGTTTTGTTTTCCTCTACGTCACTCTGTTTTGATACAGGGTGATTTGCCGTTTTCTACTTTTCGTTAAAATTAAAATTTGTGAAGAGCTCGTTCTCAAAAACCACTTAACCGATTTCAATATTTGTTACTTCAATTGAAAGGGATTGAGTTCTTGTTTTGTATAATTTTTTGAAAAAAATCCAAATTAAATTTTGGTTTATGAAAAGAGCATTCTTTTGAAAAATGTAATTTTTCGGTCTTTTGGGCCACATCGAGTTGCCAATTTTTTATTTTTTTTTTTAAAGCTTATTTATTTTACCAACTAATAAAAAATAAAACAAAATTGCGTTAGGAACAATTTTAAAGTTATGATTTTTTTAATACACCGGCCTCGACATATTTTGTGTTTAAATTTTAAATTTTTTATTATTCTACCTGCGTTTTGCACCATTGTATTTTAAAAGGTAATCCTATTTTATTTTATGTATTAGTGTTGTTTACTATTTTATAGTTTTTAAAAAACAATAAACCAGAAATAAATAATTTTTAAATAATTCTTATTTTATTATATCAAACAGTTTTGAGTTTTTACAAAATGAATTTTTTTAAAATATAAAGATGTCTTATTAATAGGAGAAAAACTATGTATTGGTGAGTGCCTAGTATTTGCCTAACTAAGTTATATCTGTTTTTTAATTTTGTTTCAATTTTCAAATAATCTTTAGTGGGGAGCGAGTGGCAGGAACGGCAGAGATGCAACGATTTCAACAACAACGTCAAGCAACAATAGCTACAGTTTAGTACAAATTTGGGTGACCGCATGGTAACATAATAATGGAACGAAATCTAGCCCCCCTCACAACCGCTGATGGAAAAAATGGTGGAGGGAATAATAATAGTTGTTTTCAGCTTTTCAGAAAAAAGAACCTGCGGCACTTCCATCCAATCCTTCGGTTTTGTTATGTGTAAAAAGGGTTTGCGATGGATGCCTGGCCCAAGGCGCATATCACACTATTAAACTTATGTGGTTATCGGATGTGGCGCCTTTCTTTATGGGGTTTGCCGTCATGAAGAATGGTGTCGTGTTTTAACATGGGGTATAGTGGTGTGGTATTCGCATTTATAGGTAAAGGTAATTGGAACTTTCACACTTTTCTCGTAATTGTTGAATTATTTCATTATTATCGCCTTCAGTGTTATTTTGAATTTTACCAGAACTACAAGGTATTTGAAATATTTCCTCAGAAATTTTTGCTACAACTTCTTGCATTTTTTGTTAATTATTATTGTCAGATCTTATTTTCCTACGTACTATAGGAAAACTATTGATTGACTGTAAAGTAGAGTTGAGTGATGAAAGGTCAGGATAGACGTATTGCTTCTCACTTGATATTATTGAAATCTTTGATGGCGATGATAATGATGATGTAAGTGGTGAACTGTTTTGATCCAAATTAATTTGTTGAACACCAAAAGGTCCTGAAGCTTCACTTTACTTTTATATATTTCGAAGTAGCATTAAGTACAAAAGTTCCCTTCTTTAATTAAGCAAACACCTTTTGTATGAGCTATCTAATTAGAGATTTTACGAATATGCGATATATTTTTAAGGCACTAAATTTTCATATTGAAACTTTAATATTTTTACGGGGTTTAAATTTTACTTCAAATTCACGTTTACAAATGACATAAATATAACAGTTCTGTCGTAATTATATGGAAATATTTTATTTGAAAGCTAAGTTTTAGCCTCCTAAGTTTTAAGTATACCTGATGAAATTGTTAAAAGTTCAAATTTATTTTTTGTTAAAATACCAAATGACGTCATATTAACAGACAAAAATGTGGCAGACCCATTTTCCTGAACAAAAGAAAACGTTATAAAGTGATAATGCTGTAGTTATTCGAGACTTGTACTCCTATATTTTTGGAACAACCTATAATAAGGTTTTTATAGTATTACTGCTTTTAAAAAACTATAAAATAGTAAACAACACTAATATATAAAATAAAATAGGATTACCTTTTAAAATACAGTAAATGGTGCCAAACGCAGGTAGAATAATTGAAAATTTAAACACAAAATATGTCGAGGCTGGTTTATTAAAAAAATCATAACTTTAAAATTGTTCCTACCGCAATTTTGTTTTATTTTTTATTAGTTGGTAAAATAAATAAGCTTTTAAAAATAGATAAAAAATAGGCAACTCGTTGTAGCCCAAGAGACCGACAAATGATATTATTCAAAACAATGCTCTTTAACATAAACAAAAATTTAATTTGGTTTTTTTTTCAAAAAATTTATACAAAACAAGAACTCAATCTCTTTCAATTGAACTAACAAATATTGAAATCAGTTAAGTGGTTTTTGAGAACGAGCTCTTCACAAATTTTAATTTTAACGAAAAGTAAAAAACGTCAAATCACCCTGTATCAAAACAGAGTGACGTAGAGGAAAACAAAACAATATAATAACAATACAATAACATTTTCACCAAATTTCATTAAAATCAAAAGGGGTCAGGCCAACGGCTGATCGTTATCGAATGGAATCGCTGTATGTATTGGGTGGGCTATTTAACTTTTTTTTTTTGAACTAGCGGTTATTTTGAGTATGGTAAGGGTTATGTCACTTTTGATTTGACAGAAAGTTAATTTTATCCTTCCGCTAAATGAAAATGTTTGTGTATTCGGAATTATTGAAACATTACTTCGAAAATCTTGGAAAAAAGACATATTTTCGGATGAGGCGCATTTCCATCTTGGCGGCTATGTAACCAAGCATAATTGTCGCATTTGAGACACAGAGAACCCGCACGTGATCGTAGATAAGCCGATGCATCCTCAACGAGTGACTTTTTGGTGCGGATTTTGGTCCGGTGGCATCATTGGGCCATTTTTCTTTGAAAATGAGCAAGGAGCCGCCGTTAATGTCAATGGTGAGCGCTACCGCGGCATGATAAACGATTTTTTGTTCGCGGCACTTGAAGAGGAGGACATAGGTAAAATTTGGTTTTAACTGTCTGCGAAGATCGAATTATCAGCCGAAATGCTAATGTGATTTGGCCGCCTCGGAGCTGTGATTTGATGCCGTTGGATTACTTTCTTTAGGGTGCCGTCAAAGATAAGTGTTGCTCAAAAATTGGACCGACCGTATGGGGTACGTCAAGGCCAGCCGAGGCAGTCGTATGAATGAAATAGTATTCCATAATTAATCGGAAAGATTGTTCTTTACAATGAAAAAATTAATTTGAAAAAATATTGAGAACTTTTTGTTTTATTGCATTTTAGAAAAAAAAATTATTTATACATATATATATATATATATATATATATATATATATATATATATATATATATATATATATATATATATATATATATATATATATATATATATATATATATATATATATATATATATATATATATATATATATATATATATATATATATACAGGGTGTCTCACTGCTACGAGTCCAAACGAGTAGGGCGTGTGCTGGATCAATATCATGAAAAAAGTTCAGTACGCATATGCCCGGAAATGAACCATTACCCACTTCAGTTGCATTTTAAAATTTTTAGCATGGTTCACTGCCTTGAATGATGTAGATGCCAATAACTCTTCTAAAAATTAAGATAACTCAATTGTTTTTCTATAATTTTAAAGGCACAGAGTGCTTCTTTCTTGTCTGAAAGTAGGAATATCATGCATGGTATTTTTCATAAAGAAAACATTGGTGGAATTAAAAAAATTGTGCGAGAAATAACAAAAAAATTCATTAAACTCATTTTTTCTCGAAAAACTCACTTAATAATTTTTGTTTTTTATTTTTAATTTAAATATACTATTTAATACAAAATTGCCTTATCGTTTTTTATCTAATCATGTATAGTTTTTGAGATATTAACATTTCAGTGTAGTACGTGTTAGTAAACGTATAGCTAAAATCGTTGTTAAACTTTTGAAAATAAATTTTTTGCGCGTTTGTAATCAGAAATAATAAAATGCCTCACTACACATTCGAAGAAATCGCCGACATCTATTTTATTTATATTTTATGTAACAGAAATGGACGAGCTGCAGAACGTGAAAATCGTTATCCAGAGGTAGGCCGGTGCCAGATCATAGAATATTTGAAATCGTATGATCGTATGTTACGAGAACGAGGAACATTGGTCCCCTATGAATACGAAAATGTTAGCCGAATTCAATATGAAGTCAATACCGACGAACAAGTTTTGAATTCAGTACAAACAGATCCCACCATTAGCACGAGACGTCTTTCGATACAACTTGGTATTAGCAAAAAAAAAGTTTGGAGGGTACTTCGAAGAAACTATCTACACCCATTCCACTACACTCCAGTGCAAGAATTATTACCAGTCGATTTACCAAACAGAACAAATTTCTGCCGTTTATAGTTAAACAACGAGAAACATAATCCTTCATATTTGTCATCCATTTTATGGACAGACGAATCGATATTTACGAGGGATGGAATAACAAATTTACACAATCTTCATGAATGGCAACCAGAAAACTCACACGTTAAGCGAGAATCATTATTTCAAAGACGTTTTAGTGTTAATGTATATGGTGTGGTATAATTAGAAATAATTTTATTGGGCCAATTTTACTACCTGAAAGATTGAACTCACAAAACTATCTTGAATATTTGAATGAAACAGTTCCCACTGTGCTAGATTCAATTCCACTCATGATGAGAAATACTTTCTTATATCAACAAGATGGAGCTCCTCCACACCATGGAAGACAAGTTCGAAATTGGTTTGATATAAATTCGGCGGCGGACCTATAGCTTGGCCGGCTAGATCTCCGGATTTAACACCATTAGACTTTTATGTATGGAGATACTTGAAAGGAGAAGTCTACAAAACAAACATTCAGACTTGGGAGCAGTTGGTTGATCGAATCAATAATGCCGGCAACAAAATAAAAAAAAATTTAGTAAATGTCAACATGGCTGCTGCCATTAAAAGACGACTGCAACTATGCTTGTTACAAAATGGAAATCATTTTGAAAATTGTTTGTGAAGTTGAAAAGTTAGAAATTCATACAATAAATTATTAAGTACTACATTGAAAGGTTAATATCTCAAAAACTATACATGATTAGATAAAAAAGATTTTCCTATATAAATTTCTATTTTCTTTTGTTTTCCTTTCACTCGAAATTGAAAGGTATTAATTTTCTAGTCCTCCGATGAAAATTTGTTAAAAGAAAATTGTAATACTATTAGAACTTTATTATTTTGGCAGAAACTTCCTTCACTCGATGAGAATTGAAAAGCTATTGAAAGGGTACGTTAAGATAACTGGGTAGCAGCCATACGAATTGACTCAAAATCAAATTTTTTATACTATACATACTACCTTGATCAACAAGTTTTCGGAAAACCACCGTGTGGCGCTCCCATCGTTCCGATTTGAGTTCTGTTTTTGATCTGTTGTTGATATTCCCTCTAAATCTTAGCGTCATAGCTTGACATTTGCAAAAGTTACTTAGTACAGAGTACATCTACTCTGTGTGTGTTGGCGATTTTTCCATTATTTCCTCTCGGCTGCTGAAACGCGTTCCCCGTAATTGTTTTTAACTCAATTGAACAGAAATAATTCACAGGGAGCCAAATCAGGTGAATTCTGGTGCCAACATACACAGAGATAGATGTACTCTTGACTACGTAACTTTTTCAAATGTCAAGCTATGATGCTAAGATTTAGAGGGAATATCAACAACAGATGTACCAACTTAACAAAAAAACAGAACTCAAATCGGAACGATGGGAGCGCCACACGGTGGTTATTTCGAGAACTTGTTGATCAAGGTAGTATATGCCTGGTTTGAGGATTGAGTTTCGCATTAAGTTTGCGGTTGAATTGAGTTCCATTACGGTTGGATTATGGTTTAGTGAGCAATAGAGCAATTTTTTACATATACATACTGGTTTGAGAGTTGAGTTGGGCTTCATTTGTGGGTTGATCTGAGGTTGAGTTAGAGTTGAATTGGAGTTGGGTTGGGGTTTGATAAGCAGTTCAGTTTGGGATTTATTTGCTTGTCGAACTGACGGTTGAATTAGAGTTAACCCGGTTGAGTTGATATTAGGTTTATTAGGCATGAGCGGTTAAGTTTGAAGTTTATTAGGGGTCGTATTGAGGGTTGAGTTGAAAGTCAGCTTGAATTGTATATCGAAAAAAAATATCGAAATAGAAAAAGAATTTTACAAAAGTAAAATCGCGTTCGAAGTATGGAGTATCATTTGACAGAGAGAACAAATGAGAGCCAGTCGTATTATAAAGAGTTCAAGTTATAAAATTATCGAAAAAATATTCCTTAACATAATGTACACCTATGGAAAATGGAAGAATCCAAAAAATATCGAGATATAAATTAAATGGAGTTATAGGAGATCGAAATGTAGAGAGTTGAACGCAATATTCTTTCAGCTTTTGCGGAATTACTTTTAAGCGGTTTTGAATATATATTTATAAATAATAATAAAAACATCAAATCCGGAAAATTTCGACGTCTAATTGGGAGGCCAGAAATTTTTTTCAAAATCAAGAATTCGGTTTCGTGTGAATAGTTTTCGATCACAACTTAGTCTATATGAAAACTATTGCACTAACTAATTAGTTTTAAGTGAAAGCTATGGTAAACCAGAATATGTTTTATAATTTTCAGTTATGAAGTTTTAATTCTATATAAGCCTCGTTGAAATATAGCGTTCAAAATTCTGAAAATCTAATTATTTAGCTTTGAAGCAAAACTATAGACAATTTTTAATTGAGCTTAAGAATCAATAATTTCACACAATTAAACAAACTTCACAATAACAATAATTGAAACAACGTCTAGCGTATATACCACAATTTATTCCACCTCATAAAACATTATCGATTTTCTCTTTTACGCACCATCACACTACATCTAAACTTGAAAGTTTCAATTCACAGCGGGCAATGAGGCTCACCAAAGTCTTCTTCCTTTTTCTTTTTTTTTAGTTAATTTGAAAAAAAAAAAAAAAAATGAAAACCTAACAACATAATATTACCTGTTCAGGTTAATTATATAGTGTACAACATAAAGTTTGAATAGTTAATTAGGTATTTTTTGGGGATCTTGAATAACCGAAAAATGCTTGAATATAATTTCCTTTTTCACACAAACATATACAAACGCACACACACACACACACACACACACACACACACACACCTAAACATACACTCGCTCTAAATTGGTCTAAGTTAAATAATTAAATATTCATGTTAACAACCCCAAATTTTTATTTTTGTTTTCAAATTGATTATGACGTGTTCGTCAATGACCTATCTCGAAAAGTTAACAAGAAAATATTTAATATGTGATATACCCAATTAAGGTCGTCTCAAATTAATTTATTTTTTGTTGTTGTTTGTTGAGACGTGATAAGAGTTGAATTGTTTTGTGTTTTACAATACACATACTTCTTATACGTGCAGTTTAATCTATGCACCCACGGTGCTTTTATATTTAAACTTGAATTCTTGGAAACAAAAGTATTGTGGGCTTTTCTCTTTTTGTTTATAGATTTTTATACCCAAAATCGATTTAAAGTCGCCTAAAGCAATGTCCGATTAATTTTAAGCTCTCGTCTTAGAAATAATTTTTATTTTTATATTTTGAAAAATTGAAAGTCTGTTTTAAATCTGTCATGATTGATATTGTTTTGTTTTGTGAATTTCTTAGTAATTTAAATTTATTTGTATATTTAGCCCCGACAAATGTCTAAAAGGAGGAGAATTAATGTTCAACATAGAGAACGAGACTGTCAATCAGTTTAATAGTATTCAATATTTCAAAGGCCGTATGTAAGTACATACATATATATAATTGGCAAACTGTGGATGACGAATAATTTTTGAGTGAAACCGATTTAAAAAATTTCGTCTTCCAAATTAGACTACAAATTCGGAATAAAATTTAACGTATGGTAAAAGAGGGAAGTAACAACCAGCAATTAAGACTGGGCAAAACGAAGAAAATCAACTCAGCGTTGGTTTCGAAATATTAATTCCTAAAGTTTACAAAAGCTATACTAACACGGATTGTAACACGGATTACACAAAACTGCTATAGTGGCATACTAGGCTGTTTCAGCATGTTAATGTCTTGGTCCATTCGAGTCGCAGATTAGGCAAGGCCTTGATCAAAGTAAAACAAAGCGAAAGTTAATTTTATAATTTGTTGTTGGTAAACTTTTTCAATGTTTACCGCTATAACATTTAGTATTTCAACAATTTTTTTTTTCCTTTTGCGTGATTAATTTATGAATTTCTCAATCGATTTAATTAAATTTTTTAATTGTTTTTAACTTTTTGGTTGGTTTTTTTTTAAATCACTAATTTATATTCAAACCTCAAAATAGTGACTTACCGATAAAGCTCAGAAGTGAAACTGAACTTAAATTGAATATGGCCGACTTAAACTTTTCAAAAGCTTTAAAGCTGATTTCCCCGTTTAATGGAAATCCTTCTCAATTTATGTTTTCAATGTAGTAATAATAGTGTTTGATGAGTTACATGCTAATCATCATGCTAAATTTGTACAATTAATGAAGATATTTTTAATAGGAACTGGGCTGGGTCGGCTGCAATAAAGCTTACAAAGAACAATCGCTCATCAATCGACTTAACAAAAACTTTTAAATGCCGGCTTTAAATTAAAATCATTATCGGGATCAATTGAAAACAGAAGGGTTAATTTTAGAAATATTAATAATCCCAATTCGTCGGCATCGTTCACAATGCTTTGTGCATAAACAACTATTTTAAACGCCACACACAGGAAAACGGAAAAATAATTCCAACACGTATAATCAGTGCTTTCTAGAGTATATAGAGCTATAATCGTACGTAATAATTTTTTAGAAGCTTTTGTAGTGGTATAACTTTTCATTCAGTAATATGATATTTTTTTAGCTTCAAGCTTTTCAATGAAACAAGTTAGAATATTAAAAAACGTTTGTATAAAAGTTTTCTAAAATAGTAGCATTCTTTGGTATTAAATAAATATTAATTGCAGAAATATTAAAATTAAATTATTTGCTTTACTTGCTAAATGTATCTTTAGTTTTACTAGCCTACGTCAGATGTCGATAGGTGTTTACAAAAAAATACGATTAAAAATTACTGAATTAAAAAATTATCACACGTTCTTAATATTTTGTGAATTTGTGTTGCTTTTCCTACAATTTTTGAACTTGAATTTCCCCATGTCGTAATTTTTGGTTCGATTTTACTAAATTGGTGCTGCTATCTATGTAATGTGGATTGACTTAGTGACCACATGATTTGTAGTAAGGTTTTATTTAAAAAAAACTCGATATTCATCGATGAATGCAGTTTTAACCGGTTCGTTATATTCACCCTTCAATAAGAGGTAGAAATGTCACACTTCCAGCGGATTCAACTGATTAGGGTATTATACATTATAAAATAAATTTTACGATTTCCTCTCAGAATTAATTTCTAATTTAAATGGTACCAATTATTATTTTATAACGGATAATATCTAGAGTCCGAAAAGGTCAGAAATAAAGGAGTAAACCTACATACAGCTTTTTTCCGCTTTAAGCGTTATCCAGCATTAAATCAAAAGCTCGAGATTTGTTAATTTCTACAATAGACCAAAATCTTGTCGATGTGATTACATAGAACGTAAATTCTGTTATAGCCACAAGCTGTTTCAACTTTATTTTGGATTTTGGAGAATCGCTGACTTAAAAGTTCAAACGATTTTAATTTCTTCTCTCTGATACTTAATTTCTATTTGAAATTTTGAATCTTTGAATATTTGTTAATTATGTAAAATTCAGAATATATTCAATCTTGTGATAATATGTTAAAAATTATATTTTAGCAATTTCGAGTTAGACATTTTAATTGCTAAAATTTAACTTATAACATTTTAAATAAAACACTTGTTTAATATTTCGCAAATTTGAGATACAATTTATTCTCAATCGATTTCGACTTGCTAGGTCATCATCAGGAGTTAAACTAACAGTTACTTACAAAAATGGTGGTTTAAATATAAAATTACTAGTAATAAAAACACACAAAAGATACCCTAGAATCATACGAAATTAGGAAAGCTATATTTTTTAACCAAGATATCTTAAATGAACAAAGAGAGATTCGATTTTCACCCCTCACTGATCCTGTGTTATTTCATAATCGACCTTCATAAAATAATATTCTCTTTTATTTCTCTTTTATTCTCTCTTTTATTTTTACTCGTACCCCTAAATTATTTTATGATAGATGTTATGCCTTTTTTCTTCAATTTGCTTATATTTTTGGTTTGGATTAGTTGATTTTGATGGTAAAAATTTTAGTTATACATATATATTTTTAAAATTTTTTTTTTTTTTATGATTGTTAGTCTTTGTGTGTTTTTATTACTAGTAATTTTATATTTAAACCACCATTTTTGTAAGTAACTGTTAGTTTAACTCCTGATGATGACCTAGCAAGTCGAAATCGATTGAGAATAAATTGTATCTCAAATTTGCGAAATATTAAACAAGTGTTTTATTTAAAATGTTATTAAATGTGTTTCGTCAAGTGCCGACGGCAATAAGTGTTAACAATATAAAATTTAACTCTGCATTTGCTAATATTCGATATATCATTTCTATTTTGAATAATTGAAATACTTTAATATAAGATGGTCGCCAATTTTCCTCAAAGTTTGGGGTAATACGATAAAATAAGAATTCAAGATTTATTGATATGGTTTCGCCCTCTAGGTTTTAAAGCCGCTTTAAAAAGGTGTTTCGAGATTTTAAATATTTGAAAATGTAAATTTTTTATATTTTGAATCCTGAATTTTTATATTGTGGAATTCTCAAAAATGGTGAAAATCTGAATTTATTATAGTTGAGAAATTTAACATAAATTTTGTTTTTATTGTTTTCGCCAATTCTAATCCAGCAGTTTCCAAAGCTACCCTCACACCTGAAAGTATAACGAATCACCCCAGAAAATCAAACAATTTTGATGTTCTGAAATGATTTTGCAGTCATGTGAAGCCATTCCTTGAAACTTGACATGCGATCCTAATATCATAATTTTGAATAATAATTATCGAAATGAAATTAGTAAGTCAAATGAGGAAAGCTGGGAGTGGCATCATGAAATCCGGACGGTAATGTCTGACGGTTACCGTTTTTCGTCAATTACAAATCCGAGTGGTTGAGAAACCGTATCACGAACACCGCTCTTTTAATTTATTGTGCAAATTTCAGTACGACTTTTCGCCAATAAATATGGAAATTGGTTTATGGTAGGGTTTAGGTTATATTTATAAATTTACTCTAATTGATTGTATTTTCGTTTTTTTCTTCCATTCGGTTTTACGTTAGGAAAAAAATGCAAAAAATCCGTTCATTTTAAATTTTCTTAGTTTTCTTAATTGACAGTATTACTAAACATTAAGGTTAAAGAAAATTTCAGAAAAAATATTTCCGTTAGCTGAGCAATGCAGGTGCAATATGTTCACTGTCAACTCTATGATAAACGAGCATTTCATGATACTGTCCCTGGAATTGAGGATTATGACAGAGTTTCCGTTGATGATCTAGTATTAGTTTTTAGTTGGATTGAAAATTCGATTCAAATGTGAATTAAATGTACCAACTCAGATTTTAAAAATTGAAGAAAACTTGATGTAATTGTGCCTAGTTTTACTTAAAATTACTAATTAATTTTACATAAGATATTTAAATTTGAATAAATTTATTGAAAATTCGATTCAAATGTGAATTAAATGTACATAACTCAGATTTTAAAAATTGAAGAAAACTTGATGTAATTGTGCCTAGTTTTACTTAAAATTACTAATTAATTTTACATAAGATATTTAAATTTGAATAAATTTATTTAAAAATTTAGTATTTAGGAAATATTGATTCGAATTTGATTTTTCTGAAACCAAAATCAATACAAAATTTAGTATTTTCTAACAATTGTAAATTCTGAATACCCGAATATTTATTAAAGATATAGGAGAACGGCAGTGGTTTAAAGTAAGAATGAAATTTAGCAATTTAAATTAATTTTGAAAAAAAAGAATTCAAAAAAGTAATCGTGGAATATTTGACAGGCTTTTAAAACCATTTTGTAAATGTTTTTGAACATGAAGATACTTCTGAATTTGAAGTATTCCAATCCCTAAAACTAATAATTACACCTAAAACTCGGTAAAGATTTAAAATTACCCGAATTGATTACCTCAATTCTGAATTCTGAATTTTTTTTTTTTTTTTTTTTTTTTTTTTTTTGTAAATATGGTAAACTAACGAATTTATCATAAATAACACTTAATTAATTATTTCTGAATTTAGAATTTTGCAACAATTTTGAATTTTAAATCCAATAAATAAATTAAATAAAATTTTAAATAATTGGAATCATTTAGAAAAGCAAAAAGGAAAATATGGAATGGAAAATTATGAGAATTCCAAAACTATGCAATTTCAGATTTTTGTATTATTTTAATGTTTTAATTTAATATACATTTCTCAACAGTGTTTTGAGTGAAATTTTATTGTTTTAAAGAATGTTGGACCCTTAAACAAATTTAATAAAATTTTCAAATATTAGAAAGTTATAAAATCGATTTTTAGATTACATTTAACTTAGCAAAAAATTACTAAATTTCGAGGGCCCACAACGATATATTTTGTAAAATCCATAGGTTCCATAGGTTTTTTAAAAGAAATTTTATTGCACTAAACAATTTTTAAGCAATTTTAGCGTAAAATATTTACTAGACTGTGTGAGTATGAGAAAGTGGTAAAATCTTTTAGAATTTCACTTAACATTTCGTCATAAAATTACTGAATTTGTATTATTTTAAGATGGTAAAGGGGCAAAAATACTCGGTACGGAATTCGCAAATTTAGAAATATGGCTTTTTGATCCCATTTAACCAGCAAATTTTTTATTTAATTTTCTTTTACCTAAGGTCTCGTTGTTTTCACAAAAAAAGTTTGACAAAATCCTTTGAAATTCAAATTTTCTGAAATTCTTAAGTATTGGTTGTAATTACTCGAGAATTGTTGAAGTTTTAGTTATTTAGATTACTTGAAATATTTCAGCAGAATTTGGTTGTTATTTGATAGATTTGAAAATATATTCCAAAACCAAATTTAATTTTCGAAACGGGTGCATATAATATTATAACACGTAAAATGTTCACAATGACAAATTCTAAATGTTTTCTTTGATAACTACTCTACTACTCTAAATACCACTAAATACTATAATTTGATATGTTTGAGCAGAATTTGACTACGTTAAAAACCCACATTTGTTATTCGGCATGAATGATATACATTTTATCACTTTGGAGCCACTTTAATTGTTCTGAATTTGAAAGTAAATATTTGTCAAAAATGAGGTGTACCGAATTTATTTAAATAAATTATTTTATCTCAATTATGTAATTTTGAATTCTAAATATTTATTTGAAAATTGTATTTTAATGTTTTGCCCATTTAGAGATAAATAAAATCGAATTATTTCAACAAACCCAAACAAATTTTCAAATACGAGAGAAAACTTTAATTCCTTTTAGAATTCCACTGAAAGTTTTGTAATATTTAAAAACAAAAATTAAAATAAAGTTTCAGAATTTACGGTTACTTGTTTTAGAGAATTTTTTACCCAACTAAAAAATAGCAAAAACTGTGAAATTTATAAAGTTTTTAAATTTATATAAACACTGAAGCTCATAATAAACGTAAAATTTTTTTAACTTAAGAACATTTCAGTAATTGAATTTGTAAACCATTCTTGGAATTTCATAAACTATATTAAACAAAACCAAAAATTTAAATTAAGAAAAAACTAATTGTGAGCGTTCATTCAGAAATTTAGCAAATTTTAAATATTCCGAATTAGTCAAAATTTGTCATGTCTTATTTTGAAAAATATTTCAAATTTTGATGGAAAAATGAAAACTTGAATATATACCCTATCGTCCATAATACTCAACTCAATCTCATCAGTTTGAGTTTTGAATTGGTGCTTATTTTAAAAAGTGTGACTGCTGGAATGGCAAATTTATTGAACTTTATAAATCCCTTAATTGTATAAAACAATGTTTTTCTCAAGACATTATTTAATCTGACCATAACTTTCTTGTGTCAAAATTACACAGAAAACTAACTGAGATTAGGCTTTGTAAAAAATATCTGTAGCTAACTAAAATAATCTGAAGTTTTTTTAAGTTTTTATATGAATTTCTCAACTTGTAAAATTTTACAAAAAAAAATAATTTTCGAAGATGAGTGAATTTTTAAAAGATTCTATGGCTTCAGAACAAGAAACCTAATAGTGGAATTTCTTGTTAACCCGACTAAAATTCTATGTTTGATTTAAATATTATTTTTTGGCACCTTTCTTAAAATTTAAAATTTTTCAGAAAATTTAATAAAATTGAGCAGAAATTCGCTGAAATTAATTGAAAAGTTTGGAAATGTATTATTCTTCAGAATCATTCTGAATTCTGATTTGGCAAATGTTATAATTAAAAATACGGTGAAAGCCTGAATTTATTATAATATTTGAACCAGGTGGAATTTAAATTTGTCCTTATTTCAAAATTTGAGATAATTTCAAAGTAATTGAGCCCGGAACGATTTAAAAATTGAATATACAATTCTCAATAAGATTCTGAATGAAATTTTATAGCATTAAAGAATTTTCGATCATTAAAAACTTTCAATTAAGTTTCAGAAAGTTGTAAAATCGTTTTTCTTCGACTACATTTAAGTTAGTAAAAAATTAATAAATTTCGAGGGCTCACAGCTAACAAATTTTGGTAACCTATTTTGAACAAGGTTTTTGAAATAAATTTAATTGTTAAACCGTAGAATTTCACTTGACGTTTCGTTCACTTTTACCTAGCAAATATTAGTTTCAATTATTTTATAAATTTTCTTTGTTTAAATATTTAAATAATTCTAAGAATTCAATTAATGAAATTCTGAAGTATTGGTTGTTATTGCTTAGAAAATGGTTGAAGTTTTGTTTATTTAGATAGTTGGAAATGTTTTCATTGAAAATTTACAGATTTGAAAAAATATTGAAAAACCAAATTTATTATCCGAAATGGATGGGGTACGTAACATTTTAACCGGAGTGAAGTATCTAACGTTAATTTAAAGTGTAGTTTGCCACTAAAAATAGTGTAAGAAATAAGTGGTAGAAAATGTGTTAAAAAAAGTTACTAACGTTAACAAATGTAGATACACAAAAAAGCATTAAATGAGAAATAAAAAAAACCTTATTTTCTCGTATTTCGATTTTAAATTAATAATGCAAAAAGGTTATACAAAATTTGGAATTAATCAAAACGTTAAATGCTATATCAATTAATTAAATAAACCATTAAAATGTTTTGATACTTAAATGAGGGCGAAAGTGCCGCATTAAATCAAATAGCACAAATTTTATAGATAGACTTATGTAGGGACTATAATCCACGGATTGAGAATATAATAAGCTGGTTAGAATATGATGGGTTGGGCACGAATGACAAATTTTCAAAAATTAAAATTCGGTACTACACTAAGTCAATTAACACAAATCTCAGAGATGTGCACATTCGCCCTCATTTTAGTATCAACACTTTTTAATGGTTTATTTAATTTATTGATGTAACATATAACGTTTTGATTAATTTCAAATTTGGTTAGCATTGGCAACTTTGTATAATCTTTTTACTACATTTAGCTACATTTGTAAGCGGAATACCAAATTTATTGTTAATAAATCATTTTCTCTCACAGAAATTTTAGCATTTTTCAGCAATTTTGGATTCTACAGAGTTTGACACCAAAATTAATCAAATTTTAAAAAAAATATAAAAATGAGAGAAAGCTTCCAATTGTTTAAAAATTCTACTAAAAATTACGTAATACTTCATAAAAATTTCAAATAAATTTTCTGAACTTTCGGTTACCTAATTTAGTAAATTTTTGCTCCAATAAGAAAATTGCATCAATTGTTAAATTTCTAAAGTTTTTAAATTTAATTAAACACTGAAGCTCATAATAAATAAAGAAGTGAGAAAAGAAAACATTTAAATTAAGAAATCTAATTATTTTCTAAATCTAAAAATGCCTAAGCAAATATTCCGAATTTGTCAAAACTTGTCATCTAATATTTTGAAAAATAGTGCAAACTTTGGAATTTATGGAAATCTCCACAATATTGGTAAATTCACAATATTTGTCAATATTACTAAATCCAGAAATTATTTAGATTTGTAATCTTAATTCACTCTCATCATTTTGAGTTCTGAATTTGTGATTATTAGTTTGTATTAATTGATTGAACATTGTAAATTAAAAGCATTTCAATTTTTGACATAATGGTCTTTTCTTTTGTTAATAGTTAATTTAATGGTAAAGCTGAATTTTGATAAATGTGACAAAATAACTAAATAAATCGTGGAAAGCTTCAACATTTTGGTGAAACCAACCTTTAAAATCCAACCTTTTGGGTCGAAATTATTCAAAAAATTTACTTAGAATTAAGCTTTGTAAACAATTTCTACAGCTAACTAAAATCTGCAATTATTTAAAGTTTATGCTTGAATTTCTCAACTGGTAAAATTTTATAAAAACGTATAATTTTCTAGAATGAGTGAATTTTTAAAAGTTTATGTGGCTTCAGAACAGAAACTTGGAATGGTAGAATTTTAAATTTAAGGACTAAAATTCTTTCTCTAGATTAAATATTATTTTTTGGCCCATGTGTTAAAATTAGAATATTTCAGAATATTTGTTGAAGTTTGGTGCAAAATCACTGAAATTTATTGAAAATGTTTATAAATTTATTATATTTCAGAGTTATTTTGAATTCTGATTTGGCAGTAAACTATGGCGAGAAAAACCTTAATTTACTATAAGGGCCGAAATAAAAAACTAAATGTTTAATTAAAAAAATTTTACTGGCCCAAAATCACACGATAACTATTGGTCCAGCTATATCTCTGCCAAAAATTAGGAAGTTCTATTGTACTTTGCTACCCTTAGTATTAAAAACTAACTTAACCGATAGTTATCGTGTGATTTTGGGCCCGAATTTTTTTTTTAATTAAACATTTAACTTTATTTCGGAATTATAGTAAATTGAGGTTTTTAATTTTTAATATGAAGGGTAGGAAGTCCAATAGAACTTCCTAATTTTTGGCATAGATATAGTTGAACCTGTAGCTTAACCGATAGTTATCATGTGATTTTGGGCCAGTAAAATTTTTTTAATTAAACATTTAATTTTATATTTCGGCCTTAGTCGTAAATTGAGATTTTTAATTTTTAATACTAAGCGTAGCAAAGTTTAATAAATCTTACCAATTTTTGGCTAGATATAGCTGAACCTATAGCTTAATCGATAGTTATCGTGTGATTTTGGGCCAGTAACATTTTTTTAATTAAACATTTAATTTTATATTTCGGCCTTAGTAGTAAATTGAGAATTTTAGTTTTTAATACTAAGGGTAGCAAAGTTCAATAGAACTTCCTAATTTTTGGCATAGATATAGTTGAACCTGTAGCTTAACCGATAGTTATCATGTGATTTTGGGCCAGTAAAATTTTTTTAATTAAACATTTAATTTTATATTTCGGCCTTAGTCGTAAATTGAGATTTTTAATTTTTAATACTAAGGGTAGCAAAGTTCAATAGAACTTCTCAATTTTTGGCATAGATACAGTTGAACCTATTGGTTTTGGGCCAGTAAAATTTTTTTAATTAACATTTAATTTTATATATCGGTCATAGTAGTCAATCAATACATTTCAATATCATCAATACAGTTTCGTACGAAACCAAATATACAATTAAATTGAATTGAATTTTTTATTTGATTGATTAATTGATTAAATGCATGTCGAAAAGACCAATCTATCGATTTACGGTATATCTTTGTACAAAATACGGTCATGTTAAAAATAAATTACAAGTGTATTTGCGTGTAATTACAATTTGCGGAAGGCAAATATGGATCACTTGTAGTCTAGTTTTAACATAGCGGTTTTATGTATTTTAATTTTATAAGCTATAGTAGTAAACTACTATTGCTTACAAAATTAAAATTAGTACATTCATTTCAATCATGAATTTCAAACTTTTCCTTTTTTACGCAAAATAAAAATAAAAATTAGGTAAACGAAATTTTGATTTTAATGTATTTTTATGCAACGAATAAATTCGTTAAGCAGGGAATTGGTGCAGTTGTTTTTCTAAATTATCTAAATCTAATTTGCAAGATTAATTTTAATAATTCTTTATCGATGAAATTTCCCTGAATGTATGCATTTGAGTAGCTAATACATTAATTTAATATTTAGTAAGAATTAGTAAATACTTCATTCGCGTTCAACGAAACCGACTAATAGACAGGATTCTACTTATTTAATTTTTAATTTATATTATTTTAATATGTATGTGTTAAGCTGTGTGAATGTCGTGAAGAAGAAAAAATTGTAAGATAATTTATCATTATTAGTATGATTCGCTAGTACATAACGCACAGCATATTCTGTATATATAGAATGTAATTGTGGTATAATCAGACCAGTCGCCGCGGCCTGATTAGAAGATTGATTTTTTCATAATCATAACCTCATCAGTTCGAAACTGGATTGAATTCGCTTACAATCTTCGGAACGTATTAAAATCATATAAATTAAAAAAAAATTAAACTGATGTTAAGAGATTGTATAAGCATTTTTCGATAATGGTGAATTTTAAATTTGTCCTTATTTGAAAATTTGAGGTAAATCCAAAGTATTGTAATTGAGCCCGGAACAATTCAAAAATTTAACATGCATTTTTCAATATGGGTTTGAATGAAATTTTGTAGCATTAAAAACAATTGTTGAGAAATTTTGCCTGTGTACAAAAAGTACAATAAAATTTTCGAATTTCAGAAAGTTGTAAAATCGTTTTTAAGATTGAATTTGACCTAGTAAAAAATTAAAAAATTTTGAGGTCACGCTACTATTTAAGACGTGAACATATTTCGTAAAATTGTTCAATAGGTGTTTGAACGAAATTTTATTGCGCTTAACAGCTTTTGAGGAATTTTCACATATTTAACCTTCCGCGGTTGCACTGGGACGATTTCGTCCCAAGCAAAATTTGGGAATTCCCCTCTCTAAATAAACTTAGTACAGGTATGGTCCTGCAAGATGCTTGCCCGCTCTCCACAAGTTAGTTCCAGAGCAACAGCGGTACAAATTGGACGACTGGGCGAAAGTGTCCCAGTGCGACCGGCTTGAAACTTTCAGTTCTAATCCAAGACTGGGGTGATTTTTTGTCAAAACAGGCTAAAATTCTCTCTAGAAAGTAATAGTATTATATCACACAGACACACTACTAAGTCGATTGATATTTGAACATTTTGACTCTCTGTTCTCTGTTCTAATATTATATACAAAATGTCAAAAACATGCATTTATTTTTCATATTGCAGAAAATCGAATTTTTATTCCAAAAAGGTTTAAGAGTGTTAATGATTTTTTTTTAGATTTTGAAAGCTGATTTAACACGCCGAAAACTGTTCGTGGACGTTTCCGATCTAGTGCGACTGCGGAATCGTTGAAATTACAGTGCGACCCCGAGGGTTAAGAATATCAGGGTATATACTGGGTATATCAGGGAATATAGTCCCATTAAAACTATTCCACAAAATTTGCGAATAAGAGAATGGTGTAAAATCCTTTAGAATTTCACTTAACATTTTGACATGAAATTATAAAATTTAAATTATTTTAAGAGAAATGTGGCTGCTCAATTATTTATAGTAAATTTTAATTTTAATTTGTTTCCTACATTCTCTTTGATTTTGCAAATGGAAGTGTGGCAAAATTTAGTACTTAAGGATTCCTTTAAAATTCAAATTTTCTGAAATACTCAAGTATTGATTGTTATTGCTCCGAAAATTGTTGACATTTTGATTATTTAGATGATTGCTACTGGTTTTAGCAGAGTTTGCTGAAAATGAGCAGATTTGAAAATAAGTTGAAAAACCAAATTTATTTTTCGAAATGAACGGGGTTTGTAACATTTTAGCATTCTGGAGTCAATTAAATTATTTTAAATTCCAAAATATTGGGCAATAAGGCGGAGTACCGAAATTATTTAAATTAGGCAGGATATTTTGAATTCTACATAATTGAAAATTGTATTTTGATGTTTGCCCGAGATGACAAAAATCGAATGATTTAGTTAAATCCGCCAAATTTTAAAATATGAGAGAAAGCTTCATTTTTTTTCAGAATTCCACTCAAAATTTTGTAATACTTCATAAAAATTTAAAATAAATTTTCAGAATTCACAATTAAATTCAAATTTTAAATTTAATTAAACACTGAAGCTCTTGATAAATGTAAAATTTTGAAGCTTCAAAACACTTCACTTATTAAATTTATAAAGCGATCTCAGAATTTCCTTAAAAACTTTATTTTTATGAAATTTAAGACGAGAATTTAGTAATCACAATAAACAAAGTGAAAAATTTAAATTAAGAATTGATTAATTGTGTAAGCCCATTTGTCATATTTGTCATATTTTGTCAATTGAATACCAATTCTATTAAAATTAGGAAAATTCGCAATATTTGACAATATACAATATACTCAACTCATTCTTTTCATTTTTATTTCTGAATTTGTGATTATTTGAAAGTGTGTTAGAATTCTGGAAATATAAATTAATTAAACTTTATGAATCCTTCAATTGTATAAAAAAAAATATTTTGAGCATAATTTTCTTTTCTCATTATGTATTGGTTAATTTAAAATAAAATTTTAAAGTTTTCTTATTTCAAAATTAAATTAATTTTATGTGACAAAATAATTAACTAAATAGTGTAAAGCATCAACATTTTGGAAAAACAAAGATTGATAAATTAAGTTTTGTAAAAAATGTCTTTAGCTAACTGAAATCTGCAATTTTTTAAAGTATGCCTTTGAATTTCTAAAGTTGTAAAATTTTGAACAAGCCTCGAAGAGTTCCACGAAATAAAGGTCATAAAGGCTAAAGAAAAAATTTACTGGTAAATTTCAAAAAAAAAAAAAAAGAATTCAATTTAAAATCAAAGCAAAGTATAACGAATTTTTAAACCGCACAAATTTAATTTATCGTTCTTTATACTACCATGAGAATTTTACCACCTGTTAAAAATCGTTTTTTGTTCGCTCTGCGGTGAAAAATATAGAAAAAGTCAAGGCACACACACAATCCTTACCACCCACCAGCACAACATTCAAAAAAAAAGATAATGTCATATATATGCGTAATGAAATTGAAATTCCACGAAAATCAAATGCCATTTAAAATTAAATGAAAACCTTCATCAAATTTAGTTCACATACTTTGACAAATCATAAATTTCGATGTAACCGATTAACAATGTATGCCTGTGAAGCTAAAAAAGGAAAACTTTTAAATCAAAATGTTCCACGCATTTTTGATGAATCCCTGACAAGGATGAAAATTCCATAAAAATAGAATCCTCCATCAAACAAATTTCCCAATAGAGAGCTTTCGCACTTTAATGTAACACCCCAACATCCCAAACCTCGACAAAATGTTGTTGCGTTCG
The DNA here is from genome assembly GCA_958295665.1 of Tipula vernalis. Lineage (NCBI taxonomy): Eukaryota > Metazoa > Arthropoda > Insecta > Diptera > Tipulidae > Tipula > Tipula vernalis. The sequence continues at coordinate 159,991,625 of OY282558.1, forward strand.
CACATAAAACATAATTCTTAAGAAATTTAAAACCAACACAAGAAAACCTAAAATTCGGCGGCGCTTTTTTATTTTTTTTTTTTTTGTTTTTGAGTCGGAACTTGAATAAAAACTTAAAAATAAATTTTAATGACTTGATAAGAAGTGTAAATAGAAAAAGATTTTTGTTTTTTTGTTGTTGAATATCATTAATTAAAATTGTTTACGGTTTGTAGTCTTATTGGTGTGAATTAATATTCGGCTCTTTACTTATTTATCCAGTTCGCGTTTTCCCTCAATGGTCTTATTAAGACAACCCCTAATCACGTTTTTTATTAATATTTTTTTTTTATTCGAAATATGATAGGACAGCTTTTTTTTTAATTTTTGCTTATATACATACGTGCATAGCTAAAGTTCGGTAACCACATGAATATAATAAAATCACACAAGCAACTTTATATGTTCATAAACTTTGTGTGGAAAAACTTTGCCTTTTATATATACTCTCGCAAACTTTGTAGTTCAAATCGGATTTAATAAGTAAAGTGCTTTTGTAAATTGTGTTAATTACGCGAGGACGAAAGATAAGACAATAACATTTTATATTTCCAAACAATAGAGGAAAATTATGAAAATTCGCATTATAATCGTTATCTAGCGCTGTTGTGTACGCGGCACGGTTATTAATTTTTATTAATCATTAAGATATTCCGCAAAAGGGAATTAAAGATGATCGCATTAATCCATTTCTGTTAAAAAAAAATTTTTTTTTAAAAATATCTCACACTTTTCTTTTATTTTCACTTCACCATACCAGAAAACAAAAAATAATAATTCACTTATTTATTGTATTGATAACACCGAAATAATATATTTGTTTCGTATTTTTTATTTTTATTTTTTTTTTTTCAAAACAAATTAAATTTAGCACTTTAACTAGTTTCAAATTTCATATAAAAAGCACAAACACTCGTACACACACTCACTAAATATGAAATCAAAATAATATTAGAATTTCACTCACTATAAACAAAACAACAATATTCACTTTGAAATTTTCACCAATCGAGGGGCAAAAAAAAAAATTATTCAGCGCGCGATACGTTCGTTACGGCTTAATAAAACCAACTGAATTTTATTTATTTGAAAATAGAAAAACACAACAACAGAAAAAATAAAATTCAGAATACATTTGATTTGAAAATCATAACAAAATTCAAAATCGCATACAAACACACATACCCACACATATCTTGTGGATAGATTGGTATAGTGTATATATGAGAAAATTTTCAATATACCAATTTTCCGGCCTGATGTACACGAGTAACCCAAAATAATGAGCAACTCTTGTAATGCGCAGACGTTTAGTTTTTTGTTTTGGTTTTATTATTCGTAGCACATTTTTTTTGCAGCTTCCTCTTTGTGATGTGGCGTGGGCACCCCACACCATACAACACAATCAAATAAAAATACTCAAGTGGTTTTTACGGTTTTAGAGTCATTTGTACTTGTTTACTATATGTACACACAGTGTCTGTATATACACTCAGAAAATATAACATACAAGTACAACATGTAGTATGTACATAATACGCGCGCTGCTTTTCTATATTTAATTATACAACCTTGTTGTTGTTTTGTTGGCTGGAATTAATTATTAACAAGACGAAAATTAGATGTTTTGTGTGTAATTTAGAAAAAATTATTAATTAAAAATTTTCATGTTTTTCGCAATTGTATACAAAAAAAAAAAGTTTTTTTTTTGTGTTTGGTTTGTTACTTTTGTTTCTATTTAATTGGGTGCCACAGAATTTGTGTTTGGTGTGTGTACTTGGTGAAATTGCTGTGAATGATACCTTAAACATTTTTAATGGCATAAATTCATAATCTGTTTTCGCAACATAAGATCTTGTCGGATTACAGAAATTTCGACAAAAAAAAAACTCGTTCTGTTTTCCCTACCAACCGCTTTTGTACTTTTATATTGAACTGGTTCTTGAAATTTCTGAAAATTGGTTTTACCCTTACTCACTCCGGATAATTTAGATTCCTGCGAAAATATTACCATAAAATGGAAGGGTTATAGGTAACATGCGAAAAAAGCTTTAGATGATTTGATTGCAAGACAGGTAATCTCTATATTGTTTCAAAAAATAAATGACAAAATAATTCTAAAGATTGATAAATTTTAAAAAAATTTTAAAGTTATAAAAATACGTTAAACCCAAAGTAAATAAATCTAATATATTTGAATTTTCAAATTTTCCAACATCGACCTATTCAAAAAAAGGTTATAACTTGTGCACTTATCGTCCGTTAATGTAACGTTCAGACGACAAATCGATGGTAAATCTATACGAAAAAATATTTAAATGAATCATTAAAACTCCCGAATATTTCAAATTTATAATTTTTTTATTAATTAGTTGTTATTAATCTTGTAAAAAAGAGAACTATATAATTTGTAATCGATAAAATTAATAAAAAAAGACAAACTATTACTGAAATATAACCCATTTTAGCAATTTCTGATGAGTAATTAAGCTTACATTTAGAACATATTTTTCTAAAATTAACTCACCTATAAGTAAAAACCATGGCGGGTTTGTTGTATACGGGTATTATTGCCTTTCACACACGCGTTGATATTTTTTGTTTGCTTTCAGACCAAAATCGTTTAACTATTTCCGGTTTTTGTTCAAATTCAGTTTTAATTTTGATCGAAGTGTTGAAAAGCGAATTCCTTTTCAAATAAAAAGAGACAGATTCCTTTAATATGCTGAACGTCAGGTATGGAGCTACGATCATTAAGGAAAACTGTCTGAACCGCAAAGCAGTCTTTCATAATCTTTTTATTTTGCTTAAACATTTCTTGTAAATATTTTTGTTTGGATTCAATGCTGTTACCAGTTAACACAGCTGTTTTTTAGAACATTGGGTATTTTTCGCTGTTTTGATGGTATATTTGCAATCAGCTCTTCACGAACATATTTAGGAGGCTGATTAAGAAATGAATTTCTATTTTTCAGGATAGTTATTAAGGCCACTGGTATTGTGGTGATAATAACTTGGTCATTATTTTTTAAATAAAATGAATCCGGGTATCTGGATGCCACTCTATGGGCAACAGTTCTAATAATGGACATTGGAATGTAACATGAAAACTGACGCATCTCATCGATGAGTATGTTGGCTAAACAGTAAATTCTTTGTCCAAGATAGATTTTGTTTTGAAACATTATTGTAATGTCGGAAGGAAATTTGCAATTACAAACATGAAAATTGAGCAATCTGTTTAACACGGAATCTGATTTTATAACATGATTTACATGAATAAAAAAAAAATGCATCATTTCAATAGTTCGATTTTGACCAGGTCGCAAATCATAATTATTCAGTGATGTCCGTGTGAAATAGCACCAACGAAAAAAAAAATTCAGTAGAACTAACATTTTCTACAAACTCACCAATCTGATGGCTACCTAAATTCATTTCAAATAAGGAACCATTATGATGATTATCAAAACCTAACACTACTTTTATGGAATTAACGGAACCCATTTTATTTCTTATGTTGCTCTCTCGTTTAAATTTCAAACCAATTTTTTTTTATTTCGCCAAGCAAGCAATTAAATGAGATATGGTTTTTATATTTTGGCAGCATGTCTATATTTTTCGAAAAATAATTTTGATTCGATTTAGCTACATCTATTATTCCTTAAAGTTTATTATATAAAAATTGTAGAGCAAAATCTGACTCTCTAAACGAAAATTTTAGCTTTGTAACCAATGTTTCGAAAGGATTTTCACGTTTTGTGCTAATAAAAGAAGTATTTTTCTCAGGTTAATATGACTCAATAGGGTAATTTTCTAAACTTTGACTTTTTAAAACTTTCAGAGTGTTTTTATGTTGGACAAACAACTTGCCTAATTAGCATGATGCTTTCGAGAAATATGAGATCTGAATGATGACCCATTTGAGAAAATTCGAGAACAACCATCGAGGGCCCAACGAGGATCATTCATTTTCTTGTAATAATTGATATATTTAAACCAAAATTTAAAAAAAAATTCACAACAACATTCTAGTCAAATTGAAATAAAAGCTTACTACAATTCGTGTGGTCATTAAGTCAATATACATTACATAGATGGCAGTGATGGTCGTAAAAATTTGGTAAAATCATACCAAAAATTACCATTTGGGGAAATTTCAAGTTCAAAAATTGTAATTTTGTGATTAAATAATTTTTTTCGTATTTTTCTGTAAACATTTTAGACATCTTAAGTACACTAGTAAAACTAAAGATAAATTTAGCAAGTATGTATTATTTTAATTCGTTAGAGCCACCTTTGATGTATTCTTCCAAATGAAACTTCGAAAAATATATTTTAGAAATAATGAAATTTTTTATATTTCTGCAATTAATATTTACTTAATACCAATAAAGCCTTCTTGTATATTGTTGTTAAACATATTGTTATATTCTATTTTAAATGTTATATTTTAGATTAAATTAATTTTTTTCTTTTTTAGCGGTATAACTGTTATTAATTGAGATATTGTGAAAAAATAAAGCGATAAATTATTGAATCGATTTCTTTATTCGCAGATGACTATTTTCCGCAAATAGACTGAAAATCATGGCGGAAAATTCGAAATTCTGGTCCCATTAAATACAGATGCAATTGTATGTATAAGGTCAAAAATTTCATTATAAAATACGTCAACACAAGTATTAATATTTAGATCCTCGAACAAGCCGATCCAATCTATTACGTCCAGGCTGCATCGTAGACGAGCATAATCAATTAATCGAAAATTTATAAACATATTTATTCATATCTTTTTCTATTTACTAAATGTAGCACTAAAACTTATAATTAAGGGTGGATGAAATTGATCAATTCTGCATAACGCCTGTTCTGATTGAAAAATAAAAAACTAGGAAGCATCGTTAATAATTACTGTCAAGCCTTCTATCCATAAAGTTTTTGATATTTTTGATTTGGGTTAAAATCTAGATAGCTGTGGGAATCAAGAAGGAGCTCAGCACACCGACCCTCATAACTTAATGGAGACAATTGTCCTTTGTCATCGATATTCCATACAAAAGAACCTAGATTAAAATCACCAAGCAGCAAAATTCCAAGGTTACCATTTTTAAGTTTATCATTAAAGTCCTGTAAAAATTCTAAAAGTTTTTGCAAGTTATCGTAAATAGCACATGATAAATAAACCACACTTATTTAATAAAAAATTGACTAAACAGTATTCAATATTTACTATAGCATATTCCCGCTTACCGATCATTACTTCATCACTATCCCGTAAATCACTTGTAGCTAGGTTACAATCATCGCGATGTGTCAAATACCTATCATCAAATAATTCATATGAAAATACTCCATCAACGATTGAGCCTGGTTTCTATCAGACATATGTATGACATCATAACTTGTTTCATAAAGTGATAGTTTAAATTCAGTACACTTTGTTTTTAAACCTCCACAGTTTTGAAAATATAATTTTACCATATTGAAAAATAAGCAAAAGAAAAAGAAAATTGATAACAAAATTACAGTCATCACACGATAAACACCAGCAGAAAGTAACTTACTGTAAATATGCGGGTACAATTACAAAACGATACATCAGCCCATTTAATTGGAAACCAATTATTGGACATTGGAAACCAAAAAATGGTTATGTATTAATTACAACAGGATTAATAAAATTGTTTGCCGATTTTTGCGTTACCAATGATTGAAAAGAGGATTTAATTAATATTGTTAGAAAACCGTTTATTGGTTCTAATTGTTATAAACAATTTCATTCGTTTTGTGTGGATTCACCGAAGTTAAAATTTTGCTTTAGTGATTGTGTAATAATGGATGTAAAACCAAAATTGACTAGCATGGATGAAGTGCAAAATTCTCTATTCACTAAACAAACTGAGTTTACGGCTTCAATAAAACTATTAAAGAAATTGGAAGAAAATTGAACCGATGCTTCTTGAATTCTAGATTCCACACAAACAAGTCTAATGACGTTACTAAGCTGGAAGACAGAATCGTGAAAGTCGAGAAACATATTGAAAACCTGAACAAAGAAAGTAATGATTGTGTAAACGAAGGTATAATTAATAGAAACAAAATTGAATTATTGCAAAAACGATGTGATATCCTAGAGAATTATGTCTTGTAACGACCTGAGCGGCATGAGTGGCTCACGAATAAATTCGGTCACAAGAAAAATGCCAATCGTTACTGAAAAAGGTTTGATTCATATACTCAGAGCCTCGGCATGGTCATAATAAGCCGGCTAGAGCTCAGGGTGGGCGTGGGGATTTCCGAGGTTAGGTATATGCATTGCGAGACCATGCTAATTGACACAACAAAACTAAGAGGATAGGGAGGAGTAGGCAGGATCAACTTACCTCGGTAGAACGGGATCACACTTATCAACTCATCCTTCAAATAATAAGTTTATACCCTCATTGCTGAAATTCGAGGAAAAAAAAAAAATCGAACCGAACGAATATCAGTATGTACATAAAAAGATAATTGTGATTGATTTTTTTTTTAAATTTCGAAAGCTTTATAAAAATAAAGTCGACTGTATTGAGTAAATTCAAGATAACTATAAATTTGGTTTACAAGTTATTTACAATATAAAGAAAAAAAAACTTAACTATAACCCTAATACTAACTATAGTACAATATAAATTTAATAATAATAAAAAAATATAAACACAAACTTATCTTAGCAAATTGGAGAATAAAGATACCAACAAAGTGACGCGCAGATTCTGTGATGTTGAATTGTTGAATGATGAATTTTTTTGTTGTTGTATTTTTCCCAACTAAAAGTTTGTTGAGATGTTCGTATTTTGCTGAATGAATAATGTACATTACACGTCTATGTGCTTGAATTAAGGGTTGTTTTATAACGTTCACTTATTTTATTAATTGTTAGCAATTGATATTTTTAATTGATGATATTAAATTTGTATTTTGTATTTAATATTATGTTCGGATTGGTGTACATCCTACGGTATTACGCAATCTTTTTTTTTTTTAAATTTAACTGTTTGTTCGATTGCTATTATTCACCCAAATTAAAATTATATATTAGTGTTATGTTCTATTATTATGTAGTAATTGTTAGTGTATTATTCGTACTTATTATCCATTATAATTTAATTCATTATTGGTAATTATATATTACAATTTGCTTCACCAAACCCAAAAGCACATTTCACCAAACCAAAAGCACCGCTCACAACAATGTTTTTTTTTTCTTTTCTTTTCCGTAATAATTCAGCGATACGGTAACGACACTCGTTTTCTGGCCTTGTGAATGTTATTTTTATTTAATTTGTTACACTAAACCCAAAAGCACATTTCACCAAACCAATGCTTAACAATGTTTTTTTTCCGTAATAATTCAACGGTACGGTAACGACACTATACGTTTTCTGGTCTTGTGAATGTTATTTTGCTTTAATTTCACATAAAGAAAATTGGTACATATCTAATCACGTAAAACTAAAATGTTTGTTTGACGAAATTTTAAATGCCACTATACTAAGAATACTTTTTGTTTTATTACCCAAATTTATAATTAATATTTCAATTTTTAAAATTTTTAACTTTAGCAAATTTCACTTCCGACATCAATCACCAATCACATTTTTCTTAGTTTTTTTTTTTTTTTAAATTCGACCGATCTTGTCTCATCATTTCTCTTAACTGCCTACCAATCGTTTTAATATGTAAATTTTTTTTTTTTTATTTTTTTTTTATTCCCCTCAGCCCAGCTTCAGGTTATATATCTATGTGTGTATTCAGCTACAGGTAGATCAGGAGAATTCAACCTTCACAACTTGTAACGTGGCGCGAAAGTTGTGACGCGTCGTTTCAGTCTACTCAATCAATTTTGAGAATTATGCCTACCTAACCTAAACCAGAAAAACGGTAAAATATGTATATGCTAACGATGTTTCTGCTACTACTACTAATTCGCAAATATTTATTGCCGAACATACGAGTATTTCTTTCTGGAAAAAAAGTTACTGCTACTTATGTTTGGCTAAAATTCAGCAAAATTTATTACAAGTTTGATGACGACAGTATGCCGGAACAAATTAGTTCGTTTGATGAACTAAATTAATTAAGGAAAAATCTTGGTTGCGGTCCGAATAGTTCAGTCGAAAACGATGTTACAATTGAAGCTCGCCATATTTCTGGTAATGATGATAATATTTGAAGTTGTTGTTTCATATGTCTGGTACTACTGGAGGTAAGTTTTGATTTTATTTGTCTAACTGAAACGAGGCTCAATGGCAGTGTTGGCCCTGACGAATTATTTGACAATCGATATTTGATACACTGTTGTGATTGTAACCTTAGTGTGAGTGGTTATCTTGATGGCTGTGGAGTTTTGATTGGATATAGACGTCAATTTCCAATTTTCCATTTGAGTGTTGCATGGTTAAGATATCGCTAATTGATCACGGATTTCTATATATATATATATATATATATATATATATATATATATATATATATATATATATATATATATATATATATATATATATATATATATATATATATATATATATATATATATATATATATATATATATATATATACATATATATATATATATATATATATATAGAAATCCGTGATCAATTAGCGATATCTTAACCATGCAACATTCAAATGGAAAATTGGAAATTGACGTCTATATCCAATCAAAACTCCACAGCCATCAAGATAACCACTCACACTAAGGTTACAATCACAACAGTGTATCAAATATCGATTGTCAAATAATTCGTCAGGGCCAACACTGCCATTGAGCCTCGTTTCAGTTAGACAAATAAAATCAAAACTTACCTCCAGTAGTACCAGACATATGAAACAACAACTTCAAATATTATCATCATTACCAGAAATATGGCGAGCTTCAATTGTAACATCGTTTTCGACTGAACTATTCGGACCGCAACCAAGATTTTTCCTTAATTAATTTAGTTCATCAAACGAACTAATTTGTTCCGGCATACTGTCGTCATCAAACTTGTAATAAATTTTGCTGAATTTTAGCCAAACATAAGTAGCAGTAATTTTTTATATATATATATATATATATATATATATATATATATATATATATATATATATATATATATATATATATATATATATACAAATACCCACAAATACCCTAACCATCTAGCACGGGCGAACGGTGGAATTCATGAAAAAACACAACCTGACTATTCCAACTGTCAAGTTGTGTTGTGTGAACTGCAACAACCCGTTGCAATTGAGAATTATAACTTTTTGCTAGAATTTATATACAATTTTTTCATCGAAAAATCTGTGTATTGTACGACACGCCTGCTTTACGGGTTGTTATATAGCAATATATATACTTTTTTACGGGTAACTTGATATGTTATCGATTAAAAAATTATTTCGTGAGTAATTATGGTGTACATTAGCCCAATTGTGCTAATTATCGTTAGTTTCCACATTGTTGTGACGTACTTCCGGTTTTTAACGCAAATAATGGGAAAATGAATGTGCATCAAAATTCCATGTAGGGAAATGCATTGCCAAAACATTTATATATATATATATATGTAAGGTTCTTAAATAATTAAACACGAGATGTTTGTTGCTTGAATATTTATTTTAGACTACCTTCTATTTTTATTTTCACATTATTATTCGATAGACAGTCATGAAGCCTAACAGTAGTACAATACAAAGACAATTTTAAATTATATTTGAATCTATGAATCAGTTACAATTAACAAAGATGTATTTCAGTCACGAATCCCACACGGTCATCCTATACTTCCATCCGGCCCGGATGGATTTTCGGATTCTTGTAGTCCCTCAGCCAAATCGTCATCATCATCTTCGTCTGACACCCCGACATAATATGGCTTCATGTATGCAGCACAGGTAGATGTATTCAACGGACCTTCTGATTGCGACACCTTGCGAACGTCGTAGCGATCACAGTCTTTCACCTTGACCACTTCATATGGCCCTATGTACTTTTGATCCAATTTTGCGCCACTATTAAACTGTGTACGCTTGATGAGCACATAATCTCCAACTGTGTAAATGTTTGCTTTCTTCCGCTTGCGATTATAGCCCCGTTTGTTCTCTTTTTGGATATCTGCGATGTTCTCTTTCGCCTGTTCACGGAGTTGTTCTCGTTCACTGATAAACGCCTTAGTTAATTCATCCAACACGATTTCCTTTAAATTAAGATCCTCAGCTGTACGCATTCTAACGCCAAATAGAAGTTCGAATGGTGACATCCCAATTGTACGTTGTAGAGAATTGTTCAAATATCGCTGCAAATCATCGGTTTTCTTATATTATTCATCAACGTTGTTAGAAGACAATTTCGCCAGAACAGGTATAATAATTCTGAAAATCCTTTCGACTTGACCATTCCCAGTCGCCACACCAGCCGTAACCAAATGTAATTCAATTCCCTCTTTGTCGCAGTAGTCGCCAAACTCTTGTGACCGAAAAGCACCACCTCTGTTTGCGATGATTCTCTTTGGGTTTCCGAAAATGGTTTTCTGCGCATCCAGTCGTAGGATTACTTCACTGATGCCCATAGTCTTCGTCGGATAGATCCAGGTAAATTTGGAGAAACCGTCAATGACACAAAGCACGTATCGATATAACTTGCGGGTCGGTGACAAACTTCCCAAATGATCAATATGATACGTCATCAATGGACTATCTCCTTTCGGGATAAGATTTAGTAAACCCTCTTGTTTCCCCATCTTTCTGTCTGTCACAATACATCGAACGCAGTTTTGGATACACAGTTTGATCTTTTCGGTTAGCTTCGGAATGTAGAATTGACGTTCAATAAGATCCTCCGTTTTTCGAACTGCAAAATGCCCTTGATCGTGATAGATTTTAATAATTTCACGCTCCAACTTTCTCGGCACCACCAGCAATGGCGTTCCCCCTTTCATCTTGAATAAAATATCATTATTAATAAAATAATCACGATACTTACCGATTCTCAGAAGTTCAAAAATCGGTTGCAACTCAGTGTCGTCTTTCTGTGCGGCCTTCACACGATGTAACACATCGTCCACAATTGGTAATACTACATGACCTCTGCTGAGAGCGTCTACGTGCCGCATACGGTACCCTGGTCGATGTTCTAATGTGAAGTTGAACTCTTGTAGTGCAAGTGCCCATCCTGCGATTTTAGAATTGATTTCTTTCCGCTCCATCGTACCTTTAAACGCTGCGCAGTCGGTAATGATTTTAAAATTAAGTCCGAGCAGATACACTCGTAATTTCTTTAATGCAGCTATAATTGCCAGAACTTCTAGCTTGTAGCTGCTGTAATTTTCTTGGCACTTAGAAGTCTTCTTAGAATAATAAAATACTGGATGCATCTTCTGATCGTCGTCTGACTTCTGCAACAGTATAGCACCTAACCCCAGCTTACACGCGTCCGTGTGTAGTTCGGTTTCTGCCCTTTGAGAATAGATTTTCAACACTATATGACCAATTAAACATTTCTTTAAATTTTCGAATGCTGCTTTCTGTTCTACGCCAAATTTAAACTCTACTCCATTGCGTAGTATGTCGCTTAAAGGCCTAGCCAATACCGCATAATTTTCGACGGATCTCCTAAAATATCCTGAAAGTCCCAAAAACCTCTGAACTTTTTTCACTGAATCTGGTTCTGGAAATTTCGAAATTGCCATAGTTTTCTGTGCTGAAGGTTGCACTTCTCCGTTCTCGACCTCGTACCCTAAATAATTTATTTTGTGACACAGAAACTGGCACTTGCTCCACTTGATCTGCAATCCGTTTTGCTCCGCTACTTGAAGCACCTGTTCCAATCTCGCCACACCGTCTGATAAATTTGAAGCTGGAATGATGACGTCATCGATGTAAACGCAAATAATCCCTTCACGACACAGATCATCAAATACGGCAATAATGAAACGCATAAAAACTGACGGACTGTTACACAAACCAAACGGTGTTTTCAAGAACTCGTAGTGTCCGAACGGAGTAACAAATGCAGTGTACTTTACGGAAGATTCAGCAACGGGCACATGGAAAAATCCATTACGAAGATCCAGTGTTGAAAAGAGTTTTGCATCCACTAATTTGTCGATTTGGTCATCGATTAAAGGCAGTGGATATCGGTCTTTAACGACAATTGTATTTAATTTCCGATAGTCGATGTAAAGCCTCTTTGAACCGTCTTTTTTACTGGCCAACACTATGGGGATTGCATATTCTGGAGTGCTGTGACGAATAACCTTCTCATCTAGCCACTCGTCGATTTGGTTTTTCACCAGCTCCATCTCCAATGGTGACAATCGTCTTGGCTTGAAAGCAATAGGTTTCTGATCCATTAGCTCAATATGCATTTTGATATTGGTTTGCGTTTTGTACTTCTCAGGATTGTAGTTGACGACTAATTTTCTAATAGTATCGGCTGCTGCTGGATCATTTACGTGTTCCAAGTCAATTGGAACATCTCCATGTTCGACTACCATTGAATATGTCTCAGGAATAATCTTCTTCATAGTGGTACTATCTGGAGTTAAAACAGTGACAGTTTGGTCGATAAGTTCTCTACCGAGCAGGAAATCGACAGGCAACACGTCATCAGGTACCACATGAATTTTAGTTTCGTACTCATCACCATCAATTACTAACGTTGTTTCGAAACTTCCTAACGTACGTAGACCTCTCGCCCCGGCACCATGAAAAACTGTCGGTTCGCCATGAAAACTCGATACTCCAGTGACCAAAAACTTTTTATGTGACATCAGATTAATGTCACTTCCTGTATCCACCAAAGCACAAAACTCCTTACCATTCAACGAAATTTCTTTGATTGTTTTTGGTGGCAGCATGTTCTGCTTTTCTATAACTGCAACTTTAGAAGACTGCGATTTGCTTTCACAATTTGTTGATATATGTCCAAATTCCTGGCATTTGAAGCATTTTGGACCTCTTGATTTATTCTTGCAATCTCTTCCAACATGCCCGGCACTTCCGCAATTGTAACACTTATAACCCCGATTAAACTTTTTAACTGGTTTAGGCTCACCTGCTGACTTGGGTATTGCAGCTTCACTTTTTGGAGTACATTTCGTTTTGCGCTTGATTTCTTCGTAAATAATTAGTTTCTCCTTGAAACTTTCGATTGTGTTAGCTCCGTACAACACGGCTTTATTTGGCTCGTAATCAATTATGCCATCAATACAGTATTGTATTATCGCAGCCTCTTCCAAATTACCGTTTTTCCCCAGTTCTCTCATCAACAGTACATAATTCCTGAACGATTCATCTGGTAGTTTTTCCCGACCGGCCATCCGTTTGTGTATCAGTGCACTATTTTCCATAACAGGAAACTCTGCCTTTAGTAGACCAATCAATTTTTCCCACGTATTAACATCGTCCGCTACTCTCAAGGAATTTTTCGCTGTACCGCACAGTAAGCGCTTGGCATAAACAAATGTTTGCTGGATTGTCCATCCAGTACACACAGCTGCTTCATCAACGTCCTTTATCCACTTATCCAGTAAATATTCGTCATCGCCACTGAATTTAGATAGGGATTCTTCAACATCCTCGAAGGTAAAAATTGAACTTGGATTCGCGTTTGTTGATGTCACTGTGGCCATCTTTATAATTTCATTCTCCTTTCTCAAGAGTTCGATTTCCTTGTCCTTTAATTCTGTCTCCTTCTTACGAATAAACTCCAACTGCTCCCTTTCCTCCCGTCCGTCCTTGAACTCATCTCTGGACTCAAACATCGTACTGTTTCCCAAACGTTTTTTATTTTCCCGATCATTGTTGGTGGATTCGTTATTAATTGCGCGTCTACAAAATTAATACATCTTGCGCGTAAACAAGTCATCATAATCATCATCCGCATTATTTTTTGTACTCCGAAGTTTATTTTTCGACATCGATAAATTAAATAAAATTAATTTTCAAACCACCAATTAGTACACACACAATAGATTGTAGAAATATTTTCTCGTTTGATTTCACCTTGTTATGTACACAGAAATGTGCGCAAACGCATACGGTATTCCAAATACAAAATTTACTGTACTATTACGATTGCATTGAACTACTATACTAATGCAATTTACGACGTCCTCGACAAAAATTTTGCGTTCCACGTGTTGTACAATGAGTTAGTAGAATCCGGCGAATATTCAATTAATTATTTAATTAATTCTCACTCCACTATTAATAGTTAATTATAGGTATAGCACAATATTACACCAAAATTGCTCACAAAAGTTTAATACACGCCGTATTTTACACTTACAAAAATTCCGGTTCAAACTCCCTAATCCCGTTAAGAAGAAAATTTGCAACGCGCCGTCTTATGCGTTCCAAATGTTACACCAAATTTTCACGGGGATTTTTGAAAGTGTTCTCCTAAACAACTTAGCGCTATAGGTATTCGCCACTTTATTAAAATTTAATTAATTGGTTTAACTATTAAATATAATCTCGCCGGATCCCGGTTGAGCCCCCAAATGTAAGGTTCTTAAATAATTAAACACGAGATGTTTGTTGCTTGAATATTTATTTTAGACTACCTTCTATTTTTATTTTCACATTATTATTCGATAGACAGTCATGAAGCCTAACAGTAATACAATACAAAGACAATTTTAAATTATATTTGAATCTATGAATCAGTTACAATTAACAGAGATGTATTTCAGTCACGAATCCCACATATATATATATATATATATATATATATATATATATATATATATATATATATATATATATATATATATATATATATATATATATATATATTTATATATATATATATATATATATATATATATATATATATATATATATATATATATATATATATATATATATATATATATATATATATGTGTTGTTTATTTCGCCCATGCTACACATACAATTACTTAAAATTATTTTTTTGAATTTTTAGATGAGTTTTTTTCTAAAAATATTATCTCTAGTAGTGAGTTATTATTGGTTGGGGACTTTAATCTGCCCTCTATTCAATGGAATAGCGATGACAATATTGAAGTATTCCTCTTTCAATATGAAGGTTGTTGTGCTGAGCTGTTGATTGATTTGCTTTGCTTTTTGGGTTTAACCCAAACTAACATTAATACGAATGTAAAAGGAAACTAAAGGAAGTGGTCCTGATGGTCCTGATGGTATTCCGAGTAAATTTGTCTTTCAGACTGGCCAGTCTTTAGTTAAGCCTTTATCGAACATTTTTAGCAAATCAATTAATTGTTGCGTATTTCCTAAAGCATGGAAGACCGGGTTTATTATTCCTGTTAATTATCGTGGAATCTCCAGAAGTAATATGTTTAGTAAATTTTTGAAAAGCTATGTTCAAAATTTTATATAAGTATGTAATGAAACACGACTCTTAATTAATATTTAATTGTTTTTATTTAATTGTTAATCAAGGGCTACCAATTTATTTGTTTTCCAGCTTCCTTTTGAACTAGTATACTGATTTTCAAAAGGCCTATGATAAGGATGACCATAAATTGCTTATAAATAAATTGAACTTCTTGAATGTAACTGACAAATTTAAAAGTTGGCTAATATCATATTTAATTGAACGTACAGTTTATGTCAAATTTAAAGGGTTTTTTTCTACTATATTCACTCCTACATCCGGAATGCCACAAGGGTCCAAACTTGGTCCATTATTTTTTTTAGTATTCATAAACGACATTGTCTTTAACATGTCAATCTGACAATGACTGCCACCTCTTATAAAATGATTTAAGATTGGTAATGAAGTGGTGTTATATAAATAACTTAAATTAAATACTATTTCTAAATGTAATATTATCACCTATACTAGAAAAAAGAAGCCCAGTTTATTTAATAATACTCTAAACTGGATTATAATAAATACAGTTGAAATTGCTAAAGATTTGGGTGTTACTTTCGATAAAGAATTATCTTTTACGACACATAGACTCATATTGACAATATTTATATGAAGGCTAATAAGTTAATAGGTTTCCTATTACGTCGTTGCCAGGATTTTGTATCGTACTGCATCAAAGTAATATTATATAAATCCCTTGTAAGAAGCTAACTCGAGTATTGCACACAAATTTGAAACCCGTTTTATGCCTGTAATAGTGCAAGAATTGAATCTACTGAACGCAGATTCACTAGGAGTTTAATTAGAAGATTTCGTTTAGAGGATGTCATACCACCATATATAGTTACACTAGAAAAACTAAACTTATTAAGCTTGGAATCACGCCGATTGTACTTGAACGAATTACTTTTACATAAGGGCATTAATGGAATTGTTCACACTTCTTTCCTTACTGAAATTAACTTTTATGTCCCAGCCTACCGGACATGAAATTTAAATTTATTTAACATTTTAAATTCGACCACAAATATTGAACTAGCCTCGCCACGCTATGCCGGTTATTGAATCATAACTTGTTCTTTGGTGATAACAGTATTGATATTTAATTTCACTTCAAATTTTTATTTTATGTGTAAGTTCATTGAGTTTAGTAAATTTCATGAACGGATGACATGAACGGTAAATATATAATATTGGGTATATGTAAAAGTAATTTCTGTATATCTAATAGATGGCGTAATAGTCCTTATATGTATAATGTGCATTTGGAAATATGTACATGATTTTCAAAAGTCTCTTCATATCCATCGAAACGAAGTATATGACATTTGATTAAAAAATAAACCACTTAGTTTTTTATTCGATTTAAAATGGAGAGTTTTGTGCCAAATAATCGTCATTTGCGAGAAGTTTTGTTGTATTTTTTACTATAAATTAAAGTGCTGCTGAAAGTCATGGTTTACTTGTAGAAGCTTACGGTGAACATGCTTTTTCTGATATTATGTGTAGAAGGTGGTTTAGGCTATTTGAAGAAGGTTTATTTGATGTTGAAGACGCACAACGTTAAGGTAGACTAAAAAAATTTGAGTAGCAATCGGATGTGAATAAGTAAAAAATTGACTACGTTTTTTCCACCGAAAAACGTTTTATTTTCAGCCATTTAGTATATCTAAAAATTGAACAAAAGCATGTTGTTTATATTGTTCCGAACTGTAATGAAAAATCTACCATGGCGAAGTTTACATTTCTAAAGCTACCACATTATCCCGAAAAAAAAATTAGCTGGTTAAAATCGATAGTTTTACACAAAGGAAACTTAAAAAACAAACATAATTTTGTTTGTGAGAAATATTTTGTTCCACAGCATATTAGTTACTCCGCCCCGACTAATCAGAAATGCAGTACCGTGTTTGAATATTACATCGCTAGGACGAGCCCTCGGCAAACACAATCAATAATGATCCAATTGAGTTACCCTTTCAAAAAAAAAAAAAAACCCGACGAGCTTGTGTCCGACACACAATCTATTAACGAAGGACTACGTATAATTCAGAAAACTTTATTTGTACAGTTTAAGAGAAACAAAAATTTAGAAATTACAAAAAAAAACGTTAATTGTCTAATGCTGCCATCTTTATGCATTTATACAATACTACATTTTATGTTTTTCAATTCGTTATGTCACAATGAAATGCCATTAAAAATAAAAATAAAAAATTTGATCTATCCGGCTCCTCGGACGACACTTTTCCCACAAAGAATAACAAGAGATCCTTTTGTACTGTCAAATTCAAAAAAATTATTAAAACTATTCTAAGTTGTAGTACTTTGTGTGACATTAGCGAAACAATTTTTTTAATCGGCAACCAAGTCGTTTTTAGAGGCAAAAATCACCACTTAATTTGCGAAAATAGGTAATTTCTGCTCCCGAAAAAATATATATATATATAAATAACGTTTTTTGAAGTTAAATTAAGGGATGCTTTTAATCCTTAAAAAGTGCTTGGTTGCCGATACAAAAAAAATTTCGTTAATGTCTCACAGAGCACTACAACATAGAATAGTTTTCATAATTTTTTTTGAATTTGATGGTTCAAAAAGTTCCCTCCCCTGTTAGATTATTTAGAACTGACACGTGTTTTCATCTTCGACCTTTAACAATTAGATCCAGTTATTCATACATCTCTAGTATATTGTTGAAAATGCTTAAGAATTTAAATTACTTCGTTTAGAGAGCATCCACAATGTTAAAAATTTATTTTCTGAAAATTTGGGCCATTTCACAATATTATGCGAGCAACGTCATAATTGACCTCTGCACCTCCTCGACACGTTCTATCTCATTTTGTATATCTCCCAGCGCCTTTCTCCTAAACTTGCTTCACCCTAATTACGTGATATTATTTTAAAGGCGTCCCATAATAATTTGCTATTAAGGTTTATATACGACCTTATACCAAGATAATTTATTGCTCAGAAATAATACTTTTAAACGCCATTTTTATAAATCAATTCACAAATAATGTATCGATCAATATATCGTTGCCCTCTTTCCTCTTTTTCTTTCGAAGAGTTTTTAAATTTCCATAAATGTAATTTGTTCCTACATAGTCTCAATTAAAAAGAATATTGAATAATCCTGCACCAAGTTACAGAAGAAAAACAATTAATACATATAAAAATTGAGGTTAATTGTGTTGTGGTACGTATTGTACATCATTTAAATCTTTATAGAGTTTAAAGTTACTTTAATAACTAAAATATTTAATATAAGTATGGTTACTTAAGCAATATCACTGTTATAAAACGCGAAATGGCTTGCTCTTCGTCGAAAAAGAAAATGTATTTTTAATCAAACACCAGAAAAGGAACTCCCTATGTTCAAGAAAACCGAGAATGAAAAATAGCTAGGGCATCAAAGGGCGATTAGATTTATTAAAGCATAGCTAATCTGAAAAGCATAAAAAAGTATTGGTTCGTCTGAAATGTCTAAACCATTCAGTCTACATTTTTGTTAAAGGACCCTTTAGATGATAAAATTTCAGCGGCTGAGACTACTCTAGCTTACCATGTCCATCATCAACAGAGCTGTCTATCAACTGATATCAGATTGCTTGCTCATCTTTTCGCAGATTCAAAAATCGCTGTCCGTCTTGCCTCTGCACGGACAAAAACTGAAGCGATTGTTAACAATGTTTTAGCTCCACTGTCTCTCAAATCTTTCATAAGCGACATTAAACATAATAAAATTCGGTTTAGAGGAATAAGTACAGATGGAAGTAATCATGGGGCTATTAAAATATTCCCTACTGTTATAACCTATTTTTCTAGCAGCTCTGGTTTGGTAAAAAAACTCATCGAGATTAAATCTATCCCCGACGAGACTGCACAAATAGTAACTAACACTTCTTTGATTGAAACTTTTGAGAAGTTCCATATAACGAATAAATGTGTCGCATTTGATGGAGACAACTGTAACACGAATTTTGGAGGCATACGACGAGCTGGCGAAAAAAATGTGTTTGCGTTATTAAAATCAAATTTAAATTTAACAAATTTAATCCAGTTATAGAACGAACCCTGTAGTATTAAACATCTTCTTTGAGAACCCGTTAAGTGGGGGTTACTTGTTCTTCCTCCATTCCTTAACACATATATTTCATCGAAAAGTTGAGCAGATGGATAAAAAAGAAAACTCTTTATTAGAAATCATGCGTGTTTTAAAAAACGTTGAAGACGAACTTAAACAAAGGATTTCGAATAAATTTCTTTCGATGTCAGTGTTAAGAATTTTAAGAATTAATGATGAAATTAGCAACGAATGTATTGTATTCAAGTGTAGGGCTTTACAGATTTATGAAGATTGCCTCTGTTATCTGCAACAATGGACGAACAATTTTGAACCGTTTAAGATTTTTGAGTGGATGAATCTTTGCGAAAAACCGACTTGGGAGCAAATAACCAATTCTCTTCAATTTTTATTCCGAATTCGCATAGAAATTGATGATACTCTATTGATTTTGCAATTCACGAATCTATTGAATTTTTATGACACGGTGGCTACTAATGATGAATTTAATGCTTTATTGGCTCATGACAAATGGAAATTTTTTTTACAAGAATTTAAAATTTGGAACAAATTACCGAGTTTTTGAAAATATGTGAATTTTTCTTTTGTATTCCTGCACATAATGCTACAGTGCTACAGAGCGGATATTCAGCATAATGGAGCAACAGTGGACTAATAATAGAAACCGTTTAACCGTCAGCGCTATTAAAAATATATGTATATTAGTAAAATTTTATTTAAAATTAGAGTGTGCTGACTTCTATAATTCTATTAAAGAAAACAAAGAAGCACTTAACGCGGTTCGTTCGTCCTTAAAATACAAAGACATGTGTGATGTTTAACTATTAGTTACATTAAAATTGGAATTTGACGTTGAGTAATTAAAAGGTTTTCTATTGATTTTTATGTGAAATAGAATATAAAATTAATTATTAGTGTTTTTAATATCTACTTCTTAAGAAAGATTACTTTATTTTTTACTCTAGAAAAATGTCCTCTTTTTTTGAAATTACTCATTTGAAAGTCCTCTTTTTTGAATTTCAATGTCCTATATTTAATCTGTTAGCTTATGGTAACCCTAAACATGTCAATAACATGTCTTGCTATTAATAAAAGCTTACTAGTGCTGTATTCCTACTAAAAATCTGAGTTTTAACATAGCTTTTCAGTATTCAGATCGATTAGATGGGAAATAAGAAACACAGCATTCGAAAAAAATTTAATTTTATATTCAAAATTTTTGGAAACTAAATAAATGTGGTGAGTTGTGTTATAGCTCGAAGGTAAAATACTAAATAGCTACTCAGAAGTGTGTTTAAAAATTATAATAAAAATTAAACTTTTGTTAATTTTCATAAGGCATTAAAATACAATACTGTAAATATTTTAGCTCTATCAAACGTAAATTGAAACATTTATTAACCAATGACAGGCCATAGTAGAGATTGTTTCCTGGATCTGAGTATGCCATCACCTTGGTATACATTTAGTGGACAATATTAAGTAATCGCCATATTAACGCAACCCTATGACAACCGAATTTTCTATGACGTTGTTCTTTGTTAAGCCGTATAGCACGAATATTACACCTTTCCGTTTACTCTCTCCGTTTTGTTCTTTAACCTCGTTCTCTAACCTCTACCCAATCATTCAGGAGAGCCTCGTTCATATAACGATTCATATGGAGCGCCCACACCAATGGGATCCATTTCATTCACGATGGAGAGCCCGTTTATAGGGATCCTCTTTCATTTCCAAGAGAAACGAAACGTCAGGCTTGCCAGTAGTCAGTCGGTTGACGGTTTTGTTACCTATTCGGAACGTATAATTAATAATTAGTAATCAGTAACTACAGTAACTAGTAACTAGTAATTAGTAATTAGTAATTAGTAATTAGTAATTAGTAATTAGTAATTAGTAATTAGTAAATAATATTTAATATTTAATAAATTATGATTAATTAATACAGCTGAGATTGATGCTATTTGGTATAACAGAGAACAACGTCCTTGCTCCGTGGAAAATTCGTCGATTTGTTCATTTTCAAAATTCAAACTTCATAATGTACACTCGCATAAATTTGTTTCCAAAAAAAGTGTAGAAAAACTTCACACCTGCCTCATAATCGTAATATACTTACTTATTAGACTCAATGTATACGAGGGAGACCGGGTTAACTTTATTATGGGAGTTAGTTTCTAAAATATCTCCTGCCAAGTCAACATGTATTGCCCATGATCCAGTTTTGCTTTTGACGTAAGCTATGTAATGGCCTGGGGAATTACGAATTCATGAATGTTGATAGTGAATAATAGCGACCAGTGAAAGATTTATATTTTCCAAATGCAGGTTGCATGTGATCTCAGTAATTTTAATGTTATATGTTGTATTGGGATTTATAGATTGAACATCCAAAATTGCAAATCCATTCCGGGTTTTATTTACAATTCCTCGGGATTCTCGATGGTCTGTTTACAGTTCTTACAATTACTTCCATACAATTTAAATGAGCTTTCTATTTGCTTCAAATCTTCCTCTTTAAAATTGAAATAGTCAATTGGAAAATAGAAATTATCCATTTCGTGTGGCATTAAGCAAATTGAACACTTAAAACTCAATTGTATCGACTTTTTTTAAAAGTACTCTATATATTTTGAAATGTTGCACACACAATTATGTTCAATACTTTCAGAAAATTTTGTGATATTAAAACACTTCAAAATTAAATTACTTCTTTTTATATTAGTGAATTGGTCTACTCCATATCTTATAAAATGACTAATAAACTCAAAAAATTCCGAGTCAATTAATGCCGCAAACATTATTTGCGATAAAGAATCGAAACCGTATGTAGAATAAATGCTTATTTTAAAATTATCTTCATTGATATATGAAAAACCAATTTTTAAAAGTATAGAATAATAAACAATTCTGATTCTGTGCAATGTACAATTTCGGATTTGGGATTCTCCAACAATTGTTTTGCAGAATATCGTTTTATCACTCGCTTCCCCATGTGCTTGGGAGATTCATATAATTACCCCCACATTACCTTTTTATTCCAATTTTCAGAAGTCTTCATATCATCTGGCTCTTCATACGAATGGTTTAATTTTAAAGACTTCCTCTTTTGGGATTAAGGTGTTGGTCTTAGAGCATCAGAAACCGCTATCGAATGGACTAAAAGTTCGGTTTTGTTCTTTAATAAAGCTACGAATTTTCTGATTCTTAAAAATATCTTTTCCATGTAAATATTTTTAACGTGGCTAAACCTTAACTCAACATTAGAGTTCGATAAACGCCCTTCTATATTGATAAATTTGGAGTAACATGTACTCCATATAGCGGAAGGTAAGCAAAATAACGCTGTATTGTGAATGCTAAGAATTCTGAACAGTAGAACTCATTTATCTCTAAGTTTCTATGCTCAATATCATTATTTTTAGTTTCTAAATTGTCATATAAAAACAAAAAGTTTTTATAGTACTTGCATTGGGAATAGTGCTTTGTCATTTTCAAATATAATATTTTCACACTCCTGAAAATCGGCTTTGTCAGAATCACTTGCCGATATATTTTTATGGTAGTAAATATACTTCAAAAATAACATAAATTTACTATAAGCTTCAACTACAGCATCAGTTTTGTATTTGTTTGAACAAATAATACAATAAACTTCGAATATTGTGTATATTTTCTAATGTGTCGCAATTTAGTATTACCCAAAATATGTCTAGGACAAAATTTTTTGTAATTAAATTAATATTAGGGATTTTTTTTTTTAAAATCTGGATTGATATTATATTTAGAAAATGAGTGCAGCAGATAAAAACCGATACAATATTCTTAGCGGGAACTTTTTTAGTTTCCATACAATTGTAAGTGTGTTGCATATAATCAAACACACTCAAGTTATTGAATAAAATAAAGAATGGCTTGAGTATAGGCCCAAGTCCAATCTACTACATAAACTAAAGGCAAAGCTATTTTCGGAATTACCACCAGTTCTGATTTGAATTTCATTAGAAATTCGGATATTGTATTTGTATCATGCTTACTTGATATTAGTTCAGCTACCGGGGCATTGTTGTACTAATTTTTACTACACATGCATAATAGAGTATTTTCTTACAATAGCGTTCTGCCTGACATTTTGGTTTCCTGACAACGCTTCCTGTTGCATCCAAATACATTATTAATGGAGCATGTTTCGAAATAAGATCTATTTGTGATCTTCTCAATAATGTTACAATTAACGGCAAGGAAGCACAATGGATGTATTGGTTTGTTACCAATAATTGTACCATATCCCACAGGCGAATTAAATCATACACAACACAATCTTGTACTAAGTCGTCCCTTTTCAACACTTCTGACCTAATTTTTCGTAAAATATCGTTTGTGATCAATTTCATTGTGTTTTCACTTTTAGCATATCTAAATCAGAATTAGCTCTGATATCTAAACTTACATTATGGGCATAATTTCCACGCTCCTGCTCAAAAACCTTATTTCCTTCATGGGTCTCACATAGACCTCCTGTTACATAGATATTCGTTTTGTTTTGAGTATCATTACTAAACTTGTATCTTTGGGTATGCGTTGCATATTTACACAGACCATAAACAATTATATTTGTTTCTTAAAAGTGTTTATTCTTCGGATAGTATCTGGGTTTGATATTTTTAATCTTATATCTTCCTTCGATTTTAATACCGCGGAGGAAACAAGCAATAATTCCGCAACAAAATTATTATGTTTCGGATACCCTTCATTTTCGTTTAAATTATTAATGTTGATATCGAATTTAATGTCCTTTAATTCATTCGAATGAGGTACAATAATTAAAATTTCAGGTTTTTCTTT